>CM066035.1:613518572-614718572 GCA_033557465.1 Ichthyophis bannanicus
ACGAACAGGCCGGTAAAGTGCGGGCCGCGGTAGAGTGAGTGTGCCGTATAAGGAGTGGGCGTTCCGTCCTGAAGAAGAAAAGCCGTGATTGACAGATGCGCTAAGGTGCGCGGCGCCTGTGTGCGCTCCGCACCTTACCGCAAATGAGAGCCGAACGGGAGGCATATGTGTCGCGCTGTTCAAACAGAAGGACAGA
The DNA here is from genome assembly GCA_033557465.1 of Ichthyophis bannanicus. Taxonomy (NCBI): domain Eukaryota; kingdom Metazoa; phylum Chordata; class Amphibia; order Gymnophiona; family Ichthyophiidae; genus Ichthyophis; species Ichthyophis bannanicus. The sequence continues at coordinate 613,518,769 of CM066035.1, forward strand.
GCCACAGCACAATGGTTGAAACACTGACCAATGGTGCAGGGAGCAGGGGTTCAAAACCCCACAATGGCTCAATGGATTGCTGAGGTGTTAGTTGTGAGGCAGAGGAATACTGGGCCAAATAAAGCAGCCTGCTGAGTTGTTTTTTGGCTCACATCAATACTGGACGGGATAAGGAGGCGCGCTGATGTTTTTAATGCGACATTGAATACTGGGCGGCATAAAGCGTCGCGCTGATGTTATCTGGCGGCATATTACTACTGGGCGGGCATAAGGGCGGTGCGCCGGTTACGGCGGCAATCGCTCATAATGGAAGGTATAAGTGGGGCGCTGATGTGCAAACAGAAGCACAGAGCCACAGCACAATGGTTAAGGCACTTACCAATGGTGCAGGGATCAGGGTTCCGATCCCCCCACAGTGCACAATGTAGACAGCTGCATGAGGTATGTTTATTTTTAGGAGGCATAGAAATAATGGACATCATAACGCGGCACGCAATGTTTGTGACGCAGGTAATACTGGCTTGCATAAGTGGCGCATGGATGTTAAATTAGAAGAGCAGAGCCACAGCACAATGGTTATAGCTCCACACCAATGCTGCAGGGATCAGGGGTTCAATCCCCACAGTGAATATTGCAGATTGCTGTTTGCTGTGTTATGTTAGGATGCTGATATATAATGGGTGGCTTAAGGCGGTGGTTTGCTGGGCAGAGAGCGTTGCGCTAATGTTTTCTGAGTCATGTCAATTCTGAAAGTCTTAAGCGACGTGCTGGATGTGCAAGTCAGAGAGCAAAGCTGCAGCACAATGGTTACCAACACCAACCAATGCTGCAGGGATCAGGGGTTCAATACCCAACAGTGCAAAATGAAGATAGCTGGCTTGAGGCAGTAGCTGTTAGGGGTAATATTGTTTTAGGAGTACCTTATTGTATATTTGTAGAATCATAACTGATAGCAAATACACTCTCAAAGCAGTGTAACAGGAACGTCGCCCATAGGTTAATGCAGAGGGCACATGTGAAAATGCAATGTCCGCCATGGCACCCTACAATGTTGGTGAAAGTGTAGCCAAGTGTGCTATATGAGGCAGGGTAAGGTGAGAGCACTGTCCCAGATGGCAGCAGTGTGCATTGTAATGTATGGGAATTGTAAGTCGGTGTGTTGACCAAGGTCTGCCATACCTGATTTGGCAGGGAGGGGCTGCAGACAGGGGCAGGCGACTGATATAAACAGGGGATCAGAGTTATTCTGATATGGTAATCAGTTGCAGGGCCTGTCTGTAGCCTCACCCAGCTAAATCAGGTATGGCAGAACTGGGTCAGCCATTCTTGATGTAGCAAGGAGCGACTGCACACAGTCCCTGTCGACTGATATCAACAGGGGATTAGAGTGTATCTTATCTTGTAAACTGCCCTATTCCCGTTGGAGTACTACAGCTCCATTAAACTCAAGCTCTGGGGAAGAAGCCAATATCCTCTGTTGTGAATGCTGACAACTTGTGGAGATATGAATGATGGAGGGGTGTTCATGGTTTGAATGTTCCAGTGAATAAGGTTGGCAGAGGTATGTCAACTGTCTGTGTGCAACTGTACAGCAATCTGTGATGCTGTCTCAAAAGAACTACCCCCTTGTGCCAGATATTAATGCACCTTTTATGGTGTTTCAGAAGGCACAATATAAACACACGTTGCTAGGAAATGAAAACCTCATTCTCCACAAAGGCCATGTGGAAAGGCTGTCAACTCCCAAGACACTATTGTACGTAACCCATAAGCTGTGTCAATCAAAGGCATGGCAAAAGATGCCCCAAGGATGTAGAGATGAACTCAGAAACGTTACCCACTAGCACTAACATCCCTCAGTTTGAATGGCAAAGGAGGTATGTGGCAAACCCACATGTAACACAAGCACTGCACAGAGCTAAAACACAAAAACAATACAAAATTAAAAGAGGGATGAAGATCAGTTGCTGTACTGCAGAAATCATCCCCATCCCATGTGGCACCCATTAAAATGGACAAACATATTCTGGCTAACTACAGTCATGCACAGAGTGATGTTAATGTACCGTGCTATAATGACTGTGTGTGAAAGAGGATGGTAAGATGTGGCCAGCAGAGGAGGCTCAAATGGCAGAATAGGTGACATATCAGGATGACTGTGGAGTAAAAGTGCTATGCAGAGCACACACAGGAGAGGCAATCAGGGACAGCTGCAATGCTGGAATGTGTAGGAGGCCAGGATGTGGGTTATCAGCATGCACATCAGGGTAGGATGGCACACAGTTGCCATTACAGAACATTGTATGGAAGGATGGGTAGCAACTCAGTTGAGGGTACAATATGCTCACAGCACACATCAGCACATATATGACTCTCAAACAAATGTTAAACACCTTTTATGGAAAAGCATACAAATATAAGACACCACAGAGGAAGCACACTAATGACCACTACCACAAATCACAATGGCTAAACCAGCATGCCACACCAACAATGTGAGCTCCTTAGCAAAGACTGCAGAAAGAAAGAGTGCAGTCCATTAAACAAACCGCCTGCTGACTGTCAGGACAAGCAAACACCAAAAAGTAAGCATGAGGAAATGCACATGCAGATCTGCTTATACTCATACAATTGCAGTCTGTATTTGTGATGTGGTGCACATGTGCACACACAATGAAATGTTCTGCAGTGGATACAGCATGCAAAAGAGGGGAAAAATATACCACAAGGGCAACAGAGGACGGTATGTGGATCATGTTAATAATTTGGATCAAGACACGAGAAAGTTCCACATGTAATCAGGTGTAACACACAACACTTGAATCACAGAAAACCAAAACCCCCTGCTGTGTTGCCATGTAAACACCCTAAAGTGGGACACCTCTGAAAAAAAAGAATATGTGATGGCTAAGCAGCACACAGGATGCACCTTGACGTACAGTGAGGAGAGAGAAGGGTGTTTGTAGAGGTGAGGAACCTGCTGTTACCTCATGGTACAGTTAGCAGATTAGAAAACAAAGGATATAGCACATGTGCTAATCAAAACAAAAAAACTACAGAGTATAAACACATGACTGTAGCCACTCCCAGAAACAGTACACTGAGTACACAGTAACACACTGAGCACACTGAGCCAAGCATACTAAGCACACTGTATGGCAACCTTTAATACCCAGTGAGGTTACATGTGTCTGCCAGATACACAGCTGTCACTGTACAAGGATGCGAGCACAGGTGGCACATGTACATGTGTGGCAAATGGCCCCAGACAAGTGTCAATGTGATCAAAGAGAGAAGGACTAACCTACTGGTAACAAAATGGCCTTGGACCCAAGCAAACACTGATCAATTCCCACTAGCACCCCATGTGGCCTAGGTCAAGTCATGTAACCCCTCATTACCGTGGAACAAAGACCAGTTAATCCTCATCCAATGATATTGACAAAAAAAACAATGCAGTCTCTGGGTCACAAAGACGCAGGACTGATAAACAGGCAATGCAATGTGTGCCTTTGTATCACCCAGCTCAATCACCAAAAGAGCCACATGTTTGTGGAATAAATATCTTTATTTGGTTTACACATCACTAATAGTGTAGTCAGTGCCATCATAATATGAAGGTGAGTGCATCTCTGATGGAATATTGAAACCCCTCTAATAGGGCATAAATCTAACTCACACAGAAAAGTTAATTCATTCACCACAAATGAAGAGCAGGAGATATAATGTGCATCCACTGCATACAATGCACTGGGCAGCAGACCCCCAGCCCCTACCTGATTCTGCATGCTGCAAAGGTGTAATGCACATATGAGTGCATGTAGAGAGTTGGCGCTGCATATTGAGGACACAACACACATCATGTGTCCCTCAAACCATATCCATCTTGCAACACAGGAGACAACCAAACCAAACAAGCCTATGTTGAGAAAATGTTTTATTGTGAAAATCACGCTGGGAAAGTAATGTGTGAGGTCTCACATAATGGCTGAGCTAGGAATCAAAGCTGCAACAATGTAGACACAAAACTCTCCTCAAAATCACAATGAGTATATGCTAACAGGTAGGACAGGCACATGAACACAAACAAAATACAAACTAAACTACCTTCCCATACCTATACATATACCACCATGAAGGAGGTGGCCCTGCAACCTTTTCAGAGTAGACAGTGTTTGGCCACATATAACATAATACATGGAATGCACAATTGACGAAAGTGCAACGGTGACCCACATTGCCACACTGCAAACATCATGTCGCAATGTGAGTGTCCCTACCACAGGGCATAGCCTGGACTGTGCACATGGGAAATGCAAGGTGTTGACATACATGCAGACTGTCACGTCTGCACATCCAACAAACACAATAAGCAGCATCTGAACAAGGAAATGAGGGCCAAACATCTTACACGGAGCCACAAAGAAGTCTGAGGTCCACATGTTTTGTCTCACAAACATAGTCCGTCATATGCAAAAGCACCATCCACAGTGCAACATGATACAGTGATGCCACACATGCACGTAAACACCCTTGTCACATTGACCACATTAATTTAAGATGGTCGTGTGTCCAAAATCATTGTTGAGGTAACACTTGTAGCATGTGCATGTGGAAAGCAGGTGGACATAGACAATAGGAGTGCTCCATCGTTGGCCGTATGGCGCAAACATGGGTGTATGCTTGATTAGGAAGAAAAGATGAGCGTATCCTGGGTGGCATGTCACACCCAGGGCCAAAACTTAACAATACTAAAACTGTGTTCGAATGGATCAGCTGCACTGTCCATGTCATTTGCTGCTGCACACGGGGGGAACACTGCCAAAAGTAACAATACTATGTGCAATCCAACAGGTGAGGTTAATAGTGTTCCACCAAATATGGCTAGGAATAGTCAAGCGTGACATGTCAACATTCCACTTTCTTTGAAAGTTCATGTGTGTTCTCAACAATGAGCAGGACTCCCTGCAGAACCATCACACAAACAGTGCATAGAACACCTCTGTAATGGAGAATTAAGTAGGTTAATAGTAATACTGTCCATCACAGTCATATGTCTCACTCGCAGAGGTAAAAACATCCAATGGGCCACTTTCTGGTGTAAAATGTCTATGGTGTTGTTTCTCCAAAAGGTGGGTGATGGTGACACCAGATGCACTGTAATAGACGTGTCCGGTATGTACTCAGCCCTGTGTCATGAGAGGATACGTATGTTCTTGTTAGCCACCTTTGAAAAACACCACACAATGCACACCGTTACACCTTTGCAAATGCACAAGAAAGGTATGTTAAACCACACAGTACATGATAACATTACTCAACAAAACATTGGTGATGACATCATTAATCCTAAACACACACACGGGTAAAACATGGGTATGGTCATGTCCATGCTCGTGTCACACAGGTGTGTCACAGCTACACACGACATGCATCTGTTTATGTGCACATAGAGGAAACATTACATGCATATAAGACAATTATGAATCATCAACAGGTAAACATAGATACAAATCTGCAATTAACAAATGTGCAACTTACCTTGTGTGTGCATCAGGTGTATGTCAGCAATCCCATGAACCACTACACAGCAATAAGAGGTGACAGTGAAGGGAGAGAATCTCAGCAGTCCGTGTACAAACAAAAGGTCAAGCCACTGCTGATGCATGTCCACATTATGGTCATATCTGAAAATAAATAAAGGTGAACATCAGTGGTGACTCAGAACACAAGACACATTTTGTCTCACACCACACAACACATGTTGATAATACTCATAAGGTAAACAGCACTACGGAAGACATACCACAGTCACAACTGCCCCCCAGGTGCACAGTCCCCTCACAGTACATGATAATGTACTATGCCTGAAGAGTGTCTCATCACACAGGCAACCTGTAATCACCCACACACAAAGTATGCAAATTTCTGCATTCCAGCTGCAACACATGGCCTGTATGTGTCCAAGTGGACCTTTAGACATATAAAGGCCCCGTGAACCGGCAATAATACCCTGTTGTTGGCTTATGGTACAATGTTGGGGTAGGGAGCAAGTGCAGGCAAACCAAATACAAACTTTAAATACACACACATGCAGATCTGCTGTACCTGTCACATATAGAGTGTGGCACAGGACATGCTGAACACAAACACATGGGGATATGTGTGACAACAGCAAGGGATGGTTGATGGAGCTTGAAGTGAAAAACGAAACAACACAACATCTGCCCAATATGATGGAGCAATGAAGATATGTTTTCCACATGACCCCAGGCACACACAATCTCGCTGTACATCCACCTACCCCAACGCAAAGCATTTTGGGTGATGTTCAGTCACATGCCAATCCAACACATCAACAGCATCTGAATAAACTATGTCCTGTGCATTGGGAAACACAACAGTAACAAACATATGTCATGTTCTACAAGAGTATCACACACTGCACCTTCCTGTCCACAACTCTCATACCCCACACCATCACCTAATGTCTGACTGCTCCCTATCACAATGTATAGATCTCTCACATGTGAGAGGCAGCACAGAGTTGTATGAGGCTATCTTCAGGTGTCCATAATCAATCTTGTCCCCATCGTACCTCTGTGTTGTTGTACAGAAAGATCAACAGACATGTCAGCAACTACCATGTTTGCACCTCATCACAAAGTACAGACGAGTCACACAGATCCACTATATTGGCAACAATGCCCCCTATCTTTGTGTAGGGGTGTGTCAATGTTGAATGCTAAGTCGCTTACAATTCTGGAAACACATATGGAATATGCACGAGTGTCTCATGTATGCAGGGACCAAATACATATCCTGGTGTGTAGATGTCATACCTTGAATCATAGTGACAGCTATTTGCTGATGATCTCCACAGATAGCTGTCAATGTGTGCGTCATGTCATTAAAACTCCAATGCCATGTATGTTTTTACGCAAACCATGATGGCTGCATGCCATCACACTGTGTGTCATTGAGAATGTCAACGCATGGATAGCCTATATGTGTACCTCAGAGAAACAACTCTCACATATGTCTGGTTTCCTTGCCAACATAATCCTCCCCTTCCCTGTCCGACTATCTATGCAATCTATCTAATGTGGACTGTACTATCCTACACTACTCACATACCCAGCCTGTAGCTGAGGCATGATGGCATATGTTGAGAATTTATCAGCAAGATATGCCATGTACTCCCTGAGAATTCTGCACAACCATAAGCCACCAACACATTCTGTGCTCATCCTGCCCACTGTAACGCACCCCTTGCTGATATGGGGTAGGTTATCCTCTGTATCTGTGTACATATGTAGCACTGTACTTAAGGTCAATTCGCCTACATGTAAATGTGGCAATACTACCTCTCTGGCTGGACAATGCTCAGATCCCCATCCTATAACATGTCCATGTCATGGCTTTCTGGTGCAGTATACATTCCGACACACTGTAGGGTGACATTAACACCCTTCACATAGATTCCCTAATATCCGCAGAAACTACTACTAAGCATCTGTCCTGTGATATGTATGTCCTGATACGGCCATAATAACAAAGCAACACATAGCCAGCTGACAGGAGTTTAAGAACCAAATGTACACCCCAAAGGTGAAACATATAAATTCAACCCACTGGACTAATGTCCCCAAACGTGGACTGGTCTCACACTGTGAACATCTCACCATATGGCTAACACTGTTCTCCACCCATATCATCACAAAACATCATTTGTGCTCAACAACAACAGGTGCTAACACAGGCAGCCACTAACTGTAAATTTAACCTTAAAAATCACACACAGTCGTATGAGCAACCACCCACATCATCTGGCACCAAATGCTGTTGTGTACTGGCCACATTGTTTGTGCCACACACATGCCTATATGTGAGTTGTGAATTATCACTAAAATACTAATGTGGTGTCGCATACAAATTATATCCTGACATAAACTGTAACTGCTGTAAGCATAACACACATAGGATTAAAAAGCCGTGTGGGTAGGTAATACGCACATGAGAAGATCTCTCCAATCAACCTCCGTCTGACTGCTGTGCCATCCTGTGTGTCACCACTGGCACGTACAGGGGGGCACATTGGATCTTGCTCCAGATCCTCATTAATCTCTGCAGGGATATTGTGCCTGAGAGCAATGTTGTGCAGGATGCAACAGGCTATGATTATCTCTGCAACAGTCCTTGGCTTATATTGTAAGGCCCCGCCTGACCTATCCAGACACCTGAAGCGACTTTTCAACACGCCAAAGGTACGCTCGATGACTGAGCGGCTGGAGGCATGGGCCTCATTGTACCTCCGCTCTGCACGTGTCCGTGGCTGACGTACAGGGGTCAGCAGCCAGGGGCGACACCCATATCCTGCATCACCTTGGAAATAAAAAAAAATGTGTGTGTCAATATTCAACATAACTGACATATGTTAAGATGTAGTAACCCTACACAAAACAAATTCTGACATCAACATATAAATGAGCTTTCAAAAAAAAAACATATGCTGTTAGAAAAGGACCACATAGCCTAGAAAGTCAGTACACTCATGGGAAATACCCCAACAGTTCCATCTATACTGTAACATATTGTGTGTGTGTGTGCGCGACATGGGTATTGTAATGCATTTACTGTCCACATTGGCACCACTGCCAATGAGAGACTATAGTAACGATTCACTTGTCACATGTTCATATTGTATGTCTGAACAGTAACCTAGGTAAAATATGCTGCCATGAGAGGGTGGGAAAAAAAACAGAACATGTATGCCATGGAGGCTGGTAATAATGTGAACCATATCACCTAGATGCATCCTGTCCTGTACGGGCAACATATCTAGATTTCATACTCTGTCTCCTTATGCTGTATATTGCTAAACAGAAATTGTTTAAATACCAATCCTGTGCACTGTGTCTATCCTGGGAACATCCCACTGAAGGTGGGGTCTGCAAACATGCACACTGTACTACTCATGTCTTAACCTCATAGAGATACACATCGGTACATTACCGTCATGTGTAGCTGAAAACAATACAACTCTGTATGCACACACTTAGCCCACAGCTTTAGGCATCCCCTTTCCAATATGTTAAACTACATGAGGATCACTGGCCAATATGTGGCTAAATCATGATCATCTACAGTAGGCCAAGGTACTGCACCAACTATACTTCGTTACACCCCTGCTGTGACATAGGCCAAATGCGTGACCATACATATCCACACGAGTGCTGCTAGCTGGAAAGGGCAAAAGCATACATCAGATATTCCCAAACACCCCCTCATATTATATACTGGCTCCTGGGTAGCAACAACAGTCCAGAGTGAGTGTGTGAACCCAACACACACATGAGAAGGGTTACTTGTATGGATGAGCAATTATCTCAAGGTTAAATGACATACAAGCATTATTTGGCAATGACCCATCATGATACGTGCATTTGAGGGCCAACCCCCCCCCTCAGAATGTGTGCAGTTGATATTACCACACACTATGAGGGATTGTGCAACAGCCTAGCCACATGCACAGGGGTGTTGTCACCTGCACACCATGTGAATGTCAGGATCATATAATGCTAGGAGTCTGATGGTCTATGTTTGTTTGTAGCTGCTGTATGTGTACGTCTATACCCCTGTAATAATCTAAACATACAACAGTCCCCAAACTAACATTGCTCATATGTTGATCTAAGTTTATGGGTTTAAACGAGTTTGCTAGATATGTGAGTAAACATAAAGAAAGTTACAAAGACATACATACATTACGACACCTGACATACTCACCCAGCAAAATACAGTCCCCATAACGTCCGCCTTCAAATTGTGTGAAGATTGCCGAGTGATGCAGGATATAGGAGTCATGGGTGGACCCTGGAAACCTAGGGACCACATTCAGAATATGCAGATTAGCATCACATACAACCTGAACATTCAGGGAATGGTAGTGTTTGCGGTTGCGAAACGCCACCTCCCTGTCTCTAGGCGGGACCAGGGCAACATGTGTGCAATCAATAGCTCCCATCACGTGTGGTATCCCTGCTAATGTCTCAAAGGCCTGGTTCAGGGTCCCCCATTGTTGCCTAGTGTGGGGAATGGCTATGTAATTCCCCACCCGGCTGACCATGGCACGCAGTACTTGGTGGAGACATCGTGAGAAGGATGGGCGGCTCATGCCACCCACTGCAGCCACAGATGACTGGAAACAGCCAGAGGCAAAAAAATGTAAAGCAGCAAGGAGCTTGACTAAACCTGGTATTGCATGGGACCGATCAGTCAGGGGCTCGAGGTCAGGTCTTAAATCCTCATAAAGCTCCCTAATAGCCCTTGTGCTCAGTCGGTACAGGGAGATTACCTGGTCCTCACGCATGCCCTGGAGCTGTGCCCTGGGCCTGTAGAGGCGTGGCTGCCGAGCCTGCACCTCGGCATGCCTTCTGTGCCGTGAACGCACAGCACATGGCTGGACCACCTCCACAGCTGCAGGTCTGAGTTGCTGCGGGACTACACCCATGCCCTGTGCTTCAGCCCCGTGGACACCATCTCCCCTGTCCGGCAACCGTAGCATCTGCCCACCACTCAGGACACATGCATAAGCATAGATTGCTGCCATAAACTCCTCCCGTCCCACTACCGAAACACACTCTAACAACCACACAAACTCTAACAAACACACAAACCACACTATACAGTATCCAAAAGTAAAAACAACACCTGACAATACACACACAACACAATATAATAAGCAATACAAACACCAATACAATCCTCTAGTACAACTGCTTAGACTTTCGTTCTTCTCCACACCAACCACACTCCTCCTGCTCTTCGTCTACAACCCTCAACGTGGGTAATGTTGTGATGGTAATATATGGTATTATGGGGTGTGTGGTTTGCGCACAATGCGCATGCGCAGTTGATCGCATGCGATGCCCGTTGGTGGCGCGCGTGTGCCACTCTACGCATGGGCGTCGGTCAGTGCGTGGCCACACGTATGTGCGCCGGCATGAACATGTGCACAAAACACAGACACCCATGCGGTAGTCGTTGTAGTGCGCATGCGTACTGCGACACATGCGCAGTACAGTGTCTCAGGGCGCATGTGCGTTTGTCCGCGTACGGCCACCCATGCGTTGGCGAGCACGCGCCCAACGCACGAGCGTCACGCCCGCCCAATTGCGCATGTGCAATGAAAGACACGTGGCAATACACTATAAATAGGCCTGCACACGTGCATCACGTTGAGGGTTGATAAAGGAGTTACAGTTAGAGAGAGAGGGTGTCATAGATAAAGTCTGAAACAGAGACAGTGGTGGGACTACTGCACAGGAAAGAAGCACAGTGAGGGATAACAAAAACTATAGGTAGAGAGGCTGTGGTGGGAGTAGTCCAGAGGAAGGAGGGAGAGAGTCAGTCCAGGGAGTACGGCAGCGGAGAGAGGCAGAGAAAGATAGTTAGGAGCAGAGTAGATTCCTCACTTTGTGCTAATATAATTTTTATGTTCCCTTTGTTATTGTGTCCTTTACTGTGTCCTGTACTGTAACATTTTGTAAGTCTGTATTGCATGCTGTGTTTTGTTTTGTTTTGTTTAAGTGAGTGCTGTTGTGTTGAAAGGAGCATTTAAAACATACAGAGATGGAGAGAGAGAGGGAGAGAGACGGTGAGGGTGAGGGTGAGGGTGTGGAGGATGTGGGCCAACCTGTGGTGGGTGATACACCGACGCTACAGACTGCACATCCTAGGGAGGGACATGCAGGACCATCTTTTGGGCCACAGCCTGCACAATATGTCCAAACTGGGAAGAGAAAAAGGGTACCTGTGCCTGGTCCACAGCGAAAAAGAGCTTTACGCTTCAGTGATAGAGAGAACTATATCCTACTCTCGCATGTAATTGAAAACTATGACCTCTTATTTGGCAGGCTCAGCAGTCGCACAACAGTGGCCACCCAAATGGCAGTATGGGAGGAGGTGCGTGCTGCAATGTCAGAGGCAGGGGGCCCCACAAGGGATGTTGAAAGCCTCAAAAAGAGGTACTCTGATATAAAAAGAGGGGTGCGCCAGCACATGGTGGCTGAAAGACAACATGCGCTTGGCACAGGTGGTGGGGGCCCTTTTATCCCATCACTCACACCATTGGAACAAGAGCTGGCAACACGTTTGGGCCACATCTATCTCCGTGGACTGCCGGAGGCCCTTGACACGGCACATCCTGACGCAGGCATGTATAGTAATTGCCAGGTATAAAGTCATGTTCACAATGTCCCTTCAGTACACATCATTCAGCTGCACAGACACTCCCATACCTGTGACCCAATCCACACCATGTTTAAAATGTGGTGTCACATGTGTGTGTTATGGCCATGCACAAACTGTGTTGTTGCCATGTCCTGTCACAATATTACATATGTGTCCCTCGAAAACAGCAACCTCCCCATCTGTTTCCAAAACTACACACAACAATTCCTATCCAACCTGCACATCTGTGATTGCAAAGCACCATATGATTTTGTGGCACACTAATCAGGTAACGTGTGTGTGACATACTATTTGCACAGTGCTACATGTGCTTCTCAGTGGCCCACAGGTGCTGGCTACTTGGGATCCACGGCACAATGGGTCACAGCCAAACATATCCAACAATGAGCATATAGTATGTCTAGAGACAATATTTCCTATGCATAATTAAACATAAACAGGCAATGTATGGTCAAAACAAGTGTAAGGGTGTTGTATTCTCACACATGTGTGGACATATGTTGCACAGATAGGGGAAGGGATGTGATGGGGGACACATGTGGCATGGCACTCAAAAAATACACATGGAAAAAATGCAACATGTTCATGGCCACACGACACACATGTGCCCCAGAAACAGCTGAATGACGTCGACAAACATGTATGGGAGGGTGTCATGGGTCGGGTATGCAGCACACACGCACATACCCACCCAATCATCTCTGTGGTGTCTGTGCCACACATATATAGATATGATTATGTTGAAACATATGTGTTTTCTTTGTTATTGTTCAATATGCAGGTGACTACAGTAAAATGGGAGAGGAAGAGGAGGAGGAGGAGGAGGAGGAGGAGGTGGAGGAAGAGGGTGACTTTGACATCACAGTGCCAATGAGTGTGTTGGAGGATGAACCTGCTGTCTCAGGGAGCAGCACAAGTGCTGTTGATGAGCCCATAGAGCCACCTGTACCCAGTATATCACCACTAGGGGCAGCATCAAGGGAGAACATCCAAGGACCCAGGCCGCAAGTATACACCGAGAGCCCTGACCCTCAGATGATGATGGCGGAGTTAAGGTCCCATGGCGCATCTGCACGTCGCGATGCTGAAGGTGGGTGACAAACGACAGTCATAATTTCAAAATAAACACCAATAGTCAATAGTTGGTGTTTGTGTGGTGAATGTTGCAACATAACCACCACATATATCACATGTATGGCTCATGTTGTTGGGATATTGTTTCTTGAAAGAATGGTGTGGGGTATAATATATGGTGTTATTATGTCGCAAAACAGAATCACCGAAGGTCAGTTGACACCCACAGATGCAGGCCTAAGAGGAATGTTGTATAAGGGCCACCATGTTGTTGTCATGAGAAAGATCAACACTTGCCCTTGCAACAGTCTACCTCATTGCAGACACCCAGATGTCTGGTAAACCACAGGATGACAACTAAATGATAGTTAAAGAAACAAACATACCATATATAAAGCAATGCAACCCTCCTCTGTGATGTAACAGCACAAAGACTTCATTCCCCACAGTCTGCATCTGCAGGTGTCAAATTACATAGCATATGGAGAGAGGTGTGAAAATATGTCAGGTCAACCATAGATAAGGATCTACAGAGGGGTCTCAAACGTACAGTATGAACCTGTTGGCTTGTTTGGAGAGAACATTCCTCAATTTCCCCTGTACATAAAGACATAACATAGACTGTAATCCAGACAGAAAAGGAAAACACCATGTCCCCTTACTGTAAGGCCAACAATCCATCAACAGATTGCATAGGCTGTGAGCATGTGTGTCCCAGTTAAATTGTGAGCCTATGTCCCCATACCGTGTGATGGTCCCCAGTATTTATTTATTTATTATTTATTTATTTAACATCTTTTATATACCGCGCTATTTGTTTTCAGTGCGGTTTACAAGTAACAGAACTGCACAATCAGAAAACACTGGTGTGCTTACATTATAACAGGTAACTTAAACTTGGAAAACGGGTAATAAAAATATAACTATGTATATTTCATATATTAGTATCATAAGTGTCATACCTGCAATATGTGTTGTATGCAACCATACAGTAATGAGTATGAAGCATGTCTATTTCTCAACAAATGGTTAAAGAAGGACTGAAACCGTGAACAATTACTGTGCTGCAAACAAAACCTAAACACATATGACTAACTACAACAAAAGCTTGCCATGTTGAGACCATATCATACACCACGTATCCACACAACATTACCAGAATTGGCACATCACCCTACCCCTCCTTTCCGAATGCAAACATTTGAGCATTACACAAAGACCTCACATAACATACTGGTGGATGATAGCAATTGTCAAGGCCAATGAGAAATAACATAAACTGAAGACCTCATCTCCTTTACAAAATAACCAGATACATCATCATAGAGCAAACAACCAAAGAAAAACATAACCTAGTCGAAAAGTGTTATTGGAGCCACAAAAGGCAACTAGGGAATTTGACACAACACTGTATAGGTTCTAATATTAGTACACTGGCCAGTGGGTAGATAGAAATATCTGACCAATCAGTACAGTGATACATACATTATCCCTTACAGCAAGGTAAAAAATAAACATACTGAAGGATCCATATGCTATGTCAAATGAGAAAGCGGAAAACATATGTTGTCTAGTTGTTATGACTGTTTTCCATGTCCTAATTGCTGCATCCACGTTCACAATGCCTGTGCAAGAGTTCTGCTCACTCACCATAGTCTGATGTTTATGTGTTCAGACAGCTCTATTGTACTGTTTTATCCACTCTACATTGTCACATTTGCTTTAACATAACCATATTTTCCTTGTAGTAGGTCTCTGACATCCCACACTATCAATGACGTTTTCAGCATGCCAATGTCTATCCTCAACTACACTCACATAAGCAGCTATGTTCATAAGGTATCACCCACTCCCACAAAACACGTAAATGCGTCACGGGATTAACGTCTGTCAGCACCATCACATTCTAGTCATTCCCCAACATCAGCTCACGTACATTTTGTACACCACCAAGCATACAAATCAGTTTAGTCCTTGCACCAGGCAATTCCAAGGACCAGCACATACGGATAATGTGTACATCCCCACATCCAGCCCTTATACTGACAATGTAACCCATCAGACCATACATTGTCATGTCATAAAACAATCATTAGGTCAGGCCAAACCTGATTTGCCGTCACACAGTCTGACACAAATATATGGCATCCCATGAGGCTACATCCAGTACAAACATCTCATGGAGACTAGCAAATCCCATAAACACATAACACACAGTTCCTGTCATAACATGCCCCAACAGCTCATGTGCATCTCTATGCCACATATTGCAAAACCCTGGACCCATACATGACCCGTCATCCCACACCTCATAACTGTTGTCAATCAGCTATTGTCGGTTGAAGGTGTCCGCCCCCCACAAATGCCCCCTTACCCCCTACACACTCACTAAAAACACATATACTGTCCTAAACCAAAAAACCCACAGCCCTACGCACTTAACGTCATGACCAGAACCCCACCATTGTCTATGTGATGTGTTGAACAAATCCACTGCTGTATTGTGATGTTGTTGTAGCTGTAGCAGAAAGGAGTGTCTGAGGGGGGTGGGAGGAACAAAAGCCCCCTGCCTGCTGGTCCCCTCTGCAGAGCCACACATCATGGACAGGGAACATTGTCTGCATTGTGTCTCCCTTAAGGCAGTGTGCCTACTGACACGCTAGCCATCACACCCCTGTGTCCAAAGAAGCCAAGACCACAGTTACCAAAAGCACATGTGGCCTAAACACCAGCAGAACGTAGACACTATCCCTTTACAGATGATAAAATACTTGCACACATTATAGGCAAACAGGGGCGACCTACACAACACTCCATTCTGTCCTTGCTGGTGCAGCAACGGCATTAGCCAGATTCACAAATCCTTTTCAGACGGGTGCTGAAATCCGCAATGTTACTTACGTGCAAACCCCTGGAAGAGCATGACCAGTGCATATGCACACGTGATCAAAGGTGTGGTTGGACCTGTATTGGATTGACACACGTAAGCACATAGCTGAGCAAACTACCTATGTGTGTTTCCTATACAATACACAACCCCCGTTCAAACCCCTGATGGATATTGAAATCAGACATATAACCCGCCAACTCAGGCTATCACTGTCCATCACCAGTCAGTACCAGCAGATGTGCTTCCCTCAACATACCCCGTCACTATTTTCCTGGTTGTTGCCCACCACTGATGGCCTCCTATGTTGCTTCCCTTGCTCTGGCTGAACCCTACAGATCTTTTCCAAGGTTTACCAGATCTGATCCCCAAGCCCTCATATGTGGTAAACAAGGTGCACATGAAACTCTCACGTGTCACACACACGCGCCAGCAGTGCACATGTGCAGGTAAGGTGTGACATTCCTGTGCTGTCATTCCATACCACTGAGTTCATAACACATCACCCATTACCTGTACATATTAAGAATATGTGTCTGAAGGTGGCTGTACCTGTGCAGACATTTCCAAACACTCCTCGGTTCAACAATGCTTCTGGCCATCTGAGGTGTTTATGGCTGCTGCATGCTGCACCTGACCTAAATAATGGATATGAGATGACTGTCCTTGCCCAATTCTGTTGCCACGTCAGTAGTATGTGGGTGTGTATGCAGAAGCTATTTTATGACTGTTGTGTTGTCCTCCCACATCTTCTTCCTGTATAGTGTTCTCTGTGTTTCTATTAGTTGTAGTACAGTGCGATATATGTGTTATACCCCTAACCATGTTCCCATATGACTCAGCACTATCACATTAGCATTAGTGTGGGATGTGTATGACATGTTGCTTTATGAAGGTGTTTTAGTGGAGAGGTATTTCATTGACCACCCTGTGTCCCATTCACAGCCAATCGACGTGCTCTGGAGCGGATTCGCTGTGCTGTGGAGCAGAACACCAGGGATGTTTGTGCTGAGCTACGGACATTACATGAGGGGGTCATAGCCATGCCACTAACTCGCATGTGTGAGGCCCTTGAGGGCATACGTGATGTTCTGATCCGAGCTGCACCTGCACCACCAATGTATCCGGAGGAGGATATAGCCTTGCCAGGGAGAGGGGCCCGACGTCGCAGGCATGGCCGACCACGCCGTCAGTAACCTATGATAATATAGAAATGTACAGCAAGAAACCAAAGGTTTCTCTTTGTTGCACTGTTCATTTTTAGCAACTATGTACATAGTTTTTTCTGTTATTGCGGCTTGGTTTGGGTTATATGTGAAAGAAGACATATGTGATTAGTATGTTGTGTTTGTGTTATGCAATTGGCTTGGGGGGATCTTTGAAATGTATTACACACATGTTTGTAACAATAGTTTTATATGAGAGAATAGCTGTGATAATAAACAGCTGTCCAAAAATAGATACACTGTTTCTTTCCAAAGGGTGTCCATTTGGTCCCATGTGTATCTCTGAGAGGGGGGTGGGAGGACCATAGGATCTGCAACCATGTCCACTGCATAAGCTACATTGCCACACACATATACTATTTCCATGATCCACACATATGTAATGTTTCACTAGCACAATGTGTCACCACAGCCTCTGAGCTGCAGCGGCACAGTGTGCACAGATATCCATGTAGAACATGGGTGTGGAACCGTGATACTGTGGAGCCGCAGACCAGTCAGGTTCTGAGCATATCCCTAATGTATATGCTGGCGATATATATCAGCATTACAATTATCATGACCACCTTACTGGTTTGTGGCCCTCCAAGACTGGATTTTGAGAGCGCTGCCTTACACCTCTGTCATGTACGAATAATTTTGGGCTAGGTGCAGATGTCACAGACATCGGATGGTTATTTGGAATGCGTAACATTGCTCCTTGTTTCTCACCAGCAGTAAAGGGTGGTGGCAATGGCAATATGTTGTTGGTGGTGAGAGGTGAGGAGGAATATGACACACTCTAGGTAACATGTTTGATGTCGGGGACATCTGCGCCTTGCCCACTCACATTCCAAAATGGCAGAGGTGTAATCCAGGTCTCTCAAAAGCGAGCCCTGGAGGGCCGACAAATCAGTCACGCTGACAGGATATCTCCAATTCATATATATCTCTGCCACACTCATTAGGAATATTTCCAACACCTGACTGCCCTGCGGCTCTACAGAACCACGGTTCACCACCCTTGATGTGGACACAGGGGTACTGTGTTATAAATGGCCTGTTTATGTTCCATAAACATCACCGTCTGGAACCCGTCATACACGACACATTGGTGGCATATGTGTGACCCGTGCCCTCACCTATATTAGTGGTCACATGCACCCCAACCCACCATAGGGATGCATGTTACAGAGGCAGACATTTGTGTGCCGCATATTTTGCCGGCTCATATATGTGAGAACATGTGGGTCATGTATATACATCCCTGTGGCAAGTACGTCTGTGGGGCAGCCACTACATTGTAACATGTAATGCAGCACCCTGCTATCACACACATGATTTTCCCGACACACTGCATGTGGTGCCAATTGAGGTATCACACGCATGTTTACCCGTCAGGAATGTATGTGGCTGCACACATATGACATGCTGGCATCTATAGTCATATGCTACGTGAGACACGTGACCATTACAGGGTTCTGAACAAATACTTTAATATGTACAAACAAAAATAAAACTATATACATATTTAGGGTAGGGGGAAAATGCCATCACCCACCCACCAAAAACAAACCCTCCCCACCCCGCACACACACACCCGCAATAAACACACTCCCACACACTAACCCCGAACCCCCACATGACCCCACCCTCCCTCAGCCTGCCCCGTGATGGCGGACAGGGCAGCACAGGGCACATGTGTGGACGTCACAGGCACCATCAATGATGTCTGTGACGCCCTTCAGGGGGTGGCTGCCGACATGGCAGATGCTCAATGTCAGCAACCACCCTCTCCATGGCTCCCGCCATCCATTCCTGCAGGTGCACCAACCGGTGCACCCGCTGCTCCAGTGCATCCAGAGCCTCACACAGATGTACAACACATCTGCCACCACACACACACATTGTTCCTGGTGTTTGTGTGGTGGCATCTGCATGCACTGTGTGTGGGGCCCTGGATGTTGGAGCCACCTGCCCTTGATGGCGGGAGCCAACAGTGCCCTGTGCTGCACTGTCCTCCATGTCACTCTCCCAGGCACCCTGCGGCCACTCTTCCCCCCCTGACTCCTCCCCAACACCCCCCACCACCTCCCCCCCACCCACATCACCTGCGCCCTCACCCCCCCCTTGTGACCCTGGCACCCACACCTTCCATCCCAGCATCCCCCATGACCCCCTCCGCTGTGTCTTCCTCAGGACCCTCTGCCTCCTCCCCACTGGTGTCCAGGACTACCACCTCCACGGCAGCGCGGGAGGTGGGCCTTCGGAGGGCATAGGCAGAGGTACGGGGGTCTTCGTCACTGTCATCACCATCTGTGGAAGATGACAGTCATCAGCACACGTAGATGTGTGTGACACATCACATGTACCCATGCAGGTACCATGCACACTGATGGGCCACTGTGACCTCTGATGGTGGGCAGCCACGTCATCAATACACACCATCACCATGTGATGATTCAGCATTCCTCATGCGCTGCAGGTATGCGCCATGGTGCAGGCGTAGCTCCCTCCCTTTCTTTCTCAGATCCTCGACCTGTGTGTGTGAGAAAATATGGGTGGGAGCATGAGTGAGCACATACGTCTGGTGGGTGGGCAACATAAACATACAACAGTGTGTCCTGGGTCTCGACACTTCAGCTCCACTGATGTGTGTTTCATGTATAGCATAGTTCACCACCTGTCACAGGGGATCTTCATGGGCACAAGGAATGTTTTATCACATGTGGACAACACCATTACCAACTGAGCCTATTCACTAATGTTGCTCATCGTCACATATGTCAGTCTCTGGAGCCATGCCATGGTGCTTGTGTGATGCTACTAGCTGTCCAAATATTGAATCTCTTCATGTGTATGTTTAGCACACCAGGAGCGGCAGAAGGTATACATTGGAGCAGTTGCAGAATGCGACAGAACCCAAGGGGGTGAGGGATGTTTGTTAAACACATGTTGCATTTGTCATTGACAGTCATGCAATTGTTACAGCAACCGGTGTTGCAGTTTGGATGATCTGTGTTTCAACGTAGCTTGTGCCTGCCACATGGTCACATGGCACATTGTGATCAATGGCCACAGTCCTCTGTTCAAACAACACTGATGATGTCTGTGTATGAGTAGTGGCCCACGCCAGGTGGCCACAGCATGGAGCAGGTTTAATGCAACAGGATGAGGCATGTCTTAAATCATGGGGTTCCATAGTGGTTTTGGGGTCTTGCCACTCACACTGGCCTTCTATGTTTCGAACGTCCACCTCAATGGCAATGCCATTGACAGTACACCTCTCATGATGGGTATTTTCCTTTGTGAGCCATAACCATTTGGTTTAGGTTACATGAGATGCACGGGTGAAAGAGTATGGCCTTGCAACACGTCTTTGTGCTAGGCCACGTTGGTGGGGCAGAGGTTACTCAGGTTGGCTCATGTGTCCTGCATGCCACTCTTGGCTGTTATCCCCCTGCCCATATATTTCAACATATTTTGTGATAGCCATCACCTATGTCGAGAGCCACAATGGATGTCAGTGACAGAGACAATACCTGCACATGCAACAAATATGTTCTGGAAGCAAGGGGGCCTTCCCCATGGTTGATGTGCCATCAGAAACCAATCTGACACCGGGGGTGGTCTTACAAGGTGTGTTTTAATTTCCGAAAGACGTTTCATTGTGTTGGTGCAATGTACCTTGGGGAATATTTAATATCTAGGATATTTGCAGGACTGCAGAGAAACAAACTGACAGTGGCACAGGGGGATCCGTACCATACACTTATTTAAGCAAGGCCAGGTACAATGACTGACTTAATCTGTGGGAAGCCATTACGTGGGCCAAGTTGTTTTGGAAAGGAAACCTAACCATACACAGGTGCTGTGGGTTGATTACAATACCTTTCCTATACAACATTGTAGACTGTTTGCATACACGCTCTGTCGGTACTAATGACACCCACATGTATGGAGAACATCCTGCTGGTGCTGTGCCATTTTGTGTTCCCATTGAGACCTGCATACATAGTTGCATATGTGGACATGTTTGCAGTGACACCTATCTGCAGTGTGACTGCCAGCCTAAACGCATCAAGACAATACCCTGGGGCCCCCTTGCATGACGTTGCATGACCATGCCACATTGAGAATGACAATGATGGTGTACTTGCTAACCCCGGTAACCCTGTTTTGGTCTTGCAAGCCATTTGTTGTGAAGTCACCTACACATGTCCTGGACAACAGTCCCAATGGCAACATCATATTCTACCAAACGTCACTGATATGTCCCTACAAGGAACATTGTATGGGTGTCCATATTCACCTTGCCAGGGCCCACTCCCATGACATTTGGGTTTATGCACGTCCCAGGATAACAATGTTTCACATGGGGTACGTGCAAGCTGTGTAGGGACTACTTATAACACTGTTTTTGGAAAGAAGACTGTGCGTGACAGACGTAGTAATGACCCAGTCTGGCCTATATCTTTTAGAAATGTCACTATGACCTAAGACCTGTATGATGACAGCAGGTGTATTTTGAAAAACCATGGACAGACAACATACCAACACACTACGCAATTGCCACCTGTACTCATGTGGCTGCTTGTGTCTGTGGTGTCCAACCACAAGAGGTGACTGTAGCTTCCCTACAACATCAGTTCTGTTCACCTGCTCCAAGGTAATGGATTTGTAGGAGGTGTGAGGATGGGTAACCTAACTATGCATAACGTGAGGAGAATATGGCTCTGTTACAGCCTTTGGGAATATCTTTGGCTAGGTCATGGAGATGTTGTACCTATACACACATCAACATGTGCACATAGCTTTTCATCGTGATAGATCACAGACATGTGTGATGAGATAGTGACCTCACTGACTATGTGAGAGGTGCAACTTACCTGTCATAAACTAACACAACATGTGATTGCCATACCCACCTATTCAATGTGGCCTACGGCCCCATGGCGGTTGCGTGTTGTGCCACACATCATCAGCTGCATACCCCATTGCAGTGGGATAATAGACAAGGGACCTTACACAGGTCATGGGACTCCTGGAGATAGGGAGAATGTATTGAACTGGTTAGGCACACACAACCATATCACCAGGGTGCGTGATAGACCACTGTGATGGCCTCACTTAACTCCTGGGGAAATGGATGATCTATTAAACTCTTTATTCACACACGACCATATCACCAGGGTGCGTGATAGCCAAGTGTGGTGGCCTCACTTAACTCCTGGGGAAATGGATGATCTATTAAACTCTTTATTCACACACGACCATATCACCAGGGTGCGTGATAGCCGAGTGTGGTGGCCTCACTTAACTCCTGGGGAAATAGATGATCTATTAAACTCTTTATTCACACACGACCATATCACCAGGGTGCGTGATAGCCGAGTGTGGTGGCCTCACTTAACTCCTGGGGAAAGGGAGCATCTATTACACTCTTTATGCACACAGAACCATATCTCCAGGATGGGTGAAAGGGCACTGAGATGGCCTTTCAGGACTCCTGGAATTAGGGAAGATGTAATGAACTGTTTCAGCACACAAAAACATATCTCCAGGATACATGAAAGGCCACTGGGATGGCCTTTCAGGACTCCTGGAATTAGGGAAGATGTTTTGAACTAGTTCAGCACAAACAACCATATTTCCAGGATACATGAAAGGCCACTGGGATGGCCTTTCAGGACTCCTGGAATTAGGGAAGATGTTTTGAACTAGTTCAGCACAAACAACCATATCTCCAGGATACATGAAAGGCCACTGGGATGGCCTTTCAGGACTCCTGGAATTAGGGAAGATGTAATGAACTGTTTCAGCACACAAAAACATATCTCCAGGATACATGAAAGGCCACTGGGATGGCCTTTCAGGACTCCTGGAATTAGGGAAGATGTTTTGAACTAGTTCAGCACAAACAACCATATCTCCAGGATACATGAAAGGCCACTGGGATGGCCTTTCAGGACTCCTGGAATTAGGGAAGATGTTTTGAACTAGTTCAGCACAAACAACCATATCTCCAGGATACATGAAAGGCCACTGGGATGGCCTTTCAGGACTCCTGGAATTAGGGAAGATGTTTTGAACTAGTTCAGCACAAACAACCATATCTCCAGGATATATGAAAGGCCACTGGGATGGCCTTTCAGGACTCCTGGAATTAGGGAAGATGTAATGAACTGTTTCAGCACACAAAAACATATCTCCAGGATACATGAAAGGCCACTGGGATGGCCTTTCAGGACTCCTGGAATTAGGGAAGATGTTTTGAACTAGTTCAGCACAAACAACCATATCTCCAGGATACATGAAAGGCCACTGGGATGGCCTTTCAGGACTCCTGGAATTAGGGAAGATGTTTTGAACTAGTTCAGCACAAACAACCATATCTCCAGGATACATGAAAGGCCACTGGGATGGCCTTTCAGGACTCCTAGAATTAGGGAAGATGTTTTGAACTAGTTCAGCACAAACAACCATATCTCCAGGATACATGAAAGGCCACTGGGATGGCCTTTCAGGACTCCTGGAATTAGGGAAGATGTAATGAACTGTTTCAGCACACAAAAACATATCTCCAGGATACATGAAAGGCCATTGGGATGGCCTTTCAGGACTCCTGGAATTAGGGAAGATGTTGTGAACTTGTTCAGCACAAACAACCATATCTCCAGGATACATGAAAGGCCACTGGGATGGCCTTTCAGGACTCCTGGAATTAGGGAAGATGTAATGAACTGTTTCAGCACACAAAACCATATCTCCAGGATACATGAAAGGCCACTGGGATGGCCTTTCAGGACTCCTGGAATTAGGGAAGATGTTTTGAACTAGTTCAGCACACAAAAACATATCTCCAGGATACATGAAAGGCCACTGGGATGGCCTTTCAGGACTCCTGGAATTAGGGAAGATGTTTTGAACTAGTTCAGCACAAACAACCATATCTCCAGGATACATGAAAGGCCACTGGGATGGCCTTTCAGGACTCCTGGAATTAGGGAAGATGTTTTGAACTAGTTCAGCACAAACAACCATATCTCCAGGATACATGAAAGGCCACTGGGATGGCCTTTCAGGACTCCTGGAATTAGGGAAGATGTTTTGAACTAGTTCAGCACAAACAACCATATCTCCAGGATACATGAAAGGCCACTGGGATGGCCTTTCAGGACTCCTGGAATTAGGGAAGATGTTTTGAACTAGTTCAGCACAAACAACCATATCACCAGGATACATGAAAGGCCACTGGGATGGCCTTTTAGGACTCCTGGAATTAGGGAAGATGTTTTGAACTAGTTCAGCACAAACAACCATATCTCCAGGATACATGAAAGGCCACTGGGATGGCCTTTCAGGACTCCTGGAAATAGGGAAGATGTAATGAACTGTTTCAGCACACATAAACATATCTCCAGGATACATGGACGGCCACTGTGATGGTCTTACAGCACCCCTGGGGATAGGGATACTGTTTTGTACTGTGACAGCACACAGACCATTATCACCATGATGACAGATGAGCCGGTGTGATGGCCTCTCTAGTCCCCTGGTGATAGGGTGTATGTATTACATTGCTTGAGCACACACAACCGTATCTCCAGGGTGACTGATAGCCCACTGTGATGAGCTCTCAGGACCGCTGGGGATAGGGGGGCATATTGAACAACATTGGCAAAAACAACCAGATCACCTGGGTGATTGACATACCATTAATGCTTTGCTTCACATACCCTTTCTGTGGATGGAAAGGTTATTTGCTGCAGCTACACATTTCACCATATTCATATGATGTGATTTGGATCTACTTAAGCTGATCTATGGGTTTGCTTTATTACAGTATGCCTGGACATGCTCAGCAGCCCACCACCACTATCTGACATTGTCCAGCAGCAAACACAGATAAGCTGCAGCTGCTACACCCTTCAAAGTGTGGCACCCTTACACATACTAGGTGCAAGCAGTCTGATAGCTAATCCATACTGCATACTACTGGTGACAATGTGTGCAACCCAAACTGGGACATCTGCACACTCACCAAGCAGTTACGTTCGTGATTGGGCTCCAAAAGGCAACCCATAGATATCACTTGCAAAAGATGTTGTTGCCACTACAGCTGACCTAGCCATGCTATGGTAACTACTCAGTCAGGGTGAGAGTGACCTTCCAGGAGGACATGCTTGGGCTACCTTGTCCATGCTACTGATGACCACACACTGCAATTTCACTTACATTGCCCTACGTTCTGTCCTCATGCATCCTGCCGAGACCAGCCTGTCGGGGGTCTGACCACAATACCTAGCACCTCATTATGCACAATGGCAAGCTAACACTGCACACAGTACAAACATTGTGCGCTGAGTAAGGTGTTGCATACATCACACACTGGATGTACAGCCACACAATCCCACAGCTATGCCATCACTGTGCTACTATAGATAGTTTTTCCAGTCTATGCCAAATCAGCAGTCGTGGACACAGTGCATGCATGGCTAGGCTATGAAATAGTGCTACTGTCACACCCCATGGTGGGGAACATCGTCAAACAACAGACCTGAGACACACTCCACAAACATCAGACATATTGGTGTGATACCACTCAATAACCATATTGTGATGAACGTAGACATTGATATCTGCCACTGATCAGATCAACATGTTGCTATATGTGTGGTGTATTTCAAGGTTTATGGTGACAGTGCTACAGTGCGCACATACTAGTTTTATGAGATGGACGCAACGCACACTATCATGACTGTCCAATAGGCTTTGGGTCCTGAAGCCTGTGTGTCTGGTCATTTCGCCTCCTGTTGATCGGTAATCTCTGGCACAGGTCCCCAACTCCAGTCCTGTTGTAACAGACACTGCTACATTTTCACAAATGTGCCTCAGATATATGCATGAGATATATCTGCATACCATGCACCGGCACATGCAGATGAACAGAGACATCTTTATTTAAGACATCATAACATGTGAATAAATTGTGGCCCTACAGGACTGCATTTGAGGAAATCTGATCTATGTGATGCACATTTCTCTCTTATATGTCCACCTTGAGAGACAATATACATGTACTGTCCCTGTTTGCACTTTTCCCACTACAGGTGGTTTGTTTTTTGAGAAAAATTAGGGGATGTGACAATTGCGGGGATTGGTTCGGCAGACCTGACACACGTGATTTGAACTTATGACTTTCACCTCCTGCAGGCAGTGCCTGTGTGCTTTGCACCACTTTCTTGACACAGAGACAGTGCATTTCCAGGTAAATCCATGTCTGTTTGTCAGACTAACCCTGTCTGTTGCACTACACAGCACCCACCTAAAAACAGATAGGCCATGGTGTGATGTGGACAGGTGTCACCAGTTCCCCTGCCGTCAACATGCTCACATGGCCTTATATTGGAGTCTGCATTAACCTTTAATGATGTGGGACACTCCAGGACTGCTTTTGTTTGACTCTGCTGTAGGTGATGCACATGTTTATGTGGTGGGTACTGTTGAAGATAACATAAACATATGCCAAAATATCTTGGGTTCTCAACAGAAAATTATCAGTCTTTAATGCCTGGTTTTTTAAGGGTACACTTATGTGGACTAGTTGCAAGGAGCCACAGACAGGATTTGAACCTGTGACCTTCTGTTGTTGCACACACTGTCTGTGTACACTGCACCACTGTTTCTAAACATATTCTGCATTCCCAGGGAAGTCCATGACTTTACATCTGACAGTGCCTGTCTGTTGTTGTGTACGGTGCCAGGCTACACACGCCTATGGCACTGTCTGCTGTGGCTTGCAGTCCTTATCTGGCAAACCCATATAACCTGATTGCGTTGTGGCACTCCAGGACAGAATTTGAGGGACTCGCCTGTACATAATGGCCATTGCTCTGGTTTGTGTGCGGTGTGGGGTAAAATGTAGGTGTTGAGACCATGCTTATGTTCTCTGCAGTAAAGCAGTGTGTGAACTCTCACTGTTTAGTGGTGGTTAAAAATATGGGTACTGGGTTGCCAGGAACCACAGCTGTGATTTGAACCTGTGAACCTCTAGTCATACAGTCACTGGCTGTGTCCGCTGCACCACACTGTGCCCACAGAGACAGTGCAGTATCTGGAGATAGGAAACCTGGCTGCACGAGCCTGACACCCTGCTCTGTATAGGTTTACTGTGGGCACGTTTTCTTTGTATGGGGACAGAGGTGCAGAACACACACAAATATGCCCTCCAAATAGGTGCAGTCACAGAAATAAACCAAACAGTGCATCAGTGATATCACTGGAAAACCTGATATGCACTCCCAGGACAGTTCCATTACATTGCAGTGCTTTTGAATGAGTCCACGGACCATAGACCCTTCCAATATTCATTTCAATTCTTTGGAGCTTTCCTGGGAGTGTTTATTATTGTTGCCCATTAATAGCAGTGTTGCCCAGCAGAATTAAGATTTTCGCATACTTGGTTGTGGTTATTTTCATGTTAAATTAGCGAGTTTGTTCTGTGCACATGTTTCACACTGCTCACGTTTTTTCGGTTTCCACGATTTTGCTGTACATTGCTGACGGAAATGGTTTCTCTTCCCTTTAAATCACCCCTAACGCGTGTGTTTCACTGGCGGTATTTTTTCCTTGTAAATTCGGGCACGCTCCTGTGCGGGGAGTCTCTCCCCTCCCACATTCCACCCATTGACCCCATCTCTCCGCCCCTCGGGGGCCTTCCTCCGCCCTCATTTCGCCTTTCCACGCCTCTATCGCACATGAGCGCCCCGCAAACGTGCGCGTTTTCGGCGCACGCGTGCGGGACCCGTTAATGTGCCGCGCACGCATACGGGGTGCTTAAGAGCACTTAAATGCATCATTTTAGGGCGCTTATGTGCGCACCGCACAAGTGCCCCGTTTAGTAAACAGACCCCTAGGTGTGGGAATACCATCGCTTTCAGTGTAATACAGAAGTCATTCGTGGATAGGAGGGGGGTGTAGGTGTTGCAGTATTTGCAGTTTAATATAGATTGCTCCAGTGGTATTGTTAATGTGGATAGTCAAGTTTAGCTTCTGGTCAATCGTAATTCCCCAAGTATCTCTTTTACTCCAGAGTTGCATCTTTTAACTTTAGTGTAGCTGGGGGGGTTGAATGTTGTGTCTCTGAAGATGTATAGGACCTCTTTTTTGTTGTAGTTGATGTTTAGATTATGGTCAGAATAGCCATGATGCAACCTCATTGAAGCAGGTTACTATATTAGTCTGGTTGGGTTTGTTAGTGTCCAGTGATGTATATACAACATGATGTCGTCAGCATAAATGTCGTCAGCATAAATGTGTACCTACCATGGAGGTGGGACAACACGTGACAGCACACTAAAAATTTTATGGTGTACTAATGAACTGAATGGATGTTAACAAATGCACATTGTTAGGTACCAAAAGAATCCTTGAGGATTCAGGGAACCAATGAAGGTACAAGGAAGGATAGTGCCCTAGAAGTATATGATATGAAAATCCTTTGGAATTTGTGATCATTGACTGTTCACTGTCTTTGAAAACAATTTGTTCGGTAAAGACATTAAATCAGGTGGTCTCATGCAGCAAAGAAATATAGCAGCCATGCTGACATATCAGTATGCCCTACAAAGACAGCACATTAATTTACACCAGCAGTCAGACCAGCTTTCCTGCTTTTTAAGGTGCCTATATTTAGCCAATTTTATAAGAATAAAGTAAGTGTCTATCTGTCATTATAAAACGCTAGCCTAAGTGGCAGAAATCATGCCCTAAAGCATGGACAAATACACTAGCCCTAGAACTAGTGTAAAAGCATGCGCCTAGATATTTGCAAGGACATGCAAAATTTATGATTTATATTCTATGCACATACTTGTGAGTTATGCCCATGCTTTGCCCAGGCATGTACTTTGGCGGTGGGTATGCACATCAAGGAATGCGTGAACAGTAACAGTTACATTTTGTGTTTACTTGATATACCGCCTAAGGCCAAAGGCAGCTAGGCAGGCAACAATAACAAAATATACCGTATTTTTCGCACCATAAGACGCACCGGACCATAAGACGCACCTGGTTTTTAGAGGAGAAAAATAGGAAAAAAAATATTCTGAACCAAATACATCGTTTGTGAGAGAGGGTAGCCAGAGCTGCACACAATATTCAGAGTCCAGTCCTAAAGCCACTTATTCTTCTGGTGTTTGAGCAGTTCAAATGTTTGAGATACGGTAACAATCTTTTTCTGAACTTCAAAGGGTGTTTAACAGAATATACAGTTTTAATGCTTTTCAATCATCTTCTTCCTTTTTTATTTTTAAACTCTCAACTCTCAACGGATCTCCAAAAGGTAATTCCTCACAAATCAAGGGAGCCCTCGCTAATTAGCTAAAAGATACTCCCCCCACTGAAGAAAATCCTTTCTGCCCAGCCCGACACTGCTATTATGCCTCCTGGACTGCGGCCAGACCTGTTTCGCGCCAAAAAATGATGACGGCTGCGAAGCACAAAATCTACTCGGGCCTCCTTACCTTAGCCGGACTTCCCCTCTCAACTCCTTCGCTTAGGCCAGGGGTCACCAACCTCCAGAGGGCCGCGGGCCACACAGCCGACTACCGGCAGACTCGCGGGCCGCACCCCCCCCCCCGTGAAAAAAAAACCTGCTCATACCTGTACTTTGCTTATTCTATGTCAGCTCCCTCCCTTCTTCTGCAGCCGCGGCTCCCTGCCTCTTAGGGAACCGCGGCTGTGCTTGTAAACTCATCGCGGAGCCCTTCCTGTCTTGACGGGCTCCGTGCAGCATTGTCCTGCCTCCAAAGGAAGTTGTTTACCACTTCCTTTGGAGGCGGGACAATGCTGCACGGAGCCCGTCAAGACAGGAAGGGCTCCGCGATGAGTTTACAAGCACAGCCGCGGTTCCCTAAGAGGCAGGGAGCCGCGGCTACAGAAGAAGGGAGGGAGCTGACATGGAAGGAGTCGGTGAGTTTGCCTTGGCGGGCCGCACCGGGGTAGAGTCTCGCGGGCCGCACGGAGGGACCTCGCGGGCCGCAGGTCTGAGACTTCACTGCTCTAGCCTCCGCCGCAATCCAAACTGGGCAGGAGGCCTTAGGGGGTTTTGCGTCTTGCAAAATCCTCCCTCCGGAGAACCTCCGTGATCAGCCGTCTTGCGCTGACAGGCAGGGCATCTGTTCTTGCGCCGGCTGTGCACAGTTCTAGGGGCAAATACTACTTCGCGGTACTTATTCTTCCCTATGAAAAAGAGATGCTGTAATTTAAAGTGGCCATTAGATGGCAGCACACAATTTGTTTAGGATTAGCTATGCAGTCCCCAGGGACACGGAAGGTCCCGGGGGACCCGCTGCCGCTCTGCAACTTCTTCTATTCGCACCATAAGACGCAGGCACTTTTCCTCCCACTTTTTGGTGAAGAAAAAGTGCGTCTTATGGTCCGAAAAATACGGTAATTAAAATCTAAAACAAATCAGGGGAGACAATGAGGACAACAGGACAAGGGGCTAGATGAGGGAAGGAGGGCCAAGGTTATAATTCCAAGAATGTTCTGCTAGTCTTATGTTGTTTGGTATTTTATAAAAGGTCATTAACACATGTATGTGGTCACTAAAATAATCACCAGTTAGGTGCATACTTCGCACTTAAAAGTACATGCCCCTCATAAAGTTACCCCAATAAAGTAGATTCTAAGCATGTATTATAGCACATTATTTAGTAGATCTAGACTATGAATAGGACACATCAATTGAATATAGTCTAATATCACAATGGAAACAAATGTTTATGGGGTACCTTCTTCAGTTTCAGAAAACCAGCTGGAAAAAGAGGTTCACTAAAAGGGAATCAATATAAGTTGGGTAGGATACATGATCTGATATCATACACATCGGTTTTAAAGGATGGAGTTGTGTTTGAATGAATGCATGTGGTTCAGTGGTTAGTGTATGTCTGGAGGGGTATGTGCATTGGGTACTGCCTAGGACAGAGTCTTGTGCAGGAGTGTCTGGTATGTGTAGTATATGGAGGGTGAGGGGCTATGTCTGGAGTTGTTGAAGAATGGATGCATGTAGTGGGGGCAGGGAATATCTGGAGCATGGAGGTGGTGGTACACAATTTCCTCTCTCCCATCTACTTCATACACTCATCTCTCCTCCTTCCCTGCAGTCTCCTTCTTCTCCTTTCCCATTCACTTCCCTCTCCTCTCTCTCTTCTTCCTCTCCTCACCCTATGTTCTTCCACCCTTCCTATCCTCCACCCCTGCACTTTCTCTCTTCTACCAAAATCTTCCTTTACCCCAGTCTCCTGTATTCTCCTCTCTCCCTCATTCTAAAGTTAGTCACACCTACTGGTCTTTGGCTCCTTCAGTTCTCCAGTGGTGAGAATTGCCCTCACTGCCATTCTATGCAAACTTCTTTCCTGTTTGGGTGGCAGGTCTTGGTTCCTCACCACTTATTGCTCCTCCCATTGTAACATCATCATAGGCTCCTTCAGTGTTCAGATAATGGGGACTGTCTTTCCTGTCACCTTGCTGTTCACTGCTTCTTCCCTGCTGTTCAGGATTATTTTGTATGCATTTGTTTGCATATGCACAAACAGAAGCTCACAAAAAGACAGACAAATCTACTGACCCGTTGACAATAAGATGGTCTTTTACTAATACAAATAGCACCAAACCATGGCACATTAAGAACAACACCAATGCGTTAACTGTCAGGGGTGTGGCGCGTGCTACATTAGCATGGGTGTACCTAATGCCACCTATCGAGGTGGTGTTATGTGAACCCACATTAATGCAGGTAGCACGCAGTGTGAACACAGTGCTAACTATGCTGAGCTCACCATGCCCACTCTGTCCCTAACCTGCCCACTTACAACCCTAAATAGGTTGCAAAGTTAGCATGGGAATCATCATGTACTGTCATGACTCAGCTTCCAGATAGCGTTCATTAGTAAAAGATCCCCTAAGTGTGCTTAATATTTCCCAAAATGCACCTATAAAGGTTATGATAATGCCTCCATACAAACATTGGTAAGACCTCCCCTGCAGCACTGTGTCCATTCCAGAGATCTTGCTTGCAGGGGGGTTCTAGACCGAATGGAGGCAATCATGAACAGGGCTAGCAAATGGTGCAGAGTCTGCATAAGAAGTTTAATGAAATAATACTTCAATGAGGTCATTTTTAGTCATATGCAAAAGGTGCAAACATACCTTGACCCATGACTGGAGGAGCCTCACCATGTTAGTACTGCATAGGCCTAAAGATTCCAAATGGCATTGGCTGACAGCAGGAAAAAGGTGTGGAGCCGGATTGCAGACCCTGTTTCTTTCCTATATTATCTCTTTCAAAGTGGCAAAGCTGTTAAGGCCGTTTGTAGGCCTAGCTGCTAGGAACGCATGATGGTGGCAAGTTATGAGTGAGTGCAGGGCTAATGAAAAATTCCATCACTGATCTAGATTAAAGTTAGTCCTGGACTTAAGCACCTAAAAATGTAGGGCCCAATTCACTGATCAACAAATTTTTACAATAGTCATGTTACTGAAATACAAATAGTCATTTCTTATCAATTTTTATATGCTGAACACGAATATGACAGTGAAATTGCAAAGTTGGCTCTAGTTTTTTGTAATCTACAAGAATTAATATTTACATCACGAAATGCATGTCAATAGTAAATATAATAGGCTGTCAGTTAATATCTGTAAAAAAACAAGTCATAGACTACTTCTTAGATTTTTTTGCCTGTCTCTTGTACAGCAGTTCGGGAGCTTCTCTGGGGATTGTCCAGCAGTAGTCAGCCAGCATTGCAGTGGACCATTTTCCCTGGTATCTTTGCTCCATTGTTGCGATATCCTGGTGAAAACGTTTGCCCTGGTCATCACTAACCATACCACAGTTGTCAGGAAAGAAATCGAGATGGGAATCAAGGAAATGGATCTTTAGAGACATATTGCAGCTAAGTTTCTGATATTGCATCAGCATATCTTCTACTAGTTCCTTGTAGTTTTCTGCCCTAACATTCCCGAGAAAGTTTGTTGACACTAGGCGAAAAGCATTCCATGCTTGTTTTGCATCACCCTGCAGCAAGTTGTTGAACCGGTCATCTTTGAAGAGCTCTCGAATCTGAGGACCCACAAAAACTCCCTCTTTAATCTTTGCTTCGCTGAGTTGAGGGAATTTTTCATGCAGGTATCGTAAAGCTGGCGAAGTGCGGTCCATGGCTTTCACAAAGTTTTTCATCAAACCTAGTTTGATGTGAAGGGGTGGTAGCAGGGGTGGTAGCAGGATTTTTTGAGCCTCAACCAGAGCTGGGTGCTGGATATTCTTCTCTCCAACTGTTACATTTTGTCTGCGATTCCATTCCTTCAGCAAGTAGTGCCAATCCCTTGCTCAGCTATCCCACTCACATAAGAAACACATGTATTTTATATATCCCTGCTGCTGTCCCATTAAAAGGGCAACTACCTTCAAGTCACCACAGAGGTGCCAGCTGTACTTGTTATAGTTAATGGAAGACAGTAGATGCTTTAAGTTATCGTATGTCTCTTTCATGTGGACGGCATGTGCTACTGGGATAGATAGAAACATAGAAACATAGAAAAATGACAACAGAAAAAGACCCCCTGGCCTATCTAGTCTGTCCTTCCATATCAACAACTAAAACAGTCCCCTTTTTACCTTTAGAGATCCTCTGTGTTTGTCCCATGCTTTTTTGGATTCAGTTACTGTCCTCATCTCTACCACCTCCACTGGGAGACTATTCCACGGATCCACCACTCTTTCCATAAAGAAATATTTCCGCATATCACTCCTGAATCTATCTCCCTTCACCTTCATCCCATGCCCCCTCATAGCAGAACTTGCTTTCAATTGAAAGAGGCTCTCTCCCTGAACATTTATGCCACAGAGGTATTTAAACATCTCAATCATATCACCTTTATCCCACCTTTCCTCTAAGGTGTACATATTAAGATCCTTAAGTCTGTCCTCATATGCTTTATAATGAAGACCACTAATCATTTTAGTAGCCACCCTCTGCACCGACTCCATCCTGTTCATATCCTTTTGAAGGTGCGGTCTCCAGAATTGCACACTATACTGCAAATGAGGTTGCACCAAAGACTTATACAGAGGCATTATCACCTCCTTTTTTCTGCTAGCCATTCCTCTCTGTATGCACCCAAGCATCCGTCTAGCTTTTGCCATCGCCTTTTCTACCTGTTTAGCTACTTTAAGATCATCAGACATAACCACGCCTAGGTCCTGCTCTTCTTTAGTGGATAAAAGTACTTCACCCCCTATACTATATTGCTCCCTTGGAAGACGGTTTCCATTGTTCAAAAGCACAACCTTCAGACTCAGTTTCGAAGAGTCTATAAATAGTCTCCAGTCTTGTGGGTCATGAGTGATTTTTAAGGCATTCATGAGGCTTTCAATATCAGAACAGAATACCAGATTACTTTCCTTTCCAACTGCGTATAGTACACTGCTGATGTCAGATGGCTTCAGCAGCCGTCTGGCAGTAGTATTGCATCGCATCAGAAAATGATGCAATCAACTCTGGATGATGTGTGCATGCTGGTATTATGCAATGTGATGCAATATTACATCATTCAAAGCTTATTTGGGATGTTGTTGATGTCCTACTGGATAAATTTACACAGTGAAATGTCAAAAATGAACTACATGCAATATCTTCAAAACGAGAGCCAATACAAATTTTTTAATGTTATATTTGTGTTCAGCTCACCATGATATTACAGATTAGAGCCTTTTAAAGTCAGTAACAATTTCAATGTTGACCAGTGAAGGCATTTACATGGTTTTCAGACCCACAAACCATGTAAATGCCCTTAAGCGTGATATTCAGTGGCACTAACATGATTAACGCTGCTGAATATTGACGGATACTGCCACTACATGCCCCAATGCTAAGGGGGTTATTCTGTCCTGAATAGAAGGGATGGACATCCCAATGTCCACCACTGCTATTCGTGGGCCTCCCAGCCAGTGTCTAACCTCCCTGCCAATTGTATGGGGAAATTAGATAGGAGCGGGGAGGGAGTGGATCTGGGATGGATCAGGGGTGGAGTTAGGGAGGGCGGTGGGTGGTCGCCGGCCCTTGACATACAGGACCATTTCTAATGGCGACTTGTACGGGGAAGTTATTCCACCTCCAAGGTGGAATAACTTCCCTGAATGCAGTGGATTGGTGGTCCCGAGGTGCGGATGGGGTAGGGAAGGGCCGAGG
This sequence comes from Ichthyophis bannanicus, assembly GCA_033557465.1. Taxonomy (NCBI): domain Eukaryota; kingdom Metazoa; phylum Chordata; class Amphibia; order Gymnophiona; family Ichthyophiidae; genus Ichthyophis; species Ichthyophis bannanicus. The sequence continues at coordinate 613,554,447 of CM066035.1, forward strand.
CCATCTCCGTAACCCGACCCTGGCCGTAGGTGGCTGGATCAGGGGTCGGGCTGTGGGGAATTAGCTGCAGGAGCCGGCAGCCAGGATTGTGGCTTTTAAATGGAGCCATGGTGCCATGACAACCAGACACCATGGCGCTGCAGCTCCATTTAAAAGCCCCGACTGAGTTAGTCGGGCATGTCCTGTACGTGCAGGCCAGGTTGAATCTCAGTCCTGGCCTGCACATATAGGACTTTTGCAATTCTGATCCCATGGAACTAGACGTGCCCTATGGGGTCAGAATCACAATGCTCAATGTATGTCCTGCTCAGACCGGATGTACAGAGGGCTTCGATATCCGGGACGGAATCGGGCTATAAGTGGTTAGCATAAGGGACATTCTGAGGGTGATACCCGGGGATAATTGGTCAGTGGTGATATTCAGCCCCTGACCGATGGTGGTGAAAGTAAAGAACAGAAAAGTTTGTCCTAACTTTAGCGCCAAAGCTAACTGGCAGGGGCTGAATATTCAATGCTAGTGGCTGGATATGGCCCCAGCGTTGAATATCCAGTTTTAGTGTTCAGAAGCAGTGATTAGCCGCTGAATTGCACTAGCCACCACTGCTGAATATTGGGCCCATATATTCTAGAGCTATAGTTCTCAACACAGTCCTCGACAGACACTGCCAATCTGTGTTTCAGGACGTCCACAAGAAACATACTTGAGAGATTTGTATGCATTGCCTCCATTGTATACCGATTTCTCTCATGCATGTTCATTGTGGACATCTTGAAACCAAGACTGGCTAGGAGTTTCCAGAGGATGAGAGAAGAAGCAAGGAGGGAGGGGAGAGAGAGACATTCAGACTTTTCAAAGATATAAATAATGGACAAAAGGCAAGTATTTCTGGCAAAATGGAAGTTCTAGAACAAAATGAGGTTCAAAGCAGGCAGTAGGGTTGTGCATGGGGCAACAGTTTTTGGTTTGTTTGCAGTTCATTGGGCTTTTCTTTCCTCATTGCAGGTGCATTAAATTGTTTTAAGGCACAATATTCAAAGGCATTTACACAGTTTACAGACCTATAAACCGTGTAAATGCTGCTCAGAGGATATTCAGTGGCACTAACACAGTTAGTGCTGTTGAATATCCCTGAGCAATGCCGCTACACGCCCCGACGCTAACAGTGTAGCATCGTGGCATATTGTGGGCATTCTGGAGCAGAGTGGTGACGGCACCCATTGCTAAGCAGGCAGCGGCAATATTGCACCGCTGCCCAGTTAGCAACTCGTGGGTAAAAATAGACCAGTTTTTGCACACCTCTCTTTACCCGTGGGAGCTATCTGAGCAGCGGTTCAATATCGCCATTGCCTGGTTAGCTTCTGCAGCTGTGCGGCGACCCCAGATATTCAATGCCGGGGCCACATATGACCCCAGTGTAGAATATCCTCATTTAATTTACAGCACCGGCAGCTAGCCACTGTAATCGCACTAGCCGCTGGCGCTGAATATCGGGCCCTTAGTGTACAGTAACATTTTTAAGGCACACTAAATCAACTGTATATGCAATAACAAATGCAGATCCTTAGTAGGCAGAAAATATTTCTTTATAGAAAGGCTAGTGGATTCATGGGAAAGCCTCCCTGCAGAGTCCAAAGCATAGCAGAATTCAAGAAAGCGTGGGAAAAACACAAAGGCTCTTCAATTGTGAAAAAGAGAAGGGAAAGCCAGAAATCAAATAGGCCTATGATACAGCAACATGAAAGAAATTGGGCAGTGAAGGTCTATCTTACAGTCCTTATGTGCTATGATATTCTGTATGTTTCCGTTTTTTAATGGATCCTTATAAACAACTATTGTACATTTGCAAACTTAATGTAGACTGAGCAGGTATTAAACAGCATGATGGACTGCTGGAGAATTTCAGAGTTAGGCTAATACTATAGCATGTATGCATGAGCAAGCGAAAACAATACAAATATCATCATTCTTAAACACACAAAAACCTCTATTCTGTTTTCTTTTTCCAGGCAAGGCAGCAACAGAATATAAATGAAGCTTGCTGAAATGGAAACTTTTCACTGTGCATAGTTAGAGAAAATGAAACGTGCCTCTATTTTCAATGTGCTTCTTTTATCTATGTAAAATTTTATTTTTTGGGAGAAGGGAAGTAGAGAAATGCACTAAATGTCAATTGAAGTTAAAAGGATTTCACCATTCAAGATGAATTTTGGGATAATAGCTGAATGCTTTAGTACCGATGGATGCATATACACACCAGAAGGAGGAAAATCAGCAGAAGTTCTTTATTGTTTTTTTTTTCTAGTGTTTATTCTTAGACATTGCTAGCGGTAGTTGAAGGCCAGCATAAGGCAAGCTGCGCAAGCATTCTCATTCAGTTTTGCCAAAATGCCTCAACCCTGACCTGAAAAATCCTTGGCACTCAATTCCGTGTATCCCTGGCTAACGATTGCCTTTTGTACCAGACTGTGTTCATAGAATTGTGAGGTACACAGTATTTACGGTAGCTTTGCTTGACAAATTAATAAACACTAATGTCTGAAGTGACATCATGCGACTCATTTTTTTTTCAGGGGGAATGAGGAAACAGCAGGCAATGTCTTGCTACTCCTGTGGCCTTCCAGCTCAGTTGGAACTGGGACTAGGATCTGGCACCATGAACCTTCATTCACATCTACCTAGGATTTTTGTTTCCCATAATTAAATCCCTTCCCAACTCACCTAACCTTTCATAACAGCAACTAGGGTTGGACTTATGAGGTTGACTTTACTAAACAGAGGCCAATATACAATGGCTGGGACTTCCTCTCACTAGGGGGCATGTATGCTGCCACCACAGTACCTCCCGGCCTCAGCCTTCCTGGGGGCAAAAGACCTTAACCAGAAACTACACTCACACCTATTAGAATGGCGCTGACTCGCTAATTTACTCTTTTACTTTTCAATAAGTATAAACCTGGTATCATAGCTTATTGTACCATGTCATCTTTTTTAATGTTTTGTATTTAGAATATTTATTGTATTTATTTTACGTTTTGTGTTTAGAAGATTTATTGTATTTATTTGTATGTATTCTATTTCATTTCCTAGGTTAGCTTTAGAATGGCAGACGGCTCCACTCTTGTTATGTAAACTAGTGGAACATCTGGTCCATAAGCGGTCTCTGTTAATTTTTCAGCTCTTCGTAATTTCTTCCAAACTTATGTAGGGATATACCTTATAGAGCCCTAATCACATTTAAATGTGGAACAAGGAAAAGGTCTGTTGCGATACATCATTCGTTTTGGCTTCATTAAGCAGGTTGCCATGGGCTCTTTCATTCCGTTTAGAAGAGCTGTCATTTGGGTATTGTTTTCAGGTTTCCATCAAAGACCAACAGAGCCAGAAATACAGCAAATGTTAAGAAAATTTTACTCTTCCTGCCAGCTTACAGCATGCAGTCCTCACCATGGTTAGAAGAAATATAGCATGTCTTCGGTAGTCATTTAGTTTGCTGGCATGTGATTTTATATTTGTGCTCATTAAAAGTAAGAATCTAATTTGAATAGTCTTTGCATATTTCAGTTAAAAATAAGTCTGTTTCAATCTCTTTTATTTTACTTTTTCTGTAGTACAGTACCATATCACTCTCCTATCTGTGTTAATATTCTCAAAGGTTTGGGATCAAAAGATCCCGTGGGAGGGAAAAGAGGATGTCCTATGTCATTAAAAGATTTATTGATTCAAAATGATTGATGACCTGGCATTGCAGAGCATAGTTATGAAAGATTATGAGCAAGAACTAGAAGTTTAGTTAATCTTCAGCCAGCCGTCATAAACTGTGATATTCTGTATTGTGCTCTCCATTAAGGTACAAGTTGAAGCAGTACAGTTATAATTTTGAAAAATATCCAACCGACTATATATCTTTATATGATTCAGACTACTAAATGTTTAGCCTTGGTCACTAACTGCACTGTTGCTTATTGGGATTTGATTGGCACCTTTTTCAGAAGTAGCTCAAAGCGAGTTACATTCCTGGAGGGTTTGCAATCTAAGGGCCCAGTATTTAAACTTTGTGCTCAGCGCTTTAAAATGAAACTGGAAATGTAGCGCCGAGATCCAAAGAGCAGCTGGCGCTGAATGCCTGGTTTCAGTGCTAACTGCTTGCCGTATCCAGATAGCAGCAAAATTCAGCCGCTCTCCGGGTAACAAAATGGCATAAAGTTAGGCCTGCTAACCAGATAAGTGCTTTTGAATAGCAGCTTGTAGGTTTTTGTAACAGGGTCTGGAGGTGGTGGCATAAGCTCAAATGAGGGGCCCCCATGATAAATAGTGGCAGCCATAAGAAGGGGAAGGAGGGGACACTTCTCCCCTCCCTCCTGAAAAAGTTAAAAAAAGAATCATGGCAGCCGGCAAACATCATACTTTAAAATAAGTTTGAGGTGCTGCCTCTCCCCGTCTAAAGCACTGCTTCCTGGCAGCTTGAGAAGCAGATCTTGCTGCTGGATTGAAGTCTTGGGTATTGTTACTTTGGACCTATGGTGGGAAATATTTTTCCAGGCCTCTGGCTGCCAGAAAACAGTGCTTTGCCGGACCACCTCCTGCTGCCTCTCCCCCTGTAAACTTCTTTTAAAGTAGGTATAATGTATGCTGTGCTCTGGCTCTATCGCAGCAGTGTGGAGAGTGCTGGACCCATTGAGCCCTCCCACTTTGAGGAGCTGTTTTGGCAGAATTTGTCACTGCCTGGAGGGGTAAGTGACTTGCTCTAGAAAACAAGGAATGTTAGTGGAATTTGAAACTTGTTTTCCCTGGTTCTCAGCCTGCTGCTCTACTAGGGTTGCCATCCGACTGTTTTTGAGCTGGCCAGCCAGTTTTATAAGCAGTGGCTGGCAGGACAGTAAAACTGGCCAATAAAGGCCGGTTTTCTACCGACCACCTATCACTCCCATTCTCTCCCCCCCCCCCTCCCCCATGTCTGCAGCTGCGGTGGGGCTCAGACTTCTAACACTCCACCAAAAAATAAAAGCACTAGTCTTTGCGACTCCATGCTTAGAAAGATTGCAAATGCCTACCCTTGTGATGCAATGTAATACATTAGAGGGGGTGGGCATTTGCAGTCCTTCCAAGCGTGCAGTTGCAAAGGCCCACACTTTTTTTTGTGGAGTGTTTCAAGTCTGAGGCCTGTTGCCTCTGCAAACATAGGAAAAGTGGTGGCGGCAGGGAGGGGGAGAATGGCTGATTCGAAGGGGGATCCAGGACACCAGTAGGGGTGGAGGGCAGATGCTGAACATATAGTGGAGGGGCCACCAAGAAACAGCAAAATACCACGTGGGCAACAAGAACCAGTCAGAAACCGTGGCAGGAGGTTCAAAAGTCACCTTTATTGATCCACGGATAAGGTGTGCCAAACCCAACACAGGCCGTGTTTTGTGTACCACTTCTTCAGGGGTTATGGGCTCACTACAAAATATACATATATATGAAAACAACAGCAAAACAGAAACTATTATGTAAACATTGAATCAAATCATGTGATACCACATTAAATAAATGAATAGATCTTAAATTAAACAAATAGATAAAAACAAATAAATAAATAAAAAATTTTAATAACAATAATAAAAAAGAAGAAAATATAAATAATTAAATTAAAAATATAATAACTCATAATGTGATAACTCATTTAATAAAACCATAAATAATACATCACATTAAGAATAATTAATTAATACTAAAAAATAATGATATTAACAACACTAGTAATAACAATAATAAACACAATAAATATAATAAATATAATAATAAAAACTCAAAAAATAGTATATCAAATGTGCACTTATATTTATAAAACAGTCATATCTCAATTGAAACCATAATAGCAGGAGAAGAAAAGAGGAAGGAGGAGGACTTGAGGAACAAAAATGTTGGATTTTAAAGTCAATTTCAAAATTAAAAAAATGCTCATAAGGTATCATTTTGGCAAAAAAATTAATCATTTTGGCAAAAAATGAAAGCTAAATATTCAAAAAAATCTTAAATAAAGTATATCAAAAAAATGTAATGAACAACCATTGTGTAGAAATTGTTTTATAAAAATGATCCAAAAAAACCTAAAAATACTAAAAACAATTCAATGAGTTGGAAGTGTGTGAACATGAAGACAATAAATAAAAAACAATGATAAGCAATCGGGAGCATCAACTTCCGACGTTCACAAGTGTTCACTGTGTGCTGTTATTTTATCTCACGGTTCCGGACTGTGTGTAGTCAAATTTACTTTGCACATAATTCTTCATCTCGGCCGGAATGAGAGCCGATAATACAAATGTTTGTTTGGTCTGTGAAAACGGTGCCCTCATTGAATGCAACGCGGAAGTGCGGAGTGGTTTCTTTTGTTTCTTTTTATGTTCAAGTTCACGATATTAGCAATATGCAAATGGTGGCTCGCACGTCTTCCCCCTTTCTTTTCCTGCCAAAATGGTGGTCTTACACTTTATGCTCAAGGAGGAATCCAAGACAAGATACTTGAAACATAAGGTGTATTGTTTTTAAGTATTTTTAGTTATATAAATCAGATTCTGACCTCGTCTTTTTTTAAAATCCATGTTCATATCATATACTACTGTATAGCATCCAAACAGTTAATAGTTTTTTTGTTTCTTTTTATGTTCAAGTTCACGATATTAGTAATATGCAAATGGTGGCTCGCACGTCTTCCCCCTTTCTTTTCCCGCCGAAATGGTGGTCTTACACTTTATGCTCAAGGAGGAATCCAAGATAAGATACTTGAAACATAAGGTGTATTTATATTTTCTTCTTTTTTATTATTGTTATTAAAAAATTTTATTTATTTATTTGTTTTTATCTATTTGTTTAATTTAAGATTTATTCGTTTATTTAATGTGGTATCACATGATTTGATTTAATGTTTATATAATAGTTTCTGTTTTGCTGTTGTTCTTATATATATGTATATTTTGTAGTGAGCCCATAACCCCTGAAGAAGTGGTACACGAAACACGGCCTGTGTTGGGTTTGGCACACCTTGTCCGTGGATCAATAAAGGTGACTTTTGAACCTCCTGCCACGGTTTCTGACTGGTTCATATAGTGGAGGGGGACATAAGAGAATAGAGGGCACATGATGGATACAAGGTGGGGTAGAAGGAATGAGGGCAGATGTTGGATATGGGTTTCAGAGCAGAAGCTAGACATGGGTAAGTGCATAAGCAGGGCAGATATTGGATATAGGTGGGGAAGTGGACGGGCAGAGGGAAGATGCTAGACATGGGGTAGGGATCATGATGGTTGGAAGGCAGATACTGGACACGGGCTGGCAGTATAGGGGGTAGTGAATAGATAGAAAGGGTTTGGAGGGGTGGCTAGCAGAGGAGGGACATAGGATAGGGGTCATGGGGGAAGAAAGGCATATGCTAGACAGGGGATGGGGTATTGTGGATAGTGAGCAGAGACTGGACACAGGGTAGGGATATAGGGCAGATGCTGGACATGGGAAGATAGAGGAGATGGGGTGGGATAAAGAGGAGGATGCTGGACATGGAAGGGATAGGATGAGAAAAAGGGGAGAGGCACTAGATGGTGAAAGGGGGAGACACAAGACAGGGCAGGAGAGAAGGGGAGAGATGCTAGACACAGGGATGATGGAAAAGAGAAAGGAGAGAATTAAAGAATGGGAATAATTGGCTGAGGAAGAATAGAGAGATGGGGAGTGAGAGGGCTGTGTTCAAGGTTAAACAGTGGTAGGAAGATGCAGTTAAAAGATGAAGATTGAGAACTGAATAGTAAGAAGGAGAAATTAAATCTGAATTGATAGAGCAAGCTGAAAGAAAAAGATCAATGTCAGAGATGGAAGGAAATGAAGAAGACAGGAGGGGAGAGAGGTGGCAGATGGACCAGAGACACTAGAGCAATGTTTCCCAAACTTTTTCTGGTAAGACCCCATTTTAGCTGAGGAAAATTCACATGACCCTAGAAACTAATAAAATAAAATTATCACTCAAGCAACATAAATATAAACATATAAATATGTAAATCTACAATTTTTAAAGTAATTATCAATGTACTGAACATGCTTGACACATATGGGCTTCAAAGTAATGACACAGCTTCTTGAACATTTGTAGTATGGGGGCTGAGCATCTGGGGACAGTGTGTGTGTGTGTGTGTGTGCGCACAAGCACATGGGGTCCGAGTGTCTGTGCAGATGTGAAGAATAAGTGACTGGGGCAGCGTGTATATGTCTGATGCTGGTGGGCTTTGAGGTTCTGTCCCATAGCGTCAAGGCCCTAATTACATCACTTCTAGACAACCTCATTAAAGGAATAGAAAAAACAATGCAATCTTTCTAGACATCTCTACAGCGTTTGATTCAATAAACCATCATGACCTCTTATGATGGCTCCAATCAATAGACTTAAGGGACACTACTCTACAGTGGTTCCAAGTCTACCTAGAAGACTGACAACAATAAGTGAAAGTAGGATCTATCAATTCCCATCGATACAAGTAGAACCAAGGTCTTCCACAGGAATCAGTCCTATCTTCTTTTCAATATCTTCGTACAGCCAAAATGTGTCATCATATGAAAATACAATATCCAAATCACATAAACACTGATGATATCCTTATCTATCCTTCTCTGACAACCTGGCATTCACAAATATAGGAAAATATTTTAAGGCTATGGTCAATTGACTCTCAGAACATAACCTAGCCATCAATTACAAAAAACCCGAAGTCCTCCATATAACAAGACGCCCAACATTCAACCCGCCTCCCATCATTAAGATTTCGAACACAACCCTAGAGGTAAAAAATGAGGTTAAGTATCTAGGAATCACCCTTGACCAAGGATTAACCTTCTATCTCCACATCAGGAACATCACAAAAGCATCATATCACAAACTCAGAATACTCCACCTGCTTCGACCACTCCTCGATCACTCCGACTTCAGAGATGTTTACCAGGCACTCATAACACCAAATTCTGGACTACCAAGGGCTCCCAAAGACCTTCAGCTATTACAAATGGTGCAAAGCAAGGCTGCTAGGATTACATCAAATTCTCTACGTAGAAATCATATCACCCCCATATTACATCACCTGCACTGGCTCCCAATTCACATGAGAATTGAATACAAGATTATACTAACCATATTAAAGATATTCCACAATCAATTAGCTCAGGTTCTTCAACTCCTTATTCTAAAGCCTCATGAAACCAGAACAAGATAGAGAGCCATTCAAGAGATGTTAATGGTATCAACCCTTCAAACCAGATGCAATCAAACCACCTCCAAATGAGTCTTCTCTTTGTTTGCACCACCTATCTGGAACTCTCTCCCCAACGACATCCAAACTTCAGAGTTCTGCCACAAAATAAAGACATATCTATTTACAGAACACTACGGATCCAACACCAATGAACAAACATGAGTCTTAAACTTAAGGCCCTCATAAGCTCATCTCCTGACTCCTTGGTTATACCTTCTTAAACGGCCCTTAACCAATAGTTTAGCTCATCACGACTCTCCTTCCCCCTAGCACCAAATCTTCTCCCCAGCATTCTCAGAAATATTTCTCTGTTATACCCTTGGGCTACTGTATTTATCCTACCTCGAAAGTTATACATTTTGTTTGTCAATTGTTTAGTTCTATACCCCTTGCTTGTGTGCCTTAAACTTAACCCTTTATTAGGCTATCTATTGTTCAAATGCCAATCCAACTCCTCAAGCCCTTGAAGTGAAGAACCATTATGCAGCCCTGGAAGTGAAGGAGGTGGAGGCATCTCAGGAAAAGGAAGAATCAGAGTTTGAGCACCCCAAATTTGCAGAATCAGTGACCACTAGGAAGGGAAGGGTAGTGGTGGTTGGTGACGCTCTTCTAAGGGGTACCGAGGCATCCATCTGCTGACCAGACTTGATGTCCAGAGAGGTATGCTGTCTGCAAGGTACCAAAATCCAAGATTTTACAGAGAGTTTGCTGAGACTCATCAAGCCTACTGACTATTACCCAATGTTGCCATCCATATCGGAACAAATGATACTGCCAGGTATCCCTCTGAGCATATCAAGAATGACTTCATGGCTCTGGGACAAAGGGTTAAGCAGATAGGTGCACAAGTGGTGTTCTCTTCAATCCTCCCTATTGAGGGTAAAGGCCAAGGCAGAGAAACTTGCATCCTGGAGATAAATGCATGGCTGCATGGATGTTGTCATCAAGAGCGTTTTGGTTTCCTGGACCATGGGATGAAGTTCCAAGGGCTGCAGAGCAGAGATGGTGTCTATCTGTCCAAGAAGGGTCAACATTTCTTCAGTAGCAAACTTGCTAACCTACTGAAGAGGGCTTTAAAATAGATTCATTGGGGATAGATGAAGAATGCCCACAGGTAAGTGAAAGCCCCCAGGTAAGTGAAACATTTATTTATTTATTTAGCTGTATTTATATCCCGCTTTTCACCGGGTCAAAGCGGTCAATTGGGGGATACATTTAACACAAGGGGATATGAGACACATACACTAATACTTACAGGGAACATGGGCAGTGGAGGGTTAAGTGGCTTGCCCAAGACCACAAGGAGTGCCTATAGGACTAGAAATCCCAGTCCCTCCGGCCTGAGATTGCTGTCCCCAGGTGGGACTTGAACCCCCGGCCCTCCGGCCTGAAGTACCTTGTCCTAACCACTAGACCACTCCTCCCTCATACATTTATAAAAATAGGTAAAGGGGCAACATTTGGAAACAGTGTCTATAAGTGCCATAGCATGGGAAATAAGATCCCAGCAGTTGAGGCTTTAATGGTAGAGGCTGACTTGAATTTAGTGGCAGTTACAGAGACATGATTCACGGACAACCATGACTGGGTAGGAAGAAGGGGAGGAGGAGTGGCACTATATGTAAAACATATTAAAGCTATGGAAATACAGGGCTTAAAAGGGAGAGAGGAGGCAATGTGGGTTAAACTACAAAGAGGGAAAGAGAAAACCATCTGCATTGGTGTGATATACAGACCTCCATCACAGAGAGAAGACATGGATGGAGAATTAATAGAAGTCAGATGCAGCATTGCCAGGAAAGGGGAAATGCTAATGATAGGGGATTTCAATATGCCAGATGTTGATTGGTACATCCCTGCTGCGGTGTCATCTAGAAGCAAGGAGATCCTGGATTCTTTACAGGAAGAACTATTCAGGCAACTGGTAACAGAACCCATACGAGAAGGGGCCATACTGGACTTTTACCTATGGGGAAAGTGTTTCTGATGTTATCGTGAGAGATCATATCGCATCCAGTGATCACCAGATGGTGTGATTCAGTATTAGGACTAGGGTTGATAAAATCCATTCAAAAGCGAGGGTCTTAGAGTTTCGGACAACTAACTTTGCTAAGATGGGCCAATAACTCAAGGAGTCATTAGCGGGATGGTAACAGCTGGGGGATGTAGAAAAATAGTGGGCTAAAGTGAAAGAGGATATTTTAAAGGCAATCAACCTTTTTGCTAGAATGGTAAATAAAGGTAAAAGGAAAAATAGGCCACTATGGTTCTCAAAAGAGGTAGCTGAAATGGTGAAGAAAAAGAGGGAGGCCTTCATGATATACAAGATATAACAGAGAGAGGAAGACAGGCATCTATATTTGAAAAAACTAAGAGAAGCTGGCAAAGTAATCAAGAAAGCAAAGATAGAAAAAGAAGAGGAAATAGCCAATGTAATAAAATGGGGCGATAAGACATTTCTCAGATATGTTAGTGCTAGGAAGAAGGGCAAAAATGCTATTGTCAGACTCAAGGGTGAAGGTGTCGCCGCTCAGACAGGAAGCTACAGGAGCTACCCATGTAGCACCGATTTTCGATGTTACATGGTTAGTTCCAGCGCCTTAAAGATAGGCCTGGTAGTGCCGTTTCCCACAACCGCTCTGCCCGAGAATGCCCCCAGCATGCCCCGATGATATGTGGATAGAATCTGGGCATGTTAGAGACATATCCGGGATTTTCGAAGGGCACTACCTATGTAGCTGCTCTTCGAAAATCACGGATAAGGCCTTTACATGGGTAACTAGGGAAGTTACCCATGTAAAGGCCTATGAAGATACAAATCATCTCAGCAAACATACTAATTTGTCTTTGCTGTGGATTCTGGAATAGTTGGAAGACTCTGACCCAATGACATCTATAGAGTAATTCTTGCTGATAGTATTGGGCATGACTTTTGAAAAGGCTTTTGAAGTATAGAGAGCTCATAGGGTGCTCTCCAGACAGATGGATAGAAAGAAATTATCACAGGCCATTTGAATTTGCGACATCCACAGGTATTAGAGTTAAAGCTAAAACATTAATTATTTGGCAAGACAACGAGATCTATATTGTAGCAGCTCTGGCAAACACAAATGTCCTAAAAAGAAAACTATTTCTAGCAATGTGCCAATATGTTTTGTTCACAGTGATGTACCAGCATGGTTAATTTCAGGTTTCTTAGCCCCCACCTAAGCCAGAGAACCTTTGCCCCTGGATCCTGAGATCCCCAGGATATACATATCATAGTGATTTAGATGGCGTCAGTGAATGTATTGTCTTAGTACGTGGAGTATGTTCAAGAAGTACAAAGACTATGGCACACACCATGAAGTTACAAAGCAATACTTTTAAATGAAATATAATTGTTTTTCTCTCAGTGTATAATTAAGCTTTGGAACTTGTTACCGGAGGATATGGTAAACGCAGTTAATGTAGCTGGGTTTAAAAAAGGTTTGGACCAATTCCTGGAGGAAAAGTCCATAAATGGGTTATTAAGATAGCTAGTCCAAGAGAAAACCACTGCTAATCCCTGGGGATAAGTAGCATGGAACTGGCTACTTTTGGGCTATGTCAGGTACAGGATACTAAATTTGATGGACCTTTGGTCTGACCCAATGTGGCAGTTCTTATAACATAATGCTTATCATTTTTATAATGCTATTTATGCAGTGCTGATCAGTATTCAGCCGCAATATGCCCTATTCCCGAGAAGCTTACAATGTAAGTGGATAGTTGAGACGATGAAGAACTCTGGTTAGTGCGGGGTTCACTGTGCACTAAGCATGCTGGAGTGACTATTACTGTGCACTAAAAATGCAGCCATGGTAAAAATCCCAGTCTGTTTAGCACAGATTGGGGCGGAGACTGGGCAGGTTAGAGGCAGAATGTGGGTATTGACTACCCATTGTGGTTAGTGCGAACCTCTTTAGTGTGCGCTCACCATTAATGTTGTAGTAAGCATGAGCGCATATACCACCATAGTACACCTGAGATAACTGCAGCTGTCGGCTTAGGAGGCAAGGTACTCCGATCCATGCCAACTGCATGGGGACATCTGGGGCATGCCCACATTATTTAGCATGGGCATGGTCCACCCCTGCACTAGAATTTGGTCCCTCATCCCAGCTACAATAGTGCATTTTATCAAACATGCCCCAAGGTGACTAGCCAGGATCATAAACCGTGGCATACAATCTGCCCAAAGTGTCTCATAAGGCACCATTTAAAGCACCCTATAAGGTGCCCTATTGGGCACATTATAAGGTGCCTTGGCGGAGAGGGCACTTTATAATGTGCCCTATGGAGTGCCTTATAGGGCGCCTTCTGTGGCTCCTTAGGTTACGGCACTGTGAGGGTGTTTTTGCTGGCAGCACTGATTTAAATTAAAATAGGAAATGCCTCAGACAGCACTGATTTAAATTAAAAAAGGAAATGCCTCAGACAACCTTCTTACCTAACACCACTGCAGGATTAAACCCAGGACCTCTGCCTCCGCAGTCATTGCAGTAACCAGTGGGCTACATCTTTATAGCTTCTAACACTGCGCTGGCATGAACTTCGGGTTAACGCGCGTTAACATGCCATGGCGCACACTATCGCGTGATGCAGATTCTTGCTACCTTTTCACCGGAATGCCCACTCCTTATATGGCATTCTTCACATAATCACTGCAACTAGCGCCAGTAACATTAAGACGGTTTAGTAAACATACCCCTAAGATATTTTTATCTCTATAGGCACAAAGAAAATAAACCTTAGCTCAGGTTTTCCTAAACATGTCCTGGTGATCTCGTATCCAGTCAAGATTTCAGAATATCCACAATAAATATGCATGGGATAAATTTGCATGCATTGGAGATTCATTGTATTCAGAGACTTTGCAGTATGTCTCTAGAGCAGTAGTCAATAGATTCACAAGGCAAAAAAGTAAGGAAGAGTTTTCCATGAAGGTCAATGCCAGACAAGAAAACATGGGCAAATTGGGAAACTAGAAGAAATATTACCAGAAGTACAAAACACAGCTAGGGATAAGGGGGCTAGAGCCTGAACTCCCTCCCCTCCAATAGACATAATAGCTGTTCTAAGACTACTGCCTTTTAACCTAAGAGATACAGTTTAATACCAGCCCTTTACAATTGTTAACAAAATTGGAAAAAAAAACACAATCTGTTTTTTTTTATTTGCCTGGAAACCTCTAGTAACCTTTCAGCCACTTTTTTTTTATTTAGGCAGTAGCGACAGTCATCTCTTAATTACATGTAACTAAATTGACCTGCAATGAAAATGTATAAAACCAAAATGAAACAAAACTGAAAATGAGCAAACGACACAGAAAATGAAATAAAACATTTTTTTTTGCCTGCGTACTACTAATAAATGTTAAGATGTACCCAAACCATGCTCAGAAGTCCCCTTCAAAATTGTGGGTAAACAGAAGGTTTTCTAAAATCACGACTTACATGCGTATGTCCATTTATGTGTCTATCAACTTTTCACATGTGTAGATGAGCCTGCTTTTACTCAATAAAATTTACAAAATATAATTTTTAAAAATCAGTCTTGAGGCAGCAGGGTTTCATTCTGAGGTGACCTTACCCCTCGGGCTTCTTGACTTCAGAGCTGCTCTTTGCTTCGGAGCACACGTGATTTGGGTCTGAGAAACATGAGATACTTTCACGCTTAGACTTGTGCCTTCATCTTATTCTGATCTATTTCCCACACAGTTCTTTATAGTTTCAGCTTGCCAAATGCAAAGTGTCAATCTTGAAATAAGATCTTTGAAGTGAAGATAATGAATGCCAATAGTAGCTCCTGCCCAGATGCAGGAAAGGTCTATTCTGTGTGAAATGTTGCATAAAAATATACCCACATGTATGGTGTGGTACGCTTGGATAACTTAAAAAATTAGATGCAAATTATTTATTTCCTATGATTTATATTTGAATGAGGTTTAAAAGGGTCAGGTCAGGACAAAGTGCCAGTAGTTAACACAATTACTGATCTATTTATTTCTCAACTTGATTTGACATTCTCCCAGGCCACTGGATCAATATAAAAGCAGGAAAAATTCTGAAATGGTTGATAGTGCAGGTGCATGCCTTAATGACAGTCTGAAGAATGTGCTAACCATTAGATCCTTCAAGTGAACATTTGCATTTACATATTGCCTCATTTTCTGTGCTTCAATCTATATACTATATTTTAAGTTAAATTAGAGTCTTTGTTGGGATCTATGTATATATAGTAAGGCATTATGTTGGTATATTTGCTGAATCCATGATAGTGTGCATAATTCCGCAATAACTATATTTTAAAAAGGAGCCATTTCAGGGGACACAGATGAGGTGGGAACTAAATGTACAGATTTATATTTCATAAATGTATGCGCACAGTAGGCCTACAATTTTACTCATCACTAAGCAGCCTTCTAATGTCTCTGCATATCTTTAACCTTATAACAACATGATATACAAGCTATCCAGGTAACTTAAGGACAGCTATAGTTTGTATTTGCTTGGTTAACCAGGAAGATATGTCTAGCTAGCACTGAATATTGGTGCTCATTCGACAAAGTGAAGCTGTAGTCCAGTAATGCCCAGCATTGCCTCTTTTTATTTAGGTAAATTCTGGTTGAATTACATTTTGTCTGCATATAATTTAGTAGGTCATCAAGAAGGATATTATAACCATGAAAATTTGTTTGATCAAGGATCTGCATTATGCTTTGTAAACATTTTTGGTAGTATGCTTAGACATGGTTTCACAGAATTTCTGGCACAAGAACATGGCAAAATATTTGGAGTACATCCCTACAACAGAAGCTAATAGATTCACAAGGCTAAAAAACATATAGCATTTTACATAGAGCTTCAGACCATACAAACTTTGGGCTAATCAGGAAACAGGAAAGAAGAACACCAGCACTACACAAGTTAAGAGCAGGCTGGCTAGAGCCAGACCTTCTGCACCCGCCCCCCCATCCCCATGGAGACATGATGGTGGCTTGTCTGAAAAATGCATCCCTTACGATTGGAAGGTCACTGGTTCAAGTGTTTGAAACCTCTATTAACCTTTCAGCTATTTTTTATTTGGATAGCAACCACAGCTACTTCTTTAACAGAATTGTCTTAAAATACAATTGTATAAAAATGAAATGAAACAAAATGAAAATTCATTACAATGAAACAAAATAATTGCGAGCCCCTCTATACATCCAGCTCAAACCAGACGTACAGAGGGGCTGGACGTCCAGGATGGAATGAGCCCTTTTGTAAATAGCTATATTACATAGCTTTATGCATGAAGGTTTCTATGTAAATTCAGCATATTATGTAAAATTATACAAAGCAGCTCATTAAATACGAATATATAGTAGAACTGCTTGAAAAATTAGCTTCACAAATGTGATATCACAAAAAATTAAATTACAATTGCCAAACATGGGCATGTTTACTAAACTGCTGTAATAGTGCAGAGTTTAGCCAAGGGCACTGCAGTAACTGTTACTGTTTGTCAAATATACAGCCATGCTAATAATCCCATACTAAGGGGGTTATTCTGAGCCATGAATAGTGGGGATGGACAGCTCAATGGGACGTCCATCCCCGCTATTCATGGCTTCACCTGCCCCATAATAACTTCCCCACTGGTTGTGTGGGGAAGTGAGAGGGGGCGGGGAATGTGCAGCATGGGGGACGGAGAGTTTTGATTTCTAGTGACATATAATACATCAGTTTTTGAGAAGTTGATGTATAGGCTGTGGTTTTTGAGCCATTGTGATATTTCGTTAAAATAATCTGAGAGCAATTGGCTTGGTGGGTTTGGAATCTTGAATGGGTGGTATAACATTATATCATCCACGTAAATGTGGTAATTTACGCGGAACCATTTAAAGATAGAACAGATGGGCTGCAGATAAATATTAAAAAGGAGTGCTGAGAGGCAGGGCCAGCCCGTCCATTGAGCAAGAATGTTCTTTGCACAGGGCCCCGCGTTTCAGGGGGCCCCGCGCAAAGAACATTCTGCTTTTTTTTTTAAATTATATTAAAAAAAAAAAAAGCTGGCTCTGGCTGCTGCTGCGGCCTCCGCAGCAAAATGGAGTGTCCCGCAGGGCCCCCTCTCCTCGCTGAGCCTCTCTGCAAGGGCTTTCAGATTCGCGAAGGGAGTGTCTCCCTTGCGTCTCTGTTAAGCCCGCAGGGGCTAATGGGAAATTTCCCATCTGCCCCTTTAGACGCGAGGGGCTGATGGGAAATTTCCCATTAGCCCCTGCGGGCTTAACAGAGACGCGAGGGAGACACTCTCCCTTCGCGAATCTGAAAGCCCTTGCAGAGAGGCTCAGCGAGGAGAGGGGGCCCCGCGGGACACTCCATTCTGCTGCTGCTGTGGCGGCAGCGGCAGCGGCAGCAGCCAGAGCCAGGTTTTTTTTTTAATTTTAAATTTGCCATAAGCCGATGGGGGGGGGGGGCTGTTAAGACTGGTGCTGGGCTGGGCTGGGCTGGGGTGGGCTGGGGGGGAGGTGTTAAGACTGGTGCTGGGCTAGGCTGGGCTGGGCTGGGGGGGTGTTAAGACTGGTGCTGGGCTGGGCTGGGCTGGGTTGGGGGGGTGTTAAGACTGGTAATGGGCTGGGCTGGGCGGGGGGGGTGTTAAGACTGGTGCTGGGCTGGGCTGGGGGGGTGTTAAGACTGGTGCTGGGCTGGGCTGGGCTGGGGGGGATGTGTTAAGACTGGTGCTGGGCTGGGCTGGGCTGGGGAGGGTGTTAAGACTGGTGCTGGGCTGGGCTGGGCTGGGTTGGGTTGGGGGGGTGTTAAGACTGGTAATGGGCTGGGCTGGGCTGGGCTGGGCTGGGGGGGTGTTAAGACTGGGGCTGGGCTGGGCTGGGCTGGGCTGGGGGGGGTGTTAAGACTGGTGCTGGGCTGGGCTGGGCTGGGCTGGGGGGGTGTTAAGACTGGTGCTGGGCTGGGCTGGGCTGGGCTGGGGGGGTGTTAAGACTGGTGCTGGGCTGGGCTGGGTTGGAGGGGTGTTAAGACTGGTAATGGGCTGGGCTGGGCTGGGGGGATGTTAAGACTGGTAATGGGCTGGGCTGGGCTGGGCTGGGGGGGGTGTTAAGACTGGTGCTGGGCTGGGCTGGGCGGGGTTGGGGTGGGTGTTAAGCTGGTAATGGGCTGGGCTGGGCTGGGGGGGTGTTAAGACTGGTAATGGGCTGGGCTGGGCTGGGCTGGGCTGGGGGGGTGTTAAGACTGGTGCTGGGCTGGGCTGGGCTGGGCTGGGGGGGTGTTAAGACTGGTAATGGGCTGGGCTGGGCTGGGGGGGGGTGTTAAGACTGGTAATGTGCTGGGGGGTGTTAAGACTGGTAATGGGCTGGGGGGGAGGTTAAGACTGATAATGGGCTGCGGGGGAGCTAGGACAGATAATGGGCTGGGGGGGCTAGGACTGGTAATGGGCTGTGAGCTGTTGGGGGGGTTAGGACTGGTAATGGGCTGTGGGCTGATGGGGGCTGTCTGGAAATGGGGTGATGGGGGGTTAGGACTGGTAATGGGCTGGGGGGTGTTAAGACTTGTAATTGGCTTATGGGGGTTGTCTGGAAATGGGTTGATGGGGGGTTAGGACTGGTAATGGGCTATGGGGGGGTTAAGACTGATAATGGGCTATGGGGGGGCTAGGACAGTAAATCCGCTGATGGGGAGGGGTTAGGACTGGTAATGGGCTGTGAGCTGTTGGGGGGGTTAGGACTGGTAATGGGCTATGGGGGGGTTAAGACTGGTAATGGGCTGTGGGCTGATGGGGGCTGTCTGGAAATGGGGTGATGGGGGTTAGGGCTGGTAATGGGCTGGGGGGGGGTTAAGACTGGTAATGGGCTGTGGGCTGATGGGGGCTGTCTGTAAATGGGGTGATGGGGGGGTTAGGACTGGTAATGGGCTATGGGGGGATTAGGACTGATAATGGGCTATGGGGGGCAAGGACAGGACATGGGCTGATGGGGAGGGGTTAGGACTTGAGGTGGGCTGATGTGGTTAGGACTGGTAATGGGCTGTGGGCTGATGGGGGGGGTTAGTTCTGGCAGTGGGCTATGGGGGGCTGACTGGAAATGGGCTGATGGGGTTAAGACTGGAAGTGGGCTGATGGGGGGTTAGGACTGGTAATGGGTTATAGGGGGGGGCTTAAACTGAAAATGGGGTGATGGGGGGTTAGGACTGGAAGTGGGTTGATGGGGGGCTAGGACTGGTACTGGAAATGGGCTGTTGGGGGGGGCTTGAATTGAAATGGACTCATGGAGGGGCTAGAACTGGAAGTAGGCTCATGGAGGGGCTTGGACTGGAATTGGGCTGAGTGGAGGGGAGCTAGGATTTGACATGGGCTGATGGTGGGGCTAGGAAATGACTAGAAATGGGCTGATGGGGGGATAGGATTGGAAATGAGCTGATGAAGGGACTCAGACTGAAAATGGATGGGGGAGCTAGGACCGGAAATGGGTTGATGGGGGGTAGGACTGGAAATGGGCTGATGCAGGGACTAGAAGGGAATGGATGCTGGGTGAGACTGGAACTAGAAGGGAGCTGATGTTGGGGGAGGATTAGAATGGGATGGGGCTGGGAGAGTAAAATGGAGAGGGGAAAATATTTTGTGTGGGAGGGATGAAAAATCTACAATTGGCCGGTTATTGGGAGAGTAAGTGGGGATTGAGGATGGAGGGGTAAAATTTGTGTGGATGAAATAGGAATGAGGAAAGAGCAAAAGGAGAAAGATTAGTATGTTAAAGCAGATGTAGAGAGAGAGAGAATGGAAAAAAAAAACTAGAAGAGAGAAGAAAGAACAAATGGACAGCAGACGATGGAGAGTTAGCAGAAAACATGAAGAAACCAGAAGAAAGTGGCTGGAGCAATTGCAACTGAAAAAAAATGCACAAAAGGTAGAAAGATATCTCTTTATTTTGAATTTATTAACTGGAATATGAAAGCTCTGGGAAATGTGCATCATTAACGTCTGCGCTTTGTTTGGTACAAGAGGAAATTAATTTATAGTTTTATTTCTACAGTGGTGTTGTACATTCCAAGTTTGGCTTTTGGGGTTTCCAGTTTAATTATTGCCTTCCTGTTTCTAAATTGTGATTCCTTGTTTGATGATGGTCTATGTTCTGCATGTGTAACTGAGCTGAGGTATTCTGTTTATGTAATTCCTATTTAACATTGCCACTTGTTCTCTTTCCCCAGTATTCTCTGAAATGTATTGGTTTAATATTTGCAGTGTTGCCTTTTGATAGGTAGGGTATGGTGCTTTGTGAGTCCTGGTAATGCTGTCAGGATATGGCGGGTTTGCTATGGGTTCTAAATGGGCAGCGTTTGTAGTAGTTCCTAATGTGCCTGGCGGTTGGCACTGGATTATAGTAATGTAGAAATCTTTTAGTCTTTCTTTATCCATACCCTCATTAAGAGACATGTTTACTAAAAGTTAGTGTATGGTAACATTATGCAAATATTTATGCAAATAAGGCCACTTATGCAAATGAGGCTCCGCACCGAGTCTCCGCACATGGCCCCGCACCCCCCTTGGGCCGCCCCTGCTGAGAGGGAGGATCCCTGGGGAAGACTTTGTTCCTGCTTGAATGTTGTTGAAGTTAGTTGGTTAATTCTCACTGTTTGAGTTCTGTCATGTAGGTATGAGGTAAATCAGTTAAGGACTGTTGCATTTAGCCCTATCTGTGTGAAGTCTGCTTAGCATTAATAGGTGATTCACGCTATCGAATGCTGCAGTGATGTCCAAGAATAAGAGTATAAAGGCTTATTTAGAGTAATCTATTCCTCTTGACAAGGTGTCAATTAATACTGTGAGTAGCGTTTCCACTCCGTGAAATGGTCAGAAACCGACGAGAGATGGGCACAAGATTGGGTATGCAGCCCCACGGCACCTCGGCCTGGTAGGGGCAACAGACCGTGTGTGGCACTGCCACAGAGTAGCCACAGACAGTCACATTGTGCGTGTACTGTGCCCACCCTGAGGTTGAGGTGGGGTGCCCAGCACCAGGTCCACAGCACCTTTCATGGCTGAAATATGCCATGCTGTAGGTCCCCATCAGTGTGTGATAGGTAGTTCCATTAGACACACCTAGGTTACATCTGTGTCCTGCTGTATGTCTTGGTCATGTCTAGTCCTTATGGGCGATGATGCACCCAGAATAGTGCATATCCTGTGTTGGTGCCATGGTTACCTGCTGTAGGTGAAGGGGAGGGAGGAGGAGGAGGAGGAGGAGGGGGGGTGGTGTGAAGGGGAGGGAGGAGGAGGAGGGGGGGTGAAGGGGAGGGAGGGAGGAGGAGGAGGGGGGGTGAAGGGGAGGGGGGAGGAGGAGGAGGAGGGGGGGTGAAGGGGAGGTGAAGGGGAGGGAGGAGGAGGGGGGGTGAAGGGGAGGTGAAGGGGAGGGAGGAGGAGGAGGAGGAGGGGGGGTGAAGGGGAGGGAGGAGGAGAAGGGGGGGTGAAGGGGAGGGAGGAGGGGGGGTGGTGAAGGGGGGGTGAAGGGGAGGGAGGAGGAGGAGGAGGAGGAGGAGGGGGGGTGAAGGGGAGGGAGGAGGAGGAGGAGGGGGGGTGAAGGGGGGGTGAAGGGGAGGGAGGGGGAGGGAGGAGGAGGAGGGGGGTTGAAGGGGGGGGAGGGAGGAGGAGGGGGGTTGAAGGGGAGGGAGGAGGAGGAGGAGGAGGAGGAGGAGGGGGGGTGAAGGGGAGGGAGGAGGAGGGGGGTGAAGGGGAGGGAGGAGGAGGGGGGTGGAAGGGGAGGGAGGAGGAGGAGGAGGAGGGGGGGTGAAGGGGAGGAGGGGAGGAGGAGGGGGGGGTTGAAGGGGAGGGAGGAGGAGGGGGGTGAAGGGGAGGGAGGAGGAGGGGGTGAAGGGGAGGGAGGGGGGTGAAGGGGAGGGAGGGGGAGGGAGGGGAGGGAGGAGGAGGGGGGAGGGAGGGGAGGGGAGAGGGGGAGGGGGAGGGAGGGGAGGGAGGAGGAGGGGGGAGGGAGGGGAGGGGGAGGGGGGGAGGGGAGGGGAGGGGGGGGGGGAGGGAGGGGAGGGGAGGGAGGGAGGGAGGGAGGGGAGGGGAGGGGAGGGGGAGGGGGGGAGGGGAGGGGGGAGGGGAGGAGGGGAGGAGGGGAGGGAAGGAGGGGGGGGGAGGAGGGGGGAGGGAGGGAGGGGGGGAGGGGGGGAGGGGGGGAGGAGGGAGGGGGGAGGGGGGAGGAGGGGGGGAGGAGGGGGGGAGGGGAGGGGGGAGGAGGGGAGGAGGGGGGTCACAGAGTCAGTACATTCTTTGGTGATACCATGACTGTTCGTCAGACAGGGCCCATCTGTTGCAGTACACGGCACCCACCTACACAGGGCTAGGCCACGGTCTGCTCTGGGCAGCTGCCACTGCCCCCTCCACCACCAGTATCCCTCAGCCACCAAGCTGACATGCCCTTCTGCTGGTGGTGCTGGTGGTGCGCAGTCTCAGGCCATCCAGTGTGCAGGTAGGTGGCTGCCTATGGTGCGGGTTCTGGGGTAGGGGTGCCTGCATAGACGTCCACGCTCCCCCCCAGCCCCACCTGCCAATGTTCTGTGCCCTTGGGGGTAGCTGTTGGGTACTATCCCCTGTGACACTGTGGGAAACACAGTCGTGCCCATGTTGGGCCTTCAGCAGTTGCTGTCTGGCTGCTCTGCTGTTTCAGCATTCGTATGGGCCAGCTAGGCATCACCCTAGTCCGCACTGTGGCCCAGCTGCACCACAGCATGTGCCGCCTGCGGCCCTCTGTATCCCCTTTTCCGGCATCTGTCCATTTGCCATTCTGACATGCCCGCCCTGATGTTGTGGGACATGTGCATGCCGTAGGAACCCTGTCCGATGGAATGGAAAACCCTGAGCAGCGCTATTTCACTGTGGGCTCCTTCACCTTGTATGGGGACGGAGTGTAGACCCTTCCACGATTTATATCTTTTCTATGGAGCTTTCTCGGGGGGTGGGGGGGGTTGCTGTTTCTCATTAATACCATTATTGGCCAACTTGGTTATGGTTTTTTTCCAGTTTGTTGAGGTCATTTTCAGTGTTTATGTGCCCTTTTGTTCTGTGCGCATGTATCACACGTATCACTTTTTTTAGGTTTCCCTGCCTAGGCTGTACATTGCTGACACTGAAATGGTTTCTCTCCCCTGTAATGTGCATTTAACGGCAGGTTTTCATTCGCGTTAGGATTTAGCTCTTCAGATCAGCGCGTTAGTGTGAAGGGAGCCTCTCCCCGCCCACTCTCTGCCCACTGACCCCTTCTCTCCGCCCTCTCTCCACCTTCTGCGGTGTTTTACCACGCTGCGGAGCTTTACGATCGTTAACGCATCATAACGCGCGTTATGTAACGTTAACGATCGTTAGCGCATCATAACGCGCGTTATGATGCACTAACGATTGTTAACGTTACATAACGCGCGTTATGTACCGTTACCGCAGTTTAGTAAACATACCCCCAAGTGTTAAGTTGGTTTGGGTGTGTTACATTATGTGTCACAGAGGGAGATGATTGCAGCTTTATTTTATTCATGTAGTGTAAGGCTAAGGTTTATGGGGATATATCATATTCCATTAAGTTTGAGATATATGCCTTGTTTGTTAGGTTTTGTGCTATGATAAAAATTTCTCTAGATCGGTTTAAGGATTTTGCAAGTATACTGGAGTAGTAGTTTTTCTTTGCATTATCAATGGTCTTCTTGTATGTATTGAGGATGGTTACGTAGTTCGCATGATGAGTTAAAGATTTAGAGCATCGCCATTTACGCTCTGCTTTTCTCAGATCAGCTTTTATTGATTTAAGTGTAGTATGGAACCAAGGAGCATTTTTAATTTTTCTTATTGGATGGTTGTGAGGTATATTGTGTGTGGCAGCATTAGATATTATTTTATTCCAGTTAGCAATCGATTCATCGAAGTTAGTTGGGTCAAGTGAGAGATGAGGTATGATTTGATCCAGAAACTCTTCTTTGTTTACTAAACCGTCTTAATGTTACCGGCGCTAGTTGCAGCGTTAATGTGAAGAATGCCATATAAGGTAGTGGGCGGTCCAGAGGGAAGGTTGCAAGGAATCAGTATCATGCGATAGTGGGCGCCGTGGCATGTTAACACGCGTTAACCCTAAGTTCATGCCAGAGCAGTATTAGAAGCTATAAAGATGTAGCCCACTGGTTACTGCAATGACTGTGGAAGCAGAAGCCATGGGTTTGATTCTGCAGTGGTATAATGTAAGAAGGCCATCTGAGGCATTTCCTTTTTAAATTTAAATCAGTGCTGCCAGCAAAAACACCCTCACAGTGCCGTAAAGTAAGGTGCCGCATAAGGCGCCCTATAAGGTACTCCATAGGGCACATTATAAAGTGCCCTGTCTGCCAAGGCACCTTATAATGTGCCCTATAGGGCGCTTTATAGAGCGCCCTATGAGGCACCTTAGGCTATGGCACTGTGAGGGTGTTTCTGCTGACAGCCCTGATTTAAATTAAAAGGAAAAGCCTCAGACAGCCATATTAAATAACACCACTGTGGGATCAAACACATAACTGCTGCCTGTGCAGGCACTGAAGTAACCAGTGGGCTACATCTCCATAACATCTAACACACCGCTGGCTGGCTACAGAAAGACTGCAGGTCACTACACAAATTGTCTGCTGTGGTACCAGGACAGGGTAAACCCACCCTTACCCATGATGCACTGCACATGCAGAACAGCAGCCTACATCTGATCACAAGATGGAGTATGTGCCTCTATAGCACCCCGGCCTGGTAGGGGGAACTGACCGTGTGTGTTACTGGCACCTAGTATTTATTTATTTATTTTATTTATTAACATTTTTTATATACCGCACTATTCGTTATCAGCGCGGTTTACATGGAACAAGAAACTTCAGACAATTTACATTTATCTGATTTTTTTATAGTTAACAGGCAAACCAACTTGGATAACAGGATAACAGGAGCAACTATTTACAAAACAACTATTTACATAACAGTGTCATAGAGTCTGAATAGTGTATTGTTAATCTATTGAAGAAGTGTAAAGTGAAGTTGAGACAGGAAAGTTTACGTGGTTGGGCTGACGTTATTGATATTTGTGTGTGACTGTGTTTCTTTGTTCTCTGGGAAGTATTTGAGGAACAGGTGATGTTTCAGGTAGCTACAGACCGTGACATTGTGCGGTTCCTGTGCTCGCCCTGAGGGTGAGGTGGGGCGCCCAGCAACAGGTCCGCAGCACCTAGCTTGGCTGAGATAGGCTGTGCTGTAGGTCTCTATCAGTGCCAGTGTGTGCTAGGTAGTCCTTGAAAACATACTTCGGATGCACCTGTGTCCATCTGTATCTCCCAGTCACATCTAGCAACTGTGGACTATGATATACCCAGAATAATGCACATCCTGTGTGGTTGCTATGGTCACATGTTATAAGAGAAGGGTGGTGTTTGGACCCAAAAGCAGATTATGTAGTACCACCCAACCTGCCGTCTGTGGGTCAGGGTGGGGGACAGGATCTCCCACCAACAGATCCACATTCTACATCTCTGCAATGGGGGCAGTAGAGGGGACCATCAACCCCAGTACTGCTGGGGAATAGGCACCCTACAGGACAGTCAATGCAGATCTATACGCATCACATAGGGCACTGGTAAAAGGCCTGGAAAAGCACAGCTGCCTTCTCCACTATATAACATTCACCAGCAGAGGGCACAGTCAGTTTCCACCCTGCAAGGTGTTCCATGTTAACTGCAGACAGTCTGCTAGCTAGTATATAGTGCATGTTCTTGGAGAATCTGTGTGTACCCAAAAATAGGATGGAAGCACACACACTAAACAGATATGTCAGCGATGGGGGCCCAGAAAAGAGAATTCAGAGATATTACTTGAGAGACATACTGTATAGCACTATGGGGGAACCTAGCCATGCCATGGTCACTGCTCAGTCAGGGTGAGAGTGACCCCCCCCCCCCCAGCATGACATGCTGTGGCCACCCTGTCCGTGCAGGTGGTGGTAGGGCACTACAATGTCCCAGCCTTTGCCCTATGTCCTGTGCAGATGCATCCTACCCAGGCCGGCCTGTCTGGCCCATACCCACAGTACCTTGCTCCTCATTATGCAAATTGGCAGGCTAACACTGGAAAAAGTGCAACCATTGTGGGCTCAGGTGTAGGCAGCCACATAAACTGGACAGACATACACACACTCCCACAACTATTTCAGCATTGTGCAAATATAGAGGTGGTTGGCAGCCCTGGCCGCCACACCAGTCCTGGGCACAGTGCAGGCAGTGCTATAGTACTCAATACTGTTAGGGTCACTCCCCAGGGTGGCAAACACTGTCAAAAACGATAACCGAAACACACTCCATAGATATCAGAAAGGTTGCTATGATGAATCTCTGTCAACAAATTGTGTTTAACTTAGGTTTTGTTATCTGACATTAGTCATAGCAACCTTTTGATATATGTGGAACGTGTTTCCAAGTTTAAGACGGCATTGCTAAGGTATGCAGGTGCTAGTATTGGTAGATGCTGCTCTGTGCCGGGCCCAACAGCCTGACTCTTCATGAGGCTTTGGATAGTGGAGCCTGTGGGTGTGGGTGTTTGTGCCCCTGTTGGCCGCTGCTCTAGGGAAGAGTTTCCCTACTCCGGTCCTGGTGGTCCAAACACGGTTCAGGTTTTCATGCTGTCCCTAATGAATATGCATGGATACATTTGCATACAATGGGGGCGGTGCATACAAATGCATCACAGGCATATTTATTAGGGACAGCATGAAACCTGAATGGTGTTTGGCCCTCCAGGACTGCAGTTGAGAAACTCTGCTCTAGGGATTGCACATGTTTATGGTGTCTGTGCTCTGTAGGGTAAAATATAGGCATTTATGGTGTGTTTATTTTATCTGCAATAAAGGTTCCATCTTTATTACCACGGTTTAGTACTGGGTAAAACATAGGGACATGGTCTGCAGGAGCCACAGCTGGGAATTGAACCTGTGACCTTCTGCCCCCCCCCCCCCCTCTCTGAACATACTGGCTGTGTGTACTGCACCAAACTGTTGTCACAGAGGCACATCATTCCCTGGGGATACCATGACTGTTCGTCAGACAGACCTTGTCTGTTGCCATGCATGGCACCCACCTCAACAGGGCTTGGCCTTGGTCTGCTGTGAGCAGATGCCACTGCCCCCTCCACCACCAGCACCCCTCTGCCACCATGCTGATATGCCCTTGTGCCGATGGTGCTGGTGGTACGCAGTCCCAGGCCATCCTGTGTGCCAGTAGGCAGCTGCCTATGGTGCATGATATGGGGTAGTGGTGCAAGCATAGACATCCACGCTTCCCCCGGCACCGTCTGCCAATGTTATGTGCCCTTTGGGGTACTTGCTGGGTACTGTCCCCTGGGACACTGTGAGACATACACTCGTGGGCATGTTTGACCTTAGTCAGTTGCTGGCTTGCTGATTTACAGTTTCTGGGTTCCTATGTGCCACCTAGGCATCTGCCTAGTCCACCCTGTGCCCAGCTGCCCCACTGCATGTCCTGCCTGCAGCCCCCTGTACCCCATTTGCAGCCTCACCGTAGTGCCCTTTTGGACTTGGGCACTATGTTGTTGCTGCACATGTGAAAGCCACATAAGCAAGCTGCCCAATATACACCACAGCAAACCCTCATCAACACTATCAATGTTGGAACATTCACTTTGTAGGGGGAATCAGAATTGACCCTTCCAAAAGTGATATCTTCCTTTTTATTCTTTATGGGTAGTGTTGATTACCATTTATCATAGTTTTTTCTATTGGCCAGCTTGGTGTTTTGTATTTCTCTTTTGGTTCTGGTCATTATCTCTCTGGTTTTTGCATGTTTTGTTACTGCACATGTATCACTACTATCACTTTTCTGGGTCTCTCTGCCTTTGCTGTACATTGCTGACTGAACTGGTTTCTCTCTCCTGCAAATGTGCCTCTAATGCAAGGTTTTCACTGGCGTTAATTTTCAGACCCTGATTTCACAGTGTTAGTGTGCCTGGGGCCTCTCTCTGCCCACTCTCCGCCCATTGACCCCTTATCTCCGCCCTCTGGGGAGCCTTACTCCACCCTCTGTGCACCTTAATGCCGCCATAGATGTTATCGCATGGTAATGCACCATTATCACACGATAACGTCACTTATCGTGCGATAACATCGCCGCTGCGATGTTAGCGCTGTTTAGTAAACATACCCCTTTATTGAATGTCTTGAATCTATAAGACTGGGGCTGGTGTGAGGGTCTGTTTTGGTGGTTATCAACGTAAGTGAGTCTGAACTTTATAAGATGGTGGTCAGATCATGGGACAGGGAGAATCTTCAGTGATGATGGGTTGAAAGCCTCAAGGAGGGAGCTCAGTAGGAAGACAAGATCGAGAGAGTTGCCTTTAATGTGAGTATGACTGTTGATAATTTTGTGGAAGTCCATATCTTCAATAGAATTCAAGAATGATGTTAGGTGAGTATTGGACAGGGAAGGCAGATTTAGGTCGCCCATGAGTATCACTGAATTCGTATCTGTAGAAGAACCCAGTAGTTCAGTTAGTATATCAATGTTCTCGGATCTTTGATCTGGTGGTCTGTATGCTAAACATATGCGGAGATGTTTAATTTTTAAGATGAGAGTGTCTATATTAGCAACATTGTCAGATGATATTAGCTTTGCTTTAAGTGAATCTTTTATAATCATGAGGACACCACCTCCTCTTTTGAATGTTCTATGTGTGTGAAATATTTCATATCCTGGAGTCTTCAGTTGGTTAATAAGAATTGTGTCAGTGTCAAATAGCCATGTTTCTGTTACACAAATGATATCTGGTTTTTGGTCAGTGAGTAGGTCATGGAATATTGGTAACTTATTTCTTATTGACCTCAAATTGGTGAGGAAGCATATGAGGTTAATATGTTGGGGGTGTGGAGTTGTTAGGTGGTTTGTTGTTAATTTTATGTTGATTAGTCTGGAGTGATTAACTTTCTGACTGTAGCCAAAATTGGGGACTGAAGGTGTAAAAATGTTACGGTTTAAGTTATATATTATAGGGATGGTGTTGGGGTGTTTGTGGTTTAATCCAATGGCTAAGGCTGAGAAGGTAATCAGTATGAAGCAGATGCATAATATCCTAGATAGGGGAGGAGTTGGAGTTCTCATTTTTAGTTCTGATCATGTTCACAAGGCATAAAAGTAAGGGTAAAGATATTTTTAACAGTGGTGAGAGTGGTGCTCCTATTGAACAGGCGTGGTCTCCTGTAATAATGTGTGAGGTGTGCAACAGCTTGGTGTGGCTTGTGTAGTTGGGTTCTAGAGGATCTGATAATGTATGATTTTGAGAGTTTGGAGCAGAATTTCTAGTGGGTCACGCAGTTAGAGTTTGGATCAGAGAGGATGGAGCATGAGGCATAAGAGCATTAGCAAAGGAGTAACAGAGTTTAAATGCAATAATAGTAATCCTATGGAGAAAATCTTAAGATACATACATTAAAGGCCCCTTTTCCTAAGGGGTATGTTTACTAAACTGCGGTAACGTTACATACCACGCGTTATGTAACGTTAACGATCATTAGGTAACGTTAACGCACGGTATGTAATGTTAACGCGCGGTATGTAACGGTAATGCATGTTAACGTTACTTAACGATCGTTAACGTCCCTGGCCGTGGTAAACACCGCAGAAGGTGGAGAGAGGGCGGAGAAAAGAGGTCAATGGGCGGAGAGTGGGTGGGGAGAGGCCCCTTTCACACTAACGCACTGAACTGAAGGGCTGAATCCTACCGCGAATGAAAAACTGCAGTTAGATGCACATTTGCAGGAGAGAGAAACCATTTAAGTGTCAGCAATGTACAGCCTAGGCAGGGAGCCCAAGAAAAGTGATAGTAGTGCTCCATTTTCAGCAACACCATAGTGCCAAAGTATGAATGGCCACTATGGCGATGGTGCAAATGGGGCATAGGGGGCCGCAGGCGGGACATGTAGCATGGGCATCTGGGGCACAGGGTGGACCAGGCAAGCACCAAGGTGGCACATAGGAACATAGAAACCGGAAATCAGCAAGACAACAGCAGACCAAGGCCAAACACAATCCACCTATATCTACCTGGTTCACCCTAGCCAATAGTTTGCTAGGGCACTGACCTGACATCCCCCCAGCCATCCCACCCCCATGTGGAAGGGACATAATATTGGTAGGCAGGGATGGGGAGGGATGTGAGGATGTCCATGTATGCCCCCCCCCCCCCACCCTGGGATCCGCTCCCTACACGGGCGCCTACCTACACAGTGGATGGCCTGGGACTGCACACTACCAGCACCGACAGAAAATGGCCATGTCAGCTTGGCAGGGGGGTATGTGCCCGTGCTGGAGGGGGCAGTGCCACCTCCCTGCAGTGGACCTAGGCCATGCCCTGCATCAGTACATGGTGTGCAGTGCAACATACAAAGTCTGGCTGAGGAAAAGTACAGGTAGCCCCAGGGACTATTGTGCATCTGTGACAACAGTGTGGTGCAGTACACCCAGCCAGTGTGTCGAGAAGCAGAGGGTCACAGGTTCAAGCCCCAGCTGTGGTTCCTGCAGAGCATGTCCCTATGTTTTACCCTACAATGCAGATACAAGAGCAACATGTGCAAAGCCCAAAGCAGCGGCAAACAGGGGTATAAACACCCACCCACACAGGCTCCACAATCCAAAGATGCATGGAGAGTCAGGCTGTTGGCCCCAGCATTGAGATGAAGTTATCACCAGAGTACTACTACTACCCCCTGCACAGTTTAGCAATGTCAGCACTGTGATCAGGACCAGTGTGGCGGGCAGGGTTGCCAACCACCCCTATCTTTGTACAATGCTGCAATAGGAGTGAGCGTGCGTGTGTGTCTATCCATTGTTCTGTGGCTGCCCACCCTTCACTGGGCCCAAAATGTCCCACTGTTACCAGTGTTAGCCTGAATAGGTGCATAATGAGGAGCAAGGTATTTTGGGTATGGCCCGGACAGGGCAGATTGGCCAGGATGCATCTTCACAGGGTGTGGGGCAATGGCTGGGACACTGTAGTGGCTGACCACCACCTGCATGGACAGGGTGGCCACAGCATGGCCGAGCAGTGACCATAGCAGGTCTAGGTTCCCACATAGCGCTCTACACTATCTGCCTCCAGTGATATATTTGTGTTCCCCAGTCCTGGGGTCTCAATCACTGAGTTGCCTGCTTGCTTCACATAGTTCCTCTGTGAGCAGGCTGGTGGATTGTCTGCAGTTAGACTGTGCATGGTCAGAACACCTTTAAGGTACAGTCTGACTGTGCTGTCTGTTGGTGACTGGCTGACAGTGGTGGGAGGCAGTTGGGGTTTCCCAGACCTAACCCCAGCATTGCTGCTGGTCTCGCACTGCCCCAGTCAAAGGTATGGTTCTGACCCACCAACCCTGGAGGGCTCTCTCATACAGACAGGATGGAGGTTGCTTCCCCGGGGTGGGGGGTACCTGTTCTTTACCTACAAAAAGAGTGATGTGGGCCCTTTGGGGTATGTAGTGTATAAAAATGTGACCTATAAAGGCACTGCTACGCATACCTCATGCAATTCTAGGAACCCCTCTGCCCTGATAACAGCTGCCCATGTCAGCCAGACCTAACACAGGGTACACGCCAATCTGGCTGGTGGCTGGTCCCAGGTCCCACAGGGCCACATGTGACTGCAGGATACAGATGGACACCAAATTACCTTCAGCTGCACTGCAAGGAACACCTATCACACACTGGTAGTGATGGGGATGTACAGCAGGACCTATCTCTAGCACCACATGTACTGCAGACCTAGTGCTGGGTACCCATCCTATCCCTCAGGGTGAACACAGAACCTGCACACTGGCATGGTCTGTAGCTACTCTGTGCCAGTATCATGCACTGTCAGTTCGTCTTTCCAAGCTGAGGTACCGGAGAGGTGCAGACCCCATTTGGCGATCAGCTGTAGACTGCTATTCAGCATGTGCATTGCATCATGGGTACTGGTGGGGTTACCCTATCCTGGCACTCAGAGCAGACAGTTTGTGCGGTGACCTACAGTCCTTCTGTACCCAGACATTGCTGTGACATACACCATGGAGGTATAGCCTACTGGTTAATACAATGCCATTCTTGGTAGTGTTCATGGGTTCAGTTCCTCATTGTTCCCTCCTCTCATGCCTGTCCTACTCAAATAGTGTGCATGCCTGTAGAGGTCATATTTTTGCATATCTGTGCTTCCAGCCCATAATACCCTCGCCACAATTGCCAACATTCCCTTGGTCCGTCTATCTGCGTCTGTCAGCTGTGTAGAGTCCTGTCTGCCAGTGCAGGCTGCCACCCTATGTCCTGCACTGCTACCCTTTCCTGTGTTGCGCCTCTTCATGCTTGCCTCATCTGTGCCTGATCTGCATGGCACCCCACTCCTCTGTCCACCCATCATTGCAACTATCCTGCCACCTCCGCTCCACTGGGGGACACGTATTCCCATCGTCTGCCACCAACTGTTTTTCCGGTACTTTACATTGCCAACACCCTGTGCTGTGGTACATCTGCCCCACAATGTTTGTCATCAGTACTGGCAGGCACATGGGATGCCCGCAGATATGGCAGGTCCAGCGGCTCCCACTTCTCCCTCCTTCACTCACTTGTTCATTGCCTTTCCTGAGTGCTCTATCTAGTGTTAGGGCTCCATCTGTCTCTGTTCCTCATAGGTCATGCATGTCATCCTGAGGCACCTTGCAGTCCCTAGGGCACACTAACCTAGGACACCATAACCTTGTTAGGCCACCTTAACCTATGGTTCCATAGCCCAGGGTGCCTTCTGCGGTGCCTTGTCCAAGGGTGCCTAATATGGCACTCAGCCTAGGAGGCCCTATAGGGCGCCTTATGAGGCACCTTGCTAGGCACCTTA
The DNA here is from genome assembly GCA_033557465.1 of Ichthyophis bannanicus. NCBI lineage: Eukaryota > Metazoa > Chordata > Amphibia > Gymnophiona > Ichthyophiidae > Ichthyophis > Ichthyophis bannanicus. The sequence goes on from CM066035.1 coordinate 613,587,648, forward strand.
CATGGCACCTTACTGGGCACCTTACAAGGCGCCTTACTGGGCACCTTACAAGGCACCTTACAAGGCGCCTTACAAGGTGCCTTGCAAGGTACCTTACAGGGTGCCTTGCAAGGTGCCTTACAAGGCACCTTGTAACGCTCGTTAGTCTAAGGCACCTTGTAACGTGCGTAAGCTGCTACAGCTTGCTGTAACGATGCAACGCCCACACCTTTATATGGGCATCTGTACCTTTACCGCGGAACCTAACGCGAATGACATTACCGCAGTTTAGTAAACATACCCCTAAAGTACACTAAACATTTTCCCTTAATGCGCCAATTTTATGAATCTTAATGGCAAAGATTACATCTTAGCTATCGAAGGTGTGTTCAGCATGTCCGCACCAGCTAATGCCTGAAGGGGTTTCCTAACATGCGCTCCATTACATCAGGTTTGCTTAATGACTCCTATAGAGAAGTTGTTAGGTAAAACCATGTTAAGAGCCACTTTGCAGCTGAACATGCAATAACTGCCCTGATGCTAGTAGTAATGCGTTCTCCATGCCCACTCTGCATCTATTCCCCACCCCATCCTGCAATCGCTGATTAACTGCATTTTAGCATGCAGAATTATGGTGCTGGCAGCGATACTGTGTATACCATGGACTGCCCGAAGAACAAACCAGTCGGTACTAGAGGAGATCAAACCTAAGCTTTCTTTAGAAGCTCAAATGACAAGACTTCGACTTTCATACTTTGGACACATCATGCGAAGAGAGAGATCATTAGAGAAAGACATCATGCTTGGCAAGATAGAAGGTCAACGCAAAAGAGGAAGGCCAGCAATGAGATGGATCGATACAATAACAGCAGCTAGGGGTACCAGTCTGTTAACAATGAGCCGTCTGACTGAAGACCGAACACAATTTAGGATAGCTATCCAGAGGGTCGCCTTGAGTCGACTCCGACTCGACGGCACTTAACAACAACAACAACATGCAAAGACAGACACTATCGCATGTTAGTGTTCTACACTGCCTGTTAAAATGCCCATTAACCAGCTAACAGGCTTTAATAAAAGTGACCCTAAGTCCCTTGCAAAGTTACCCCTTACTGTATTTTAAGAAAGAACTAGGGAAGCTTCTAGGCATACTTAGGGGTATGTTTACTAAGCAGTCTTAACGTGCAGCCGGCGTTAGTGTGCAGGATGCCATATAAGGTAGTGGGCGTTCCGGTCTTAAGGTAGCATTTAGGGTTATCGTGCGATAAGGTACTTTTCGTGAGATAGAGGGAGCTGTGGCACGTTAATGCGCGTCAGCCTTAATTAGGTGTGCTGACCTATAAACACAGCAGCAGAGGTGTAGCACAATGGTTAATACATTACTGATGAAACAGGGGTCATCAGTTTGATCCCCCAGTGGGCTTGATGAGTAAGGTTGTTTGAGGCATTACCCTTTACTTTAAATCAGTGCTGTCTGAGGCATTTACTTTTTAAATTTAAATTAGTGCTGCCAGCAAACACACCCTCACAGTACCGTAACCTAAGGTGCCGCATAAGGCGCCCTATAAGGCACTCCAGAGGGCACATTATAAAGTGTACTGTCCGCCAAGGCACCTTATAATGTTCCCTATAGGGCACCTTATAAGGCGCCTTATAGGGCGTTTTATAGGGTGCCTTATAGAGCGCTTGAGAGGGCGCCTTATGAGGCACCTTAAGACTACAGCACTGTGAGGGTGTTTTTGCTGGAATCACTAATTTAAATTAAAAAAGAAAATGCCTCAGACAGCCCTATCAAATAACCCCACTGTGAGATCAAACCCATGACCTTTAGTTCCACAGGCAGTGAAGTAACCAGTGGGCTACAGCAGGGGTAGGGAACCCTGGTCCTGGAGAGCCGCAGACCAGTCAGGTTTTCGGGATATCCCTAATGAATATGCATGAGATATATATGCATTAGAGATATCCTGCCAACCTGACTGGTTTGTGGCCCTCCAGGGCTGGATTTGGAGACCCCTGACTTACACCTCTGTCATTTAAGATTGTGAGTGGGCAAAGTGCAGATGTCCAAGACATCAAAAAGGTTAGATAGAATGTGTCACATTCCTCCTCACTTCTCACCACCACCAAAATATTGTCTATTAGACAACTTTTTGGTGGTGGTGAGAATCGAGGAGGAATGTGACACATTCTATATACCCTTTCGATGTCTAGGACATCTGCACCTTGCCCACTCACAATCTTAACTGACAGAGGTGTAAGGCAGGGGTCTCCAAATCCAGCCCTGGAGGGCCACAAACCAGTCAGGTTGGCAGGATATCTCTAATGCATATATATCTCATGCATATTCATTAGGGATATCCCGAAAACCTGACTGGTCTGCGGCTCTCCAGGACCAGGGTTCCCTACCCCTGGGCTACAGCTACTAACCAACCCCTAGCTGGCTACAGAAAGACTGCAGGTCACCACACAAACTGTCTGCTGTGGTTACCAGGATAGGGTTAACCCACCCTTACCCATGATGCACTGCACATGCAAATCAGCAGTCTACAGATGATCACAAGATGGGGTATGCACCCCCACAGCACCTCAGCCTGGTAGGGGGTACTGACCGTGTGCACCCCCACAGCACCTCAGCCTGGTAGGGGATACTGACCGTGTGTGTTACTGGCACAGAGTAGCTACAGACCGTCACATTGTGCAGGTACTGTGCTCACCCTGAGGGTGAGGTGGGGCACCCAGCACCAGGTCCACAGCACCTTTCATGGCTGAAATATGCCATACTACAGGTCCCCATCAGTGCTAGTGTGTGTTACAGGTAGTTCCTGCAGACACACCTAGGCTACATCTGTATCCATCTGTATTTCTCAGTTATATCTAGCCCTTATTGGCTATGATGCACCCAGAATAGTGCATATTCTGTGTTGGTGCCATGGTCACATGATGTAGATGAAGGGGAGATGTTTGGACCCATAGGCAGATTATGTACCACCACCCAACCCACTCTCTGAGGTTCAGGGTGAGAAACAGGGTCTCCCACCAACAGATCCACATTCTACTTTCCTGCAATTGTTGCATGACAGGGGACCATCAGCCCCAGTCCAGCTGGGGAACAGACACCCTACAGGGTAGGCAATGAAGAGCTGTACACATCCATAAAGCAATAGTAGACAGACAGTAGGCCTGGAAATGCCCAGCTGCCCCCCCACCACTATCTGACATTCTCCAGCAGAAAGCCTCCAGCCACTGCACAATGTTCCAGCCAGACACATACTAGCTGCAGACAGTCTGCTAGCTAGTCCATAGTGCATGTTCCTGGAGAAGATGCATGTACCCAACACTGGGACATCAACATACACACCAAGCAGATAAATCAGTGATTGGGCACCAAAGGAAAACCCATAAATATCACAGGCAAAAAAATGCTATGGAGCACTATGTGGGAACCTAGCCATGCCATGGTCACTGCTCAGTCAGGGTGAGAGTGACCTCCCAGCAGGACATGCTGTGGCCACCCTGTCTGTGCAGGTGGTGGCCGGGCACTACAATGTCTGAGCCATTGTCCTATACCCTGTGCAGATGCATCCTGGCCAGGCCAACCTGTCCGGGCTATACCCATGGTACCTTGCTCCTCATTATGCACATTGGCAGGCTGACACTGGCAACAGTGCAAGCAGTGTGGGCTGAGGATGGTGTTGGCAGGCACCACGCACTGGGTAGACAGACACACATTCCCACACCTATGCCAGCATTGTGCAACTATAGAGGCTTTTGGCAGCCCTGGCCACCACACCAGTCCTGGGCACAGTGCAGGCATGGCTTTGGTACGCAATACTGTTGGGGTCACTCCCCAGGATGGTAAACACTGTCAGACACCAGACCTGAAACACTCCACAGACATCAGAGAGGTTGCTATGATACAGCTCAATGAGCAGATTGTGCTTAACCTAAGGATTGCTATCTGCCAGTAACACAGGTACACTAAAAAAAATTTTTTTTAAACTGCCTCTAATGTTTCGATTGATTTTTACGTTTTTTGGTGCGCTGAATCCAAATCTGGTAACCAATTTGCTCCATCACGTACTGATTTTTTGCTACATTGGGTTAGCAGTTTGAGGTGAACGTTTCAGATTGAGTGCGATCGAGATAAAAGTTTCTTGGATGAATTCTTTATACTAATTGTTTAGTAGTTATTCAAATAAGAATAAAGAAAATTGTAACAAGGCAGCACATAAGAATAGAGTAATGTCAACAAAACACACTGTGATGGTAGCAAAATTGTCTGCACTTAAAACAGCCACATACATGTGCACAAACATTGAGCATATAAGAGCGAGGTTAGACACAAAGCAAAGCAAAGAAATGTGCAAAAAATGTTGTACAGGTATGCATGTAAGAATAGAAAACGCAAACCGCACCATTGCAATACATGAAGACAAACACCCGATGGTGTGAAAATAAAATTCTAATAAATGAGATCCGACACTGTGGTAATAACTAGCAAATTTTTATTTCAAAGTTTAGTAAAAACACGATATTTGTCAACACAGTTTAGATTTTAAAGTCATTCTTGGGTCAATCAATCTCCTGGTGGGCCCGTTTCTTCTTCCCCCGAATGCTTCTCTTGGTGCGCTGCTTGGCGTATTTTTCATCTGGGGTTTCCCGCAGCAGCAACCAGCAGAAATCAGCCATCATAGTGGTGTTCCATCTTCCTTGGTACCTTCTCTCTGCGTCCTTGATGTCCTGGTGAAACCTTTCACCTTGTTCTTCACTGTACGCCCCCAAGTTTTCGGGAAAGTAGTTCACATGGGAGTGCAAGAAATGGACTTTCAGGCTCATGTTACAGCCTTGTTCTTTGAAGGCATTGAGCATCCTGGCAACAATATCCTTAAAGTTCTCATCCCGCCTGTTCCCCAAGAATTTGAGAACAACATCCTTGAAGGAATCCCAGGCTTCTTTTTCCTTCTCAGACATCGTTTCAGCGAATGCTCCATCTGAAATGAGTTTCCTTATATCAGGGCCAACAAACACTCCTTCCTTTAGCTTTGCTTCAGAAAGTCGGGGGAACTTTGAGCAAAGGTACCGAAAGCACTCACCATCTTTTGGAAGGGACTTGATGAATTGCTTAATGAGACCCAACTTAATGTGGAGAGGTGGTAATAGAATTTTATCACGAGGTACCAAGCTCTCATGAAGAACATTTTTCTCACAGGGTCTCAAATACTCCCGAATTGGCCAGTCTTTTTTCCCCCAGTGTAGGTCGCGGGCCCGGCTATCCCACAAGCAAAGGAAGCAGGGATATTTGGTGAAACCGGATTGCTGCCCTAATAGCATGGATAGAATTTTAAAGTCTCCACAAATCATCCACTTATGCTCATCATAACGAATCTTCTGAAGAATCAGGGCCAAATTCTCGTATTTTTCTTGGAGAATAACAGAGTGAGCAATAGGAACTGAAGCGAATGTGTTGCCATTATGAAGAAGAACACCTTTTATGCTGTCTTTTGACGAATCAATGAACAGCCGCCATTCAGCAGGATCATACTTGAGTTTAAACTTTTCCATCACTCCGTATATATTGTTGCAAAATACCAAATCTTCCTCTTTGCTGAAATACTTCAAAAATTGTGTCTTGCGGTTGCGGTACCAATAAAAAGTTGTTCCTGGTGACAATAGATTTTTCTGTTTAAGCCGAGAACCTAGCAGTTGGGCAGCATCTTTTGGGAGTCCTAAATCCCGGACTAAATCATTCAATTCAGCTTGAGAGAAAAGTTCAGGTTTCGGATCTGGTTCAGTTTCAAACTCTGAAGTACTGGACTCATCGGGAAAAGCCATCTGATGAGTCTCATCATGATCAGAACCGTCCACACAAATATGATCCAAAGATTTTGGTGGTTCAGGCACAGGTACTTCGTTGCTATGAGGCATAGGCCTAATTGCTGAGGGAAGGTTGGGGTAACTTATTACGTTCTTATTTTTTAAGTTGTATCCCTTCACAATGCAAGAGCAAAAATAGCAGTCACTGCTGTGGTCTCTTTGTTCACGCCACATCATAGGTATTCCGAAATGAAATGCTTGTTTTTTACCTTTCATCCATAAGCGTAGATCTTCCTCACATGTCTTGCACACTTTGTGAGGAGCCCACGGTTTGTCTTGATCGCCTAACTTCAAACCGAAATAGGCGAAATATACTTTTTTAATAAATGCAGAAATGTTCCTCTGCCGCTTTTTCACGGTATATTCCCCACAAATAAAACAAAAACTGTCCGGAGAGTTGACGCAACCTCTGGCTCTGTTAGCCATCACAAATACACAGCACTGCAAACTACAACTGTAGTGAACCACTTCGGAATAAAGCTGGATTACGACTGAGCAAACAAAAGGTAATAATGAACTTGCAAGAAACTGAAATTTGACAGGAACATTCATGTCGCAACCACCGTGTTTGAGCGCGCGAACGAGGCGAGGCGAACAGGAAAGAACATGCGCCAGCGCGAGTACTGGATTTAGCCCCCGCCTCCCAATTGTCCTGTTAATGTATAAAATGAATACAAAACACTCTAAAATATCATGAGGGAGTGTTTCTAGTTAGTTAACCATTACAACCTCTATTTTGGGCCAAGAAAATAAACTGCAGTCGGCTAAAAAGAAATTATGTGAACATTCCTTATATGGGTAAGAAATCTAATTTTGCAAGAGAACGTGACGTGATGGAACATTTTGGCTATTTTTCCTGGATTCAGCACCCCAAAATCTATAGGAATCAGTTGCAAAACTGGAGGCAGTTTTTTGGTAGTGTACCTGTGTAATCATAGCAACCTTTTGATATATGTGTACCGTATTCCCAGGTTTAGGGTGGCAGTGCTATGGTATGCAAGTGCTAGTATTGGGAGATGGTGCTGCACGCAGGGCCCAACATCCTGCTTCTCCAGGAGGCTTTGGATAATGGCGTCTGTGGGTGCGGGTATTTCTGCCCCTATTGGCCGCTGCTCTAGGGCAGAGGTTCCCAACTCCGGTCCTGGTGGGCCAAACACTGTTCGGGTTTTCATGCTGTCCCTAATGAATATGCAGGGATACATCTGCATACCATGATACCACAGGCATCTTTATTAGGGACAGCATGACGCCTGAATGGAGTTTGTCCCTCCAGGACTGCATTTAGGAAACTCTGCTCTAGGTATTGCACATGTCTATGGTGTCTGTGCTCTGTAGGGTAAAATATAGGCATTTCAGGCATGTTTATGTTATCTGCAATAAAGGTTCCCTCTTTATTATCACGATTTAGTACTGGGTAAAATATGGGGACTGGGTTGGTGGGAGCCACAGCTGGGACTTGAACCTGTGACCTTCTGATCCTGAAAACACTAGCTGTGTGTACTGCACCACACTGTTGCCACAGGGACAGTTCATTCCCTGGGGATACCATGACTGTTCGTCAGACAGGGCCTGTCTGTTGCAGTGCATGGCACCCACCTAAACAGGGCTAGGCCATGGTCTGCCATGGGCAGCTGCCACTGCCCCCTCCACAACCAGTACCCCTCTGTCGCCATGCTGACATGCCCTTCTACTGGTGGTGCTGGTGGTGTGCACTCTCAGGTCATCCAGTGTGCCGGTAGGCAGCTGCCTATGGTGCAGGTTCTGGGGTAGGGGTGCCTGCATAGACGTCCATGCTTCCCCCCAGCACCGCCTGCCAATGTTCTGTGCCCTTGGAGGTACCTGCTGGGTACTATCCCCTGTGACACTGTGGGAAACACACTCATGCCCATGTTGGGCCCTCATCAATTGCTGTCTGGTGGCTCTACTGTTTCAGTATTCCTATGGGCCACCTAGGCATCACCCTAGTCCGCACTGTGGCCCAGCTGCAGCACAGCATGTGCCGCCTGCAGCCCTCTGTATCCCCTTTTCCAGCATCTGTCCAGTTGCCCATTCCGACATGCCCACCCTGCTGTTGCGGGACATGTGCACGCCATAGGAAACCTGGCTAATAGAAAGGGAAAACCCTGATCAGCGCTATTTCGCTGTGGGATCATTCACCTTGTATGGGGTCAGAGCATAGCCCCTTCCAAAATTGATATCCTTTTTGTGGAACTTTCCCAGTAGTGTTTTTTGATGTTTTCCATTAATATCACTATTGTCCAGCTTGGTTATGTTTTTTTTCCAGTTTGTTCAGGTCATTTTCAATGTTTATTTGCCCTTTTGTTCTGTGCACATGTATCACACTTATCACTTTTCTATAGGTTTACCTGGTTTGCTGTACATTGCTGACGGAAATGGTTTCTCTTCCCTTTAAATCTGTTCTAACGCGAGGGTTTCACTCACGTTAGTTTTCAGCCCAGGAATCCACAGTGTTAGTGTGCAGGGAGCCTCTCCCCTCCCACTCGCCACCCATTGACCCTCTCTCTCCGCCCCTGGGGAGCCTTCCTCTGCCCTCTGGGAGCCTTTCTCCGCCTTCAGCGCTCTTTTGCGCCGCTGCGCACGTTAACGCGCGATAAGGCTCCTTATCGCCCGGTAAAGCGCCATTATCGCGTGATAAGGCGCCTTATCATGCGATAACGTGACAGCAGCGCAAATAGCGCCCTTTAGTAAACATACCCCTTAGATTTACTCCTTTAGTAGAGTTTATATTGTAGGTGTTATTTTAAATAAAGATCCCTGGATTATTTAATATGAGATCTCATACACATATAGTAATCATGTATTGTTTGCAATTTGTATTTCCTATGGTTACGATATTGGTACAGGCACTTGAAGATTTAATATATATGATCTTTGATAAAACTATTATTCTTTTCTCTACATGAATAGATTCTATTAGACTAATAAGTACAGATAAAATGCAGTCACTGCATTCTACCAAACAATATCACTTGACTTTGGTAAATGAATCTATGGGGTATGTTTACTAAACTGCGGTAATGTCACCAGCGTTAAGTGTAGCGTTAAGTTACCTGACGCCATAAAAGGCAATGGGCAAGTAGGGGGCGTTCCATTGAAAAGGGAGCAATGGGCATCATGGCTGTTTGGCATTAAAAAAAAGAACAAAAGGGACTTGAACCCATGCCCCTTGGCTTGGGGAGGTATCAGTACTAACCAGTAGGCTACACCTCCAAAGCTCGTTGAGCTGTTATCTGCTGGATACAGAAGGATGATGTGTTGGGACAGCAGCTTAGACGGGCTTCCACATGGCTGATGTGCAGTCCTATATTAATCTGAAACCTATTCCTCCTCTCAGATTCTGTTTCATGCTCCAGTATGTTCTACCATATGCATGTTGATGTTAGGATGGAGTGATCGTTTCTTATCTCCGGATATAGAAAGACTGCAGGTCACCGCACGACATGTCTGCTGTGGTTACCAGGATAGGGTTAACCCACCAGTACCCATGATACAATGCACATGCAGATTAGCAGTCTATAGCAGGTCACCAGGAATGGAAGAGTAGCCTAGTGGTTAGAACACTGGCTTGATAACCAAGCAATCAGGGTTCAATTCCCACCAGCACTCCTTGTGGCCTTGGGCAAGTCACTTAATCCTCCATTGCCTTGGAAGAAAGGCCTGGCAATCTACTTCTGGTGGGTGACACTGCCAAGAAAACCCAGGAGCTTCTGGGTTGCCAGGAGTCAGGACTGACTTGAAAGCACACATTGCATTATAGCAGGTCACCAGATGGGGGTATGCCTCTTGTCTGTAACTGTACCAGAGGGTGGGGAGAGGCACTAATGCTGTCACTTTAACACTGGAACAGTACTGAGAGTGAAAACCTGTCAGTAAATACACATCTCTAGGAGAGAGAAACCATGTCCTATCAGCAATGTATATCACAGGCAGCGAGCCCAACAACAGTGATAGTAGTGCTACATGTGTAGCACCAGCATGGTGCCCAAGTATGAAAAGGAACTATGCTTATGCTACAAAGGGGGCTGCAGGTGGGGGTACAGGGCAGACCAGACAGCCAGCCACCCACCTAGGTGGCACAGAAGAACATGCAAGACAGCAGTTGACCAAGGTCAAACTTGCCCAGTGGTCTGTGCTCCACAGTGTCCCACCCAGGGAGATGTATCCTGCAGGTAACCCAAACATCACACAGGAAACATAATGCCTGTAAAGGGGCAAGCAGTGCACACCTGGGAACCACCCTAATAGGGGTCCAGGTACTCACCCCAGGATACATCCCAAACTGTCCAAACACCCAGCTATATGAACACCTGTCACGCCAGCCCCTGGGAAGGACAGTGCAGGAAGCAGCCACGCGTTGCCTGACACATGTATACACCCAGCAGTCCAAAGTAACTGCCTTGATTACAGGAGAAGGTGGTATATAAATCCTATAAAATAAATAAAGTGGATACACTGTACCTGCATTGCATACCCTAGCCTATCCACAGTCTGCTGGCACAATCTATCTACCAGGCCCACCCTAGACAATAGTTGCTAGATCACCAACCTGCCACCCCCAACCATCTCCCCCCATGTGAAAGGGCATAATAGTGGCAGGTGGTGATGTGGGGGGATGTGTGGATGTCCATGTATGCCCCCCCCACACACCCTAGGCACCTGCCTACCTGCACAGTGGATGGCCTGGGACTGTGTACCACCAACAGCATATGAGAACATCAGCATGGTGGGGGAGGCGGGTGTTGGTGGTGTAGGGGGCCATAACACCTGCCCACAGTGGACCAAAGCTGTGCCCTGTACCAGTGCATGGTGTGCAGTGCAGCAAAGGTCTGTCAGATGAACAGCAAAGGTAGCCCCAGGGACTACTATGCTTTTGTGGAGTGTGGTGCAGTACACACAGACAGTGTGTCTTGGAACAAAAGGTCACAGTTCAGGTCCCAGCTGTGGCTCATGCAGACCATGTCCTTACATTTTACCCTACGTTGCAGATACAACATTGTCATGTGCACTCCCCAAAGCATCGGCCAACAGGAGCACAAACACCCACACCCACAGGCTTCACTATCCAAAGCCCCATGGATTGTCAGATTGTTGGGCCTGGCATGGAGCAGCAGTTTCCAGCAAAGCAGCAGTACTAGCACCTGCATACCTTAGCAATGCCTGCACTGTGCCCAGGACCAGTGTGACGGGCAGGGCTGCCAACCACCCCTATCTTTGCACAATGCCAACATAGGAGTGGGAGTGTGCATATGTCTATCCATTGTTTTCTAGCTGCCTACTCCTCAATGGGCCCACAATGCTTACACTGATTCCAGCATTAGCCTGTCAATGTGCATAATGAGGAGCAAGGTATTGTGGGTATGGCATAGACAGGGCGGACTGGGCATCTGCACACGGTGTGGGGCAATGGCTGGGAGACTGTAGTGCCCGACCACCACCTGCATGGACAGGGTGGCCACAGCATGTCATGCTGGGAGGTCACTCTCACTCTGAGCAGTGACCATGGCATGTCTAGGTTCCCACATAGTGCTGCTCTCAAGTGATATCTTGACATTCCCCCATCCACCATACCCTCAAGCACTTGCCCTCCAGGTGGGACACCTAAATTGACTCCCTCATCCTTGCTTCCATGTGCTTTAATGGAGACTCATCATATCATCACCACCTTATCAACACCAACCGAAAAAGACATCCAAGACATCATCGCGAGTATAAACACCACCACAGCACCAAATGACACATGTCCAGCATTCTGGATAAAAGCTCTATGGACTGACCTTAGCCCATTCCTGTCCAAACTTATAGGTATATCATTCCAGTCCGGATTCTTCCCCCGAAGCCTGAAGCAAACAGCAATCAGACCGCTGCTGAAAAACAATAAATTGCACCCTGCAAAGATGGACTCTTATAGGCCAATCTCGAGCATCCCGCTTCTAGCTAAAATTATGGAAAAAATAGTTCAACGCCAACTGAACCATCATATCAAGAATAACGCACCCCTTGATCCCTGCCAGCATGGATTCCGGGAGTCACATGGCTTAGAAACTCTGCTGACCACCTTATTTAGTACACTAAGGGGTATGTTTACTAAAGTGCGGTAAACGTGAATAATGCGCGTTGTACGACGTTAACGATCGTAAGTGCAGTATAACACGCGTAATCACGCGCCAACGACCGTTAACGTCATACTACGCGCGTTAACCGTAGTTAACGATCGTAAAGCCCCGCGGCGCGTTAAAACAGCGCAGAAGGTGGAGAGTGGGCGGAGAGAAGGGGTCAATGGGCGGAGAGTGGGCGGGGAGAGGCTCGCCTCACACTAACGCGCTGAAGTGCAGAGCTCAATTCCAACGCGAATGAAAACCTGTCGTTAAAGGCATATTAAAGGGAAGAGAAACCATTTCCGTCAGCAATGTACAGCAAAACCGGGGAAACCAACCAAAACGTGAGCAGTGTGATACATGTGCACAGAACAAAATTGCAAATAAAACTTTAGAATGACCAAAAGAAACAGTGTAAAAATTATAATTCAGCTGGGAAACAGTGATAGCAATGGGCAACAATAAAAAAAACTCCCAGGAAAGCTCCAAAAAAAAGAAATGATGTGTGGAAGGGTCTACACTCCGTAGACCCTTTCAAAAATCATTTCATTTTATTGGAGCTGTCCTGGGAGTGTTTGTTAATGTTGCCCAATGATATCATTGTTGCCCAGCTTTGTTATGGGTGTGTGCCCCTTTTTCTGAGGTCTTTTTTGAGGTTCATGTGCACGTTTGTCATCATACAAGGTAAATGAGCCCACAGTAAAATTGTGCAGAGCAGGGTTTCCGACTCGTCAGGCCAGTTTTCCTACCTCCAGGGACTGCACTGTCTCTGTGGCCACAGTGTGGTGCAACAGACACAGCCAGTGCCTGTAAGACCAGAGGGTCACAGGTTCAAATCCAAGCTGGGGCTCCTGCCAACCCAGTCCCCCTAGTTATACCCACCACTAAACAGTGATAGTAACAACACTCCTTTATTGCAGAGAACATACACATGGTTAATATGCCTATATTTTACCACACCAAACACAGACACCATAAACAGGCGCATTACCTAGAGCAGAGTCTCGCAAATGCAGTCCTGGAGGGCCCCACACCATTCAGGTTCCATGCTGCCTCTAATAAAGATGCCTGTGCTGCATATCTATGCACCACCCCCAAGGCATGCAGATGTAGCTCATGCATATTTATGAGGGACAGCATGAAAACCCGAACAGTGTTTGGAACACCAGGACTGGAGTTGGGAAACTCTGCCGTAAAGCAGCAGCCAACAGGGCCGGACACACCCACACCCACACCCACAGGCCCCATTGGCCAATGCCTCCTGGAGAGGCAGGGCATTGGGCCCTGCCTGTATCTCCCAATACTAGCAGTTGCATACCTTAGCAATGCCACCCTACACCTGGGTATATGGTGCACAGCCATCAAACGTTTCCTATGATAACTGGCAGATATCAATTCCTACGTTAAGCACATTTTGCTCATTGAGCTCCACCATAACAATCATTCTGATGTCTGCGGTGTGTGCTGCAGGTCTGGTCTCTGACAGTGTTTACCACCCTGGGGAGTGACCCCCAACAGTATTGCATACCATATCCATGCCTGTACTGTGCCCAGGACTGGTGTGGTGGGTATGGCTGCTGAACCCCTCTATAGTAGCACAATGCTGGCATAGGTGTGGGGGTGGCTGTCTGTCTATCCAGTGTGTGGTGGCTGCAAACACCTTCCACAGCCCACACTGCCAGCAATGTTGCCAGTATTGGGCTGCCAATGTGCATAATGAGGAGCAAGGTACCCTGGGTATAGGCCGGACAGGGTGGCCTGGCCAGGGTGCATCTGCACAGGGCATAGGGCACTGACTGGGACATTTTAGTGCCTGGCCACCACCTACACAGACAGGGTGACCTCAGTATGTCCTGCTGAGAGATCACTCTCACCCTGACTGTGCAGTGACCACAGCATGGCTAGTGGTCACTGCACCCCCATAGTGCTATATAGTATTTCTCTCATGTGATGGATATGGGTTTCCTTTTGAGGCCCAGTCACTGATTTATCTGCTTGCTGTGTATGCTGACATCCCAGTTCTGGGTGCATGCATCTCCACTGGGCACATGCACTATTGATTAACTAGCCGGCTGTTTGCAGCTGGTATGTGTCTTGATGGAGTGGCTTGCAGGGTGCAGCGGCTGATGGCTTGCAGCAGGAGAATATCAGATAGTGGTGGGGTGCAGCTTAGCATATCCAGGCCTGATGTCTGTCTGCTATTGTGTTATGGATGTGTACAGAGCTACATTGACTGCCCTGTGGGGTGTCTGTTCCTCAGCAGGACCGGGGTTGATGTTCCCCTCTACTGCTACCTTTGCAGGGAGGTAGCATGTGGATCTAGCGTTAGGAGACCCTATTTGCCACCCTTGGCCCTGAGGGAGAGGGGTGGTGGTCCATGGGGGCTACACCTGACTGAAACAGACAGAGATATCCAAGGTGTTTCTGAAGAAACTACCTATCTCACACATTAACACTGCTTTGGACCTGCATCATGGACGGTGCTGTGGACCTGGTGCTGGGCACCTCACTGCACCCTCAGGGTGAGCACAGTACCCGCACAATGTGACGGTGTGTAGCTACTCTGTGCCAGTACAACACACGGTCAGTACCCCCGTACCAGGCCGAGGTGCTGTGGGGGTGCACATGGTCAGTTCCCCCTACCAGGCCGAGGTGCTGTGGGGGTGCATTCCCCATGGTGTGTATCTGTGGACAGCTGATTTGCATGTGCAGTGCATCATGGGTGTGACTGGCACAATCCAACCCTGTGAAAATCCAGCACCTGCTCACAGGCTCTGATAAACCATAGGCCATCACACGTACATCTGTTAGCATAATGCATAGGTGCAAGACACTCTAAAGAGTCTGTAATATAAGGTGCCCATGATGGTAAAAACACACGTACCCACGCACGATTGTATGCACGCAGCTACGCACGGAGCCTCGCACGCACCAACGTACGTGGCTAGGCACACTCTGAGGGTGTGTTTCTGACACCACTACTCAACGTAAAGAAAAACATGCCTCCTCATTCCCTATGTAATGTACAGGGTGATGCCTGGGCCAGCCTTCTGCGTTAGGCACACTGGGGACTCGAACCCATGCTGCCTGTAACAGCAGTCAGTACCGTAACCATTGTGCTACAGCTCTGTTTCAGTGCTTTGTGTCTGTACGCCTTCTTACGATTAACGCGCAGTAACGCGCCACGGCGCCCTGTAACGCTCGTTAGCTTTTGGAACGCGCGTTAGTGGTAACGATGTACCACCCATGTCCTTATTTGGGGTTTCTGTCACTACCGCGGCTCCTAACGCGAATTGCACTAACGCAGTTTAGTAAACATATCTCTAACTATAGGTCTGGACAATATCAAACAAGGCTTTGCCCTTATCTTCTTAGATATTGCAGCAGCTTTTGACTCCGTCAGCCACGAATTACTCCTATCCCGCCTCACCAAGAAGGGAATCCATGGCACGGCACGGCACTGTCCTGGTGTGCTTCATACCTGAATGACAGATGCCAGCATGTCCGTTCTGGCTCCTCCATATCCACACCTTTCCCGCAAGAGAAGGGAGTCCCGCAAGGATCATCACTCTCAGTCCTATTGTTCAACGTTTACATGCAACCCATCTGCAACCTCATACGATCTTTTAACATTAACTGCCTAATATACTCTGATGACGTTCTGATGTTCACGCCAATATCCACGGATCATCCAGACCTCTCTCGGCTGTCTACCTGCTTCGATGCAGTCATGGATTGGCTACACACACAGAAGCTCAAAATAAATCTCAAAAAGACGGATGTCCTCTTCATCAGCAGAGACCATACATTCATCCCGCCCTCATCACTGAAGGTACGCGATGCAGAGCTCCTCACCAAGCCGACGATACGATACCTAGGTATCATGCTCGACCAACATCTTAACATGAACACCCAGATAGGCAACATGGTAAAGGCGATTTACCACAAAATTTGGTTGCTGCACCACTTGAGACAGCTGCTAGAGCCAAAAGACTTCCGAACAGTCTTCCAAGCACTAGTGATGCCTCATTTTGACTACGCTAATTCCATACTACACGGCCTTCCGAAGAGCTTGCTGAACCCATTGCAGCTCGCAATGAACACTGCAACAAGAACCCTGTATGGAGCATTGAGAAAGGACCACATCACTCCGATTCTAAAAATTCTGCACTGGCTCCCTGTTCACTGCAGGATTGTCTTTAAGATCTTAACAATTACATTTAAGGCCATCAACAAGTGCATGTCCATCTCCCTCTCTGACCTCATCCAGACCACCCCCCCCCCCCGCCAACAGGCTGAGGAGATCATCCACCACTAACACTCTGCTACTCCCGAGAGCGATCACCAAATGCTCTAAGGCTACGAGAAACTGAGCATTAACACTCTATGCACCTTTCTGCTGGAACGCCCTGCCACCAGACATCAGGGCCATCAACAACCTTCCCCAGTTCAGAAAAGCACTGAAGCACCATTTGTTTCTTCAGTACTTTCCCAATTCAGATGACATTACATAGCTACCCACACCACGTGCCATAGCTACCCACATCACGTGCCCAAGCCAACCCCCTCAGAGTACCCACCTCACGCACCTTTCAGATCACCTAAATGAACCCTCCCTCTGTAACCACCCCCTGTTGATATCCGATACTAACCTAGGTAACGATGAGCTGTCCACTACCATGTGATATACAAAATAGAATGTATACAGTCACGTTGTTTTGAATTGTAAATAGTGCCGAACTACATGTAGATCCTTGATACCATTTTGTTTATAGTTTACCTGTTATCCTTGTTTAAACTCCCTGTTTTAATGTAAGTCCAATGTAGACCTTTCTACATTGCACAATTATGTTGCCTGTGAACCACACTGATGATAAATAGCACGGTATAGAAAAAACATTAAATAAATAAATATCTGTGTGGTCTGCTCTGGGGCCCAATCACTGAGATATCTGCTTGATGTCTGTGGGTACATCCCACGTCTGGGTGCACAGAGTTCCCCTGGAAAGATGCACTGTGGACTGGCTAGCAGACTGCGTTTTCGCATGTGTATGTCTGGAATGCCTTGCAGGGTGCAGACTGAGTATGCTCTCTGCTGGTGGATGTCAGTTTGTGGTTTGGGCCAGCAGAGACCTTCCAGGCCAGTGCACTTGTGACAAGTACAGATCTACATTAACAGCCCTGGTTGCTGGCCCTACAGCCCATCATAATGTGCCTCTTTTGCAAAGATGTGGAGTGTGAGTCTGTTGGAGGCCAGATCCTGTCCACCACCCTGGCCAAGTGAGGGCGGTCTAATAGGTGGCACTACATAATCTGCATGTGGATCCAGATATAGGACTGCACATCAGCCATGAGAAAGCCCCTCTAAGCTGCTGTCACAACACATCATCCTTCTGTATCCAGCCATTGCAAATCAGAGAGCTGTGGAGATGTAGCCTACTGGTTAGTACTGATACCTTCCAAGCCAACAGTCATGGGTTTGATTCCCTTTTGTTCTTTTTTTTGTTTTGTTCATTTTTTTATGCCAAACAGCCATGACGCCCATTGACCTCTTCTCTCCGCCCTCTCTCCACCCTCTGCGGGACTTACCGCCACCGGCGACGTTAATGCGCGCTAACATTGCATCGGGCGACATTAACGCGCGTTAACGTCACTTAATGCATGATAACCTAGCTACTGCTATGTTATCACCGTTTAGTAAACATACCCCTATGAATCCTTTGCATTTATGCTCGGTTTTCAGAGGAACCTTAACCCAACAGTCCTTAGATCTGAAGTTATCTGAAAAAAGGAATATCTTCTAGCTAGACCTTTAATAAAGGTGAACCATTACATAAAAATAGGATTTTTAGGGCTTTGTTACCATCTTGGACTGAACATGTGCTTCCCTAACCCAAAGCATTCTATAGGCATTTAGCTACAAAGCAGTAAGCCAGCAAGACTCCCCGAACCCCAGCCACCAAATATGATCAATACCCAATAACCCCATCTGACATGTATATAGTTACCCTATTCATTGCTCCGCATATGTATATAGTTTACCCTGTTCTCCAAGTTACTTGTTCCTGTTCAATGTAATGACCTGACTTTGTTTATTGTCGGATACCATTTTGTTGTATGTAAACCGCGCTGATCGCAAATAGTGCGGTATATAAGAAATGTAAATAAATAAATAAATCTTAAATCCCTGTATGCCTAATTCTTCATCTGCGAATGGGGCCCTACCCTAATTGCTGGATAAACATCAAAAGGAATGCACATTCGTCAGCACTTATTCAGTTTGTTTGGGTGCCTCAAACATTTTTGTGCAAGTAAATTGCTTGCATGCATGTAGACCTATGAAATAACAAATGTACAATCAATTTGTGTGCACAGACGTTTTAGTGCACATTTAAGACAAATATGTGCAAAAATGCACAAAAAATTGTAAAATCTTTATTTAAAATGAAGATTAACAATATCTCTTTTTTGGTTGTACACATACCTAAGCTTCAAATAGTAAGGACTATTGGACAAGGGAGACAAGATTACAGAAAGTCCTACTTCAATAATTATTTCGCTGAAATTTTAGATTATACAGTACTAGATCATTAGGGATGACCATTTGTTTTCATTTTTTCATGATTTTTTCCCACTTTTGGGGTGTTTTTTAAGTTTCACACATTAATTTCAAAGGGGAATTTTTATGTACACTAAGGGGTATGTTTACTAAACAGCGATAATGTCGCAGCAGTGATGTTATCACGCGATACGTAATGTTATCGCATGATTATCACGCAATAACGTTACGTTACGCGCGATAACGTCTCCGGCGGCGTTAAGGTGGAGTAAGTCATTCCAGAGGGTGGAGAGAAGGGGTCAATGGGCGTAGAGTGGGCGGTGAGAGGCTCCAGACACACTAACACTGTGAAATGTAGGGCAGAATATTACCATAATTGAAAACCTCCTGTTAGAGGCACAATTACAGGAGAGAGAAACCATTTCAGTCAGCAATGTACAGCAAAGGCAGGGAGACCAAAAAAAGTGATAGTAGTGCTACATGTGCAGCAACAGCATAGTGCCCAAGTATGAAAGGGCACTATGGTGAGGCTGCAAATGGGGTACAGGGGGCTGCAGGCGAGACATGCAGTGGGGCAGCTGGGGCACAGGGTGGGCTAGGCAGATGCCACATAGGAAGGCAGAAATGGAAAATCAGCAAGACAGCAACTGACCAATGTCAAACATGTCCACAAGTGTGTGTCCCACAGTGCCCCAATGGACATTACCCAGCAGGTATCCCAAAGGGAACATAACATTGGCAGGCAGTGCTGGGGGGAAGTGTGGATGTGTATGTAGGCACCCCTACCTCAGACCATAGGCAGCCGCCTACTGGCACACTGGATGGCCTGGGACTGCGCACCACTAGCACCACCGGCATAAGGGCATGTCAGCATGGTGGCAGAGGGCTGCTGGTGGTGGAGGGGGCAGTGGCATCTGCACACAGCAGACCAAGGCAAAGCCATGTTTAGGTGGGTGGCATGCAGTGAAACAGACAAGGTCTTTCTGAAGAACAGTCATGGCATCCCCAGGGAATGACCTGCCTCTGTGGCAACAGTTTGCTGCAGTGCACACAGCCAGTGTGTTCAGGGCAGAAAGTCACAGGTTCAACTCCCAGCTATGGCACCAGCAGACCATGTCCCTATATTTTACCCTACAGAGCACATACACCATAAACATGTGCACTCCCTAGAGCAGAAGTTCCCAACTGCAGCCCTGGAGGGCCAAACACCATTCAGGCTTTCATGCTGTCCCTAATAAATATGCATGAGATGCATTTGTATGCACTGCCCCCATTGTATGCAAATGTATCTCATGCATATTCATTAGGGACAGCCTGAAAACCTGAATGGTGTTTGCCCCCCCCCCCCCCCCCAAGACCGGAGTTGGGAACCTCTGCCCTAGAGCATCAGCCAACAGGGGCACAAACACCCACACCCACAGGCCCCACTATCCAAAGCCTCATGGAGAGTAAGGCTGTTGGGCCCTGCGCAGAGCAGCAACTACCATGACTAGCAACTGCATACCTTAGCAATGCCGTCATAAACATGGAAACACACTCCATATATATGAAAAGGTTGCTATGATTAATTTCAGATAACAAATCCTAAATTAAGCACAATTTGTTAACAGATTCAACATAGCAACCTTTATGATATATGTGGAGTGTGTTTCCTCGTTTCTGTTCTCTGACAGTTTTTACCATCCCAGAGAGTGACCCTAACAGTAGTGAGTACCTTAGCAATGCCTGCACTGTGCCCAGGACTGGTGTGGCAGCCAGGGCTGCCAGCCACCTCTATCTTTGCACAATGCTGAAATAGATGTGGGAGCGTTTGTATGTCTATCCAGTGTTTTGTGACTGCCTACACCTTACAGAGCTCACAATGCTTGCACAGTTTCCAGTGTTAGCCTGCCAATGTGCATAATGAGGAGCAAGGTATTGTGGGTATGGGCCGGACAGGGTGGTCTGGAAAGGATGCATCTGCACAGGGTATAGGGCAATGGCTGGGATATTGTAGTGCCCGACCACCACCTGCACGGACAGGGTGGCCACAGCATGTCATCCTGGGAGGTCACTCTCACTCTGACTGAGCAGTGACCATGGCCTCTCTAGGTTTATTGTTGGGGCCCGCCTGGATTCCTTATATCAAAAGACTGGCAGACATTGAACATAGAGACACTTGAAACATGCATGTCATGTGGACTTATGTCTGGATTTTAGCGGGTTTCTGATTACGACTATCATCTTTATCAAGATAAGTGGGCTCCACTATTTTGGATTTATGGGTGAAAATTATTCACTGGATTAAAAAGGGCGCCGTCAGCACGGAGGGAAGAGTTCTTTTTGTCTCTCTTCTCAGGCAGGCAGATCCCGACAATAAATGAATGGAAGTAGGTAGTTGACAATTTCTTGAGATTTGAGTCACCAAGCCCACTGGCTATTGATCAATGACTTCTTTGTGTTGTTGCTAACATAGCGCTGGCATGAAATTAAGGTTACCACGTGTTAACGAGCCAAGGCGCCCTCTATCGCGCTTTAATCCACCATTGCTACTTCAATTCGGGTACGCCCACTTCCTTATATGGCATTGCTCACATTAACGCTGCACTTTTCACTGGTAACATTAGGATGGTTTAGTAAACATACCCCTAAATTGTTTTAACACATGCTTACTGATTCAGGCATACTAAGCAGCGGATTTTAGAAAGGACGTCCAAGTGCAATCTAGGACGTCTAAGCCAAAACATCTAGAAAAAAAGCAGACACACCCAGGTGCAGACACGATTTCACAAACATGGATGTGCCCATTATGGAGGTCTGCAGCATTGTCTTTACAGACATCCCCAGAATAGTATTTCAGAACCTGGATGGCTAGGATAGCTTAATGGTTTAGAGTAGTGAGCTAAGAGCAATCTAGTGAAGGGTTCAAATCCCATTGTTGATGTTGTACTGGAGATGATGGAGTACTTTCTCCTTCATACCCTCCAGATACTTTTCAGTCAAAACAAGCATGCTGAGGACATCCACGGATCTTCTAAAATGGCTCTGGACTAGACATCGCTATGTCTGCTTTCAGATGTCCAAAGCACGATTAGGGCTTCCAAAATGACCTTAGTAAGTCAGTACATGCTTAATTAGTTTAGGATGCACTATATTTTTTAAGGTGCGCTAACAAAATAAATGTGCATTAACAAATGCATACTGTTATTATATAGCAATCTCCTTGAATCTTTTCAATAGATAAGACTCATTTCAGGAAGAAGGGGAAACTCAGGTATCGCCAGTACAGATAATATTTTTCACAGAGAAAACATCAAGTATAAAGTGTGAATTTCATGAAATGTATGATGTAAATCAGTAAGCATGATGATGTCTTGAAAATTTCTATTTCTTTAGAACTATAACACTATATTTATGGATTTGTGTTATCAGGTGGAATAAAAGCCAGCGTGACTATCAGGCTTGAAGTTGGTAACACTTTAGCCCCTAGAAATCGTCAGTTTCAGTATAATGCTCTGTGAATAGCCAATGCAGAATTAAGAGTGAGAAAAGACTTAGGGGTATGTTTACTAAACTGCAGTAACGTAGTAGCGGCTACATTAATGCGTATTAAGTAACATTAACGTGCGTTAACATTACCTAATGCGCGTTAACATCACCGTCCGCAGTAAGTCCTGCAGAAGGTAGAGAGAGAGCGGAGAGAAGGAGTCAATGGGCGGGGAGTGGGCGAGGAGAAGCTCCTGCTACACTAACGCAGGGAACTGAAGGGCTGAACATTACCGGGACTGAAAACCTGTCGTTATATGCACATTTGCAGGAGGGTGAAACTATAGGTGGCTCTATAATGAGGCCAAGTGATGCGGTGGCCTCAGGCGGCAGCTTTTGGGGTTTTTTGGGGGTGGCAAAATTTCCCCCAAAAAGACCGCTGTCACCGCCTCACTCAGCCTTCAAAATAAAAGAAAAAAACAAAACTCCGGAGCAAGAAGCAGCTGCCGCTGCTGCTCCAGCGGCGGCAGTGGCAGAATGAGGAGCCCCGCGGCCACCCACCTGCCCCCCATCAGTACCATGGGCTCAGCTTTAACAGAGCCGCGGTTAAGGGAAGCACTGTCCCTTCACCACGGCTCTGCAAAGTGGAACCGGGGAAACCAGCAGGCTCTCCAAGGAGGCGGGCGGGCGGCCGCGGGGCTCCTTATTCTGCTGCCGCCACCGCTAGAGCAGCAGCAGCAGCAGCTGCTTCTTACGCCGGAGTTTTGGTTTTTTTTTTTCAATTTCCCTGGGTTGAGGGGGAGGGGGTCTAGGACTGGAACTGGGCTGATGGGGGGGGGGGGTAGGACAGGAACTGGACTGATTGGGGGGGTTTATAACTGGAAATGGGCTGATGGGGGGGTTAGGAATGGTAATGGGCTATGGGGGGGTTAGAACTGGAAATGGACTGATGGGGGTTAGTACTGGAAATGGACTGATCGGGAGGGGGGCTAGGACTGGTAACGGTCTATGGGAGGTTAGAATTTGAAATGGGCTGATGGGGGGGTTAGGACTGGAAATCAACTGATGGGGGTTTAGAACTGGAAATGGACTGATCAGGAGGGGGGCTAGGACTGGTAATGGGCTATCGGGGGGAGGGTTAGAACTGGAAATGGGCTTATGGGGGTTAGGACTGGCAATGGGCTGATCGGGAGGGGGCTAGGACTGTTAATGGGCTATCGGAGGGGGGGTTAGAACTGGAAATGAGCTGATGGGGGCTTAGGACTGGAAATGGGCTGATTGGAGGGGGCTAGGACTGGTAATGGGCTGTCGGGGGAGGGCTAGGACTGGAAATGGACTGATGGGGGTTTAGAACTGGAAATGGGCTGATGGGGGGTTAGGACTGGTAATGGGCTATGGGGGAGACTAGGACAGGAAACGGGCTGATTGGGATGCTAGGACTGAAAATGGACTTATTGGAGGGTTACGACTGATAATGGGCTGATTGGGAGACTAGGACTGGGGTGGGCTGATAAAGGGGATAGGACTAGGAATGGGCTGGGACAGGAAATGGGCTAATAGGGGAGGGGAGGAGAGTGCTGCTGGTCCTGGAAGAAAACTAGGGGCTAGGGCTACAAATGGGCTGATGCAGGGGGGGTGGAATGGTAGAATAGGATTGGAAGGGAGCGGATACTGAGAGGGTCTGCCAGGGGAAGGAGGGGGCAGGAAGGGAAGGAGTGGGCTGGAAAGGAGCTGACACCTGGAATGTACTGAAGGGGGATTGGAAGGGAGCTGACACTTGGGGATGGGAGTGGTAGGTAGCTGGGTAATAGGGAGGAGGCTGGAAGGGAGCTGACATGTGAATGGCACTGGAAGAGAGATGGACAGAGGGTAGAGTGGCTGGAAGGGAGCTGACTGGGGGGTGGCACTGAGAGTGAACCTGAGCTGATACCTGGGATGGTATTTGGACTAGAAGGGGCTGGACAGTGGGAAAGGAGGGGGACTGGAAGGGAATGGACACAAGTGGCAGTCATGGGAATGCAAGGTGGTTGACACTGAAAGGTACTGGGAGGGGAGGACTGGAAAGGGGACTGATACTGGGGAGGGTTACTGAAACTGGAAATGGGCTGATGGAAGGAAGTGAAGAAAACAAAAGAAGAGATAAGAAATGGCAGATGGACCATGGACCATAGACCACAGAAAGAGAGCTAAGAGAAGAAAGGAAAGCAGAAGCCTCAGATCGGGACCAGCATGATCAGAGAATAAAATGGTCAGACAACAAAGGTAGAAAAAATAATTTTATTTAATTTTGGTGATTGGACTTTGTGCTATTTTTATATTTTACACAGTATTGGATAACTGCATCTCTTATTTATCTGATGTTGCACTGCATGTGGACTCTGGCTTCTTCGGGTTTCAATTTAAATTTTGTCTACATATTTTTATTTTTATTTTAGATTGTGGTTATTTCTTCTGTACTTGGTGAAGGTCGATGTGTATGTGTGACTGAGGTCAGGTGTTCTGTTAACATGCAGTTTGTATATAAAGATCTATACTATACTGTAGTAATTTGACTTGTTCAGTTTTTCAAATAGGTGTATGGATGTTCCAGGGCCCACTGTAGTATTTACAGTGATGCTTTTTTTGGATGGGCTCCTTATGTGACTTTTGGAAGTTTGTGCTAATATGGTATGGTATGGTAGGTTTGCTTTTTGTTGTAAGGTTTTTTATTAGTTCACAATATGCCTGTTACTGGAGAATAGTGGTTGTTGTTGTTGTTGGTGAGATGATCAGAATCAGATTTTTTTTTTTTAATATTAAGTTCTGTGGGTGAATGTCCTTGGTTCTGCTCTGCACCTACTGTGGATGCAAAATATATGTTGAAAAAGAAAAAGGGAGAACCATAACACAGTTTATAACAAAATAAAAATGGGTTATAATTTAGTTTTATAAACTGTGCTATTGATTCTTGCTGTCTTTTAGTTCCTTGGTATGCAAAGAGGACCGTACCTAGCCCTGTGCAAGCAGTGCAGCCGCAGAGGGCGCAAAGGCTTGGGGAGCGCATTTCGGCTCTCTGCTGTTGCCCTGCTGCTGCTGGCAGGACAATAGCAGGCAGTTAAAAGGCGCCCAAAGCCTTTTCGCAGCACTTTAAGCAGGTCTGGTCCCTCCCTCCTCTGACACGATGTCAGAGCAGGGAGGGACAGATCTGCTTAGAGTGCCGGCGCCTTTCAGATTGGGTGCATGCCCCCCCTCCTCCTCCCCATACCTCCGTCCAGTACTGCCTGCTCTTTCCTTGCTGCCGGTGCCGCCATGAAAAAAACAGAGGGCAGCAGCAGCAAGGAAAGAGCAGGCAACGCTGGATGGAGGTATGGGGGGAGAGGGGGCGTGCGCCCGAGTTGCAAGTCGCATAAGGCGCGATTGCAGTTCGATACGGCCCTGTGTGCAAACATCTTGCATTTCCTCCATATAATCTAATTGGCTTTTTGATTTGGTTCAGTCTCTGATTGGATTTCTGAAAAAGCCCCGCCCCCTCTAAGGTGATGGGGGGGGGGCGCCATCTCATTCTTCGCCTCAGGCAGCAGACTGCCTTGAGCCGCCCCTGGGTGAAACCATTTCAGCATCAGCAATGTACAACATAGGCAGGGAGCCCAAGTAAAGTGATAGTAGTGCTCCATTTGCAGCAAGAGCATAGTGCCCAAGTATGAAAGGCCACTATGGTGAAGCTGCAAATGGGGCATAGGGGCTGCAGGTGGGACATGAAGTGGGGGCAGCTGGGGCACAGGGTGGACTAGGGTGTCGCCTAGGTGGCACATAGGAACATAGAAACATGGAAATAGGCAAGACAGCAGCTGACCAAGGCCAAACATGCCCAGTAGTCGGTGTACCATAGTGTCCCATCCAGGGGACATAACCCAGCAAGTACCCCAAAGGTTACACAGGTACCACTATGCCTGTAATAGGGCAATCAATGCACATCTGGGGACCACTCTAACAAGGGTCCACAGACCCTACCCAGGATGTATCCCAAACAGTTCGTAAACCCAGCTAACTGAACACCCTCTACTGCAGCCCCTAGTAAGGCATTGCAGGGTGTGACCACACATTGTCTGAAACATATATACACCCAGTAGGCCAAACCAGGTACACCATACCTGAGGTGCATGCCCTAGCCTGTCCACAGTTGGCTGTCACAACACAATCTACCTACATCTACCTGGTCCACCCTAGCCAATAGTTGCTAGAGCACTGACTTGACATCCCCCCAGCCATCTCTCCGCCATATGGAAGGGACATAACATTGGTAGGTGGTGATGGGGGGGATGTGTGGATGTCCATGTATGCCTCCTCACCCCAGACCCTGCACCCTAGGCAACCGCCTACCTGCACAGTGGATGGCCTGGGACTGTGCACTACCAGCACCGACAGCATATGGTCAGGCAGCATGGCAGGGGGACATGTGTTGGTGCTGAAGGGGGCAGTGGCACCTGCCTGCAGTGGACTTAGGCCATGCCCTGTACAAGTACGTGGTGTGGAGTGCAACAGAAAAGGTCTGTCTGATGAAAAGTAAAGGTAGCCCCAGGGACTGCTCTGTTTCTGTGGCAACAGTGTGGTGCTGTACAGACAGTCAGTGTGTCTCCAAGCAGAGGGTCACAGGTTCAGGTCCCAGCTGTGGATCCTGCAGAGCATGTCCCTATGTTTTACCCTACAATGCAGATACAAGAAAAACATGTGCAATCCCCAAAGCAGCGGCCAACAGGGGTACAAACACCCCCTCACACAAGTTACACTATCCAAAGCTCCATGGAGAGTCAGGCTATTGGCCCCAGCACAGAGCTGAAGTTATCACCAGAGCACTATTACTACCTCCTGCACAGTTTGGCAATGTTGGCACTGTGATCAGGACCAGTGTGGTGGGCAGGGTTGCCAACCACCCCTATCTTTGCGCAATGCTACAATAGGAGTGTGTGTGTGTGTGTATGTCTATCCATTGTTTTGTGGCTGCCTATACCTCACTGGGCCCACAATGTCCCACTGTTACCAGAGTTAGCCTGCAAATGTGCATAATGAGGAGCAAGGTATTTTGGGTATGGCCCAGACAGGGCGGACTGGGCAGGATGCATCTGCAGAGGGTGTAGGGCAATGGCTGGGAGATTGTAGTGCCCAACCACCAACCGCATGGACAAGGTGGCCACAGCACGTCTTGCTGTTAGGGCACTCTCACACTGACCAAACACGGCACGGCTATGTTCCCACATAGTACTGCATAGTATCTGTCTCAATTGATATATGTGTGCCCCCTGTTCTGGAGGGCCAATCACTGGGGCACCTGCTGGGTTTCTGTGCCATACAACCCAGTCCTGGGTGTGCATGGTTTTGCTATGAACATGCAAGATAGACTGGCTAGTGGAGTGTTTGCAGTTAGTTTGTGCATGGCTGGAACACTTGACATGGTGTAGTCTGACTGTGCCTGAAGCTGGTGAATGTTAGACCATGGTTTGGGGCTGTGGAGGCTCCTTGTACTACCGTTGGTCTGCCAGTGGCCTAGCAACAGGTCTAGATCCAGTCTGACCCCCTGATGACATCCACAACCTAAGGTACCTCAAGGCCGGTAAAATGCATCAGGTTGGTAGGCAGGGAAACAGCTGTAGTCCTAAAACTGGTGGGAGCACAGAGGAAGGGCAATAGACAGGTAGTCTACTGTAGTTCACAGTATTGCGGTGTAAGTGTGTTGTGTCTTATGCGCATTGTGCTGAAGATGCGTACGCCCATACACTGCAACGCACGTTGCAACGCTGAAGATGTGCAGTGCTCATAATAATGCGTGTGACGTCTGTTTGGGACGTGTGTTGTTACGTGCCATAATCTGACCACATGCTGTAAGGCACTTAGACGTATCTCATAAGGCATGTAGAAAGGTCTGTAATATCTTGCACGTTATTGTGCCTGCTGTGCGTCAGATGCCCTGTTACGCGCGTAACACCAAAGAAGCACAACTCACACTGAACACAAAGCATTGACAATTTATTTGTTTGCGTATCCTGTCCGTTTCCTCCTCTCTCTGTTTTTCTTGGCTTGTTAAGTTTATCCAATGTAGTATGTAATGTTTTGATGTATGATTTTATTTATTTTATTATACTTTTGTGAATGATTTTTATGTTTTTTTTAGCATTAGTATATAATCTAAATGTTTGCACAAACAGTGTGAAGTGACATTTGGTCTATACATCACAACAGAGGTTAGTATTTCAGTTTTGTTTCAAGCACATTTTCATCAGGTTCCGAGCACTATTGTTCCCCCCTTGTTAAATTTGTTGATTATGCACATGTATGATGTTATTATTTTTTAATTTCATTTTTTTTAGCCTTATTTAACACGTATTTATTGTTTTAACAATTGTATTTTAATAACATGGTCTTAATCTTGGTTTGTTTGTTTCCTTACCATTTTTGATGTTTAATATGTTTATGTTTTTAGTTGTTTTGCCTGGCTAGCCCCTGACGAAGGGTACGAAACACGGCCTGTGTCGGGCGGCCGTTGGTTAAATAAAGGACTCAGACAGTCTTTCCTGTTATTCACGCCTGTGACTGTTTCTTCCTGCTATGCGCTTAAGCCACAACACTTGTATGCCGCACTACTGCGTGATAATCTAGCAGACATGATGGCCACTTGGTGGAACATATTTGCATTGTGCTTGTTGTGGTTGTTTGGGATAGTGGTTGCAGATGTGTGTGGAGCCAACATAGGTTGTGGGTTTTGGTCCCACAGGTTCCTTTTCCTTTATTTTCGTTTGTTCTGCTCTCCTTACCATACAATGGCTCTGGCTTCATCCCTTCTCCATACACCCTTCCTTCTCTTCACTGTACACTGCAATGTCCCCTTCATGCAGCCTATCCGTCACATGCTAGCTGTTGCATATGCTCCCTTTCTTTGGGGTGTCTGGGTAGGCAGGTGGCTCAGTGGTTTGGTATTGTTGTCAGTGAGCTGTGTTTGGGCTCTTTAGTGTACTGGTTCAATTTCCTCTTACTCCTTTTTGGATCCCTTGCCCATTTTGCCCTTATACACACACCATCCACACAGCTGGCCCTTCAGACCGACCCCTGACGTCCTTTCTGTTACCGTTGTTTACTCCTCTGCATGCTGTGTTCACTGCACACCATTTCATGGTGTGTGTGTGCATGTGTTAACTGTGGCTTACGTCCCCATTACAGACTGCGATATCAGCTGCCTGTGGTCTATGGCCTTACACCTACGGCTCCGTTTCTCATTTAGCACTATGTCTGCACATCCCTCAGCGCATCTTCTACTGTCTGCACGCCTTTGATTGCAGCCCCTTCGGACACTGCTGCTTCCCGTTGACTGTGACGTTAAAGCGCGGTAGATCCAGGGCGCACTGTAGTGCGCATTAGGTACCTTGTAATGCGCGTTACCTGACACGGCTTGCTTTAACGATGCATCGCCCACTCCTCTATATGGGCATCCAGAACATTACCGGGGAAATTAACGACGGTAACATTATTGCGGTTTAGTAAACATACCCCTTAGAGGGGTACTTACTAAAGTGTGTACAGGAATAATGCATGATATTTTCCCTTTATTATGCAATATTGGGTAAAAATGTGCAACACACAATTTTTTTCTACACCACTTGTTGAGTAATAATGAAATGCAAAGCATGCAAGACACCTCATTGTTGTTCAAATAGAATAACACAGCTTGCGTTGGATCACCACAAGTTGTGTTAGTCTTAGAAAAATAGCACTAGCTCAAAGCTGACTTTATTTTTCCTGGCCAGGAAAATTGGGCTGCTAAAACACAGCCTGATGCTCCAGGCTGCATTCTTAAAGGGGCTGGGGTGTTTATTAACAACCTTGCCCTCCCCTGTACTAGCAATAGGTCTGTGTTGCCCCAAAGATAGCCCCCTCTCCAAAGTCACCCCAGCACCCTAAGGCACAGAAGAAGTCCCCCTCCCAAAAAAAGACACCTTACCTTACCCTATGACACCAAAGAAGACCCTCTTTGGCCCATAAATCACCCCCAGAGGCCACCCAGACCTATCTAGAAAATCCCCTGGTGCTCTAAGCAAAGGCCAGCAGGAGTTATCCCCTCGCTCTTGCTGGTGCCAATGCATGGTTCAAAATGGCACCTGCAACCACTATCAGTAGTCTCATGGTATTACTGTTAACATTCAAGCTGCCTAAATATGGCAGTTGACCCCAAGTGGTAGTACTGTGAGACTACTGCTAGGGGTCATTGGCCCTATTTTGAACCCAACACCAGAAATGGCAAAAGTGAGAGGAAATTACTCCTGCCAGCCTTCCCCTAGATGAGTAGGGACTCTTCTAGGTAGGTACTGGTGGCCTCTTGTGGGTATGTGAGGGGTTCTGCTTCATAGTCCAGGGGAGAGTGTGTTTTAGGGGCTTCCTCTGTACGGGGGGGGGGGGGCTGGGGTCTCTTTGAGATGGAGTGATATCTATGGGAGGGCAATCTTTTGCTGGTGATAAGTGGAAGGGACCTTTAAGTGGATGCCTAGGAACATTGAGCAATGTGTTAGCTTATGGCTGGCATTATTTTTCCCTTGGAATAATGCAGCATGTGGAATTCAATGCAAGCTGTGTTATTCCTTTACTGTGGGAGTCACTAACCTACAGTTTTGAGTTACCACAGGTTAGTGACTCCCGCAATAAATAAAATGGGAATTTTTATCACAGCTTAGTAACTAGCCCTTAAGTGATGCTATTTACAAGAGTTTTGGAAAGATGAAAAAGCAAGATAGGATGTGAGCTGGGGGCAGCACCCTGTGGAGAGAAGCAGGGTTGGAAGCCTGGCTGTGAGACTGCTTGAGAGCTCTACCTCACAGTCTCCCTCAGGCAGCGGACTTTCAGCCCTGTTGATGCAGAGACCCCGGAAGTAGGTATATTCTGCTGAGTACTACGCCGGTCTGGAAGGCATGGGAGCCTCGGAGATCAGAGTGACTTCTGGCCTTCATGTGGGGCTGCTTGACAGAGGAATTACCGTGGCGTCCGAAGCTCAACTGATTTCACCAGTGTGAGCTGTGCCCCTGAGAGGATCTCCATCAGCAGGGGAGACTGTTGGTATTTTGGCTACTCCAGCTCCCAGCTCTTCTGGACCCATGGAGCCCTTGGAGATGGTGGTTGGTGAGATGGGTGCTTCTTTTTCCTTTTCTTTTACACTGCAAAGGCCAGCACTCTACTTTGGGAATCGATATGAGATGCAATCAAGTTGCTGGGGGAAGCCTTGGTTCCTCAAATACAAGTTTTACAAACTAAAGCACAGGAGTTATCACTGAGTTGTTCCGGGAATGCTCATCATGTGGACAATTTACAGGCAACTGAGGAAGCCCTTTCTGCTAGGACAAGGTAGACTGGATCAACAAGCGGAGGCTTTTATTAAAGACTCCAACACTATAAGATTTAAATTAAAACATTTGAATAACTGTTCTTGAATGGCCAGTTTTTGCCTGGTTAATTTTCCTCGATCTTTGATGACCACTACTAAGGATATGGTGAAACAATATTTCTTATAAGTGTTGGGGGTACCTGCTGAGTCATGTCCTCCTTTAGTGAGAGCCTATTACTTACCTCAGGGGCATAAAGAACCTGCTGTGGCAGAGATCCCGTGCCCTCAGATGACAGATATATTGAATGTTTTTCAAATGATGGAAACATCTGATGTTGAAAATGTGGTATCTGCAACTTATTTAATAACTTTAGCCTTGTTATCGGATAAGGATTGGTTGTTACGAATGTTTTTTCAAAAACATAATGTCTTGTTTAAGGGGTGCTTGTTCAGAATGTTTCCTGAAATAGCAAGGGAGACTCAACATCACAGACAAGAGTTTCTAATCATGCGACCTAGGGTTCTCCAGCTGGGGGGTTTCTTTTTCTTGAAATACCCTTGTTAGTGCCACGTTAAGCTCCAGGGGCAAGCATACATATTTTTCTTTTCCCTTGCAACTTATTTCCTTTATTAATGCACATGGGGATCCTGGAGTTGGGAATGATGGAGCTGTTCCTGCGCAGTAAAATTAGATAGGCTGTTTGACTCAGTGTATTTCTTTTTTTGTTTTTTTGGGTAGAGTTTGTTTCCTTTAGGTCCATCTTGGTTTTCCGTATGGTGGGCTAGTGGGTGGGGAGTTCTTTGTATATTTCTTCTATTGTTTGCCATTTAATTTGTTAATTTTCTGGGACAAACCACATTTCCTGACAAGTATGTTATTGGCTTGTTATTATGTGAAAATGCATAAAGATAAATTTAAAAAAAAAAAAAAGCACGATAGGATGGTGGGGAAAAAACAAGCGAGGGGTTAAGAGATTTTTATTTAATAGGGAAAATTGGAATCAGTATAGAGGTACGTGCAACTGTCATGTGCTACCTGTTGGGGGGCATGCACAGTATGGCCTCAGCAGATACCACACTGGCTCAAACCCTAACGCACACCAGCAGTATGTGCACATAATGTGGATGCATTTAACACCATCCACTGAAGTGGCGTCAAATGCATCTGTGTTAACTACATTGACTGCGAACGCACGCTGTTGACCCCTGTGCTAATCATGCTATGCAGATGTGCCCATGCTCCGCCCACACCCCGCCCATTTCTCTCGTTGCCTGCTAAAATGGTTAGCGAGGGGCTAATTCCTTGCTGTCTGTTTAGCACGTGCCCTAAGCAGATTGCACAGGCTTGAGTGTATGCTAATGAGGCACGCTAATAGCTAGCACAGCTTAGTACGTATACCCATTAGGCTCAAAAATGGTCCTGAAAAAGGGCACAAACTTAGGAGCTTAATTTAGAAGCCTAAATTTAGTTGCTCAGCTTTTTTTGAATATAGACTCATGGCTTGTTTTTCTCAATTAGATTAGTGAGCTGTGATATTAATCAAGGATTAGTGAAATGTTACGTGTGGATTAGCTAGTTGAACTTTGTATTAGTAAGCTTTGTTCTGCTTTTTGTAATTGTTGTCATGCCTACTTGTCCTTCTATGTAATCTGCCTTGGATACTATGCTTGGATAAAAATGGGCTATAAATGCCTTTTTTAATTAAATTAAAATTGTTTTCCATTCTACCAATTTCTAACCCAGTCAGTCGCTTTTTGAACCATATTAAAGGAGCTGTTATTTTGTAATTTGCCTATATGGAACCATGCTAAAGGCCTTGCTAAAACAAAGTACACCATATCTCCCTTAATCCATCTTTTGGGTTAACCACTCAAAGAAATTGATCCGATTTTATCTGACAAGGCCTACCTCTGGTAAAGCTATGCTGTTTCAGATCCTGGATTGTGGAAGTTGCAGCAGTGCTCTGTTTTTAGCAGTGATTCTATTTGTTTACTCGCCACAGAGGTAAGACTGATGGGTCTATAGTTCCTGGCCCCAGAGCCAGCCTTTGTAATTGCAGGGCCCAATTTGGACCATTTGGTGGGGGGGAGCAGAATGGGGTGGGCCAAGGGGCCATGGCCCCACCAGTATTTTGCCCAGCAAAACATCAACAACCAGAGAGCTTGGGGAAGGGCTGGTTGGACTGGAGATTTGTTTGTTTGGCTCCTCCAACCAAAAAAAGATGTTCTACTGCCCCTGTTAAGAGCAATATTAAAACAAAACAGTATCTATACTTATTAGCTTATATTCAGTGCCAGATTTCCTGTTAGGCACTCTAGGCACAATGCCTAGGTCCTACGAAGAAGGAAAGTTTTAAAATAAGAAAAAAAAAAAAAAGATTGTGAGACGGAAATTTAATGCAACTAAAACCACAAAATTAAATTTCAAAAACAATACTAGAACTGCACAGCTTCTCTTTTCAGCAAACTCTTTAATAATGTCCTTAAAGTCCATATTTCAGAGTGAAACTGCCTAGGGTCTATTAACATCAAAATCCAGTCTGCTTATATTTTGACATAAAACGTGTTAAAACAAAACTAGACTTAGAAAGAAATCTTTCTTACTTTCTATTCTGCAAACTCTTTGAAAATCCTGTAGCTCTCTCATCTCTAGTGTGGGGCCCCCATTACAAATAAGTTTGGTTACCTAAGGGTGGCCCTGCCTATCCTCCTCCTCACTTCCACTTTGTGAAGTGGAACCACTTCTGTCCCTTTCCAGTCCCCTTGAAGGGTATTTCTCATGCCTTTCCACCAATAGCTCAAAGCATGTTACATTCAGGTACAGTGGATAATTCCTTGTACTTGAGAGTTTACAATCTAAGGGGTCTGTTTACTAAACATTCCTAATGTGCGGGGCCGCGGTAGTGTGCCTGTGCCATATAAGGAGTGGGCGGTTCAGGCAGAGAAAAGAAAAAAAACGGGAGTAAGCGATCGCACATTTGCGCGGGGCGCTATTGTGCGCCGCGCTATTGTGCGCCGTGCATAATAGTGCGTGGGAAGGCTAAGTGGCGCCCTGATGTGCACACACAAAGGAGCAGAGCCATAGTACAATGGTTAAGACACTGACTGTGGGTGCAGCTGCCATGGGTTCAATTCCCCATTGTGCACAACAAAAAGGTGCTGGCTGAGGCATTAACTGTAATGGGTAAAAGTGCTTTAGGAGGCATATTACTTTTGGGCGGCATAAGGCGGTGCACTGTTAATTTTGGGCGGCATAAGGCGGTGCGCAGATGCCCAAGCATAGGAACAGAGCCACAGCACAATGGTTAAGACACTGACCAATGGTGCAGAGATCAGGGGTTCAATCCCCCACAGTGCCCAATGAAGAAGGCTCACTGAGGCAGTGTGTATTATGGGGATGAGAGCTGTAGGGGGCAATCTATTTTTATTTCAGTTATCACTACTAGCAAACGCACTCACAAAGCGTGTTAACATAAGGCGGCCCATAAGGCACATGTTAAAGTTCACTGTCCGCCAAGGCACCCTTGAATGTCCCCTATAGGGCACCATATATGTTGCGTCACAGGATAATGTATAGTGCACCTTATATGGACGGCAACCATAAGGTGCCCTATAGGGTGCCCTATAAAGCACCCTCAGAGGCACCTTATGGGTACAGTACACTGAGGGTGTGTTTGATGGCAGCAACATATGTACATTACATCTAAAAAAGCTTTGGACAACCCTATCAAATAACCCACTGTGGGCTTGAACCCATTACCGCTGGCTCCACAGGCAGTGAAGTAACCATTGGGCTACAGCTATATAGCTGCCAGCAAGCCCCTGGCTGGCTGCAGAGAGCCTGCATGTCACCACACAGACAGTCTGCTGTGGGAACCAGGATAGGGTTAGGCCACCCATACCCATGATGCACTGCACATGCAAATCAGCTGTCCACAGATGAACACAAGATGGGGAATGCACCCCAACAGCTCCCCAGCCTGGTAGGGGGACGTGTCCGTGTGCACCCACACAGCACCTTGGCCTGGTAGGAGGTACTGACCGGGTGTTTAATTTGCACAGAGTAGCTACACACAGTCACACTGTGCGGGAACTGTGCTCACCCTGAGTGTGCGATGAGGCGCCCTGGACCAGGTCCACAGCACCCTCCATGGCTGAGAGAGGCCATGGCAGCGCTCCAAAACAGTCGTAATCTGTGAGATAGGTAGTTTCTGCAGGAACACCTTGGATATCTCTGTCTGTCTGTCTGAGTCAGGGGGAACCCCACCAACCCCCCCCCCCCCCCAGCTGAGGGTGGCAAACAGGCAGGGTCTCCTATCAACAGATCCCCATTATACACCCCCCCCCCCCCTGCAATGATGGCAGTAGAGTGGACCATCAACCCCAGTCCTGTTGGGGAACAGACACCCTACAGGGCAGTCCAAGCAGCCCCACACACACCCAGACCACAATATCAGACAGACAGTAGGCCTGGATATGCTAAGATGCACCCCACCACTATCTGATATTCCCCTGCATCAAGCCATCAGCCA
Source organism: Ichthyophis bannanicus (assembly GCA_033557465.1). Lineage (NCBI taxonomy): Eukaryota > Metazoa > Chordata > Amphibia > Gymnophiona > Ichthyophiidae > Ichthyophis > Ichthyophis bannanicus. The sequence goes on from CM066035.1 coordinate 613,623,510, forward strand.
CTGCAAGGCACTCCAGCAGGGCACATACCAGCTGTGAACAGTCTGCTGGTTAGTCCCACTGGAAATGCATGCACCCACAACTGGGATGGTAGCACACACAAGCAGATACATCAGTGACTAGGCCCCCAACAGGTGACCCATATATATCACATGAGGGAAGTGCTATGAAGCACTATGGGGGTGCCTAGCCATGCTGCCATCACTGCACAGTCAGGGTGGAGTGAAAGCCCAGCAGCACATACAGAGGTCACCCTGTCTGTGGAGGTGGTGGACGGCCACTACAATGTCCCTGCCAGTGCCCTATGCCCTGTGCAGATGCATCCTGGCCAGCCCACCCTGTCTGAGCTATACCCATGGTACCTTGCTGCTCATTATGCACATCATCAGGCCAAAACTGTGGACAGTGTTTGCAGCCAACACACACTGTATAGACAGACACACACTCCCACACGTATGCCAGCATTGTGCTACTATAGAGGGGTTCAGAATCCTTGCCCACCACACCAGTCCTGGGCACAGTACAGGCATGGGTATGGTATGCAATACCGTTGGGGGTCCCTCCCTAGGGTGGTAAACACTGTCAGGGGCCAGACCTGACGCACACACCGCAAACATCAGATAGATTATTATGATGGAGCTCATAGAGCAGAGTGTGCGTAACGTAGGGATATCTATCTGCCAGTACTCATAGCAAACGTTTGAGAGCTGTGTACCATATACCCTGGTGTAGGGTGACATTGCTAAGGTATGCAAGTGCTGGTATTGGGAGATGCACGCAGGGCCCAATGTCCTGCCTCACCAGGAGGCATTGGCCAAGTGGGCCTGTGGGTGTGGGTGTGGGTGTGTCTGTCCCTGTTGGCTGCTGCTGTACGGCAGAGGTTCCCAAATCCAGTCCAGGTTTGCAATACACTGGTTGGGGTTTCCTGCTGTCCCTCATGAATATGCATGAGCTACATCTACATGCCATGGGGGTGGTGCATAGATATACAGCACGGTTATTTGTATGAGTGGCAGCATGGAACCTGAATGGTGTGTGGTCCTCCAGGACTGCATTTGTGAGACTCTGCTCTAGGTAATGCCCCTGGTCATGGTGTCTGTGCTTGGTGGTGTAAAAGATAGGCGTATGACCAATGCGTATATCCCCAGCAATAAAGGATTGCCCTTACTAACATGGTTTAGTTGTGGGGAAAATATGTGGACAGGAATGGCAGTAGCCCCAGCTGGGCTTTGAACTTGTGACCTTTTGCTTCTGCACACACTGTCTGTGTGCACTGCACCACTGTGTTGCCACAGATGTGTTGAATTCCCTGGGAAGTCCATGACTGTACATCCGACAGGGCCTATGTTGCAGTAGACGTGCCAGCCTGCACATGGCTCGGCCACTGTCTTCTGTGGCTAGCAGCCACTGCCCCCTCCACCACCTGTACCCTACCGCCAACATGCTGGCATGTCCGTATCTTGGAAAAGCATATGACCTGATTGAGTTGTGGCACTCCAGGACTGCATTTGGGGGACTCGGCTGTCGGTAATGCCCATTGTTATGGTGTGTGTGCGGTGTTGGGTACAAAATGGGTGTGTGAACCATGCTTATGTTCTCTGCAATAAAGGAGTGTCTTTACTATCTCTGTTTAGTGGTGGGTAAAATATGGGGACTGGGTTGGCAGGAGCCCCAGCTTGGATTTGAACCTGTGACTCTCTGGTCCTAGAGGTACTGCCTCTGTCTGCTGCACCACACTGTGGCCACAGTGATAGTGCTGTCCCTGGGGGTGGGTAACCTGACCAAAGGAGTCAAAAACCCTGCTCTGCACATTTGTACTGTGGGCTCAGTCACCTTGTCTGGTGACAAAAGTGCAAATAAACCCCTCAACCGACCACGACGAACTGGGGATAAATATAACCAAGCTGGGCAACAGTGATATTAATGGGCAACCATAGCAAACACTCCCAGGAAGGCTCAGAAAAAAGGAAATGGTTTTTGGAAGGGTCTCCGCTCCGTAGCCCCTTCCATACTTCATTTCATTTTTTTGGAGCTTTCCTGGGTGTGTTTCTTATGTTTGCCCATTAATATCAGGGTTCCCCAGCTCACTTCCTATTTTTAATATGTTTGTTTGGGTCTTTTTCTATCTTTATTTGCACTTTTGTTCTGTGCACATGTATCACACTGTTCACGTTTTGCAGGTTTCCCCGGTTTCCCTGTACATTGCTGACGGAAATGGTTTCTCTTCCCTTTAAATGCCCTCTACCGTGAGTGTTTCACTCGCGCTATTTTTAACCTGCAAATTCGTCCCCGATACTGTGCGGGGAGCCTCTCCCCTCCCCTTCCCCGCCCATTGACCCCGTCTCTCCGCCCCTCGGGAGCCTTCCTCCGCCCTCAGAATGCCTTTCCACGCCTCTATCGGACATTTGCGGGCCGGGTACTTGTGCGGGGCACGTTAGTGCGGCGCGCAATTGTGCGGGGCCCACGCGCACTTGTGCGGGGCGTTTAAGAGCGTTTCTGAGCGTTTGAGTGCCGCGTTTCCGTGCGCTATTGTGCGGCACGCAATTGTACGGCTTTTAGTAAACATGCCCCTAAGTCTGTACATCAGGCAAGGGGGAACAGAATATAATTTTGGTTGGAGGGACAAAACAAAATAATCTAGCCTAGCCTCCAAGCTTTCTAATGCTGTGTTGAACAAAGTATTGGTGGGGACATAGCCCTTCCCTTTCTGATGCCTATGCCTCAGATAGCAGAAAATTGTGATTTGTCCAAGGAGCAGCAATGGGATTCAAAGTCTGCTTTCCTATGCTGGCAATGAAGCATAAAAAGTCAGACAACTAATTCCCTCAATACCTTTGGATGTATGTATCCTATCCTACCCCATCACTTTATCTACTTTTCGTTTTCCTAGCTCATCATTAATAGTCTTAAGAAAATTGCAGTCTACCTCATTTCTAATCCTATCTGTTTTCTGCTGTCTTATCTCCCGGTCCTTTTTCAGTGAATATTGAACAAATATTCATTAAGCAATTCCACTTTCCCCTTCAACCTCTACCTATTCATCCCCTGCATGTTTGAGTCTCACAATGCCACTTTCCACAGTTTCCTGACATGTAGTGGATAGAGCAAGAGCCTAGCACCCAAAAGATCTGGGTTCAATTCCCACTGGCACTCCTTCTGACCTCTAGCAAGTCACTTTACCCTCCATTGCCTTGGAAGAAAAGGCTGGCAATCTACTTCTCCTCTGCAATCCTTCTGATCTTTCATATCCTCCTCCCCTCTCCCCCTCTTCCCCAGGGATCTACTTTTTGATCTTGCCAGTGGGCACCAAAATCTTAAATTCAGCCCTGGAAGCAAGGCCTATCAGCCATTTCCTCTTGGATGAGAATAAACTCTAAGGGCCCAATATTCAAATTGCATGTACACGATTTACAGGCCGGTAAACCATGTAAATGCCTTAATAGGGGATATTCAATGTCACTTATACTGTTAGTGCCATTGAATGTCCCCTCCTAACTCCCCTACACACCCCAATGCTATCTGGTTAGCATCAGGGCGTGTTGGGGGCATTCCGGGGTGAAGCAGAGGCAGATACTGCCAGTAACCGGATAGAGGCGATACCAGGTTCGTGATCCACGGCTAAAACTAGGCAGGCTTTCAGCTCACCTAGTTTTAGCCACGAATGCTAACCATATAGTGGTTAGGCTCTGCGGTGACGTCTGCTGTGCACCAAAACCGTATATTCAATGCTGTCACTGCGACATTGAATATCCGGGGTTAGGGGTGAGCGGGCAGGGCTATGCACTATAGCGACGCATAGCCTGCCTAGCTGAATATCAGGCCCTAAGGGGCTAAATTATTAAGCTGTTGTAAAATCTTAACTCAGTGCTGCAGGTTATTAACTCCTGCAGTAAATGAATATTGCAGCTTGTGATCAACTTGCAGAGATTAAAATCTCTCTCCTCCAGGAGAAGAAAGCACTTTGTTCAAGACCTTATTCTGTAAACACAATTGATTTTCAGCTAGTTGTCCAGTAAGACTAATATATTATTTTAAAACATAAGCATACCTATTGACACTTCTCAGATCAGGTCTGTAGACATTTTTCATATACAATACATTAACTATGAAATGCTCATAAAAACAGCTAAATATAGATAGTTTTAAAGCTACTTTCATTCTGTGCTGGTTAGCTGCCATTTCTACCAAAGATTCTGTAACTCAAAAAGTTCGCAGTCATCACAGAAAGTGATTTACTTTCAGCCCTTTAGTCATGTAGTGTTGACCATGAAAAATCCAGGATGAAAGTAGGGTAACAAAAATTATTTTCTTGCAGCTTAGAGTATAAAAAATGTTCTCCCTGGAGTAGGTGTTTTAAAGCACCGCTACTTCGTATTTCATAAAAAAAGCCTGTGAGCTTTCAAAAACTCATGTACTGCAATATATTCTTTGTTAATCTTTCAAGAGATATTACAGGTTACAAATGTTTTCCTGTGAACATAGGAAAACCTTCATGATTTCCTTTCACTTACGATGGGATAGAGAACACCCAACACATATAGTATGGGCAATCTTTAAATAGGGGTATCTACCAGCGAGTTATGCATGTGAAGTAGCATTTGAGAAAGGGCATCCAAGTGCAATATGGGATGCCCAGGGACAATTTTAGAAACGTGGATGTCCTCAAGTGGACGGCCACCGAAAGGGCTTCTAGGATGTCCCAGCTGTCATTTTCCAGAAAAGAGACGTCCATGTTAAGTGACATTGCAGGCACTCAGATGTGCGGTGGTGAGTTAGTAATCTGTTTAGGGTTTGTATTTACATGCAGTTTTCTTTGGCCAGGAAATATGGACAGTGCCAATGACAGTGTCTTGAGCTCTTCCTTCCTATAAGCGTTGCCACCATAGAAAAAAGAACTTTTTTGCTCCTTATTCGTGGCCAGGAGCAGGTATAGTCATGGGCCAGACGTGCTTGCATCATTCTAGAGTCTCGTCACAACATGCATCTTTGCTGCTCTACCCAGGCAACTCCTGCATCATGCTCTCTCTTCTACTTGACATCCTCACACTAGGGACGTCCATATACCCAGCCTCTAAAATGGTTCCAGGAATACCCTTGTGAACTGGATATCTGCATACCAATTTTCAGGCATCCAAAACACGAATAGGGCTTCTAAAATAACCCCTATAGTGTAGGTGGACAAATGATATGGTGTATTTTCAAATCTATCCTACACAAGTCACCTAGCTTTTAAAATCCTTGTCTTTCTAAAACTCTATGGGGTATGTTTACTAAAGGATAGTAAGGGAGTTAGTGTGCCGTTAACATGTGGAGAGTGGGCGTTAATGGGTGGAGAGTGGGTGTTGATAGTGTGCACAATCATGCGTTAGAGGCCTCAGTGCTGGGAACCCTAACGCCAAGTAAAATCTCACAGAAAGGGGTATTTTAAAGGGGAGAGAGTCTATTTAAATGTCTATAATGTGCTCCACACATAGCTGATCCCAAGAAAGTTATAGTAGTGCTCCATTAGCAGCAACAACATAGTGCCCTATTATGACAGGCCATTATGCTGCTATTTGATATCACGGAATGCACCGGCCCGTTAAATACTGAGACCTTTTCCTATATAAATTGTAAACAGTGCTTGGAGTTTGAAATAAGCCATATGGAGATATTACCTACTTTTGTTATAATTGAGTGTATTTTTTGTGAATTTTGGACTATCAGTGGGATGGCAAGCAAGGCTGAAAACTCACCTCTTCGCTGCTGCTTTTGGATCTTGACCCACCTGATCTCCTTTTCTTTCCCCTTGCTTTATCCCTGCCTACACCTTCTGTGTTTGTCTTGACTAGATTGTAAGCTCTGATGAGCAGGGACTGTCTCTTATATCTCTGTGCAGTGCTGAGTACTACTTGTAGCGCTTATATAAATGCTCAGTAGTAATAGTAGTAGTAGTAACTGGGCCACTTTTCAGGGAGGGAAGGATTGGCTGGCATGCTGCCTACTACCATCTGTGGACCCTGGGACATGGCTAGTGTGTCTACTGGATGGGCTGGGCCTGGGATCAGGATGCCTCCCACTTGCGCATATTGAGTGGATATGTGCATGTGGTGCTTAAAGATTCTACTGAGCAAGGAATATTATGCAATATGAGAACAGCCAATGTCAGAGAAGAAAATGAGCAACCTGCTCTCTCTCACTTGGCTAATGATGACAAGAATCAGTGTGTGCTCCAGTGACCACTCCATAGCTCAGTACTAAGTTGGTCACAACCAGCTGAACCGCATGGGAATCTAGATAAGCTCTTGTGGTCTGCAACGTTTGAGAGTAGTCCCTGACTGGCCCATAAGCACACACCATGTAATGGGTATTTTTTCATTCTGCTAGGACACCCATGGGCTGGAATGTGTTTTTCAGGTATCATGGCCTGCACCTCTGACTGGACAGATCCCATATGCACAACATAAATGTCAGTTGCACTAGCAGCATAGCAACACTGTGCAACATACAGACCTCACAAGACATCCCTCTCACGCAGCTGCCTAACACACTCTGTCAGACAAGTATGGCACAGAGGATGCAGACAGCTAAGCAGGTACAGGCACACCCCAAGTCATGCCCACATGCATCCTGACAATGACCACCTATATATCCATGGATTGCTGGTAGCATAAGGCAGCTCTGTGGCTCAACACACAAAGCCAGCATGTCATATTCAAGAAGGGTCATAGGTCCAAGACCTGGCTTTAGATCAGGATTTGCATCTTCTGGTGTGTTAACTTTCTCCTACATTGCAGGGACAGCATCAGCATGTGCATCCTACAACTAATTGTCCAGCAAGAGTCCATATAGTCATCAGCCACACTGACAAACTCCACTACCCACAGCTGTATGGCAGGGCAGGCTGATAGCACCGGCACACTGAGAGGGCGTTAACAGCATCTGAGTATTGCAAAGCATGCTAATAGCGCCTGCAGACTGAGCAGATGTTGACAATGCTTGGGAAGCTAAGGGATAGGTAGAAATGTCAACCAGCACCACCTTTTCACTGCAGGATCATGTGTCTGTGTGTCTCCTGAGTATTGTGAACCTCAGCAAAGCACTGTGTCTGCATGTGCTATATCAGAGGGCCTCCAGGACAGCCACACTGGCCCCCATGGGCACCATGTTTGACAGTCACAAGGATGGTGTTAGAGTACAAAGAGGCAGAGGTGGAGTATGTATCAGCAGCAACAGATTCAACGTCCAATCCCATGTGCACCCTGACATGTGTCAAGATGCTATGTGGAGGAGGGGTGCAATGCTCCAACAGCATTGAAGAGTGCATATGCTGCACTGCCTGGTCTTGCAGTGTCCACGGCTAGGGATTTGACCATTTGTGGGAGTACAAGCATGGCAATATGTTCAATCCTCACTGCCGAAAGCTGAGTGGGGGGACACTGTATTGGGGTATGTTAAGGACATAATAAGGGGCAGAGGATTGTGGGTATAGCATGACATTTAGCAGTCTGCACAGGCTGTTTACGAGTCAGAGGCTGGGTCAATGGTTGAGCAATCTTAGTGTTGGTATGCCATGCCCATGGCCTGGGTGCACACATCATTTCATGCTGGGAGGTCAATCTCACTCTGACCGACTGTGACCATGTCACTGCTATGTATCCACGTTGTGCTATATAGTGTAAAGCTGCAGTGATATGGGTGCTGTTTCTTTCTTAGTAATCTAATTGCTGCATAGGCTTCTGGTTGTCCATGCTGTTTCTAACAAGCCAGGGTGTACAAGGTTGCTCTGTGTACATGCAGTGTGTGGTGACTAGCAGACCTGGCACAGTTGGTATATGAATGGCTGACACAGCCCAGTGTTGACCAAGACATGCCCAATGACTGTGAGTGCTGTAGTTGCTTGGAATTCCCATAAAGAACAGCTATGGGACTGAGAACTATGGTCATGGCAGGGCCATCTCTTGGTAGCAGCATCACACTCCTCCCTTCCTCTCTCCTCTTCCTGTAGAATCTCTATGGATAGAAATTCCATACAAAAAGGGGAAGGAGATAGCATTGGGAGTGTACTACCGACCGCCTGACCAGAATGAACAGAAGAAATGCTAAAAGAAATCAGGGAAGCTCACAAAGTTACAACACAGTAATAATGGGTGATTTCAATTACCCCAGTATTCACTGGGTCAAAGTCACAGTAGGACATGCTAGGGAGCTAAAGTTTTTAGATGAAATAAATGACGGCTTCTTAGAAGCATAGAAAAATGACAACAGAAAAAGACCACATGGCCTATATAGTCTGTCCTTCCATACTAACAACTACAACAGTCCCCTCTGTGTTTGTCCCATGCTTCTTTGAATTCAGATACTGTCCTCATCTCTACCACCTCCACTGGGAGACTATTCCACGGATCCACAACTCTTTCCATAAAGGAATATTTCCGCATTTCACTCCTGAATCTATCCCCTTTCACCCTCATCCCATGTCCCCTCGTAGCAGAACTTGCTTTCAATTGAAAGAGGCTCTCCCCCTGTGCATTTATGCCATGGAGGTATTTAAACGTTACAATCATATCACCTCTATTCCGCCTTTCCTCTAAGGTGTACAAATTAAGATTCTTCAGTCTGTCCTCATATGCTTTATAATGAAGACCACTAACCATTTTAGTAGCCACCCTCTGTACTGACTCCAGCTTGTTTATATCCTTTTGAAGGTGCGGTCTCCAGAACTGCACACAATACTCCAACTGAGGTCGCACCAAAGACTTATACACTATCACCTCCTTTCTTCTGCTGGCCATTCCTCTCCCTATGCACCCAAGCATCCTTCTAGCTTTTGCCGTCGCCTTTTCTACCTGTTTAGCTACTTCCTGTCCTGGATTTTTCTAGGTCATGTGAACTCCATAATGTTGCTGTCATTTGATTCATTGTGTGCCACAAATTCTGGAAACCCTATGGGTCATAGTACCCTGCAGCAGCTTCCCCACATATTTGCATTAGGTGCTCTAATAAGCAGACAGTTAGTGGGACATAGATGTTTACACTGCCTGACAAATTAAGTAGGCCATGATGACAGGAGATGACAGTGACTAAAATATATGTATAGCATGCATATGCCAAATAGGGTCTAGCAAAATTGGCGGTGTTAGCCCAGCAGCTATACTGTGATACATCATGGTATCATAGACTCACTTACATGAATTGACTCCACTGTTGTCCAGTCATGTCTGTGAAATGAACTGTCTGTCGTCCTGTGCATATGAAGTAAAGAAAGGATATGTGAACATATTTGCAGCTCACCATCACAGGAGTGGGACGTGGTAGTGTGTACTGCATATATGTGAAGGAGGCAAAGTCTTTGGCCTGTAGGTATCATGCACTATCACTGGCATGTTGAATTCAGGTGTTCTGGACAAATAGTCTGCAGGAGCATGCCAAATTGCAATGCGCTGCATGAGCTGCCATACAGTCATGCAGTTTTCAGGGCATGATTGTGAAGTCCATGCTTGCAGACACGCTGTCTAAACAAACTATGAGGGCAAGACCCAAAGCATATGTGTGTCCTGATGTCAGTATGGATTTATTTATTTTTATTTTATTTATTTATTTAGCTGCATTTATATCCCGCTTTTCACCGGGTCAAAGCGGTTGGGGGATACATTTAACACGAGGGGATATGAGACACATACACTAATACTTACAGGGAACATGGGCAATGGAGTGTTAAGTGGCTTGCCCAAGACCACAAGGAGCACCTGCGGGACTAGAAACCCCAGTCCTTCTGGCCCAAGGTTGCTGTCCTCTAGTGGGATTTGAACCACCGACCTTCCAGCCTGTAGTACCTTGCCCCAACCACTAGGCCACTCCTCCAGCAGATGCAGAAGCCCCTGCCCTCTACTGATACCCAGAATGTGACAGAATAGTCTGTGGTCTCCTCAAACGCAATGGAGGTCTAATAGTTTGGTCTGTGGGCACCATGAATGCTACTGGGAATCCAACATGGATCCCTTGTGTGAAGCAGCCTGTGGCAGAAACAAGATGCAAATCAACATATGTGATCTATGAATTACATGCATACAATGATCAGAGCTGCATCATTGTAGGAAGCCTGGACCTGTTTGCAGCAAGGAATGACAGTCAATGAAATTATCATGTCTGACCACAATGATGCCTGCTATGTTCCAACATCATCTGTGAAGAAACATGAGCATCACTGTTGGTTGTCTGAAATGCACAGTTCATAGAGGATCCAAGTAACACTGTGCATTGCTGGGCTGAAGGCATCTAACTGATTGCATATACATCCTGACAGGAACAATGTGCAGTTGATTACACACATTATTTGATATGGAGTTTATGTGCACTCATTGCACATTTGACAAACACGGGTAGTCAGACATATGTCTGCTACTTATCATTTGCTGTCAGTGTGCAGTTTCTATACCTTGAGATGGCAATGCCATGAGTGAGTAGGACGATATGTGATACAGTGTCATGCAGTATCTCAGTAAATGCCATGTCATATGCATCACATTCAGATTCAGAACTTTATATCTTGTGAATCAGAGGAGGCATTGCAATACATGATGTGGTGTGCCTAAGGGACAATATCCTCTCTGACTTTGCCAGGGATGGCCAGGCGAATGCATGCATGGTATGGGTTGCTGCATAGAATTGTGAAGGTGTGTCTACAGCAGATGTCATGTCAGTCTGTCAACAAACAGTAAAGGTATGTCATATTAGGTCCAGGAAAACATTTGTCATGGACAAACTGCCGAGTTAGGGGTGAGTGGACAGTTAAGGTATCAAGGATATATGAATCTACATGTGTGCCAAGTTTGTTAGGTGGGAGTCACATTTGCAAGTGCATGTGTGGGTACAGCTTCATACATGTCAGTAACAAGGACTGAATCATGTCAACATACCTGCTGATGTATGTCCCAGTATGCTGCAACTGCCAGTATACATTTACCTATTAAAAGGTATATTGAATGGGCACTATTATGTGTGTCTCAAATTAGTGCCTATCATATCACCAGACACCACTTGCCATGTGTGTGAAACAGTGAACAGACATGAATCCATTGAAGCATAATGTGAGTCAAAAATATAACAACAGAAAAATATTTAGAACATAAGATATGCCTTACTGGGTCAGACCAAGGTCCATCAAGCCCAGTATCCTGTTTCCAACAGTGGCCAATTTAGGTCATACATACCTAGCAGTTTCCCCAAAAGACACAGGTTCTGCAATGCTTGTACTGGGTCAAGCAATGATATCCTGGGTCCCTTCTTAATAATGGTTTATGGACCTTTCCTCCAGGAACTTGTCCAAACCTTTTTTAAACCCAGCTACACTAACAGCCTTTACTACATCCTCCGGTAACAAATTCCAAAGTTTGATTACACTTTGAGTGAAAAAATATTTTCTTTTCTTAGTCTTAAATAGTTTACCCTGTAGCTTCATTGCATGTCCCCTAGTCTTTCTATATTCTGATAACGTAAACAATCGATCTACGTTTACCCGTTCCACTCCGTTCATTAATTTATAGACTTCTATCATATCTCCCCTCAGCTGTCTCTTTTCCAGGTTAAAGAGCCCTAACTTTTTTAGCCTTTCTTCATAGGAGTATCCTTCCATCCCCTTTACCATTTTGGTGGCTCTTCTCTGAACCTTTTCTAATAACTCTATATCCTTTTTAAGATACGGCGACCAGAATTGCGCACAATATTCAAGGTGCAGTCTCACCATGGAACGATATAGAGGCATTATAATATCTTTTGTTTTATTTTCCATTCCTTTCCTTATGATACCTAGCATTCTATTTGCTCTCTTGGCCGCCGCTGCACACTGGGCCGAGGGTTTTAACATGCTATCCACAATGACGCCTAAATCTTTTTCCTGGGTGGTGGTTCCTAATGTGGAACCTTGCATTGTGTAACCATAGTTTGGGTTGTTCTTCCCTAGGTGCATAACTTTGCACTTGTCCACATTAAATTTCATCTGCCATTTTGAAGCCCAGTCTTCCAATTTATCAAGATCCTCTTGCAATTTTCCACAATCCTCTTGGGTTTTAACAACTTTAAATAGTTTTGTGTCATCTGCAAATTTGATAACCTCACTGGTTATTCCACTTTCCAGGTCATTTATGAATATGTCAAAAAGCAGCGGACCCAGCACAGATCCCTGGGGTACACCACTATTCACCTTTCTCCATTGGGAAAATTGGCCATTTAGCCCAACCCTCTGCTTTCTATCTTTTAACCAGTTCTTGATCCACAGTAGTACACTGCCTCCTATCCCATGACTCTTTAGTTTTGCCAAACGTCTCTGATGAGGGACCTTGTCAAAGGCTTTCTGAAAGTCCAGATACACTATATCAACCAACTCACCTTTGTCCACCTGTTTATTCACACTTTCAAAAAAACAACAGATTAATAAGACAAGATCTTCCTTGTCTAAAGCCATGTTGGCTGTCTCTCATTAGGCCATGACTATCTACATGCTGAGTAATTTTATTCTTTATGATGGTTTCTACCATTTTTCCCGGTACTGACGTGAGGCTCACCGGTCTGTAATTTCCCGGATCACCCCTGGAACCCTTTTTAAAAATTGGCGATCTTTCATTCTTCAGGTATTAGAGATGATTTTAATGATAGTTCACAGATTACTAATATCAGGTCTGCAATCTCATATTTCAGTTCTTTCAATACCGTTGGATGTATACCATCCGGCCCAGGTGATTTGCTACTCTTCAGGTTATGTAATAGTTGTAATACATCTTCCCGATGTATCGATATTTCCTTCAATTCTTCCGCAACATTACATACCACTTCAGTCATGGGTAACATCCCTACATCTTCCTCAGTAAAGACCAAAGCAAAGAATTCATTCATTCTCTCCGCTATCGCCTTGTCGCCTCGTAGTGCCCCTTTAACTCCTCTATCATCTAATGGACCAACTGACTCTCTCACAGGTTTTTTGCAACGAATGTACTTGAAAAAATCTTTAATTCTCGTTTTTGATTCTACAGCAAGCTTCTTCTCAAATTCTCCCTTTGCCTGCTTTATCAATGCCTTGCATTTGATTTGCCAGTGCTTATGCTGTTTCCAGGTTTCATCGTTTGGCTCTTTTTTCCATTTCCTGAAAGATGCTTTTTTGGCAACAACAGCCTCTCTGACCTCACCTTTAAACCATGCTGGCAGTTTTTTGAACTTCCTTCCACTTTTCTTAAAGCGTGGAATACAGCTGGTCTGGGCTTCCAAGATAGTATTTTTCAACAACACCCAAGCTTGATGTAAATCTTTAACCTTTGCAACTGCTTCTTTTAGTTTTTTCTTAACTCTTTTCCTCATTTTATCATAGTCTCCCTTTCGAAAGTTAAAAGGTAGTACTGTGGATTTCCGTACTATCCCTCCTACACTAATTAAATCAAAGGCGATCATGCTATGATCACTATTGCCAAGTGGACCCAACACTCTTATCTCTTGCACTAGATCTGGTGTTCCACTAAGGACTAGGTCTAATATGACTTCCCCTCTGGTCGGTTCATGAACCTGCTGCTCCAAGAAGCAGTCATTTATGTCATCTAGGAACTTTATCTCCCTAGCATGTCCTGCCGTGACACTGACCCAGTCGATACCGGGGTAATTGAAATCACCCATTATTATTACTGCGCTGTAACTTTTGTTAGCTTCCTTGATTTCTTTGAGCATTTCATCATCCATTTGTTCATTCTGGCCTGGTGGTCAATAGTAAACCCCACTGCCATCGCCTTCCCCTTTTTACATGGCATTTCAATCCATAGAGATTCTACAGCAAATTTTGTTTCCTGCAAAACTTTAATCCTTTCTGACTGAATGCCCTCTCTAACATATAGTGCAACCCCTCCACCAATTTGATCAACTCTATCATTACGATATAGTTTGTACCCAGGTATCATAGTGTCCCACTGGTTGTCCTCCTTCCACCATGTCTCTGATATTCCAGTCATATCTAACCTCTCATTTAGTGCTATATATTCTAACTCTCCCATCTTATTTTTTAGATTTCTAGCATTTGCATACAAGCATTTTAGAGACTGTATTTTATTCATATTAATTTGGCTATTGGTAGACATGGGTAATTTGGGATCTTTAAGCTCTGTCTGCTCCATACTCGAGGGCATTTGGGCTACTTTACTCTTTTTTGGAACCTCTCTGCTTTTGGTAGTATCCTTCAAGGATACATATTTCTGAACCATCTGCTCTTGGGCAACTGTCGGCTTCCCCCTATTATCTAGCTTAAAAGCTGCTCTATCTCCTTTTTAAAGGTTAATGCCAGCAGCCTGGTTCCATTCCGGTTAAGGTGAAGCCCATCCCTTCGGAAGAGCCCCTCCTTTCCCCAAAGTGTTCCCCAGTTCCTAACAAATCCAAAACCCTCATCTATGCACCATTGTCTCATCCACGCATTGAGACTCTGGAGCTTTGCCTGCCTTTTGGGTCCTGCACGTGGATTGGGAAGCATTTCGGAGAATGCTAACCCCTAGAAGTTCTGGATTTCAACTTCCTACCTAAAACTTTAGCCTCCAGAACCTCCCTACCACATTTTCCTATGTCATTGGTACCGACATGTACCAAGACAGCAGACTCCTCCCCAGCACTATCTAAGACCTTATCTAGGTGGCGTGTGAGGTCCGCTACCTTCGCACCAGGCAGGCATGTTTCCAGGCGATCCTCACGTCCACCAGCCATCCAGCTATCTACATGCCTAATGATCGAATCACCAACTATAACGGCTGTCCTAACCCTTCCCTCAAGGGCACATGGCCCTGGAGAAACTTCCTCAGTGCGAGAGGGTTTTATATCACCTGGAGGACAGGTCCTAGTTACAGGATCACTTCCTGCCACACCAGGGTGATGCTCTCCTGTCACGTGACCTCTCTCCTCCATGGCAACAGGGATGCTGCCAGACTGGAGGTGGGACTTCATGACTATATTCCTGTAGGTCTCGTCTATGTACCTCTCTGTCTGTCTTATATTTTCCAAGTCTGCTACTCTAGCCTCTAGGGAACGGACTCGCTCCCTGAGAGCAAAGAGCTCCTTGCACCTAGTGCACACGTAAGGCCTCTCACCAACTGGGAGAAAATAATGCATGTGACACTCAATGCAAAAGACTGGAAAGCCCCCATCTCGCTGCTGGACTGCTGTCTGCATCTTAGTTTTAAGTGTTTGTTTAGATCTTTAAGTTCTTTACTTACTAAGGGTTGCCAATAATACTGTATCCAATACGTTTAATATACCTTGTTCACCTGAAGATTAATTAATCTCAGGTCCTTAGTGTATGACTGATTTGGGTAACGAGCTTCACCTGAGACCACCTCCTGTCTGTTAAAACGTGCAAGTACCTATAAAGCTACGATTATCCCAGGGGTGGCTGGGTGTGGGGAGGGAGGGCAATAACACTTATTAAAAGAGGGCTGCTACACAGTACCCTGTCCTGTGCTGCTGAGGTAAGCTATATTCTGATTTGTTTTATATTATAGCTCTTTGCTGCTGCTAGGCTCTAACTTATTATGAAATTTAAATTACAAGCTCTCTGCTGGGTTCTAAATTTAACCAGAAAGCTCTCTTCTGTGTTTTAAATTTAAACTAAAAGTACTTTGCTGATGCTAGGCCCTGAGTGACTATTAAATTTAAACTACAAGCTCTCTGCTGGGTATGAAATTTAACCAGAAAGATCTCTTTTGTGTTTTAAATGTAAACTTAAACTGCTGCTACTAGGCCCTGACTGATTTAACAAAAAATAGTAGGTTCACAGATTAATTAGCTTTAATAAAAAGAATTCCTTTCAGAAAAATTCCCATAAGTATATACTCACAATTGCAGATCTCTCTCCAGAAGTAACAGTCCCCTTTTCTAGTCTTTCAAGACTGAGGATCACAGAGCACTGGTTGAGCTATTTATGCCTGTGCTGCTGAGGTAAGCTGTGACCAACTTCCTGGATGATTAACAGTCCTTGCTTGGATAGGAGTCTTTCAAAATGGCCTTTTGATCTGCCACCTGGTGTTTGCACCTATTGAAAAGGTTTCACAGGTCTCTTGCCTCCTAGGTAGAAGGCCTCTTTGTAAAGGTCTCTAGAAGACTATTTGCTGCTCAAAGAGTACTGACCCTGTTTTGCCTTTTGTGCTAATCTATATTCTTATTTGATTTAAATTATAGATCTTTTCTGCTGCTAGGCTCTAACTTATTATGAAATTTAAACTACAAGCTCTCTGCTGGGTTCTAAATTTAACCAGAAAGCTCTCTTCTGTGTTTTAAATTTAAACTAAAAGTACTTTGCTGATGCTAGGCCCTGAGTGACTATTAAATTTAAACTACAAGCTCTCTGCTGGGTTCTAAATTTAACCAGAAAGCTCTCTTCTGTGTTTTAAATTTAAACTAAAAGTACTTTGCTGATGCTAGGCCCTGAATGACTATTAAATTTAAACTACAAGCTCTCTTCTGGGTATGAAATTTAACCAGAAAGCTCTCTTCTGTGATTTAAATGTAAACTTAAACTGCTGCTACTAGGCCCTGACTGATTTAACAAAAAATAGTGGGTTCACAGATTAATTAGCTTTAATAAAAAGAATTCCTTTCAGAAACATTCCCAGAAGTATATACTCACAATTGCAGATCTCTCTCCAGAAGTAACAGTCCCCTTTTCTAGTCTTTCAACACTATTTACAAATCAACATAAACATTTACAACTGCTCTGGCAAATCACTGGCAACATAAACATTTACAACCACTCTGGCAAATCAACATAAACATGATCAAACTATAGACCAAGCTGTATCAAACTGTACCACACCGTATCTTCCACAGAACTGACTAAGGGAGACTATGATAGAATGAGGAAAACAGTTAAGAAAAAACTAAAAGGAGCAGTTGCAAAGGTTAAAGACGTACATCAAGCTTGGGTGTTGTTGAAAAATACTATCTTGGAAGCCCAGACCAGCTGTATTCCACGCTTTAAGAAAAGTGGAAGGAAGTCCAAAAAATTGCCAGCATGGTTTAAAGCTGAGGTCAGAGAGGCTGTTGTTGCCAAAAAAGCATCTTTCAAGAAATGGAAAAAAGAGCCAAATGATGAAACCTGGAAACAGCACAAGCACTGGCAAGTCAAATGCAAGGCATTGATAAGGCAGGCAAAGAGAGAATTTGAGAAGAAGCTTGCTGCGGAAGCAAAAACGCGAAATAAAGACCTTTTCAAGTACATTCGTAGCAAAAAACCCGTGAGAGAGTCAGTTGGTCCATTAGATGATAAAGGGGTTAAAGGAGCACTAAGAGGCGACAAGGCGATAGCGGAGAGACTGAATGAATTCTTTGCTTCGGTCTTTACTGAGGAAGATGTAGGGATGTTACCCACGACTGAAGTGGTATTTAAAGGTGTGGAAGAATTGAAGGAAATATCGATACATCGGGAAGATGTCCTACAACTATTAGATAAACTGAAGAGTAGCAAATCACCTGGGCCGGATGGTATACATCCAAGGGTGTTGAAAGAACTGAAATTTGAGATTGCAGACCTGCTATCAGTAATCTGTGAACTATCATTAAAATCATCTCTAATACCTGAGGATTGGAGGATCGCCAATGTAACACCAATTTTTAAAAAGGGTTCGAGGGGTGATCCGGGAAACTACAGACCGGTGAGCCTGACATCAGTACCGGGAAAAATGGTAGAAACCATCATAAAGAATAAAATTACTCAGCATATAGATAGTCATGACCTAATGGGAGACAGCCAACATGGCTTTAGACAAGGAAGATCTTGTCTTACTAATCTGTTATGTTTTTTTGAAGGAGTGAATAAACAGGTGGACAAAGGTGAGTCGGTTGATATTGTGTATCTGGACTTTCAGAAAGCCTTTGACAAGGTCCCTCATGAGAGACTTTTGGCAAAACTAAAGAGTCATGGGATAGGAGGCAGTGTACTACTGTGGATCAGGAACTGGTTAAAAGATAGAAAGCAGAGGGTAGGGCTAAATGGCCAATTTTCCCAATGGAGAAAGGTGAATAGTGGTGTACCCCAGGGATCTGTGCTGGGTCCGCTGCTTTTTGACATATTCATAAATGACCTGGAAAGTGGAATAACGAGTGAGGTTATCAAATTTGCTGATGACACAAAACTATTTAAAGTTGTTAAAACCCAGGAGGATTGTGGAAAATTGCAAGAGGATCTTGATAAATTGGAAGACTGGGCATCAAAATGGCAGATGAAATTTAATGTGGAGAAGTGCAAGGTTATGCACCTAGGGAAGAACAACCCAAACTATGGTTACACGATGCAAGGTTCCACATTAGGAACCACCACCCAAGAAAAAGATTTAGGCGTCCTTGTGGATACCATGTTAAAACCCTCGGCCCAGTGTGCAGCGGCGGCCAAGAGAGCAAATAGAATGCTAGGTATGATAAGGAAAGGAATGGAAAATAAAACAAAAGATATTATAATGCCTCTATATCGTTCCATGGTGAGACCGCACCTTGAATATTGTGTGCAATTCTGGTCGCCATATCTTAAAAAGGATATAGCAATTTTAGAAAAGGTTCAGAGAAGAGCCACCAAAATGGTAAAGGGGATGGAAGGCTACTCCTATGAAGAAAGGCTAAAAAGGTTGGGGCTCTTTAACCTGGAAAAGAGACGGCTGAGGGGAGATATGATAGAAGTCTATAAATTAATGAACGGAGTGGAACGGGTAAACGTAGATCGATTGTTTACCTTATCAGAATATAGAAAGACTAGGGGACATGCAATGAAGCTACAGGGTAAACTATTTAAGACTAATAAAAGAAAATATTTTTTCACTCAACGTGTAATCAAACTCTGGAATTTGTTACCGGAGGATGTAGTAAAGGCTGTTAGTGTAGCTGGGTTTAAAAAAGGTTTGGACAAGTTCCTGGAGGAAAGGTCCATAAACCATTATTAAGAAGGGACCCAGGATATCAATGCTTGAACCAATACAAGCATTGTGGAACCTGTGTCCCTTGGGGAAACTGCTAGGTACGTATGACCTAGATTGGCCACTGTTGGAAACAGAATACTGGGCTTGATGGACCTTGGTCTGACCCAGTATGGCATATCTTATGTTCTTATGTTCTAATGCTCTGTACTGTTCTAACTAGATTGTAAGCTCCAATGAGCATGACTCTGATGGGCAGGGACTGTCTCTTGTTTGTTAGTCACCTTTTGTAGGTTAACTGTACAGCACTGCGTGCGTGGTGCTCTATAAGTGCTAAATAGTAGTAGTAGTAATGTGAACATGTGGGTGTGGTAGTCAAGGGAGGGACAAGCCATATGAGGTGTCATCCAAAACTATTGACATGTGTTGTGTTGCTGTAGAACATTTATTGCACTGCAATGATATTGGGCATGCACTGATATAGTTATGTGCTGTGCATTTGCTGAACGTGGCTTGCCTGCATCTAAACATTACGTTGCAGTAATCCCATGATGTTGGGTATTCTGTCAAAGCAGTCTGTGATATAGATGATGACTGGGAAAAGGTGAACTGTCAATTTGAGTTCAACTCTGCATGAGTTGTGGAGATACCTGAAAAGAAATGTATGGCAAATTACATCCAGTGTATGGAGATGAATGACGGAGTTGTGCCCCCACTCCATGACTGGTCTAAATGTGTTCAGGATGTTTGCCAAAATCTGCACACTGACAAATGTTCTGGAACGCCACACATGAGCAGGAATGAAGACAAAGCTGTAGCACTGTGTTCTGCATTATGTATTTGCTGAGAATATGGAAAACATTTTCTGCTGTGCAAAATACAGTCATATTGTCACTTTGTGGATGAGATGTGTGTCTGAAGAGTCTCTACAGAAAGTCCTGGACCCTGAACAAAATGAAGATGCCTGCCAGCAGTCAGCAAATGGTCAGAATGTGCATAAAATTACTCTGTCTCCTTCCAAATGATTATCAGTGGTCAACTATTCATGGATGTATGGTTATGACTCAGAAATTAAGGGCCAATCCTCGCAATGCAAAACTCCAGACTCTCCAAAACTTGATACTGGATCCTAGGGGAAGAGCTATGTGAACGTCATGATCACAGTTTTGGTGGTTTAGCAGCGTCTTGTTCAGCATGAGTACTTTCAGTTCAACCCCTTAATGTCAAATATCTCCTAAAGAAAAGTGGTTTATGAAAGGCTTGGGATGATTATTGCACAGATATGTGACACTCTATAAAAGGATCAAATAAAACAAGACCAATTAAAAGAGACATTAGTGGGAAAGATTTGAAAAACTGTGACATTGCCAGGACATGATTATTGCCACCCTTATAAACTATACACATTGGTTTTAATAGAAAGAACCACAATCCCATTGCAGTAACATGAGACACACATGTGATCAACTGTCAATACTCATATGACTGGAATCAAACAATAAATGATAGCTCTAATGTGTAAAATGGCCACAGTCATTCACAATTGCTGTTTTCACAATGGTTAAAACAAGAAAACTAGCTGAGACCATCAGAGAAGCCATTATCAACATAACATTTAACACTAGAAGCCCCAAGGTGCATCAATTGACGCAAATGCATCTTCGAAGTTGTATACCAGCGCACTGCTAGAACCATGTCAGTCATGTTCCATGACTTTGTTAGCAAGGTCAAGATGTTCAAATATGTGCATCGAAAATTAATGACAGATGCGCCAGCTAGAGGGAAAATGAATTTATACCTAGAAGCCCCAAAGTACGTCAATTGACATACTCAATTGTCTTGGATGCGTCAATTGACGTACTTTGGGGCTTCTAGGTATAGATTCATGTTCCCACTAGGTGGCGCATCTCAATCACTGTTTACAGTTTTACTCCGACATTACAAACAATAAACACATGATGACGTCATGTAATGATGTCACATAGTGCACGTATTTAACAAATAAGTAACTTCACATTAATTCACATCTGCATTTCATGCTAAACGCAGTCGTCATGATAATGCGTTAATTGACACACTTTGGGGTTTCTAGGTAAAATTCCTTTTGGGGGCTTCTAGTGTTAAACATCAAAGCTGTACAAGGCCATCTCCAACGACCTGTCAACAGTATGCCATGTTATTTTGAACGTCTCTCCTCATGGAACTTTCAAGAGAAATTAATCCTAGATGTCTTTGAAGGTTAGTGCGGACTGTGGCAAAAACACCCTGTACAATATCCAAAGAGATAATATGGACCTGCATCAATTTGGAGTGTTAATGTCAACCTACACCATGTGCCATGCATGAAAAAAATAAGGACCTCATTGCCCAAGGTTGAGCAGGCCCCATTGCTCAAATATAAACCTAAAAAGGCACTCCTGATCTTTGTCCAAACCCACCTTGAGAAACCATAATCCTTCTGTGAAAATGTTGTGTGGACAGAGGAGACCAAATGTGATCTCTTTGCCAATACAGACCACTGATACATCTAAAGGTGAAGAAATGAGGGTTCTAAGGAAAAAATATCCTGCTCACAGTTAAATATGGTGGACGTGCTGTAGCGCTATACAAATGCTCGGTAGTAGTAGTAGTAGTAGTAGTAATTGTGTAGTTTTTGCTGCCTCATGAACTGGAGGCTGGAAACGTGTGCATGGAATTATGAGGTCACAGGGTTGTGCTACCTAGTGTCTGAAAGCTAGGTCCAGGTTGAAGCTCATGGGTCCATAACAGCACAATAATTCAGGAGATAATCTCAAAGTACAAATTATAGTTTCAGAAGACCAAATTGACTTTGTGAAAATGGCAGCAATGAGTTCTGATCTCATTCCAATTGGGAAAGAGATATTATCCTGCATTGGTAAAAGGAATACCAGAAACATTCATGAGCTCAAATAAATCTCAGTTGAAGAGTGGGAGACACTACCAACAGAGAGATGTAAGATACATGGCTACCATAATAGTTTGTAGGCTGTCATCACTGCCAAGGGCTGTATCAGCTAATTTCAGTGAAGGGTGGCAGTAATGCTGTCCATGTCATCATGTGTGTTGTACTCAGAAAGTATATCTCAACTGCACAAACACCTCTCTTGTGTTGTTGTGTACCTTGGAATGTACTCCTAAAATATTATATTGACATACAGTTATAATATTTCCAAATCTATCTCAAGATATTGTACACAACCTACCGAAAATGTAAGGGTGCCAATAAAGTTGACCACAATTGTATGCACAAATTAGCATAACCATCAATACAGAGTATCATGTCCCACTTTGGACATGTTGCAGAGATGACCTTTTTCTTGTAAGAAGCCAGAGTGGCACAGGAATGGTGAATGGTAGTTCCATCATGACAATGCCCCAGTTCATACATCACATCTTGTCAGCTGTTGTTGATGAACACCAATTCTGTGCAAACACCTATGGCCTCGAACACATGTACCAATAGTTTTGAATGGTACCTCGAATGGCATAAGACCCCTGGATGCAGAGGAATCCTAAGGGATATTGCCTCACAAGACTCACGGCTGGGGCCCTGGCCTCCCATGTGGGGATGACTGATGGTCTGGAGAAGCCCACCTGCCATCCTCCAGCCTCTCCAGATGATCAGCCACCCTCACCACATAGGTGGTTAGCTGCTCCACAGACATCATCAGGTCATATTGTGCCTGAATATTGGTTGCTATTGCCAGAGCCATGACACTGTCAGGGTCCCCCAGCCAAATACTCTACATATATGGAGTTTGGGTGGAAGCCTCTGACAATGACCTGGTTGAGGCAGTGGCTGCTGGCACAGATGGCTGCCCATCAGACCCCGGTATTCTATGGAGTAGCTGATTCTGTTCTCTGGGGTCACCTGCAGCCAGGGGTCTCTGAACTAAGGGGGGAGGCAGGATGGGGCTTGTTTCTGCATCCTGGGTCCTGCAACATGGCCTCTCTGGTTGGCTGATGTGATGTCACCATAGGCCTCCTCCTCCATGGTCCTATCCAAAATCTCCTCCAGGCCCTCCCCTCCTCCTCTGGCCCAGCATCCTCCCATTCTGGGTTTTCCAATCCCTCCTCAGAGGAGTTATCCTCCTCCTCCTCTGCCTCCTCTGCTGGGGCCATTGGATCTTCCTCAGGTGCTGAGGTGGGTTCCTGAGCTTTGCTGCTCCCCGCAACTGCTGTAGAGGGGTGGCCTCTGTGAAAATAGAAAATACAGGTAAGCATGAGCTGCATCACACATAAGGCATTATCAGGGCTCTGTCTCCAATTCTCACCTTACAGTGTGACATGCTTAACATAAAACAATCACTTTGGCAGTTCACAGCAGTTACTGAAGGACTAGAAAATGTGATGCACTCATTGCATATGATGTTGGCACATGCTGAGCCATATATTCATATGAAAAGTCACCTTGTGCTGCAGGTGTTTCACAGTCACAATAATGTAGACACATGCAGCATGCAAATGACCTCATCTTATACCCAGAAGAACAGAAATGTGGAGTTAATAGTTGATGGTTTGCTGTAACTTCCTATTATATCCAAAATCCAGCAGTTGGGCAGGCAATATCTAGAAGATGGCCTGCCATGATCTGTCATTGTACATGAATTTGCAGTCAGTACACATATGTTTTGGTAGGAAAGGATGGTTTATGTTGGTGCATCAACAACTATCCTTGCCCTTTGCCTGCACTGGATAAAGCACAGTAGCAGAGGTATAATGGTAAACACTCACATCTGCACTCTTCCTCAAATTACCCTGATTCCCTCATAGAACACCATCAATTATATCAGAAGCTCAATCCCTTGGAAGCATCTGAACATCATCCTTCTCACTTGTATGGTATGAAAACGTCAAAGTAGTCCTCACTCTACGACCAGGATTTGTATCTTGAACATGTTCATACCATTCCTCACTATCTGCAAGATTGCACATCTTTGCACCTGGGGCTATTTCCCTTGCCTGGGGGATATATGTTTCTCCAAGAAATAATGTCAGCAGTTCATGTAAGTTGCCAGTCATGGTTTTATTGACAGAAATGGAAAGCAGCACACTACCACTACAGGTGTGACTCCGGCCGCGATCCCTTGTCCAAATCCTAGTCCATTTGTCTCAATGCAATCAGCAAACAGAAGCCCATTGGGAACATGTCCCTCAGCATAGGTGTTCTGAAATCCAATATTGTAGCCAAGGCTGATATGTATACATGCAATGGAAACATAGAAACATAGAAATATGACAACAGAAAAAGACCACATGGCCAATCTAGTCTGTCCTTCCATATCAACAACTGCAACAGTCCCCTTTTTACCTTTAGAGATCCTCTGTGTTTATCCCATGCTTTTTTGAATTCAGTTACTGTCCTCAACTCTACCACCTCCACTGGGAGACTATTCCATGGATCCACTACTCTTTCCGTAAAGAAATATTTCTGCATATCACTCCTGAATCTATCTCCCTTCACCCTCATCCCATGTTCCCTCATAGCAGAACTTGCTTTCAATTGAAAGAGGCTCTCTCCTTGAACATTTATGCCATGGAGGTATTTAAACGTCTCAATCATATCACCTCTATCCCGCCTTTCCTCTAAGGTGTACATATTAAGATCCTTAAGTCTGTCCTCATATGCTTTATAATGAAGACCACTAATCATTTTAGTAACCACCCTCTGCACCGACTCCATCCTTTTAAAGTTGTTGTCTCCAGAATTGCACACTATACTCCAAATGTGGTCACACCAAAGACTTATGCAGAGGCATTATCACCTCCTTTTTTCTGCTAGCCATTCCTCGCCGTATCCACCCAAGCATCCTTCTAGCTTTTGCCATCGCCTTTTCTACCTGTTTAGCTACTTTAAGTTCATCAGACACAACCACGCCTAGGTCCCACTCTTCTTTAGTGGACAAAAGTACTTCACTCCCTATATTATATTACTCCCTTGGATTGCTGCAGCCCAAATGCATGATCTTACAATTTTTAACATTAAATCCCAGCTGCCAAATTCTAGACTATTCTTCAAGCTTAGCTAGATCCCTCCTCATGTTATCTACACATTCCTGGGTGTCTACTCTATTGCAGATTTTGGTATCATCCGCAAAGAGGCAAACCTTACCCGACAGCCCTTCCGCTATATCACTAACAAAGATGTTAAAAAGAATCGGACCAAAGACAGATCCCTGGGGCACACCACTGGTAACATCCTTCTCCTCAGAGTGAGCTCCATTTACCTGTACTCTTTGTCGCCTTCCACCCATCCAATTTTTAACCCAAGAAGTAACTTTAGGGGCCATCCATAGGGTGCTAAGTTTGTTTATAAGTCTCCTGTGAAGAACAGTGTCAAAGGCTTTATTTTATTTATTTATTTATTTATTTATTTATTTAAAGTCTTTTCTATACCGCGCTTTTCAAATTCAGCTCGGTTTACAAGTAACATCAACTTTGTTCAGGCGTGGGGGCCCGCACTGGACTTACAGAGAACAAGGGTTGATAAACTTGGGTTAAACTGGGTAAACTATATACAGGATGTAGGCTAGTTATTTACATTCTGAGTTACTATAAACATTCTTAGTTATTATGTACATGGTCCTGCTCGGGTTCGGCTAGAGCTATCGTGTTGTGCTAGTGTCATGTATAATGGGTAGCGAGGGGTGGCTGTTTAATTAACTGGGGACGGCTGGTCGTTGTGTGGTGCCGTAGTGTTGCAGGAAGAGATGATGTTTCAGGGTCTTCCTGAAAGTGGTAAGGTCTGTAATGGAACGAATGTTAGGTGGGAGTGCATTCCAGTATGAATGAGTGTAGTACTCAAAAGCTCTCTTTTTTGTGGATTGTGAGCATTTTGTGATCTTGCTGGGGATACTCAGGGTGTTTACAGTGGCTGATCTTCTGGCTCTATTTGTGGGAGAGGGGATGATGAGGTCCGTGATGGAGGAGGAGGTGATTCTATTGATGGCTTTGAATGTCATCACCAGGGTCTTGAAGGTAATTCTGTAGTGGACTGGCAGCCAGTGAAGGTGCTTTAGAATTGGTGTTATGTGGTCCCTCTTGGCTGCGCCGTGTAGAATTCTGGCTGTGGCATTCATGGCTAGTTGTAGTGGGATCAGCACGCTCTTTGGTAGTCCCTGTAGGATGATATTGGCATAATCGAAATGAGGGATGATTAGTGCCTGGTAGACTGTCCTAAAGTCATCCGGATCTAGCAGAGGTCGTAGGTGGCAGATTGTGCGAATCTTAAGGTATACTGCCTTGACAGTGTTATTTATATGGGCTTTCATGTTTAGTTGTTGATCGAGTGTTATCCCTAGGTAGCAGATGGTTGGCTTGCTTTGAAGTTTGGCGTCTCTTACTTTTAGTACTGCCGGTGGTGTGAAAGATTAATCTCTGGTAATGAATAGCGCCTCAGTTTTCTTAAAATTTATTCTAAGGTTTTGGGTGTAGAGCCAGTCTGCTATAGCACTGAAGTAAGTAGTTAGTGGTGAGAAATCCGACTGGTCGGTGGTGAATGGCGTATAGAGTAATACGTCGTCGGCATATGCAAGGCATGAGATGCCGAAGGACTGGGCAAGTGTACAGATGGGCTGCATGTATATGTTAAAGAACATCGCTGAAAGGGAGGATCCCTGTGGTACACCTTGTTTTTGCTGGAAAGGTTTGGAAGTTGTGGATCCTGTCCTCACATGCTGGCATCTGTCTGAAAGGTAGGATTCGCATCATCTCAAGGCTGTGTTCTGGATCCCTTTCTCTGCCAGCCGCTCCATGAGTAGCACGTGGTCCATGGAATCGAACGCTGCAGCGATGTCAAGGAAGATTAGGGCATAACCTCCTCTGGTTTTCTTCAGGCCGGTGGTTAGAGTATTGAAGAGGATGGTCAGTAGTGTCTCGACCCCATGTGCTTCTCTGAATCCATGTTGGCATGGGTCTAGGGGTGCATTGGTCTCGATGTGATTCTGGATTTGTTGTTGAGCATTCTTTTCAATTATCTTGGCCATTAAAGGGATACTTGAGATCGGCCTGAATGATTCGACTTTCTGGGTGTCCAACTTGCAGTTTTTTATTAGTGGTCTAATGGATGTTTGTTTCAGGGTGTGTGGGAATGCTCCCGTGCTGAAGGAGAGATTAATGATCTTGGTTAGGAAGGGGCTGAATTCATTGCACAGTGTCTTTATCCAGAACGCTGGGCAAGGAATTGCTTTACTGAAATCTAAATACACCACATCTAGGGCTCTCCCTCGGTCCAACTCCCTGGTCACCCAGTCAAAGAAATCAATCAGATTTGTCTGACAAGACCTGCCTCTGGTGAATACATGCTGCCTCGGATCCTGTAATCCGCTGGACTCCAGAAATCTCACTATTTTCTCTTTCAGCAGCGTTTCCAATAATTTACTCACCACCGAAGTTAAACTAATCGGCCTGTAGTTTTCAACCACATCCTTACTTCTGCTTTTGTGTAAAGGCACCACATGAGCCTCTCTCCAGTCCTTTGGCACCACTCCTGACTCCAACGAGGCATTGAAAAGGTCAGTCAGTGGAGCTGCTAGAACGTCCCCAAGTTCTCTCAGTATTCTAGGGTGTATCCCATCCGGTCCCATCGCTTTGTCTACTTTAAGTTGAGCTAGTTTCTCACAAACACAGTCTTCTGAAAATTGTCCCAAGATGTCCCTCACTTCTTTTCCTGTTTGTGGGTGTTTTCTGAGGTCCTGCTCCTGGTTCTTCATCTGTGAATACAGAACAGAAATATTTATTAAGCAAGTCTGCTTTATCCTTATCAGCTTCTACATATTCCTCCCCTGCACCCTTGAGTCTGACAATACCACTTTTTCCCTTCCCCTTTTCACTAACATATCTGAAAAATGTCTTATCCCCCCATTTTATTGCATTGGCTATTTCCTCCTCCTTTTGAATCTTTGCCTTCCTGGCTACTTTGCTAGCTTCTCTAAGTTTTTCCAAAATATAGATTCCTGTCTTCCTCTCTCTGTGATCTCTTGTATTTTAATGAAGACCTCCCTCTTTTTCTTCACTTTTTCAGTTACTTATTTCGAAAGCCATAGCGGTCTCCTTTTCCTTTTACCTTTATTTACCTTTTTAACAAAAAGGTTGGTTGCCCTTAAAATATCCCCTTTCAGTTTTGCCCACTGTTTTTCTACATCCCCAGCTGTTCCCATCCCACTAACGACTCTCTGAGGTATTGGCCCATCTTCGCAAAGTTAGTCTTCCTAAAGTCTAAGATCCTCACCTTTGAATGGATTCTAGCAGCCCTAGTCCTAATACTGAACCACACCATCTGGTGATCACTGGATGCAAAATGATCTCCCACTACAACATCAGAAACACTTTCACCATTGGTAAGCACCAAGTCCAGTACGGCCTCTTCACGTGTAGGGTCTGTTACCAATTGCCTGAATAGTTCTCCCTGTAGAGAATCCAGGATCTCCTTACTTCTAGATGATACTGCAGCAGGAATGTGCCAATCAATATCTGGCATATTGAAATCTCCTATCAGTAGCACTTCCCCTTTCCTAGCAATGCTGCATATGTCTTCAATTAACTCTCTGTCCACCTCTTCCTCTTGTGAGGGAAGTCTGTATATCACACCAATGCAAATAAATTTCTCTTTCCCTCTTTCTAGTTTAACCCACAATGCCTCCTCTCTACCTTTTAAGCTCTGTAATTCCAAAGCCTTAATAGTAGTTTTTACATATAGTGCCACTCCTCCTCCCCTTCTTCCTACCCTGTCCTTTCTGAATAAAGTATAGCCAGGTATAGTTGCATCCCAATCATGGTTTTCTGTGAACCATGTTTCTGTAACTGCCACTAAATCCAAGTCGGCCTCTCCCACCAAAGCTTCAACATCAGGGATCTTATTTCCCATGCTACGGGCATTTATACACACTGCTTTCCATATGTTACCCTTGTTACCCATTTCCATAAAGGTATTTAATGTATCACCTACCTGTGGGCTTTCTTCACCCATCCCCAACGAATCTAGTTTAAAGCCCTCTTCAGTAGATTAGCCAGTCTCCTACCGAAGACGCGTTGACCTTTCTTGGACAGATGGATGCCATCTCTTCTCTGCAACCCTTGGAACAGCATCCCATGGTCTAGGAAACCAAAACTCTCTCAATGACACCATCCATGCAACCATGCATTCATCTCCAGGATGCGAGCCTCTCTGCCTTGGCCTTTACCCTCAACAGGGAGGATTGAAGAGAACACCACCTGTGCACCTAACTGCTTCATCCTCTGTCCCAGAGCCATGAAGTCACTTTTGATAAGTTCTGAGGGATACCTGGCAGTATCATTTGTTCCAACATGGATTAACAACATTGGGTAATAGTCAGTGGGCTTGATGAATCTCGGCAAACTCTCCATAACATCTTGGATTTTGGCACCTGGCAGACAGCATACCTCTCTGGACATCAAGTCTCGTCATCAGATGGACGCCTCAGTACCCCTCAGAAGAGAGTCTCCAACCACCACTACCCTTTGCTTCCTTGTGGTCACTGATTCTGAAACTCTGGGGTACTTGAGCTCTGGTTCTTCCCTTTCCATGGATGCTTTCACCTCCTCCACCTCCAGGGCTGCATAATGGTTGTTCAATTCAAGGGCTGGAGAAGTTGGATTGGTGATTTTGCAGACCCTGGTGACTTGTGTCCAACCCTCGATATTCTGTTGGCACCCATCTTCTCCTCTGCTTGAGAGCTTGTTTGCTGCAAGAAGCATCTCATAAATGTACTTCTTACTGTCTTGAATGCTCCTCAGCCTCGCCACCTCCTCTCTCAGTTCCTCCACTTGTTTCCTCAGAGCTTTAGCATGCAGGCACCCTGCACATGGAACCAGTCCTTCAACTGGCATTAGGACCTCTTTATGGACAGAGGCAGAAGCTGTAACGGGAGCAACAGCTTTAGCGATGCGATTTTTCCTAGCTATTGTTCTGTTCGGGGAGCTTAGGTATCGTTGTTTGACCTTTAGAGCCCCTGTTAGGAACTGTTGATGTGTTGGAATATGAGAGGTGAGGGGACATCATCCATGTAGATGTAGAGTCAGCAGCTCTGAGCATGGAGGCAAAATGGTGTGATGTTATAACTGTCCTTCTACATTTGTTCTGGGGTACATAGGCCAATGATCACATAATTTCCCCACATTGTATACTTAGGATCATGAGTTGTGTTATAACAAACATTTTGGGGCTATCACTATTGTAAAACACCACTGAAGGGAAACTGATGAGAAGACATTAGCTTTGTGTCTGCAGGATGGCTGCAGGGACCTGGGTGGACAGTAGATATGCTAATCTCTAACACCTGTCCCTAATTGCATGTGCATCAATAAACCAATTGCCTCAATCACTAAGAAGATGCTGCCTCTATGGGCCATGCTGCAAATGAATGTGGGAAAGTATGATAGAACTTGGGCAAAACAGATATCTACACACACACACACACCTTAAACAGCACCCTAATGCTGTGGCAATGGCAGACCCCTGTGGCATGGCAACATTCATCCAAGGGAATGTCAGTCATGATGTGAGGACACTGTGTGTACTGGTTGGTGGATCTATGCAGCTAGAGAACATTATGTGCATGGACTCTGTAGCTTTGTGATGGAGAATGTATCATGTGTGTTGGTCTCACAGCTGCAGGTTCATCATCATCTCAGCAGACATACATCACAGATGCTGATCTGTGGACAATAAGTGTGTGACATGATGATGTACATCACTTGAATGCCTATCCAGTCATGTGGAGGAATAGTGCCTGTGCAACAATATGCATGATATTAGTCAGATTGTGCACATGTAATCCCTTAGGCCAGGATGTCATTGCCATGCTGCAGTCAGTATGGTATGTGGTCGAAAAGATGGCTCTACATATACTCCCAAATGGCCACAGGAGTTTACATCTCATCCACATATACATTCATATCCAACAAAAAAGCAAATTGGAACTCAGACGTCTGCCACAATTGCAATGATGAGACCAAGGCATTATGACATTATATGTGTCCTGAAACAGCAAGATGTGTATGCTGTATCATATTTGGGAAATATGTGAACATGGCAAGCTGTGTGTACATGATGGGGTAACTCTGATGTAGCTCAGGCTTCCTCTCCAATGTGGTGCCATTGCACATGATGGGGGCCATTCTGAACTCTGTTTAGTGGGTCTGGATGTCTGATCCGGATGTTCAGACCTGTTAAATGGCTGGGCAGCCTGTCGGGGACAGAGCTCCCCATATGAACAGGTGATTTGTATGGGGAGCTCTGTCCGTGGGAGGGAGTGGACAGGACAGATGGGCAGTAGGTGGAGAGTGACCCCGAATGTACAGGGCCAATTCTGAGGTCAGCCCTGTATGTCCGGGGTCGGTCATGGAGATGGGGGACTTGGAAGAAGTCCCCATGGATGTCGGGGGACAGCGGCACTGGGCAGAGACAAGAGGTGAGGGGTGCAGGAGGATCCCCGCAGCTCGATCCTGGCCATGGGAGGCCAGATCGGGGGTCCGACTGCAGGAAAGGGATGTTTTCTCTGGTGGCTGAGGATAGCAGCTTCTGAATGGAGCTGCAGTGCCATGGCGATGGGATGCCATGGTACTGTGGCTCCATTTAGGAGCCTGGCTGTGCTAGATGGAGACTGGCAGGACGTGCGGATGATCAGAATTGGGGCATGGCCTGCAAGGCCAGGCCAGTAGACCTGATTCTAATCCCACAGGGGCTAGACATGCCTGTGGGATCAGAATCGGGTTTAACTATGTATGCCCCAATTCTTATTGGCCATACAGGGGCTGGATGGCCAATACAGAATCAGCCTCAATGCCTCTATGGAAAGTATGTCATGTGGTGAATAAGAGAAACCTACAGAAACCTCAGAAAAGATACCCAGCAGATGATGTCTCAGGGCACTCCACCCAGGTAGGCATATATGTATG
Organism: Ichthyophis bannanicus; assembly: GCA_033557465.1. NCBI lineage: Eukaryota > Metazoa > Chordata > Amphibia > Gymnophiona > Ichthyophiidae > Ichthyophis > Ichthyophis bannanicus. The sequence goes on from CM066035.1 coordinate 613,655,343, forward strand.
AATCACTGTGCCCCTCTCAGTAGATGACATTGAGCTGCACATTGGAGCAGCAGCATGCCAAGGGCATACCAGCATGCATGCTATGATGGATGAGCAATATGTTTGGTAATCAGAGAAGTGACAGATGATCATGTGATTATGGAACATTAACATCTGGATTCCCACTTACAGTGCTTAGGTACAGGCATACTAGGTGAATGCTTACATGATATGGCTGCAGATGTAGGTTCAAGTGTGATGCTGTGAAGGGATATATGTAGCACTTGGGGAGGAGTTGTTTCTGTCCAAAATATGTCTGGTGGATGAACAGTGTCTATCTTATGTTTGTGAGTTGGGATACCACATCATATACGCACATTGGCTATTATGTTGGCAAAACATGTTGAGGCAGAAAACATAGCTTACATGTATGTATTGAGGCTGATTCAGTAATGGCCGTCCAGCCCCTGTATGGTGATCAGATTCAAGGTGTACAGAGGTAGACCCGATTCTGATCTCACGGGCACGTCTTGCTCCTGTGGGATGAGAATCGGGTAACCCATCCTGGATATACAGGCCATGCCACGATTTTGATTGGCTGCACATCCTGCCGATCCCCATCTAGCACAGCCAGGCTCCTCAATGAGCTGCAGTGCCATGGTGTCCCGTCCATTCAGGAGCTGCGATCCCCAGCCAACAGTGAGAATGTCCTTTCCCCATAGCTCGACCCCTGATCTGGCCTCCTATGGCTAGGGTCAGGCTGCACCCCCCTCACCTCTTGTCTCTGCCCGTTGAACAGCTGCACGCTTAGCCTGGCCCTTCTGAACTTCACCCTTGTGAACTCTGTTCCTTTGGGCTTGCTCACATAGGATTCTTTCACTTACTCCTTCTCTTGGAGCTGATCCTCTCAATAGAGCTGTTCCTCCTTGTGAAGCCGTTCCTCTGTCCTTCTCCTTCTCTGCTCCTTTCTCTGCTTGCTCGCTCTCCTTCTCCTCCTTGCTGGCATTCAGCTCTGGCTTATAAAGGAATCTTTCCTTCAAGAGTTCCGGGGTCATTCCCAGGTGCAAATCATTAGCCCTCTTAGGCTCATTAGCTCCTGTATGGTCATTCCTGCTCCCTCTAGCTGTGCCTGGAGGTAACTGCACATCTAGATTCCTAAAAGAATCAGGGTTTCTTTTCAAGTTCTCATCTTTATTGATACCCACATCATGACACTACCTAGCCATTTAGTGGGTCTGGGCATCCATATCAGACATCCAAACCCACTAAATGGAGTTCAGAATGACCCCCATTGAAATTATAGGACACCAGGTCAAGGTTATGAGCTATAAGAGCCAAACAGTTCGCAGGTTCACCACATCCTGCATGCTTGCATTTCCTGGAGCATATGAGCTAGGATAGCTATCTAAGGCTATGATATGCATGACAATATGTGTACATTTTGTGGACATGGGGAAATCTCTTGCACATTTTACAGCTGTCATCATGTCCTGGTGCTGCATATATGTTACAGTGACTCACTATCTGATGCAGGGTGAAGCTTCTCCTGCACCTGCTGGATGAAATCAGGCCACTTGCACCACAGCGCCTGACCTTTTTTATGCAGATCTTCCACCTGTGAGGACATATAAATACCATCAGTGGCATGCTGGAACTACAGCCAATGTACATGTTACACTACAACATCATGAATGCCATATGTAAGTGCTGTGTCACTGTACAATGGTGGCAGTCTGACGTAGATGTGTTCTGCTTACTATATGCTTGCAATCCTGCTCCCAGACTGATAGTACCTATCAATGCAGCCCTTGGTCTCATGGTGCCCACCATGCTTCTGTTACTACTCACATGTTCTCCTATGTGTTTATATGCTGTGTATGCTGTCTAAGTGTGGGATGAAGTGTAGTTCAACAATTGTTTCCGGGTTCCACATCCTTGCAGATGTCTGTCATGTACCCTGGGACTGTGCCACATGGCTGAGAATGGTCCAAAGCAGAGCTTTCACACACCAAACCAATCCTACCTAAATGGGTGGACATGGATGAAGATCATGCATGTTCTTAGGTGATGGATAACATAACAAGCTGTGGTCTATGATGTACCTCAATATTACATTATGTATGTGAGTCTGGCTGCATGAGAATAGATGCCATGTTCCAGCATGTATTGATCTTAGAATGTTCAGGTGCTGTGAAAGGTAAACAGATTCCTTATCTTCCTGGGACTGTGACATATGGTAATAGTAGCCATGATACTCTTGTTAGCACATCTGGCACAAGCACTGAAGGTCTGCACTGTTACACCAAGCCACTCAAGGGATCATGTCACATGGTAAACATGCAACTGACATGTACTACTAGACAACTCTAACTGTATGATCCATCAGAAATTGCACATATTGGTCTTATGACTAGATGTGACAGATGTAGCTCAGTCAAAAGAGAATCTGTCTGTATGCTTGGATGATGGGGGCTCAAAGCATAACCACTGTCAATACTGTCTAACATGTCTGTCCATCTAGCCAGTGCACCATACACGTCCGTGTGGCGGATCTGGATGTGAAAGCTGGTCTTTCCTGGTACAACACATTCTGCCCATCCTAACTGTTCGGTTCTGGATTTGTTCCATAAACTGTGATTAGCACAGAACACTCCTCAGTAGTGTTGCTCAACAGACATGTCCCATGGGGCATTGTGTGACAACAGCAGAGTGTGGTTGAATTCCACAATGATGTATGCATATGTTTGTGTATGTTACTGGTAAAGCCATTGGGAGGGCCAGCAGTTTGAGCCCTAAGGATGTCACCTGTGGAATATGTTGCCCTGTCTTTTCCCACATTAATATTTCCATGTGTCTGTTGTAAACTCAGTTCTTAACTGAGGCATATGACATGATGTGCACATATGTGAAAATGTGATATGAATTACCCAACACAATTGTCTCTCCCTATAGCCCTCCTTGGGAAGTCTGCTTTCCTGGCAAATCGAGTCTATTTGTACCCTCTCTGCTATTGCAAACTCCTCACTGTGCTCCTTTCACCTTGCTGCTCCTTATGCCTGGAACACACTAACTGTATGTCATGCTCCTTCTCTGGCCCCTATCAGATCCTGGATCCTGAAAGATGATTTGCCTAATCTCCTTTGTATGTCCTTTCCATTTCCCCTTAGATGTATACTGTGTCTACAGCTACTGTGTTGTCTGTCCTGACTAGATAGTAAGCTCTGTTGAGCAGGGCCTGTCCCTTAAATGTGTCTGTGCTGTCCTGCATACATCTGGTTGCGCTATACAAACGTTGTTCAGTAGTAGTAGTCGTAGCAATGAGACATTGAGAATATGTCCAATTTCTCAACCCTGTGATATATATGCTCTGCTCCACCACCGCCGATCAGACATCGGGGGAGGAAGTGAGAGCTGTTTGCCCCTCCTGCCCCCCCCCCCACAAAGGCCCAATCGGGGCTCAGCAAGTACTTCAAAAACAGCACCCGGCATGGAAACAGCCTTTCTGCGCCACTACCACCGATCGGACATTGGGGGAGTAAGCGGGAGCTGCTCGCCCCTCCTACTCCCCCCACCAAGGCCCAATTGGGGCGCAGCAAGCTCTTCAAAAACAGCACCCGGTAGGCATGTCTGTGCCTGTCAGGCCCGCGCCTGAGGGCCTTGCCTGAGGGCCTTGCCAGAGGGCCCTTTGGTGTGGCCCTTAGGCGTGGAACTTAGTCAATACCTCACCAAATGAAACTTTTACTACCATCACTGCGATCTGACCGTGCTCATCCCCTGCCAAGTCGTTCCAGACCGATCAAAGCTGACAACACTTATATATAGCTCATTCCTGTTAAGCAGCACATGATATGTAAGATATCCTGTATTCCATAGCCATGAGGTTTTAATGCAAACTCATTGCTTGTAAGATAACCTGTATTACATAGCCATTAGGTCTCAACGCAAACTCATTGCTTAAGATAACTTGTATTGCATAGCCATTAGGTCTCAATGCAAACTCATTGCCTGTAAGATAACCAGTATTGCAAAGCCATTAGATCTCAGCGCAAACTCATTGCTTGTAAGATAACCTGTATTACATAGTCATTAGGTCTCAACGCAAACTCATTGCTTGTAAGATAACCTGTATTGTACAGCTGTACTGTACTGTACTTATACACACCTACCCAGACCAACTTAAGCTAAAATCACCCAACTACTGACCTTAATCCTCTTCCTCCACGAAATACCATAGCAGCCAAAAACACATCAGCCCTCTGGCTACTCTGCTTATGCCTTATCCTAATTAATGACACCACAATAAACAAGGGTTCAAACCTATCCACAATAGACTAATCAATATAAAAACGAAACCTATCTCTCTCTCACCTACCACTCCAACAACCCCACAGCACACAGACCTAAAATGCTACCTCATCAATGCAAGATCAATAAGAAAAAAGATACCCATTTTCCAAGACCTAATTACAGAAAACTCACCAGAATTTATCTATATAACGGAAACATGGCTCACTGATACAGACACAGTATTAATCAACCAACTAAAAGCTCCAGGATGCACAATATTCCACTTCCACAGATCAACAAGACAAGAAGGAGGAGTCTTAATAATCATAAAAGAAAAACTAAAAGCCTCATTAATCAACGCCACCAACACAGACAACATTGATATACTCAATATAAAAATCAAACACCTCCACATCTGTCTAGCTTACAGACCCCCAGACCCAAAGCCTGACAACCTCGACATACTATCAGAATTAATATACTCCTCAACAGAAAACAACCCCCTCATCCTAATAGGAGACCTCAACTTGCCATCCCTATCATATAACCACATGTCACACTTCCTAACCTCCATCGATGACTTTGATCACCACCAAATAATCAACACCCAAACTCACACTAAAGGCAACATAGTAGACCTATCGTTCCTCCCATCAACCATCTTCAGAGACTACAACCTAAAAACACTAGAGATACAGCCTATCCCCTGGTCTGGCCTCCACCTAAGAAAATTCCAACTACCACTCCATACCATTACCCAACCAAAACATATACAGATTCCTCATACCAGAAGATTTAAGAAATTTAACAAGGACGAATTCCTAGATCAAACCATCCCACACCTCATTAAAGATCCAACAGACCTTGATGAAGCTGTAACCTGCTGGCATGACACAATACACAATGCAGCCACACTTTATGCACAACAACCCTACCGTACAAAAAAACAAAATGCCCCATGGTTCAGACCCAAAATAAAGCAACAGAAAGCAAACTTACGCAAATGTGAGCGCAAATGGCACCACACAAAATCCAAAACCCACCAATCACAATACCAGGACACACTCATACTCTACAAGGAAACAATCAACATGGCAAAGAAAGAGTACTACTCAAAACTACTATCTCACTCTCTGAACTGACCACGAGAACTATTTGAAATAGTCAAGTCCCTAACTAATAATACGGCCAACAAGACCTCCTTTGAGAGTGACATCACACCACAAAAATTAGCAGATTATTACAAGGAGAAACTGTCAATACAAGAACTAACCAACTTAGATCTAAACACAACCTATCAAACACAAAACTCCTGGTCAACATTCACCCCTATCACAAAAGACATGCTCAAGAAAATCATATCCAAGATAAATACCAGCACATCATACCTTGATCCTTGTCCAATTCATTGGATAAAAGCAACAAAACCAGAACTCTTAGCATTTATCCTACCTATTGTTAACCTCTCCCTCCAGCATGGTCACCTCCTACACTCACTGAAACATGCCCTAATCCGCCCAATACTAAAAAGCAACACAATGGACAAAAATTTCCCATCCTCCTACAAACCCATTTCAAGCCACACCTTCATGGCAAAATTAATAGAAAAATGATTCAAATACAACTCCAAGATCATATAGACTCCTCAGCCCTGCTAGACGAACACCAATATGATTTCTGACCATTTCATGGAGTTGAGACACTCCTTACTATCCTATTTGACCAACTCATATGAGTAATTGATGACACCAGGAAAGCATTCCTACTCATCTTCCTTGACATCACCGCCGCCTTTGATAGCATAAACCATCATATCATGCTTTACAGACTTCACCATATAGGTATACAAAACACCATCCTAAAATGGTTCACCTCATACCTGTCCGACAGAACACAAGTATGAATTGAACACCAAATGTCCAAACAATACAAACAGCAACAAGGTCTTCCCCAAGGTTCCGCCCTATCAGCCTTCCTCTTCAATATATACATCCAACCTATCTGCACCATCATTAAAAAATTCCAGATAAAGAACCACTTATACGAAGAAGACATAATGTTATGTCTCCCACTTAACATCAAAAACCCATCAATCCAAAAGCTCACTGAATGCTTCGCAGAGATAAAAGAATGGCTCGAAAATCACAACCTTAAGATTAACCTCACGAAAACCGAAGCTATGTATGTAACAAGAAACCAGAGCTTCATTCCCCCCCTCCCCACCATCAATAAAGATACATGACACACATATAATGGTCAAAAACAAAATAAAATACCTTGGAGTTCTCATTGACTGCACCCTCAACATGACATCCCATATAAAATACACATCAAAAAAGATCTTCTATAAACTCAAAATGCTGAAACTACTCCGTCTACTACTCTACCTCAACGACTTTAAGTCTGTAGTCCAAGCAATCATCACCCCTCATTTTGATTTTGCCAAAACCACCCTATAAGGCATAAAAAAACAAACTCTAAGACAACTACAACTAGCTCAACACACAGCAGCTAGGATAACGATGAACATCAGCCCAACAGAACACATAACCCCCATACTATACAACCTCTACTGGCTTCCTTTACAAAACTGCATAAATTACAAAGTACTAGTCAAAACCTTCAAATTAATCAATGATATCACCCCCTCACACATCTTCACGCGCATCCAAAAAGAAACTAACTCCCGTTCTCAACGAAACTGCAACAAGAATCTCTATACCACCAGACTTCAGGAAATCAACGAAAGCAACAAACTACAAGGCATTCTCCCACAACACATCTATTCTCTGGAATGCACTCCCAGATCACATAAGAGACATAAAAGATCTCAAAATGTTCCAACAACAACTAAAAACGCACCTATTTACCCTCCAATTTGGAACCCAAATTAAAAACAATGGCCCAAATCACCCCCCCCCATCAATACCACACAGTCCGCCACCTCGTTACACACTAAAGCATAAAGGAATGCAAAATCTAAGCCCACTTACGTCAGATCCAAAGGAACAAACAGAACACAGAAAACTCCTCATAATTGTAAATAGCTAGAGATAAGATGCGCAAAGAGACACGTTACTGTAAATAGTTAAGAAGAAAACTTATTATGTTAATTGTACATAGTTAAGAAGAAACTGTTCTATGTAATTGAATATCTACCTGTACTGTAATATTCAATTTGTTGTTCAATGTAAACCGCTTTTGATCCACCAGAAAAATGCGGTATAAAAAATTTACAATAAATAAATAAATAATTTGATACTCAACTCACACCAATAGCTGCCCATTACAACATCCTGGTGCTGCTATGATAATATGCACAAATATTAGCTTCCCTGATGGAGTAGCCCTGTTTTGGAGGGTCTGTCACCAATGTTATCCGTATGTGATCTGTCCCATGGTTCCTGAGTTCTCATCTGCTTTGGTGGGCGATCCATGGTGTACATCTGATCATGTGCCAAGCATATTGTGCGGCTGCACGAGATCTGTAGTTGGCTTGCAACAAGCGCAAGGGAAAACACACAAATAGTTTTCATAGTATGCAATGGCTGGAGTACTGGCTTGCATATGCTACTTTACCCACATCTGCTGGTCCCTGAAAACTATACTTATATCTATCGCCTATGTGAAGAGATGTATGCCTGGGGCCTCAAATGTTAGTAGTCCTTGCCACTATATGTGTATACATGTCAAAATAGTTGGCTGAAACATACATATGTGACAGTTGGTATGAGGTCTCTGCTGATGGTTCTGATAATGGCAGCACATGCACTAATATGGTGGAAGTACATGCAATCTATCCTTTCCCAAAAAACACCTCACTGTCCACCCTTCACCTGTAGTCAGTTATCTTATGGGTGCATAACTGTCATGTTGGTATCTCTGGTCGCCCCTTTGCAGTATACAATGGAATGGGCATACTGCTGGTTGGATCATGTCTCACGTCACCTGCTCTGACCACATTTCCCCACTGATCATTGATCTCCACTGCCTGCCTATCAAATGTTGTATCCGTTGCAAGATCCTCACTCTGGTTTAGAGGACCCCACAATATTTGTCTGATTGTCATCTGTTTCACGACCCCTCCAGGAGCCTCTGCTCCTGACATATCAGTTATCTGCACCCTTTGCCATCCTCACATGAATACCTTGAGTCAAGGCCCCCTGCTGCCATCTTCTTCCTGGGTATCCCCCTCTGTAACTCACTCCCCATAGTTCTCTGAATGGAACCTTCCCTCCAGACCCTCAAGATTCATCCTTAATGCCCATTTCTGTAGAACCATCTATGATTTACCCCTCCCCATCACCTGACCTCTCCCTGGCCTCTCTGCTCTGCCCCATGGTCCCTGGTATGTCTGTTACTCTCTGAAGTGTGGGTGTTCTGTCCTACTTGATTAATGTTGTTTGCTTCCTTTGCAAACGTGCCCCTATTGTGAACCTTGCAAACTGCATTGATATCTGAAGGGCATGGTTGTGAATGCTCTGTAAAAGTCCCAAGAAAGATAACTCTGTGAACCTCAATGGCCTAGTGGGTCAAACCCACATAATGCATCCACATGTAGGGGCATTTAGTCAATGTGATGCAGGGGACATGGAAGCAGGGCTGGGCTGTCCACTAGGTGGGTTTGGAGACTGCTAAGGGCCTATGTGTGGCAGAGGTTCGAGGAGTCACATGTGGCAGGCCATGTGTGCTGAAGCACATGGTGCGCAGCAGAGCTCAGTGGTGGCCCTTTCCCTGATCTTGTTTCTGGAATGAGTGGCAGTGTGGGAGTGTGGCAATACAAGCTGGGGTTTGGGGGCCTGCACAGCATGGGGATGACAGCATAGCTGCAGACCCTGGCTTGGGTTGAAGAAACCCTTGGCCTGGGCCTGTGTCGAGTTTCCACAGTCCTTGTGAGCTAGGTTATAAACACAGTCATGTTTGAAAATGGTGGTACATAATCTGTGTGATGGGCATAATGTAGACCTATGTGTAAAGGGTTCCTGTGCACATGTACTTACTGTCTGTGGGTGGTCACTGCTCACATTGAAGTGCTCTCCTACTTGTGCCACTCCCCAATTAGCTACACACAGGGAACAGCACATTTTGAACACACTTGAGAGGTTAACTGCTTTTTCTCTGAAAGGACAGCTGAGAAACAGACTGGTAGGTCTTTCTTTCTTTTGCTTCAACAGGAACCAAAGCTCCACCAACTGATAAATGGCTGAGAAAAATAAAATCACAAAAGCTGTTGCCCCTATTATAGCTTCTGCCTCTGCCCAGACAGAGATCCCATTGCCAGTTGCCCATGGCCTATGTCTTTTGGGGAAACTGCTAGGTACGTATGACCTAGATTGGCCACTGTTGGAAACAGGATACTGGGCTTGATGGACCTTGGTCTGACCCAGTATGGCATATCTTATGTTCTTATGTTCAGTTGAAGGACCAGTTCCATGTGCAGGATGCCTGCATACTGAAGTTCTCAGGAAACAAGTGGAGGAGCTCAGAGAAGAGGTGGAGAGGCTGAGGAGCATTCAAGAAAGTAGGAAGTACATTGATGAATGCTTCTTGAAACATCAAAGCTCTCCAGCAGAGGTGAAGATGGGAGCCTACAGAATGATGAAGGTTGGAAATGCTTTCCTGTTAATATTGTAATTTCCTTTCCCCTTTTCACCATATGATTTCCTTGTTTTTTTTTGCACCATGTAAACCGCTCTGATATGTATTTGTAGAGCGGTATATTAAGTCAATAAACATAAACATAAATGAATCACCAGGGCCTGCAGAATCACCAATCCAACTCCTTCAGTCCTAGAAATGAAGAATCATTATGTAGCCCTGGAAATGGAAGAGGTGAAAGCATCCTTGGAAAGGGAAGAACCAGATGCGGGAACCCCAAAGTTGCAGAATCAATGACCACAAGGAAGTGAAGGGTAGTGGTGGTTGATGGCTCTCTTCTGAGAGGTATTGAGGCATCCATCTGCTGACCAGAGTTGATGTCCAGAGAGGTATGCTGTCTGCCAGGTGCCAAAATCCAAGATGTTATGGAGTTTGCCGAGACTCAACAAGCCCACTGATTATTACCCAATGTTGCTCATCCATATTGGCACAAATGATACTGCCAGGTATCCCTCTGAGCATATCAAAAGTTACTTCATGGCTCTGGGACAGAGGGTGAAGCAGATAGATGCACAAGTGATGTTCTCTTCAATCCTCCCTGTTGAGGGTAAAGGCCAAGGTAGAATAAACTCGCATCCTGGAGTTAAATGCATGGCTGCGTGGATGGTGTCATCAAGAGTGTATTGGTTTCCAAGAATATGGGATGCTGTTCCAATGGCAGAGCAGAGATGGCGTCAATCTATCCAAGAAGGGTTGATGTGTCTTCAATAGCAGACTGGCTAACATACTGAAGAGGGCTTTATACTAGATTTATTGTGGATGAGTGAAGAAAGCCCACAGGTAAGTGAAAGTCCCCAGTTAAGTGAAACAATAAATACCTTTATTGAAATGGGTAAAAGGGGCAACATCTGGAAAGCAGTGTGTATAAATGCCCATAGCATGGGAAATAAGATCCCAGATGTTCAGGCTTTAATGGGAGAGGCTGGCTTGGATTTAGTGGCAGTAATGGAGACATGGTTCACAGACAATCATGACTGGGATGTAACTGTATCAGGCTATACTTTATTCAGAAAGGACAGGGTAGGAAGAAAGGGAGGAGTAGCACTATATGTAAAAAAAATATTAAAACTATGGCAGTATAGGGCTTAAAAGGGAGAGAGGAGGCACTGTTGGTTAAACTAGAAAGAGGGAAAGAGAAATCCATTCACTTTGGCATGATATACATACCTCCCTCAAAGGGAGAAGAAATGGATGGAGATTTAATAGAAGACATATGCAGCATTGCCAGGAAAAGGGAAGTGCTACTGATAGGGGATTTCAATATGCCAGATATTGATTGGCGTATCCCTGCTGCAGTATCATATAGAAGTAAGCAGGACTACAAAAGGGGACTGTTTCTTCTGGAGAGAAATCTGCAATTGTGAGTATATACTTCTGGGAATTTTCTGTAAGGAATTCTTTGTATTAAAGCTAATTAATCTGTGAACCCACTATTTTTTGTTAAATCAGTCAGGGCCTAGTAGCAGCAGTTTAAGTTTAAATATAAAACACAGAAGAGAGCTTTCTGGTTACATATCATACCCAGCAGAGAGCTTGTAGTTTAAATTTAATAGTCACTCAGGGCCTAGTATCAGCAAAGTACTTTTAGTTTAAATTTAAAACACAGAAGAGAGCTTTCTGGTTTAATTTGGAACCCAGCAGAGAGCTTGTAATTTAAATTTAATAGTCACTCAGGGCCTAGCATCAGCAAAGTACTTTTAGTTTAAATTTAAAACACAGAAAAGAGCTTTCTGGTTAAATTTAGAACCCAGCAGAGAGCTTGTAGTTTAAATTTCATAATAGAGCCTAGCAGCAGCAAAGAGCTATAATTTAAAATTTAAAATCAAATAAGAGTATAGCTTACCTCAGCAGCACAGGACAGGGTACTGTGTAGCAGACCTCTTTTAATAAGTGTTATTTCCCAAATTACCCATGTCTACCAACAGCCAAACTAATATGAATAAAATACAGTCTCTAAAATGCTTGTATGCAAATGCTAGAAGTCTAAAAAATAAGATGGGAGAGTTAGAATATATAGCACTAAATGAGAGGTTAGATATGATTGGAATATCAGAGACACGGTAGAAGGAGGACAACCAGTGGGACACTGTGATACCTGGATACAAACTATATCGTAATGATAGAGCTGATGAAATTGGTGGAGGGGTTGCGCTCTATGTTAGAGAGGGCATTGAGTCAGAAAGGATTAAAGTTTTGCAGGAAACAAAATTTGCTGTAGAATCTCTATGGATTGAAATTCCATGTAAAAAGGGGAAGGCGATGGCAGTGGGGGTGTACTATCGACCGCCTGGCCAGAATGAACAAATGGAAGATGAAATGCTCAAAGAAATCAAGGAAGCTAACAAAGGTTATAGCACAGTAATAATAATGGTTGATTTCAATTACCCCGGTATCGACTGGGTCAGTGTCACGGCAGGATATGCTAGGGAGATAAAGTTCCTAGATGACATAAATGACTGCTTCTTTGAGCAGCTGGTTCATGAACCGACCAGAGGGGAAGCCATATTAGACCTAGTTCTTAGTGGAACACCAGATCTAGTGCAAGAGATAAGGGTGTTGGGTCCACTTGGCAATAGTGATCATAGCATGATCACCTTTGATTTAATTAGTGGAGGAGGGATAGTAAGGAAACCACAGTACTACCTTTTAACTTTCGAAAGGGAGACTATGATAAAATGAGGAAAATAGTTAAGAAAAGACTAAATGGAGCAGTTGCAAAGGTTAAAGACTTACATCAAGCTTGGGTGTTGTTGAAAAATACTATCTTGGAAGTCCAGACCAGCTGTATTCCACGCTTTAAGAAAAGTGGAATGAAGTACAAAAGACTGTCAGCATGGTTTAAAGGTGAGGTCAGAGAGGCTGTTTTTGCCAAAAAAGCATCTTTCAGGAAATGGAAAAAAGAGCCAAATGACGAAACCTGGAAACAGCACAAGCACTGGCAAGTCAAATGCAAGGCATTGATAAAGCAGGCAAAGGGAGAATTTGAGAAGAAGCTTGCTGCGGAAGCAAAAACACAAAATAAAGAATTTTTCAAGTACATTCGAAGCAAAAAACCAGTGAGAGAGTCAGTTGGTCCATTAGATGATAGAGGAGTTAAAGGGGCACTAAGAGGCGACAAGGCGATAGCGGAGAGACTGAATGAATTCTTTGCTTCAGTCTTTACTGAGGAAGATGTAGGGATGTTACCAATGACTGAAGTGGTATTTAAAGCTGCGGAAGAATTGAAGGAAATATCGATACATCGGGAAGATGTATTACAACTATTAGATAAACTGAAGAGTAGCAAATCACCTGGGCCGGATGGTATACATCCAAGGGTGTTGAAAGAACTGAAATATGAGATTGAAGACCTGCTATTAGTAATCTGTGAATTTTCATTAAAATCATCTGTAATACCTGAAGATTGGAGGATCGCCAATGTAACACCAATTTTTAAAAAGGGTTCCAGGGACGATCCGGGAAACTACAGACCGGTGAGCCTGATGTCAGTACCGGGAAAAATGGTAGAAACCATCATAAAGAATAAAATTACTCAGCATGTCATTACTCAGCATGTCATGGCCTAATGGGAGACAACCAACATGGTTTTAGACAAGGAAGATCTTGTCTTACTAATCTATTATGTTTTTTTGAAAGTGTGAATAAACAGGTGGACAAAGGTGAGTTGGTTGATATAGTGTATCTGGACTTTCAGAAAGCCTTTGACAAGGTCCCTCATCAGAGACTTTTGGCAAAACTAAAGAGTCATGGGATAGGAGGCAGTGTACTACTGTGGATCAAGAACTGGTTAAAAGATAGAAAGCAGAGGGTTGGGCTAAATGGCCAATTTTCCCAATGGAGAAAAGTGAATAGTGGTGTACCCCAGGGATCTGTGCTGGGTCTGCTTCTTTTTGACATATTCATAAATGACCTGGAAAGTGGAATAACGAATGAGGTTAAAAAATTTGCAGATGACACAAAACTATTTAAAGTTGTTAAAACCCAAGAGGATTGTGGAGAATTGCAAGAGGATCTTGATAAATTGGAAGACTGGGCATCAAAATGGCAGATGAAATTTAATGTGGAGAAGTGCAAGGTTATGCACCTAGGGAAGAACAACCCAAACTATGGTTACACGATGCAAGGTTCCACATTAGAAACCACCACCCAGGAAAAAGATTTAGTCGTCATTGTGGATAGCATGTTAAAACCCTCGGCCCAGTGTGCAGCGGCAGCCAAGAGAGCAAATAGAATGCTAGGTATCATAAGGAAAGGAATGGAAAATAAAACAAAAGATATTATAATGCCTCTATATCGTTCAATGGTGAGATTGCACCTTGAATATTGTGTGAAATTCTGGTCGCCGTATCTTAAAAAGGATATAGCGTTATTAGAAAAGGTTCAGAGAAGAGCCACCAAAATGGTGAAGGGGATGGAGGGATACTCCTATGAAGAAAGGCTAAAAAGGTTAGGGCTCTTTAACCTGGAAAAGAGACGGCTGAGGGGAGATATGATAGAAGACTGTAAATTAATGAACGGAGTGGAACGGGTAAACGTAGATCGATTGTTTACCTTATCAGAATATAGAAAGACTAGGGGACATGCAATGAAGCTACAGGGTAAACTATTTAAGACTAAAAAAAGAAGATATTTTTTCACTCAACGTGTAATCAAACTCTGGAATTTGCTACCGAAGGATGTAGTAAAGGCTGTTAGTTTAGCTGGGTTTAAAAAAGTTTTGGACAAGTTCCTGGAGGAAAGGTCCATAAACCATTATTAAGAAGGGACCCAGGATATCAATGCTTGACCCAGTACAAGCATTGTGGAACCTGTCTCTTTTGGGGAAACTGCTAGGTACGTATGACCTAGATTGGCCACTGTTGGAAACAGGATACTGGGCTTGATGGACCTTGGTCTGACCCGGTATGGCATATCTTATGTTCTTATGTTCTTATAAGCAGATCCTGGATTATTTACAGGAAGAACTATTCAGACAACTGGTAACAGAACCCACATGTGAGGGGACCATACTGGACTTGGTGCCTACTGTGATAAGGAAGCTTATCATAGCTCAGGTAGGAGCTATAGAAAAGATGATGTGACTCTGAACAAGCAACCTGTCAGTTCTGGTAGAAGCAAGAAAACAGAGTTTTCACATAAAAGACTACCAGTCCCAGAATGCACCAGGTTTCCAGCAGCCATGAGAGGGGCTGAAGTGAGGAAATGTGTGTGCAATCAAGAGAGCTATGAGGTAATCCCTAAGCACTCATCTCAAAGGGCAGGGCCTGATTCAAGACAGCTGCGCTGTGTTAGGGAGCAGCACACATTAAAACAGGATAAGAGTAGAGTTTATTCTTCAGATGACAGCTTCAGGAAGAGATACAGAGGGGAGAGCTTCAGCAACGGCTACAAGCACCAGTATCACCTGGAGAAACAGAAGCCAAGCCAAGCAGATAGAGAGAGAAGGAAACTCTCTGGAAGGAAGAGAAGAAAGGCCATTGGAAGGTCTGGGAGATTCCAAGGCAGTACTCATACTGGGAGGTATTCCAAAGGCCAGCAGAGTCCATTGGACTGGATTCAGCCAGAGGAATGGAGTGGCAGAGATAGGAATCGCCAGTGGCTACCTGGAAGAGAGAAGACTGCATGTGGAAGGGACTTTCAGACCAAGGCCAGAAGGTATGTGAGAGAAGATCCAGTGTCCAGGGATCAAGATTGGAAGGCTGGACATCAGAATTGGATTACATATTGGCCAGGCTATACAGAGAGGAATAATGATAGCAGGAGAGGCTCAGGTATGAACACTGATCCAGACCCTATCTATAATAGAGAATGGCAGCAAGGGAATAAGCATTCTCATGATAGTGCCTTAATGAAAGACTCATCTGTGCCAATGTATGATATTGACCCTATGATTGTTGATGCAGGGGGAAATACAGCAGATGAAACTATTTACATGGACTGTTCTTTATCTAAATGCTATTGCTAGTTTTCTATGAGCAAACACATCAGCCATCACAAAGAAACCTAACTTTGTTCTTTATTTCTACTGCAAACAGCTCTTAAAGCAGGATTTGGGTTCACACAGTAGCAGCCAGCCAGCTAAAGGCTTACAGCTGGTCAATTGATAGTAATTAAAGCTGCACCTGATTGTGTGTGTGAGCAAGGGAGAATCACTGCTGAGATCGGCGTGGAAAATAAGCAGAAGTTAACCTAACCAGCAAAGTTTATTCTTTACCTTGTGCCTTTGTATTTGGTAATTACTTGCTAAGAAAACATTAGCTAATTGCCTGACAAGCTGAAGGTTGTTTTCTGGTTTACTTTGTGACTTTTTGTTATCCATTTTAAACACTGCAAGCAAGTAACCTCATTTATAGTGCTATCAAGCATACATGTGCTGGGTGAATTAAACCCCATCAATAAAAGAAGTATTTTATTGATCTTACCACTTGGTTTCACAACTCAAATTATTGTCATCAGCTGTGTTTGGGAGTGAATGAACTACAATACCCACAATACCTTGCAAGAATCATATGAATATATGCATCGTCAAGATTGTGTAAGTTCTCACCCTAGGCAGCCGTCTGACAAATGGCGTAGTTTTTCGGATTGCTCTTGCACCAAGAGGATTTACTTGTTGTGGATTACAAATAAAAGTCAAGTTTAAAGCTTTAAGAAGATTTTTTCCCTCGTCTGCACTTTGGAGGAAAAGTGGTTGTTCCAGGAAGCTGTCCCAGAGGAAAAGACCCTGTGCAAAGCTGGATTCATCACTGAGACAAGGTAATATGTACCTGGGCATGTCTAGTGGTGGATGTGTGTAAGCACAGGGGGTAATTGAAAAAAAAAAAACCACACCTGGTTGGAAGGTGCTGCTCTTTGGTTTTTTTTTTCTTTTTTCTTTTCTTGCAGGGGTCAAGATGGATCCGAGGGAGATGGCTCAGTGGATGGCAGCCCAATTCAGCAAGCAGCAGGAGCTATCACAGCAGGCCCAGGACACTGCTATGAGGGCCTTAATGGAACAGCAGAAACCAGTGCTTGATCTGGTGCAAGCTCTAGTTCAGCTGCAGAGCCAAAGTGGAACAGATGCAAGACCAGCAGTTAGTACTGGTACACCACATGTGAACAATGTGGGACTCAATCAAGGGATTGGGGCATTTAATTTTGGGAAATTAACTCCAGGAGATAATGTTGATGATTTTCTAGAGTCTTTTGAAAGAGTGGCACAGGCTTTAGCATGGCCAGAGACCCAGTGGGCAGTAAGGCTGGCAGCCTCATTAACTGGTGAGGCACTAGCAGCTTACAGAGAAATGCCAGCAGCCCAGGCTTTGATTTATAAGGATGTAAAGGCAGCTATTAGAGATCGCCTAGGGTTGTCTATTTCAGAGTATAGGCGAATGTTTAGAGCTGTTACATTGAAAGTGGGTGAGACACCCAGGGCTCTGAGTCAGAGAATCAGAAGTTTAGCTGTAAAATGGTTGGAGCCTGAGCAAAAGACAGTAGAAATGTTATTAGATAGTATAATGCTGGAACAATTTATGCTTGGGGTACCTAAAGATTTGAATGTTTTTCTTATACAGCAAAATTGCCAAAATCTTGGAGAGGCAACCATGCTAGCAGAGAGATTCTTGGAAGCCACGCAGGCTTGCCATAGAATGGGTGGCCCTCTAAAGATGGATGCTGAGGCTAGATGTGCTGTATCAGAAAAAGGAATAATTAGGAATGTTTCTAAAAATGAATGTACTGTATCAAACCAGATGACACAGTGGAATAGAAAGAAATGTTTCAAGTGTGGAAAAGTGGGACACTTAGAGAAGAGATGCCAGACACACACTAGTTTAATGGGTCTGGATTTAAAACAGCCCAAGGAAGGAATTCTTTTGATGGTTGATGTGCAAGGAATTACCACAAATGCATTATTAGACTCTGGGGCAGACCAGAGTATGATGTCAAAAAGGCTTTGGAAGAGGATAGAGGCCCAAGAAAGATTTGTGCCTAGAACCCCTGAAAGCCAAGTTCACATCAGATGCGTTCATGGTGCTGCATCATCATATCCCACCTATAGGCTAAAGGTTAAGTGCCTAGGGAAACAAGAGGAAGTCCTATTAGCAGTGGTGCCTAGGCTACCCTTTGATTTGGTCCTAGGAAAGGACTGGCCAAGATTTAAGCAGGAACTAGTGAAAGGGCTAGGAAAGAAGGAGGGAGAAGGTTTATTAATGGAAATAGCTCCCGGGCCTTTCTTTGGAAGTCCTCAGTCCCTAGCTAAAAAGATGGTTAAGCTTCCAGAAGGCCAAACTATGGGTAATAAGAGGGGCCTTGTATCCACCCGCTCGCAGGCTAAGTTAGAGAGCCAGCAGAAGGAGGAGGGGGAGCAGGCAGAGTTATTAGGAGATTTACCCTCTCATGATGATTTAATAACCCCATCATCTGGTAAAGTAAGAAAGTTGAAAGCACAAAAGAGGCGTGAGAGACTTTGCAGAGCACAGGGTAGGGCTGAGATGTTAGCTGGTCAAAGTTTACCCTGGGTGCCAGCTGAGTTGGTGGCAAAGTTTCCTAACTTTCCACAAGAGCAGCGAGCTGATCAAGCTCTCACCCGAGCTTTTAAGTATGCTCAGGAGGTCAGGGAGGAATTGCCCAGATTCAGACTAGATAATGACATATTATATAGAGAGAGTCAGGACCCCAGAAATGGTGCCATACGGAAACAATTGGTGGTACCCACAACTTTCAAAGGGCTAGTACTTAGACTAGCACATGATCATCCAGTGGGAGGTCATAAAGGTATGCAAGGAACGCTGGATCAAATTCTTGTGCGTTTTTACTGGCCAGGTATATTCAAAGAAACTGCCCAGTTTTGTGCGGCATGTCCAGCATGTCAGCGAGTTACAGCTGCTCACCCACCGGTGGTGCCATTGATCCCCATGCCAATCATCACAGACCCAATTGGTCGCATTGCCATGGATATTGTAGGCCCATTAGTTAAAACGCCCCGAGGTTTCCAATACATCCTAGTTATGGTAGATCAGGCAACAAGGTTTCCCTGGGCCATACCATTGAGGAATGTTTCTGCAAAAACAATAGCTTTAGAGCTAGTAAAATTGTTTTGTGAAGTGGGATTCCCAAGAGAGGTGTTGACTGACCGAGGGTCCAATTTTGTATCCAAATATTTGGCCCAGGTCTGGGATGCCTTTGGCATTCGTCACGTGAAAACCTCAGCCTACCATCCACAATCAAATGGTTTGGTGGAGAGATTCAACCAAACTCTCAAACAAATGTTGAGAAGGGGGTTAGCAGGAGAGGTAAAAGAATGGGATATGTTATTACCCTTTGCCTTATATGCCTGCAGGGAAAGAATTCAAGTGTCCCTAGGTGTAACTCCGTATGAGTTGATGTATGGTAGGGCTCCCCGGGGTTTGTTGGATATCTTGAGGGAACAATGGATTGATCCTGAACCGGGAAGTCAGGAGGTGCCACTGTTTCTACGTGACTTGAGAGCACGTTTGAAAAGGACGTCGCAGGTTGCTGAGAGGAACCTGCAGGACAGTCAAGTTCGCCAGAAAGGGTGGTATGATAGAAAGGCCAAAAGCCGCCAATTAAGCATTGGTGAAAAGGTTTTGGTTCAAGTAGCAGGAACTGCTCCAAACTTTGAGGTACAGTGGAAAGGGCCATGGGAGGTTGTTAAACAAGTAAGCCCAGTGTCTTATATGGTAGAAAATGCCAAAGGGCGTAGGCAGACCTACCATATTAATGTACTTAAGTCTTGGAGGGAGAGGCCTGTAGATAATGACCTTGAACCCAGTCAGGAAGTAAGTGAGCTTCAAGAAGATAACACTCTCGTAGGTATTATGGACTGTAGAGAAGCAGTTTCACCAGTAAAACCAGTCCGTAATAACTTAAGCAGGGGGGTATGTGATAAGGAAGCTTATCATAGCTCAGGTAGGAGCTATAGAAAAGATGATGTGACTCTGAACAAGCAACCTGTCAGTTCTGGTAGAAGCAAGAAAACAGAGTTTTCACATAAAAGACTACCAGTCCCAGAATGCACCAGGTTTCCAGCAGCCATGAGAGGGGCTGAAGTGAGGAAATGTGTGTGCAATCAAGAGAGCTATGAGGTAATCCCTAAGCACTCATCTCAAAGGGCAGGGCCTGATTCAAGACAGCTGCGCTGTGTTAGGGAGCAGCACACATTAAAACAGGATAAGAGTAGAGTTTATTCTTCAGATGACAGCTTCAGGAAGAGATACAGAGGGGAGAGCTTCAGCAACGGCTACAAGCACCAGTATCACCTGGAGAAACAGAAGCCAAGCCAAGCAGATAGAGAGAGAAGGAAACTCTCTGGAAGGAAGAGAAGAAAGGCCATTGGAAGGTCTGGGAGATTCCAAGGCAGTACTCATACTGGGAGGTATTCCAAAGGCCAGCAGAGTCCATTGGACTGGATTCAGCCAGAGGAATGGAGTGGCAGAGATAGGAATCACCAGTGGCTACCTGGAAGAGAGAAGACTGCATGTGGAAGGGACTTTCAGACCAAGGCCAGAAGGTATGTGAGAGAAGATCCAGTGTCCAGGGATCAAGATTGGAAGGCTGGACATCAGAATTGGATTACATATTGGCCAGGCTATACAGAGAGGAATAATGATAGCAGGAGAGGCTCAGGTATGAACACTGATCCAGACCCTATCTATAATAGAGAATGGCAGCAAGGGAATAAGCATTCTCATGATAGTGCCTTAATGAAAGACTCATCTGTGCCAATGTATGATATTGACCCTATGATTGTTGATGCAGGGGGAAATACAGCAGATGAAACTATTTACATGGACTGTTCTTTATCTAAATGCTATTGCTAGTTTTCTATGAGCAAACACATCAGCCATCACAAAGAAACCTAACTTTGTTCTTTATTTCTACTGCAAACAGCTCTTAAAGCAGGATTTGGGTTCACACAGTAGCAGCCAGCCAGCTAAAGGCTTACAGCTGGTCAATTGATAGTAATTAAAGCTGCACCTGATTGTGTGTGTGAGCAAGGGAGAATCACTGCTGAGATCGGCGTGGAAAATAAGCAGAAGTTAACCTAACCAGCAAAGTTTATTCTTTACCTTGTGCCTTTGTATTTGGTAATTACTTGCTAAGAAAACATTAGCTAATTGCCTGACAAGCTGAAGGTTGTTTTCTGGTTTACTTTGTGACTTTTTGTTATCCATTTTAAACACTGCAAGCAAGTAACCTCATTTATAGTGCTATCAAACATACATGTGCTGGGTGAATTAAACCCCATCAATAAAAGAAGTATTTTATTGATCTTACCACTTGGTTTCACAACTCAAATTATTGTCATCAGCTGTGTTTGGGAGTGAATGAACTACAATACCCACAATACCTTGCAAGAATCATATGAATATATGCATCGTCAAGATTGTGTAAGTTCTCACCCTAGGCAGCCGTCTGACACTACCTATGGTGAAAGTGTTTCTGTTGTTATAGTGGGAGATCATAACGCATCCAGTGATCACCAGACGGTGTGGTTCACTATTAGGACTAGGGCTGATAAGTCACTATTAGGACTAGAGCTGATCAAATCCATTCAAAAGCGAGGGTCTTAGATTTTAGGAAAACCAACTTTGCCAAGATGGGTCAATACCTCAAGGAGTCATTAGCGAGATGGGAACAGCTGAGGGATGTAGAAAAACAGTTGGCAAAACTGAAAGGGGATATTTTAAGGGCATCCAACCTTTTTGTTAGAATGGTAAATAAAAGGAAAAGGAAAAGGAGGCCGCTATGTTTCTCAAAAGAAATAGTTGAAAACTGAAGAAAAAGAGGGAGGACTTCATAAAATATAAGAGATCATAGAGAGAAGAAGACAGGCATCTATATTTGGAAAATCTGAGAGAGGCTTGCAAAGTTATCAAGAAAGCAAAGATTCAAAAAGAGGAGGAGATAGCCAATGCAATAAAATGGGAGGGTAAGACATTTTTCAGATACGTAACTGAGAGGAGGAAGGGTAAACATGGTATTGTCAGATTCAAGGATGAAGGGGAGGAATATGTAGAAGCTGATGAGGATAAAGCGGAATTGCTTAACAAATATTTCTATTCTGCATTCATAGATGAAGGACCAGGAGCAGGACCTCAGAAAACACCTACAAACAGCAACAGAAGCAAGGGGCATCTTGGACGATTTTCAGAAGACTATGTTTGTGAGGAACTAGCTAAACTAAAAGTAGACAAAGCAATGGGACTGGATGGGATACATCTGAGAATACTGAGGGAACTTGGGAACATTCTAGCAGCTCTGCTGACTGACCTTTTCAATGCCTCTTTGGAGTCATAGTGATGCCAGAGGACTGGAGAAAGGCACATGTGGTCTCTTTACACAAAAGCGGAAGTAAGGATGTGGTTGAAAACTACAGGCCACTTAGTTTAACCTCTGTGTTGAGAAAATTATTGGAAGCGCTGCTGAAAGAGAAAATAGTGAGGTTTCTGGAGTCCAATGGATTACTGGATCCGAGGTAGCATGGATTCACTAGAGGCAGGTCTTCTCAGAAAAAACTGTTTGATTTCTTTGACTGGGTGATCAGGGTGTTGAACTGATGGAAAGCCCTAGATGTGGTGTATTTAAGATTTCAGTAAAACCTTTGACACTGTTCCACACAGGTGACTTATAAACAAACTGAGCACCCTAGGGATGGATCCTAAAGTTACTGCTTGGGATAGAAATTGGTTGAGTGGGAGGTGACAAAGGGTACAGGTAAATGGAGCTCACTCTGAGGCCATGCTGAAAACTTGGCAAGGGACACCACAGCAGCATCCCAGGGCATAGTCTGTATGTAGGGTATACATTGTCACTAAGACATTCAGCAGGGACTGTCAGCTACATCTACGTGCAGCCGAGAACATGTCAGAGAACTGGGAGGTGGGTCAAACCACAGCATCCATGTGTGGTGTTCCCTACTTCCAATGTCCACCTCCCAAGGAAATACAGCATTTCCTTACACTAGAGATATGACCATGAAGTGCATGTTTGTAATAAACATAGACTCAGAATCTCAATGAGAGGGTCCTGACAGAGTCAACCACAGAGAATATGAATGGGCTCAGCATTTGACTATATTGTTGAGATACATCCCAGGAAAGGCATATGCATGTGTGTGTCTTGTGTATCAACGCAGTTGCCCCCCCTCCCCCATGATTGAGCTGGAGCAACAGAGTCATGTTGGACTCACCAGTTTGCAATTTATGAGCCACCTTTAATGTGTTTCACAAATCTCACAGCACGACTTCATATGTGGTCACAACATTGGTGGATAGGGTGTCAAACCAATCGACATCCACCCTCCAAGCAGGACCTAGTGTGTGACCGATGATAAGTACTGACAGTCAACAGTCAGCATGCTTCCTGATGCCTCCTGACCACAGTTCATGCTTGACAGCGCAACCATGCAGAATACTGCTGTCTGTGAACATACACCACACATTGGCGCATGGATTCTGTGCACATAGATTGTCTGTATACTATTGTCACTAAGAGGTCCTGGAGCCATCTAGGAGGATCAGTGCAGGGAGGGGAACAAGGCCTCAGTGCACCTATGCTAAACAAGATCACCTATGCTAAACAAGAAGGCATTGGCATATGTGATGTGAGGCATGGTACTATACACCAAGGTGGCCCGAGGGAATGGCCAGATCAAAAACAGAGTTCCTCAGTTACTAATCACAGCAGATCTGTGAATACACAGCACAATACTTGTACACACTGACAACAGACAATATAGGACACACATAGACAGAGTGCAAGCTGTGGAGGGGTGAGGACACAATGTGAGTGCCAACACAGTTACAGCAAGTGTTTGCACAAGCAAATCACCTATGTCAACAGTTGCAGCCTCAAAGGTAGGTGGGTCATTCAGAGCTCACAACAACTGTGGTAATTGTAGAACTGGTCCAATCCCTGCATGATGTACTCTTCCCTTGGCTGCCCCAGAAACAGTAAGCATCATGAAATCATCACAACAGACCGAATATCACCTACAGTGAGAGAGGTGATATGTGTGAGATTTGTGTGTGGACCCCTATCCAGACTGTCAGCTACAATATGGTGGGGCAAAAAGTTCAACATTACTCTCAATATGTCATTTCTACATTATCTAAGAAGGTATTGTTGGTAACTTGCTGATATTAGTCCTTGCTTGTTTGCAGGAGAGTGGAGTACGTTTTCAGAATGGGTTAGTTCTATTTTTGACTGAACGTCCAAGACGCTGTTGTACGATAATGTAGAAATGACACATTGAGAGTAATGTTGAACTGTTACACTGAGAGTTCATTGAGAATCCTGAAAAGTACTTTTTTGGATTGAATCCATTTTGTAAGTGTTGAATTTGTAATTGGTATGACTGGGTTTAAATTGTTTATATATTATTAAAGAAAAGATGGGGGAGGTTGGAGACCAGTGAAGTGAGTGTCTGCTAATCCCTAAGGTGATTTTTTCGCCAACTGTAGGGCATATAGCCATCCTGAGGTCTTCTTTACCCCTTAATGGATTGTTGGTTGCTAACCACCGTTAAGTGTTGATTTTTTTATATATTATCTTATAAAAAGGTGTTTTTGAGTAAATATATTTTTGCTAAGAGATTGTGTTGGTTGGATTAATTAGGCTCTTAGATAGTCTGTTTTTTTGTGTGAAGAACAAAATCTTACCATGCATTAGTAAACATGCCCCACAGTCCATTTTTTTGAAGTCAGAATGATTCCAAAACAAAAGATAAATAGTCTATGCCTGGGATGAGTTAGTATGATGGTCTGTCAGCAAAAGAGGTCTTACCCATTGTTCAGTAGGAGAATATAGCTATACCTTCTCCTAAGAGAGATAGCTAACCATAACGCAGAAGATGGGTAGCCTCTCTCATGCAAAAAGTACTCACCCACAACAAAAACACTGTAAATTCTTCACGCAAACTAAAGAAGTTCTGTTTTACAAATTACATGAGCAAATGATCCCTGTAGCAGCCTGTTAATGTGACCTCTTTAGGGAACAACTTATATACAGGAACACGTCACTCTTAAAAATAAATAAATGCCTCCCTTGCAAATGTATTGCTTTTGCAAAAAGTCTTTATTTTGACATGTGCATGTTTACTAGGCAGTGTTCCTTATCAACAGAATGCATGTTCTAAGAAATGTGTGCCTGTAATGGGAATATTTCTGGAATAAAGATAGTTTACTGATTTACACATTAGAAGGCATACAAATTCTCAAAATACAGTACCCTAGTTAATATTTCCTTTTATTTAATTTATTTATTTAACAATTTTTATATACCGCCTTTTCATTTAATCAAGGCAGTTTACAATAACATTAACTTTACAGAGAACTTGCAAATTTAAACAATAACTTTAGCTTTTACAAAGAACATTGCAAATTTAAACAATAACAGAGAACTTGCAATTTTAAACATTTAAACGTTAACTTTTACAAAGAATTTGCAAATTTAACAGTAGCAGAGAACTTGCAATTTTATACTGATATCAAAGAATAGATGGTGAAAGTGATTTTTATTAGAATTGTTCCTTTATTAAAGTGTCTTTGCACTAAACATGCTTTTGGTGTAAAAACATGACATGTATTAAGTGCAAAGTCTCTGCGTAACTGTTGGGGGCATGATCAGCATGTTCCCAACAGTTAGCGCATGGTGCAAGTACCGCTGGTGCACCCAACTCCACCTGTTGTGGTGGCATTAGGTGCACTTATACTAATGGCAACACTAATGGATGATCATTCCCCCCTTGAGCCATTCCAACATGGCTTCAAAAAGAACTACGGAGTTGAAACCCTTATAACATCACTCTTAGGGGTATGTTTACTAAACTGCGGTAAACGTGAATAACGCGCGTTGTACGACATTAACGATCGTTAGCGCGCTATAGCGCATTAACGATCGTAAACGTGCTATAGCACGCGTTATCACGCACTAACGAGCGTAATGCTCCGCAGCGCGGTAAAACACCGCAGAAGGTGGAGAGAGGGCGGAGAGAAGGGGTCAATGGGCGAAGAGTGGGCGGGGAGAGGCTCCCTTCACACTAACGCGCTGATTTTCAGTGCTGAATTCCAACGCGAATGAAAACCTACCGGTAAAAGCACTTTAAAGGGGAGAGAAACCATTTACATGTCAGCAATGTACAGCCTAGGCAGGGAAACCAAAAAAAGGTGATAAGTGTGATACATGTGCACAGAACAAAAGGGCACAGAAACACCAAAAATGACCCCAACAAACTGGAAAAAAACAACAACCAAGCTGGCCAATAGTGGTAGCAATGAGAAACATCAAACTCCCCCCCCCCCCCGAGTAAGCTCCATAGAACAGATATAATTCGTGGAAGGGTCCATACTCCGTCCCCATACAAGGTGCATGGTCCCACAGTGAAATAGCGCTGCTCAGAGATTTCCCCACCATCGGACATGGTTCCTATGGTGTGCACATGTCCCGCAACATCAGGGCGGGCATGTCGGAATGGGCAACCGGGCAGATGCTGGAAAAGGGGATACAGAGGGCTGCAGGCGGCACATGCAGTGGCGCAGCTGGGCCACAGTGGGGACTAGGGTGATGCTCAGATGGCCCATATGAATGCGTAAACAGTAGAGCCAGACAGCAACTGATGAGGGCCCAACATGGGCACGAGTGTGTCTCCCAAAGCGTCACAGGGGAGAGTACCCAACAGCAACCCCCAAGGGCACGGAACACTGGCAGGCGGGGCTGG
The DNA here is from genome assembly GCA_033557465.1 of Ichthyophis bannanicus. Taxonomy (NCBI): domain Eukaryota; kingdom Metazoa; phylum Chordata; class Amphibia; order Gymnophiona; family Ichthyophiidae; genus Ichthyophis; species Ichthyophis bannanicus. The sequence continues at coordinate 613,681,987 of CM066035.1, forward strand.
GGGGAGCATAGACGTCTATGCAGGCACCCCTACCCCAGAACATGCACCATAGGCGGCTGCCTACCTGCACATTTGATGGCCTGAGACCGCGCACCACCAGCTCCACCAGCAGAAGGGCATGTCAGCATGGTGGCTGAGGGATACTGGTGGTGGAGGGGGCAGTGGCAGCTGCCCGGAGCAGACCGTGACCTAGCCCTGTGTAGGTGGGTGCCATGCACTGCAACAGACAGGCCCTGTCTGACCAACAGTCATGATATCACCAGGGAACGCACCATCTCTGTGAGAACATGGTGGTGCAGTGCACAGAACCACTGTATTCAGAAGCACGAAGGTCACAGGTTCAAGTCCCAGCTGTGGTTTCCGCCAACCCAGTCCTCATATTTTACCCACTACTATAACGTGCTAATACAGGCAGAACCGTTCTTGCAGATGACGTAAACATGCCCAAAACACCAACATTTTACCCTACAGAGCACAGACACCATAAACATGCACATTACCTAGAGCAGAGCCTCCCAAATGCAGTCCTGGAGGGTCAAACACCATTCCAGTTCCATGCTGCCTCTGATAAAGATGCCTGTGCTGCATTTCTATGCGCCACCCCCATGGTATGCAGATGTATCTCATGCATATTCATGAGGGACAGCATGAAAACCCGAACAGTGTTTGGCACCGCAGGACTGGAGTTGGGAACCTCTGCCGTAAAGCAGCAGCCAACAGGGGCAGACACACCCACACCCACAGGCCCCATTATCCACAGCCTTCTGGAGAGGCAGGACTGTGGGCTCTTCGTGTATCTCCCAATACTAGCACTTGCATACCTTAGTAATGCCACCCTAAACCAGGGAATATGGTACACATCTATAAAAAGGTTGCTAGGATTACTGGCAGATAGCAATTCCTAGGTTAGGTACAAGTGTCTGAGTGAGCTGCATCATAGCAACCTTTCTGATGTATGTGGAGTGTGCTACAGGTCATGTGTCTGACAGTGTTTACCAACCTGGGGAGTGACTCCTACAGTATTGCGTACCATAGCCATGCCTGCACTGTGCCCAGGACTTGTGTGGTGGCCTGGGCTGCCCAACACCTCTATAGTTGCACAATGCTGGCATAGGTGTGGGGAGTGTGTGTCTGTCTATCCAGTGTTTGGTGGCTTCCAACACCCTCCACAGTCCACACTGCTAGCACTGTTCCCAGTATTGGCCTGCCAATGTGCATAATGAGGAGCAAGGTACTGTGGGAATAGCCTGGATAGGGTGGCCTGGTCTGGCCGCATCTGCGCTGGGCATAGGGCAATTGTTCAGACATTGTAGTACCCGGTACCACCTGCACAGACAGAGTGGCCACAGCATGTCCTGCTGGGAGGTCACTCTCGCCCTGACTGAGTAGTGACCACGGCATGGCTAGGTTCCCCCATAGTGCTATATAGCATTTTGCTCATGTGATATATATGGGTTCCCTTTTGGGGGCCCAATCACTGACTTATCTGCTTGGTGTGTATGCTGACATGTTCTGGGTACATGCATCTCCTCCAGGACCATGCACTATGGACTAGCTGGGGGACTGTCTGCAGCTAGTGTGTGTCTTGCTGGAACACCTTATAGGGTGCAGCGGCTGGAGGTCTGCTGCTGGGGAATGTCAGATAATGTTGGGTAGCAGCTGAGCATATCCAGGACTGCTGTCTGTCTGCTATTGCATTATGGATGTGTACCGCTCTGTCTGTTCCCCAGCAGGACTGCTGTTGCTGGTCCCCTCTACTGCTGCCATTGCAGGGGGGTTGACTGTGGCTCTATTCGTGGGTGACCCTGTTTCCCACTCTAAGCCCCAGAGGGTGGGTTGTGTGGTGGTAGATGATCTGCCCATGGGTCCATACACCCCCCCTTCACCTACAGCAGGTAACCTTGGCACCAACACAGGATATGCACTATTCTGAGTGCATCATCGCCCATAAGGACTAGACATGCCCGAGACATACAGCAGGGCACAGATGTATCCTAGGTGTGTCTAATGGGGCTACCTATCACACACTGATGGGGACCTGCAGCATGGCATATCTCAGCCATGAAAGGTGCTGTGGACCTGGTGCTGGGGGCCCCACTTCAACCTCAGGGTGGGCACTGTACCCCCACAATGTGAGTGTCTGTGGCTACTCTGTGGCAGTGCCACACATGGTCTGTCCCCCCTACAGGGCCGAGGTGCTGTGGGGGTGCATACCCGCTCTTGTGCCCATCTCTCGACTGCTGATTTGCATGTGCAGTGCATCATGGGTACGGGTGGGTTAACCCTATCCTGGTAACCACAGCAGAATGTGGGTGTGGTGCCGTGCAGTCCTCCTGTAGCCAGCCAGTTGTTTGTTAGCAGCTCTAGCCCACTGGTTACTACACTGCCTGTGGAGCCAGAGGTCATGGGTCCTAAACCCACAGTGGGGTTCATCAATAGGGCTGTCTTAGGCATTGTCTGTTTTTATTGTATATTAGTTCTGCCAGCAGGACCACCCTCAGGGTACTGTCCCCTTAGGGTGGCTCATAAGGCACCCTATAGGGCGCCCTATAAAGCGCCTTATGAGGTGCCTTATATGGTGTCCTATAGGGGACATTATAGGGTGCCTTGGCAGACAGCTCACTTTATAATGTGCCCTATGGAGTGCCCTCTAGGGTGCCTTATGTGGCACCTTAGGTTACGCCACTGTGAGGGTGTGTTTGCTGGCAGCAGTATTCAGGTACAAGTAACCTTCCTCACAGCCCACTACTTAACCCTTTCCAGGCCAAGCCCAGTACTTTCGGGATCCAAACCTCTGCCTATATATTCCTATCAAATGGTATAGCATACATGACCATGCCAGAGGGAACGTCACTATTGGAACATACTGGATACGACGGGTACAATTTTCCTGACATGTGCAAACATTAACCCAGCTGCAGAATGTGGATAAAATATTATAGTAGGCCTTCAAAGGATTGCACATGACACCTCAGGCAGCCTTCTTCATTAGGCACACTGGGGAATCAAACCCATGACCTTTGTACCATCAGTCTGTGTAGTAACCATTGTGCTACAGCTCTGTTTTTGTATTTGGGTGTCTGCGTGCTGTCTTAAGCTTGCGCACAGTAGCGCGCGTGCTGTAGCGATCGTTGCTGCGTGGCGCGCAATACCGCACGCAACTGCGCGTTATCAGTTACGATGTACTGCCCATGTTCTTTTTAGGCTTTCCTTCCACTAATGCGGCTCCTAACGTGAATTGCACTAACGCAGTTTAGTAAACATACCCCTTAGACTCTGTGACCTTATACACCCAGAATCCCACTCAAGGATGTCTACTCTTATTTCTCTATATATCCTCAGCCTTTGACTCACTTCCCCACCACCAACTCTTAGATAGACTCCACGAAATTGGACTCAGAGACACAGCTCTGAATTGGTTCCGCTCGTACTTAGAAAACAGAACACAACAGGTTTGCATAGGTAACAGCACTTCCCAAACGTTTATACTAAAACAGGGAGTTCCCAAAGGATCTAGTTTATCCGCTCTCCTGTTTAACATCTTCCTTCAACCCATATGAAAGATTTTCCAAAACCATGGAATCCATTACCAAATATACGCGGCTCCTCAGTACCTTTCTTCTCTTATTTCTCCTTACAACCCTTTCTGGGAACTCCGCTCCTCTAACCAACTGCTTCTATCTGTGCCCTCTACTCCTACTGCTAATTCCAGACTTCGCTCCTTCCACCTTGCTGCACCTTATGCCTGGAACAAACTACCCGTGTCTGTATGCCAGGCACCTTCACTAACCCTCTTCAAATCCAGGTTGAAGGCTCACTTCTTCGCTGCTGCCTTTGGATCCTGATTCACCTGATCTCCTTCTCCTTCCCCCTGTTTACGCCTTCTGTGTTTGTCTTGATTAGATTGTAAGCTCTGATGAGCAGGAATTGTCTCTTACATGTTTTTGTACAGTGCTGAGTATGACTGGTAGCGCTATATAAATGCTCAGTAGTAGTAGTAGTAGACATCATGTTCTTCTCTCCTTTCAATATAGCAAACCCCGACTTCAGGAGTATAAGCAAATGCCTTACAAATTTAAGGATTTGGCTCAGTCATCACAATCTTTTAATCAACCAATCAAAAACAGAAGCTCTCCAAATATTCACCAACACCTCTTATACTCCACCGACAACTCTCACACTCGGTGATCTCACCCTCCCCATAAAAAATCAAATCAAATATCTTGGTCTTATTCTCGACCAGAACCTCACATTCCTTGAACAGATAAGAAGAACTTCAAACACAATCTATGCCAAATTACAAACTCTTAGAAACCTCCAACTGCTCTTAAACCTTGACTCTTTTCGTACTGTCTGCCAAGCCCTCACCACACCTACCCTTGACTACTGTAATCTCATCTACCATGGCCTTCCCAAAAACAGTATACATCCCCTCCAAATGGCACATAACACAATAGCCCGTCTAATCACAAATAACTCTAGATGTACACACATAACTCCAATCCTCTATGATCTCCACTGGCTCCCCATACTATCCAGAATAAAATTTAAAGCCATCACTCTCTGATCCTTCTCAATGAATCAGCCCCATACTTTTCATCGCTTTTATCCAATCCCAATAATACTAGATCACGCTGCACTAATACTAAAAACCTTCTAAACATACCATCACTAAGGAAAACCTGCAAACAAACTACCTGTAACAGGGCCTTCTCACTTTATGTCCCCTCATTATGGAATGCAATCCCAGGCGAATTACGGAACTGCTCTGACCATGCTGAATTCTGGAAGAAACTCAAAACCCACCTTTTCCAAGAACACTTTTCTCTGCCACCTTAACTCTCTCGCTCAATGTCCCTTGCTCCCCTGCTCCACCTACCTCTTAACGCCTTTGCCTATCTCATTACACTGATGACCCCTCCCTAATAACTTGTAAATATGTAAATAATTTCTTGCTTGAAACATATATACTGTCATAGAGCGGATGCTAATGAAAGTGAAGACTTAGAAAAAAACGCTGTCTTTCACAAAACAAATGATGTGCAGAAGATGCAACTGCCCTGCAGCGCAGCTAGAGGGAGCAGGCGAAAACTTACAGAGGCTGAGTTAACACACCCGGCTGATGATTCTGCAGAAGTTAATCAGCTGCACCTGGAAAGTAGCCCGGGGAACTCAAACGTGGAATGCTTTTATAAGCAGAAAGCTAGTGCAGGAACAGAGAGAAGGAGGAGAAGGGGAGCTGAGACAGCCAGGAACAGCAGCCCAGCCAGGTCAAGCAGTGCAGCCAAGACAAGCAGCACGACAAGGACAGCAGGAGCTGGAAGAGGAGCACAAAGAGCCAGAGAGAAAGACGGGCAGTGGAGAGTCAGTCCGGAGCAAGACTTGGTAGCAGGAGACCTCAGAGGTAAAGAGCTCAGAAGGAGAGAGCCATACATGGAGAGAGGCCTACGCTCACCAGAAGACTCTGAAACAGGATTGAAAGGCTCCAAAAGGAAAGGTACTGATAGCAGAGTTACCTATACCAGGAAGCAAGGAAGTCTGGATTCCTCACCAGGTTTTCCTAGGCTACAGAAAGGTCAAGCAGGGCCCAGAAGCTTCCAAGAGAAAGTCTGCCAAAGAGACTGTGTCCTGAGAGAAGTGCCTGAGAAGGAAAACTCCAGTTATACCAGCTACAGGAAGCCAAGGTATGGTGACACTTTATTCATAAAGAGAAGCTCAGCTCCTAGAAACTCTTGTAAAGCAGATATCCAGTTTGAAAGGAAAAGAAGCAGGCCAGAGTTTTATAAGCCAGGACGTAAGGGCATAGGAACAAGCCATGCTTATTTGAGAGCCCTAGAACAGCCTTACTGGAAACAAGGGAATAGAAACAGTGACTGGCAAACTATAGCGGCCAGGGAAAGCTCAAATTCAAACGGAGATAACAATGACCCAGAGCCCATGCAGATAGCACTTGAGGATCCTATTCCCTTATCTCAAGACGAATTAATGGATTGCTCCATTTGTATTGCGGGCAGTTTGAATCACTCCCTGAACTGTGAGTTATACAGACATTGCTTTGAGAATACTCATGTTTGTGCTGAATGAAAGAGGAATGTTCACTCCTTTGTTTTGCTCTAAAGTTTGAAAGAATCCTGGGTTAAATCCTACAAGCAACTGTGAAGTTTATAACAGTTTACCTCTTTACTTATGTTGTGGTGGAAGCCTGGTAAGAAGGACTTTCTGTATTTCTGTATCTCAGCGAACCTTTTGCGTTAAAAGGGAAATAAAAGCCTTATTTACCCTCTACTTGGCATACACAATTTATTCACATAAGGAGCAGGACTACAAAGACCAAGATACCCTTGGCCTTAAAAGAGCCCTCTACTCCCAAAAATTAATAATATGCTCAACCTACCCTTACAGCCACTGGCCACCAGGGGGGGTTGATGACAATACTCATGTTCAAAAGTTCCGTTCCATGTAAAACAGCTGTGACACACTGTTACATTATGTTCATTCTAAACCAGGGGTGTCCAAACCTGTCCTGGAGAGCCGGAATCCTGGCAGGTTTTTGGGATAGCCCTAATGAATATGCATGAGATATATATGCATTAGAGATATCCTGCCAACCTGACTGGTTTGTGGCCCTCCAGGGCTGGATTTGGAGACCCCTGCCTTACACCTCTGTCATTTAAGATCGTGAGTGGACAAGGTGCAGATGTCCAAGACATCAAAAAGGTTAGATAGAATTTGTCACAGTCCTCCTCACTTCTCACCACCACCTAAAAATTGTCTATTAGCCACCTTTTTGGTGGTGGTGAGAATCGAGGAGGAATGTGACACATTCTATATGCCCTTTCGATGTCTAGGACATCTGTACCTTGCCCACTCACGATCTTAAATGACAGAGGTGTAAGGCAGGGGTCTCCAAATCCAGCCCTGGAGGGCCACAAACCAGTCAGGTTGGCAGGATATCTCTAATGCATATATATCTCATGCATATTCATTAGGGCTATCCCAAAAACCTGCCAGGATTCTGGCCCTCCAGGACAGGTTTGGACACCCCTGTTGTAAACCGTCCTGAATCGAAGAAAGATGATACATAAAAACTGTTAAATAAATAAATAAAAACACTGAGAGCAGGTGATATGTCCCCCCTTGCTAACTGCAATGTGTTCTCCATGACCACTCTCTTCCATTACCCCGCCCATTCAGCACCCCAACACGTCAGTGGCAATTAGTATACGAATCAGCACGCAATAGCTGTCATACCCCCAAGGTAACAGTTACCATGGACCCAAGCATGCAATTACGATACGTGAAAAAGTGCATTATCTGTTTAGTGCACTTTAGTAAAAGCTCCCCTAAATGTGAAATAAATTGATACAACATACAGGAGCAAGATTACTAAAACCTGCGCCAGTAACACATGTGTGGGCCACATTACCAGCATAGGGGGCCCATGATAACTTCAGGGGGTATATTCATCCATCTCCTTACAGTTAGCAAGGCCACAGACCCTGTACTTTTCTAGCTGGCATGCAAGTGTATTTAATGCCACCCACTAAGGGCAGCAAGCACAGTTAGTAAGGGCTTCTAACGCCCAGGCTAGTTGCAATGTACAGGCAACGCTTGTGTTCCACCTGTCCTGACCAGTCCCCGCTCCATTGTGCACAACCTGGGTAGCATGGGATTTTTGGTGCTAGGGCCCATGCTACATAGGAGCATGAGAAATGCCATACTGGGTCAGACCAAGGTCCATCAAGCCCAGTATCCTGTTTCCAAAAGTGGCCAATCCAGGTCAGAAGTACCTAGCAGTTTCCCAAAAAGACACACAGGTTCCACAATGCTTGTCCTGGGGTAAGCAGTGGATTTCCCAGGACCTCTTCAATAATGGTTCATGGACCTTTCCTCCAGGAAGTTGTCCAAGCCGTTTTTAAATCCAGCTACACTAACAGCCTCCGGTAACAAATTCCAGAGTTTGATTACATGTTGAGTGAAAAAAAATATTTTCTCTAATTAGTCTTAAATGGATTACATTTTAGCTTTATTGTGTGTCCCTTAGTCTTTCTACTTTTTGATAACATAAACAACCAATCTACGTTTACCTGTTCCACTCCATTCTTTCATCTATAGACCTCTATCATATCCCCCCCCCCCCCTCAGCCATCTCTTTTCCAAGTTGAAGAGCCCTAACCTTTTAAGTCTTTCCTCATATCCTTTCATCCCCTTTACCATTTTGGTAGTTCTTCTCTGTACCTTTTCTAATTCTGCTACATATAATTTTTCAGGTCTCCCACAATATCAGTTACAACATCTCCAGCTCGTCCAGAACACCGCCACCTGACTCATCACCCACTCGTCCCAATTCAATCATGTCACCCCTCTCCTCCTCAACTTTCACTGACTCCCTGTCAAAGTTAGGCTCATTTACAAGCTGCTCATCATCACCCACAGAGCCCTCTATACTGGTACACCCCAATACCTTACTGATCTCATTCACCTCCGGCCCGCCCCCGTCTCCTCTGTTCTGCACATGGTAACCGCTTCTTCCTTCCATCTCCATCTCAGGCCCACCTCAAACTCCTGTTCTGGAAAATGTCAGACCTTTTTCTTTAATCTCTTGCAATATTTAGTACGGACAATGGATGGTGCCAATGCTCTTAAAGCAACATCCAAGCAGTCTCTACAGCTGTTTAGCTGTAGGCCACTATGTTTCTGTTTTGCTGTTGTCTGTCCTGTGCTTGTAAGTTTTATTTTTATTTCTTGTATTTGTTATTTTAAGTTTTAGAATTGTCTATGTTATTTGTATATGTTACATTTTTATTTTATGTTTTATACGTTGAACACTGCTTTGGGTGGGGAGGTTCTCGCTGCCAGTCATTTCATACTGTGAGAAGACTCCTCTGAGAGGGAACATCCTATTTAGTATATAAACCACTCCCAAAGGTAGAACTCTGTCTCTGGCATATAGCCACTGCACCAGGAGGATGGAATATGAACTCTTTCCTTAGAGGAAGGTGCCCTAGAACATCCAGCCATAGCATCAGAGGGGAGAAAAAAATAGATATTTGCACCCAGCCATTCAATTTATCCAGAGTGTGCATCAGCCTTATTGCATCTGCACAGAAGAAGAGAGCAGAGGATTGGTGTCTGCGCAAACCCTGCTAGTACTCCCTTGTCTCACAAGGAGAGCAGCTCAGCGGCTAAGGACGTTTCCAAGAGCAGCACCAGCAACCAAGTCTGCCAGATCACCAGTGCCAGGAGCCTTACAGAGCAGTTCCAGGGACCTGCATCTACAGAAGCCACTAGCTCTCAGGAAGAGAAGGAACCCAAGCAACCATCCTACACCACTGGCAACAGATCCAAGTGTGACATCTAGCACAGCATCAAGGAACTGTGGCTGCCACACATACAGATTAAAGTACCATGGAATAAAGTACTAGAATGTGGAGAGAGGGATTTCCATTCAGGAAGACCAGACTAACTAAGGTGCATAAGTGACAATTAAGTGACATTAAGTAATTGGGGTCATAAAGAAAGGAGTAATTGAAGAAAAGGTAGTAACCTCCCAAACTGAGAAGACAAAGGAATAATCTGCATGTAACCATTTTGGATTAAAAGGAAAGAGTTAGGGGGGGAGGAGTTTCTGTTCAAGATGGCCGCAGCTGCCGTTTCCGTGTGAGAGCGTTTTTCTTTACCTCAGCTTAATGGGACGGAAGCGTAAGGGCAAGGGGGGGACTTTGCCCACTCATTCCCCCACTGCCTCCATGCCGATTACCTCTGGTCCGATGGATCCCTCTGTGTTGCGCTCGAGCCGGGCTGTGACAGATTCAGGGGAGGAATCCCGAGCTGTGATATCGCCGGAGTCTGGAGGCTCGGCGTTTACTTCGGGTCTATCTCTCTCTCCTGTGAGTCCTGCACCGAAGGTTTCCCGTGCCTTGTCCGTTCTGGAGGGGTTCCTGGAGCTTGGCTCCCACCCGAAGTTGGAGGAAGCTGATGGCTCGAGTGGGCCAGGAATAGAGGTGCGGTTGCCTGGCAGGAATGATATTCCTGCGGCGTTGTCATCGACTTTTCCAGCGGTGCCGAGTAAGGGGGATTCCACAGGTTTGCCTGTGCTGGATCGAGAGCAAGTGCCTATAGCAGGAGTGGCTGCTGGTGATTTGAGAATTGCCTCGGGCCTACCGTTTTCTCTGCCGAGACCGGAGAGTTTCACATTGGAATCGATATGGCAGGCGATTCTTCTGCTTGGGGAGGCCTTGGTACCACGGGTAACTTCTTTGGAGCAGAAACTGGATAATGAATGTTCTGCTATGGAGTGTCTGGAACAGCGAGTGAATATTTTACAACCAGAAGTGGCAGAGTTGTATCAAAAGTTGGAAGGATTGGAAGCCAAGTCAGATGCTTATCAGAAGAATTTTTCATCTATTCAAGTTAAGTTGGAACACTTGGACAATCTTACTAGAATGAATAATTTGCGATTAATTAATTTTCCTAGAATCTCTTCTGTATCTCCTAGTGAAATGTTTAAGCGCTATTTAAGTGGTGTTGGGGGTTTCTTCTGAATTACTTCCCCCCTTGGTGAGGGCTTATTATTTACCGAAAGGTAAATTGACCACTGCAGTGGCCCAGGAGGGAGTTGATTTAGTACAATGTAATACTCTAAATGTAACTGAATTATTGGAAAAGTCTGTGGATGAGATTCCTGTTCCTTCTACATTATTGGTAACTTTTTATTTATTTATTATACATTTGTATACCGCTACTTCCAGCGATCAGCAGCGGTTTGATTACAGATTGGAAATTGTCAAATCATGACAGGAAACTTTTGAGGTATAAACACATTGATTAGACAGGAAAGCACAGCACACAGAGAACTATTTACAGGGAACATGGGCTATGGAGGGTTAAGTGGCTTGCCCAAGACCACAAGGAGCACCTGTGGGACTAGAAACCCCAGTACTTCCGGCCCAAGGTTGCTGTCCTCTAGTGGGATTTGAACCCCTGACCTTCCGGCCCGAAGTACCTTGCCCCAGCCACTAGGCCACTTTTGCGTTGTTATCTGATAGAGAGTGGGTGTTGAGGCTTTTCTTTAGGAAGAGAAACCTGCCTTTTAAAGGGTTAACGGTAAGAATTTATCCAGATTTGGCTAGGGATACTCAGCGGCGTAGGAGAGAATTTCTCTTGTTATGCCCTGGTATCCTTCAGTTGGGAGGGGTTTGTTTTCTTAAATACCCATGTAAGTGTTTGGTTAAATATAAAGCGGTTTCCTATATTTTTTATGATCCCTCCCAGCTCACAGCATTCATTAATGCTAGGCGGTTGGAGCTCTCTGTTTCCCCCTCACTTGATCTCACATAATATTATGTCATGGTTGGATAGCTTGCACTAATTTTCCTTATATTGTTTGATATTGTTATATCTCCCCTCCCTGTATTATATTGTGGGCTAGTGTGGAAGATATTTCTTTGCTCTCGCTTGAGGGATATTTCCTTGATGATTTATGACTTATGCTTAATTTCCGATTTATCTTCCTTTTTCTTCAAGGAATGCTGATTGTAAGCTTTCTTGTATTTTTTTTGTTAAAAATTTGCATAAATAAAATTTAAAAAAAAAAAAAAAAAAAAGGAAAGAGTTAACTATTTATAACATAGTTCTTGTTTATTGATCCTGCCAATTATTATTATTGTTTATTCAGTGACCCTTCAGTTTAAGTAAACCCTTCGTTAGGAACCTTGATTGAGAAGGGAGTAGTATGAGAGTGTCAAGTGTCAAGTGCCAAGGGCCTCTTGGCTTATGCCATTCTCCCCAAAAAGGAACCCAGATACTTTACATCCATGAGCTCCAGAGTAAAGACTGGGAAAAAAAGCTCATAGGATTGGTATGTTCTCTTGTCTGCCAAGCAGTTTGTGAAGTAACTGCGAGGTGTGCACAGAAGGAGGGTTGCACGACAAACTGCTATACACCCACATTTAACGTAACATTAAGATTTATTGCATAGGCCGCAAGTATGAACTTCAATATGTGGTTTACACTTTGAAGATCAAATGTGAATTTTGTAATGTAGTATATCTTAGAAATGAATTCCTGAGAATAGACAAGAAAATTTGAATATGTCCCTGAGAGCAGATCTTCCACTCAAATTTAGGGGGAAAGTTACTCAGCTGTGATGAAATATCAGTATCTCAAGTTAGTAACTGCTGTGGTAAATGAATAAGTCAACTTGTGTTCAATCTCACAGGTTGTGTTATTTTTCTTTCCTGGGAGTATCATGTTGCCCAGTTCTCCTGATGGCCATCTTAAAGACACTGGGTCTGATTCCATCCTGCATGTAGATCTCCTCTGTGCATCCGGTCTGAACCAGACGCACAGAGGGAATCACGATTCTGATCCCGCGGGGCACGTCTAATCCCACAGGATCAGAATCGCAAACAGTCCTGCATGTGCAGGACGGGACTGTAATTCAATCCGGCCTGCACATGTAGGACTGCCCCCGGCTAACTCAGTTAAGGCTCCTCAATGGAGCCATGGTGCCATAGCGTCATGTTGCCATGGCACCATGGTTCCATTGAAGAGCTGCAATGCCGGCCGCCTGAAAAAGGGGTTTATTCCCTGCAGCCCAACCCCTGATCTGTCCTCCTAAGGCCAGGATCAGGCTGCGTGGAATGTCCCCTCGCCCTCCGCCCCATCCATGCTCCGGCATTGAAATTAAGACACATCTAGGGAAGTTATTCCACCTCGGAGGTGGAATAATTTCTCTGCACATGTTGCTGACCCTGGACGTACAGGGCCGATATTAGAATCGGCCCTATACGTCCAGGGCCTGTGACCGCCCACTGCCCACCCAGATTCCGCCCCTAGGCAACCCATTCCCTGCCCCCATCTAACTTCCCCACACAACTGGCGGGGAAGTTAGTCAGGGGCTGGAGCTGGCACGAATAGCGGGGATGGACGACCCGTCAGGCTGTCCATCCCCGCTATTCGTAGCACAGAATAACTCCCACTGGGAGTCAGTGTCATGCAGACTCCCTTCACACCCAGCAAAGATCTTCCATCTCTCCTGAAGACACCCCCTGGAGTGACAGCAAAGATCTCCCAAACTACCAAAAATACCACAGACATACCTGCATAATCCTTGGTGTCTAGTGGTGGGGGGCGAGTGTGATCTCCAATTGCTCCTGTTCCCTTGACTTCTGGGTTCACAATGGTGGCTGTTGACCTTTAGTGGTAGTCTGGTAATACTACTGTTAGGAGTCAAACTCCTTGTTTGGCAGTTTGACCCTTAGCACTTTTAGTGGGAAACTACCACTAATGGTTGACTGGCACTAATTTGAACCTCGGTGCCTAGGGGGTAGGGACAATTGATGATCTCTCCTGCACCTCACTGCTAAACACCAGGGATTGCGCTTTTGGTCTGAAAGTGTCTGTGGGGATGACTAGAGAATCTTAACAAGGGTCTGGGGGTATTTGGGGGAGGGGTCTTTGCTGGGGGTCCAGGAGCATCTTTAGGAAGTAGGGTCCGTGGGTATTTTGTGTGTTCTTTGCTAGTGGTCCAGGAGTGTCTTCAGGAAGTGGGGTCTGCGTGGCACTTAATTTAACTCCAGCCCCTTGAAGAACGTTCTAGGGAACACTGGGAAGTGAATCACCAGCCTGATGTACCCAGGAAGGAAAAATAACAATTTTTCCACAAATAACCCAGCTGTGAAGTTCAATGCAATCCATCTTATTCAATTTGCATAATAATGAAGTGTTTACTTTGTATCTCAGCATTAACTAATGCACATTGCAGTAAAGTACCGTTTCTTAAGTTAAAATAACTCATGATCTTGCCAATTAATGTGCTAGTAACTACCCTCCTAAAATAGATATTTTTTGTGTGTCTCAACTTATGTAGGATGGGGTTGTGGCCTTTTTCTTCATTTATAACGTCCTATTCTTCTCGACCTGTTCAAAAGTATGCTGATGTTTCTGCTGCCCAGATGATTTTGTCTCCCTAATACACATTGATCTTTTGGTTGATTGAGCAAATTTAAAAAGAGCTCATTCTAATTTCTGTTTTTTACCAAATGTGTAAAGGCATCTTTTGAGTTTGTAAAGAATGCATGGGAACTGTGCAGTTCTGGCAGCAATGACTCCCTAATGCAGGAATATATCTGGATGTGGGAGCTCCCAGAAGCAAATAAAAGATGTACATATATTTGGATGAATAAGGGCATGTGAATAGATCTGTGAGTAGGGTGGAGGGTTTTAATGGGACATCTTTCTTTTAAACACTCAACATGTTTTCAAGCAGTGACAAATTTTCTTTTCTTTTTTTTAAGTCTGATATCTTTAAAATATTTCCTTTTGCTACTTTGCTATGATTTTTTTCACTCGTTGCCCTCCAGAGACGAAAAAATAGCTTTTGGGAGATGGAGTTCACTACACTGACGCACAATATTGGGTCATGTTTTTATTGAAGTTCACCAGCTATCTTCAGGCTGTATCATAAGAGAACTGATATTCTTGATATATTATTTTATTTGTCTCTGCTTCTCTCCTAACCTGTGAAGCTTTGATAGAAAATATTCAGAGCAAAGTAGTAACAAATGGAATTTAAGCGCCAGCACCCATTCTTCTTCTGTGTGACTGATGGGCTGATATCATGGATTTCCTGTACCTGCAGCACTACAGCAAAACTGATGAAAGGTATTAACTAAAGATTTGTAAAGCTATCTTCATACCTCAGAACAAAGCCTTCCTCCAGAGCTTACCGATTTTTCATTAGCAGCAAAATAGAAGGACAAATACTGCACTGATATTCTCTCGCATCTTGTTTCGGTAGCAATCTTAAAATGATTTCAAACCTGTCACACTGTGTATCTTCCTATCTGGGAAGGAAAGAGGTGTCATGGATATAAAGCGTAAAAGCCAAGATTTGTGATGCAAATCACAGTACATTCAGTTCAGACTGCAAAGCCATCATGTGGGATTTAACGAAAGACTTAAAATATCTCTTTCCTATGCTTTTTTTGGGGGGGAGGGGGAGCTTTTAATTTTTCCTACTCTTTTGTACTTCAAGATCTGCTGGACCCAGGTTTGGACTCTGAAAACATAAGCCTTTTCTCACAATTATCCATAACTCCCCTAGTTTATGTTCCCACCTTCCCAACATACCTAGCTTTTCTATTTTTCAATCTTCAAAAAGATGAAGAATCAACAATGGCATGATGGATCATTTCTCAGAACTTCTATATCTTATTAATTTAGGGCTTGGGTTGCCTGAGAATTGGTACTTCAAAAAATATTCACAGAGTTTGTTAAAAATAATCAGACATTATGTTAAAAAAGGCATCTCAGAAGTCCCACATCTCTCTCAAAAAACATATAAATGGCTTTTGTGCATTTTTTAACCAGATCCCTGCTCTGTAATATATTTCTAGCTTCATTACAATATGCATAGGCTTGATGATCTCTTTCTCAGTAGCATAGTGGGTGGAGGAAGTGCTCTGAGCATGCTCAGACTGTGATGTATTTTGTGACAATCAGTTCCTCTGTGGCATCCTTAAAGAAATTTAGGACTTCTATCACCTGTATGATATTTACCTAGTATTGGTGACCTAGGAGCTTGATGGATGCTAATCTCAGTCTCCAGTAACATCTGATTCAAGGCACCCCTTGCTCCACTACCCTCTCCATCATATAATAAATAGAATTTCACTTGGTGCTACCATCTTTCTTGGACTGCTGCGTGGGTGCCCCTGTTGTTTTCTTCTTCCCATACAGCTCATGCCCACCCTTTACACTCCAGTGAAAATAACCGGCTGTTTTTTGACACTTCTTGATCAGTTCCCTCAGCCTAGGGAGTCTCTGACAACCAGGTGCAGAAAGTGTACAAAGCATCTAATCACATGAAAGTCCTCCTCTTCACTGCATTGATGTTTGTTACACCCTCTTTCACAAAAAAACCCTGGATGTATGCAAGGCCGGCCCATTCACTAGCCAAGCTAGGCAGTCACATAGGGCGGCCAGCCCGGGTGGGCGGTGGTAGCAGTACACATGACTGGCCCTTGCTGCTCCCACCAGCTGTTGCCGATTCTGTTTGGGGGGAGGCGGGCAGTGGCAGCAGCAGTACTTCCAAAAAGCGGCTGCTTTTTGTTGCTGCTATCTTGCTCGCAGCAGGCCATGTCCTTCAGCAAATATCACCTGCCACTTCTGACCCCCCCTCCAATAGTAAGTTGTATTAGAAGGGGATCAGAAGCGGCAGGCCTTGTCTGTTGAAGGACATGGCCTGCCTTGGACAAAAACAGTAGCGGTAAAAAGCCTCCGCTTTTTGAAATACTGCCGCTGCCCGCCTCACCCTCCTGAGACAGAATTGGCGGCAGCTGGGGGGGCGGGCGGCGACAGCAGGGGGGTGAGTGGCGATGGCAGCTGGGGGGTCGGAAAGGCCGGGGTTTCTGCTTAGAGTGGCAGAAACCCTTGGGCTGGCCCTGGGTGCATGGTGTTCTGTCTCTGCATTATATGCCAGCCCTGCAACATTGCCCTTATTTCTGCTAAGATATGGAGCCATGCATGGCTGTCATCCATTACATGGCTGTGCGGCACAGCCCATCAGTACCCTTCTGTTGTTACGCTCCCGTTAGATCTGCAGCCTGTTCCTGCCTCAACTGGCTCCCACCAGTGTGCTTTTAGGAGAGGTAGGTATGCGTAGCATTCTGACTACTCCAGATGTCAATGGTGTAATGCATGCTAGTACCATCCTCTGCTTTTGCCAGCTCTGCCTGCAGCTGGTGATGCAACGGATTATACAGGCTGATTACCTAAAGTTGTCCTGCAAGCACTCGGTAGGCAAGAGCTAAGAGATGCAACCAGGGCCGTACTGAGCCAGAATTGCGCCCTGTGCGACTTACACATAGGGCATGCCCCCTATCTCACCCATACCTCTGTGGCTCCATCCAGTCGCTGCCTGCTCTTGCCCCGCTGCCGCTGCCCTCTGTTTTTTTCACTGTGGCGCCGGCAGCATCAGAGCAGACTTAACTTTAAAATGTGCAAAAAACCCCAACAAGCAGGTCTTTCGATTCCACACGTTAAACAGATCTGATCCCTCTCTGCTCTGACATTGACTCAGAGGAGGGAGGGACCAGACCTGAGGAAAGACCTGCGTGGTTTGGGTTTTTTTATTTTAGGTCTGCTCAGCTGCTGTTGTTGCTGACACTGCTGAGAGAACAAAAAAGGGGCAGCAGCAGTGAAACAGCAGGCAGCCAAAATGCACCCCCTAAGCCTTTGCGTCCTCTGCGGCTGTACCGCTCGCACAGGACTAGCTATGGTTCTGGATGCAGCAACCTCTTAAACCCCATGGGGAGGGGGATATTCTAAGGCACATACACAGTTTTGAGACCTGCAAACTGTGTAAATGCCAGTTAGAGCGATATTTAGTGCCGCTGGATATCCATGGGTGCCACCTCGACATGCCCCAATGTTATGCCTTTAGCGTCAGGGCGTGTCATCGGCATTCCGGGGTGAAGCAGAAGCAGACCTATCGCTAACTGGACAGTGACGATATTGAGCCGCTGCCCTGTTAGTGACCCATGGGTAAACTCAGTTCGCTTGCTGTGAGGCTGATTTGCCTTCACCTCAAGCTTTGCTTGTGTCTCTCTACCCTGCACCATGCATCTCCCTTTGCCCCTCTGTGGAGATGATACTGGAAACCTGCTCTTTCACAGTTATACCAGAACTTTCAGTTCTTTCTGTTCTTCTTCTATAGACATCTCTCTTTAGCATGAGCGTTGGACTAGAGGAGCCCATAGTCATACCCTGGGAATGTCTATTTCTGCATACTTGTGCCAAGATTGCTCTCACCTTCTCTCCTTTCATTTTTTCTATGACTATTTAATTTTTCAGATGTACCCTTCCCAAGCATTATGATATGCCTGAGCTCAGCCCTGCAGTAATCGGAAAGGCTGAGTGTCTCTGATGAAACTCTTAAAAGGACCGGGGGGAGGGGGGGCAGTGTCTTGCCCACTGCTCAATTATGCAGCTATAGTGATCCAATGGGACTAGATACCCACAGACTGTACCTGTACTGGAGCTTTTTACTTTAAAAATTCTATTTATCTTTTACTATTCTATAAAAAATGGAATGGAATAGATAGGGCAGAAAGTTGCACCATGCCCTCCCATCTTCACCGTTGTCCTGCCTCAGATACCATAGTCAGGGTCCCTTGCATGGCCTCGATTCAGCCATGCAGTGCTCAGAATGGCTCTGCTGATAACTCTTGAAAGGACAGATGGGATAGTTATGCGTTTGTCCATTACCCTGCTATGCAGCCATACTCCAATGGGACTGGGTTTCCAGGGATTCTGCCAGTATTGCAGCTTTTTACTTTCAAACTTGTATTTATCTTTTACTATTTTATGAACTATGGAATGGAATAGATAGTATAGTAAGGTACCTGTGCCCTCCCAACTTCAAAGCCGATGACACAGACAAGACAGTTGTGGTCAACATTGCAGTTCAACCCCTTAGGGGTATGTTTACTAAACCGCGTTAGTGCAATTCGCGTTAGGAGCCGCGGTAGTAACAGAAACCCCAAATAAGGATATGGGCGGGTACATCACTACCACTAACGCGCATTCACAAAATTAACGAGCGTTACCGGGCGCGGTGGTGCGTTACTGCGCGTTAATCGTAAGAAGACGTACAGACACAAAGCACTAAAACAGAGCTGTAGCACAATGGTTACGGTACTGACCGCTGTTACAGGCAGCATGGGTTCAATTCCCCAGTGTGTCTAACGCAGAAGGCTGTCCCAGGCATCACCCTGTACATTACAGAGGGAATGAGGAGGCTTGTTTTTTGGTACGTTCAGTATGGGTGCCTAGCCACGTACGTTGGTGCGTGCGAGGCTGCGTGCGTTGGTACGTGCATAGAATCGTGCGTGGGTACATGTGTGCTTACGTGCGTGGGTACGTGTGTTTTTACCAGTGTGGGCATTTTATATTACAGACTCTGTAGGGTGTCCTGCACCTATGCATTATGCTACCAGATGTACGTGTGATGGCCCATGGTTTATCAGAGCCTGTGAGCAGGTGCTGCAGTTTCACAGGGCTGGAATGTGCCAGTCACCCCCATGATGCACTGCACATGCAAATCAGCTGTCCACAGATACACACCATGGGGAATGCACCCCCACAGCAACTCGGCCTGGTAGGGGGAACTGACCATGTGCACCCCCACAGCACCTCGGTCTGATAGGGGGTACTGAATGTGTGTTGTACTGGCACAGAGTAGCTACACACCGTCACATTGTGCGGGTACTGTGCTCACCCTGAGGGTGCAGTGAGGCGTCCAGCACTAGGTCCACAGCACCGTCCATGGCTGAAAGAGGCCATGGCACAGGTCCAAAGCAGTGTTACTGTGTGAGATAGGTAGCTTCTGCAGGACATCTCTGTCTGTTGCAGGCAGGTGCAGCCCCATGCACCACCACCCCCCGGGCAGCAAACAGGGTCACTCATCAAAAGCTCCACAGTCTACCTTCCTGCAAAGGTGGCAGTAGCAGGGAACATTCACCCTAGTCCTGCTGAGGAACCCCACAGGGCAGTCAATGCAGCTCTGTACACAGCCATAACACAATAGCAAACAGACATTAGGCCTGGATATGGTATGCTGCTCCCCACCACTATCTGATATCCCCCTGGTGCAAGCCACTCCATCAAAACACCTACCAGCTGCAAACAGTCTGCTAATGCCCAGTGGAGCTGCCTGCACCCAGAACTGGGATGCCAGCATACACAGCAAGCAGATACATCAATGACTGGGCCCCAAAAGGAAACCCATATTTATCACATGAGAGAAATACTAGATAGCACCATGGGAGTGCCTAGCCATGCTGTGGTCACTGCACAGTCAGGGTGAGAGTGATCTCTCAGCAGGATATACTGAGGTCACCCTGTCTGGGTAGGTGGTGGCCGGGCATTACAATGGGCCTGTCACTGCCCTATGCCCTGTGCAGATGCACCCTGGCCAGGCCACCCTGTCCGGCCTATACCCATGGTACCTTGCTCCTCATAATGCACATTGGTAGCCCAATACTGGCAACATTGCTGGCAGCGTGGACTGTGGAAGGTGTTTGCAGCCACCACACACTGGATAGACAGACAGCCACCCCCACACCTATGCCAGCATTGTGCTACTATAGAGGTGGTCAGCAGCCATAGCCACCACACCAGTCATGGGCATAGTACAGGCATGGATATGGTACACAAGGCTGTTGGGGGGTCGCTCCCCAGGGTGGTGAACACTGTCAGAGACCAGACCTGCAGCAAACACCGCAGACATCAGAATGATTGTTATGGTGGAGCTCAATGAGCGAACTGTGCTTAACGTAGGGATTGATATCTGCCAGTTATCATAGGGAACGTTTGATAGCTCTGTACCATATACCCAGGTGTAGGGTGGCATTGCTATGGTATGCAACTGCTAGTATTGGGGGATACAGGCAGGGCCCAATGTCTTGCCTCTCCAGGAGGCATTGGCCAATGGGGCCTGTGGGTGGGTGTGTGGCCCTGTTGGCTGCTGCTTTACGACAGAGTTCCCCGACTCCAGTCCTGGTGTTCCAAACACTGTTCGGGTTTTCATGCTGTCCCTCATAAATATGCATGAGCTACATCTGCATACCATGGGGGCGGTGCATAGATATGCAGCACAGGCATCTTTATTAGAGGCAGCATGAAGCCGGAATGGTGTGGGGCCCTCTAGGACTGCATTTGCGAGACTCTGCTTTAGGTAATGTGTCTGTTTCTGGTGTCTGTGTTTGGTGTGGTAAAATATAGGCCATGCGTATGTTCTCTGCAATAAAGGGGTGTCTGTACTATCACTGTTTAGTGGTGGGTAAAACTATGGGGACTGGGCTGGCAGGAGCCCCAGCTGGGATTTGAACCTGTGATCCTTTGGTCTTATAGGCACTGGCTGTGTCTGTTGCACCACACTGTGGCCACAAAGACAGTACAGTCCCTTGAGTTAGTTACACCGGCCTGACGAGTCAGCAACCCTGCTCTGCGACAGGTTTACAGTGGCCTCACTTACCTTGTATGCAGACAAAGGTGCACATAAACCTCTGAAAAAACCTCATAAAAGGGGCACACACCCATACCCAAGCTGGGCAACAATGATATCATTGGGCAACATTACACAACACTCCCAGGGCAGCTCCATTACAATGAGATGGTCTTTGAAAGGGTCTGCGGAGCGTAGACACTTCCACACATCATTTCGTTTTTATGTGGTGCTTGCCATGGACTGTTGTTCCTTTTTGCCCATTGCTATCACTGTTGCACAGCTGCATTATGCTTTTTAACATGTTTCTTGTGGTCATTTTTAACGTTTTATGTGATATTCTGTTCTGTGCAGATGTATCACACTGCTCACGTTTTGTGGGTTTCCCCGGTTTTTCTGTACATTGCTGACGGAAATGGTTTCTCTTCCCTTTAAATGCCTTTAACGACAGGTTTTCATTCGCGTTGGAATTCAGCTCTAAAAATCAGTGCGTTAGCCTCTCCCCGCCCACTCTCCGCCCATTGACCCCTTCTCTCCGCCCACTCTCCACCTTATGCGCTGTTTTAACGCGCCGCGGGACTTTACGATCGTTATCTGTGCTTAACGCGCGCAGTAACACGTTTACGGTCGTTAGCGCGTCGGTACGTGCGTTATACGGCACTTACGGTCGTTAACGTCGTATAACGTGCGTTAGTCACGTTTAACGCACTTTAGTAAACATACCCCTTAATGTCCAATATATCTAAAAAACATAGTGGCCATTGAAATGTCTTTGGACTATATATGCACACATATTTGACATATAAAAGAATCAAATGGAAAAAGATGAATTTAAAAAATAGTATTAAAACATTGCCAGAACATAATTATAATTATTAGGCCGTGGTCATTACTTCCGCTGCTCTCCTCTGTTTGCTTATCTGCGGAATGTTGGTATACAACAATACTACATCCATAGTTACTAAAAATGATGTATCCTCCACTGTTATTCCCTTCAACAAACTGATTAAATGAAACAAATCCTTTATATAAGAAGCTACTTGCGATGTCAAAGGCTTGAAATCTATCGCAAAATTTGGACAATGGTTCCAAAATGGAAAAACGGCATGACACACTAGGGGATATGTTTACTAAAGTTTCTTAACATGCGTGCCGCGCAATTAGCATGCGCTAAGGTACCTTAGCACGTGCTATGGTACCTTAGCGCATGCTAATGACGCTTTATGGGGCAAAAATGCGCTCTAGTGCGCGCTCATGCGCGCAGCGGCGCAAACAAGCACTGAAGGCGGGGAAAGGCTCCCGGAGGGCGGAGGAAGGCTCCCCAGGGGCGGAGAGAAGGGATCAATGGGTGGAGAGTGGGAGGGGAGAGGCTCCCCGCACACTAACGATGTGAAATTCGAGGCCAAAAGTAACGCAAGTGAAAACCTCGCGTTAGAGCCGATTTAAAGGGAAGAGAAACCATTTATGTCAGCAATGTACAGCAAAACCAGGGAAACCAACAAAAAAGTGATAAGTGTGATACATGTGCACAGAACAAAAGTACAAATAAACATTGAAAAGGACCCCAACAAAATAGAAAAAAATCATAATCAAGCTGGGCAATAGTAATAGTAATGGAAAACATCAAAAAACACTCCCAAGAAAGCCCCAAAAAATAAATATGAATTTTGGAAGGGTCTACGCTCCGTCCCCATACAAGGTGAATGAGCCCATAGTGAAATAGCACTGATCAGGGTTTCCCTCTACATTGGACAGGTTACCTATGGCATGCACATGTTCCACAACAGCAGGGCGGGAATGTCGGAATGGGCAACTGGACAGATGCTGGGAAAGGGGATACAGAGGGCTGCAGGCAGCACATGCTGTGGTGCAGCTGGAGCACAGTGCGGACTAGGCAGATGCCTAGATGGCACTTAGGAATGCTGAAACTGAACAGCAGCCAGACAGCAACTGATGAGGGCCCAACATGGGCATGAGAGTGTTTATCACAGTGTCACAGGGGATAGTACCCAGTAGGTACCCCCAAGGGCACAGAACATTGGCAGGCAGTGTTGGGGAGAAGCGTGGACGCCTATGCAGGCACACCTACCCCAGAACACGCACCATAGGCAGCCGCCTACCTGCACACTGGATGGCTTGAGACTGCACACCACCAGCACCACCAGCAGAAGGGCATGTCAGCATGGTGGCAGAGCGGTACTGGTGGTGGAGGGGGGCAGTGGCAGCTGCCCAGAGCCGACCATGGCCTAGCCCTGTGTAGGTGGGTGGCATTCACTGCAACAGACAGGCTCTGTCTGACAAACAACCATGGTATCTCCAGGGACTGCACTGTCTCTGTGAGCACAGTGTGGTGCTGTGAACACAGCCAGTGTGTTCAGGAGCAGAAAGTCACAAGTTTAAGTCCTAGCTGGGGCTACTGCCAAACCAGTCCCCATATTTTACCCGCTACTAAACCGTGATAGTAAGGACAAACCTTTATTGCAGAGAACATACGCATGGTTCAAACACCTATATTTTACCCCACCGAGCACAGACACCAGAAACATGCGCATTACCTAGAGCAGAGTCCCCCAAATGCAGTCCTGGAGGGCCACAAATCATTCAGGTTTTATGCTGTCTCCAATATAAGGCCATGTCAGCATGGTGGCGGAGGGGTACTGGTGGTGGAGGGGGCAGTGGCAGCTGCCCAGAGCAGACCATGGCCTAGCCCTGTATAGTTGGGTGCCATGCACTGCAACAGACAGGCCCTGCCGGACAAACAGTCATGGTATCACCAGGGAATGCACTGTCTCTGTGGCAACACGGTGGTGCCATGCACACAACCAGTGTGTTTGGAGGCAGAAGATTACAGGTTCAAGCCCCACCTATGGTGCCTGCCAACCCAGTCTCCGTATTTTAACCTCTACTACAACGTGCTAATACAGACAGAATCTTTATTGCAGATGACATAAACATGCCCAAAACACCTACATTTTACCTTACAGAGTAAAGACACCATAAACAGGCGCATTACTTAGAGCAGAGTCTCCCAAATGCAGTCCTGGAGGGCCAAACATCATTCAGGTTCCATGCTGCTTCTAATAAAGATACCTGTGCTGCATATCTATGCACCACCCCCTTGGTATGCAGATGTATCTCATGCATATTCATGAGGGACAGCATGAAAACTTGAACAGTGTTTGGCACACCAGGACTGGAGTTGGGAACCTCTGCCGTAAAGAAGCAGCCAACAGGGGCAGACACACCCACACCCACAGGCTCCATTATGTTTATGTTTATGTTTATTAGTTTTGATAAAATCGCCTTTCTCCAGAAATCAAAGCGATGTACAATATAAAAACAATTGTCTTAAAAAAGGCCGAAGCCTGGAAAAGAAAAGAAATACAATATCTGATTAAAAGTACAGTTTCTGTTTAAAAAGAGTAGACAAGAGAGACATGGAGAGGGTGGGGAAGAAACAACAAGGGAAGGTTAGGGACGGGGAAGAGGAAATTACAAAAAAGGAGAGGGCACATCAAAAGCCAAAGCCTCCTGGAGAGGCAGGACATTGGGCCCTGCGTGCATCTCCCAATACTAGCACTTGCATACCTTAGCAATGCCACCCTAAACCTGGGAATACGGTACACAGCTATCAAAAGTTTGCTATGATTACTGGCAGATAGCAATTCCTACGTTAAGCACAGTTTGCTGATTGAGCTCCACCATAGCAACCTTTCTGATGTCTGTGGAGTATGCTTCAGGTCTGGTCTCTGACAGTGTATACCATCCTGGGGAGTGACCCCCAACAGTATTGCGTACCATATCCATGCCTGCACTGTGCCGAGGACAGCTAAACTCCTCTATAGTAGCAGAATGCTAGCATAGGTGTGGGAGTGTGTGTCTGTCTATCCAGTGTGTGGTGGCTGCAAACACCCTCCACAGCCCACACTGCCAGCACTCTTGCCAGTATTGGCCTGCCAATGTGCATAATGAGGAGCAAGGTACCATGGGTATAGCCCGGACAGGGTGGCCTGGCCAGGATGCATCTACACAGGGCATAGGGCACTGGCTGGGACATTGTAGTGCCTGGCCACCACCTGCACAGACAGGGTGGCCACAGCATGTCCTGCTGGGAGATCACTCTCACCCTGACTGTACAGTGACCACAGCATGGCTAGGCACCCCTATAGTACTATATAGTATTTCTCTCATGTGATATTTATGGGTTTCCTTTTGGGGCCCAGTCACTGATTTATCTGCTTGTTGTATATGGTGATAACCCAGTTCTGGGTGCACACATTTCCACCAAAAACATGCACTATGGACTAGCTAGCAGACTGTCTGCAGCTGGTATGTGTCTTGTTGGAGTGCCTTGCAGGGTGCAGTGGCTGAAGGCTTGCTGCAGGAGAATATCAGAAAGTGGTGGGGTGCAGCTTAGCATATCCAGGCCTAATGTCTGTCTGCTATTGCATTATGGATGTGTACAGAGCTGCATTGACTGCTGTGTAGGATGTCTGTTCCCCAGAAGGACTGGGGTTAATGGTCCCCTCTACTGCCACCATTGCAGGGAGGTAGAATGTGGATCTGTTGGTGGGAGACCCTGTTTACCACCCTCAGTCCTGGAGGAGAAGGGTGGTGGTGGTACATAATCCTCCTAGGGGTCCATAGGGGCTACATCTGACTGAGACATACAGACATATCCAAGGTGTGTCTGCAGAAACTACCTATCTCACACATTAGCACTGCTGGGGACCTGCAGCATGGCCTATCTCTGCTGTGGACCTGGTGCTGGGTGCCCCACCTCACCTTCAGGGTGAGTGCAGTACCTGCACAATGTGACGGTGTGTAGCTACTCTGTGCCAGTACCACACACGGTCAGTTCCCCCTACCAGGCCGAGGTGCTGTGGAGGGTGCATACCCCATCTTGTGATCATCTGTAGACTGCTGATTTGCATGTGCAGTGCATCATGGGTATGGGTGGGTTAACCGTATCCTGGTGACCACAGCAGACTGTTTGTGTGGTGACTTGCAGTCCTTCTGCAGCCAGCCAGGGTTTTACTAGCAGCTATAGAGCTGTAGCCCACTGGTTCCTTCACTGCCAGTGGAACCAGAGGTCATGGGTTCAAACCCACAGTGGGGTTATTTGATAGGGCTGTCCAAAGCATTATCTATTTTTAATGTACATTAGTGCTGCCAGCAAAAACACCCTCAGCGTACTGTACCCATAAGGTTTCTCAGAGGGCGCTTTATAGGGCGCCCTATAGGGCACCTTATGGTTACCGTCCATATAAGGTGCACTATACAGTATCCTATGGAGCGACTGATAGGGTGCCCTATAGGGGACATTATAGGGTGCTGTGGCGGATAGTGCACTTTATAATGTGCCCTATGGAGTGCCTTATAGGGTGCCTTATGCGGCACCTTAGGTTACGGCACATGAGGGTGTGCTTGCTGGCAGCAATTAATAAAATACAAATAAAGTGCCACAGGAAACAATACTTACATGTCCAAGCTGATGCCTCAGCCAGCCTTACACTGGGGATCGAACTCATGACCCCTGTATCATCAGTCAGTGCCTTAACCATTGTGCTTCACTGCTGTTCCTCCTTGCATGTCAGCGCACCTACTTAAGATTTTCATGCGTTTAAATGCACAGTGCTGCCATCAAAAGCAGTGCTATGACCTTGCTGTGCCTCATAGGGCACCCTATATGGCGCCCTATACGCCACCCTTTCAGCAACATTGTAGGGTGCCGTGGCGGACAGTGCACTTTAAAATGTGCCCTCTGGGGTACCTTATGGGGTGCCTTATGCAGCACCTTATGTTACAGTGCTTTGAGAGTGTGTTTGCTAGCAGCAGTAATTAAAATAAAATTAAAAAGCCTCATAATGCAATATTACACATAAATGGTAGTGCCTCAGCCAGCCTTATTCATTGGGCACAGTGGGGGATTGAACCCATGACCCTTGCACCATCTGTCAGTGTCTTCACCATTGTACTGCAGCCCTGTTCCTCTGTTTGCACATCAGCTTGCCTGCTTATTCTTTCTGCGCACGTTACTCATGCGCTAATGTGCGCGGTGCACAAGAGCGCGCGGCGCACAAGAGCGCGTGCGCTAATCCCGTTTTGCTATTTTTGACCGGACCGCCCACTCCTTATATGGCATCCTGCAGACTAACGCGGCGCGCACGTTAAGAAACTTTAGTAAGCATACCCCTAGGACGACCAGGAGGGTCAGGCAGAGATTTATGGATCCTAGGAACCATATACATTATAGAGTTCAATGGATACTTTACATTCAAAAAATCCAACTCCTTCTTAGTAATCCAATGTCAGCCAAAAGCCAATGTGGTATATAGGACCTAATCTCTTGTTGTAAATAAATCATTGGATCCACAAGTAACTTCTTGCAATATTTCTCATCAGACAAATGATCCAATGCTTTGTTATGATAGATGTCGGCATCCATTACTACTATTGCTCCCCCTTTATCTGCTCTTCGCACTACCAATGATGATTGCTGTCGAAGTGTACAAACAGCTTTGTAATTGCTACTAAATATATTAGAAAAACGTTTCTGATGAAAAGACTCAAAATTGTGCAAATCACGAAGCACCAGATTTTGAAATGTTAATAAAGCTGGAGTGGAGCTAAGTGGAGGTAGCCATTTAGACAGATTGTGACAAACAGAGTCATCACTTACCTCCACATTCGAATTTTGAGAAAAATACAAAGTCACTTGCAATTTTCTAAATAATTGGTATAAAAACATAGGCATTTTAAACGAATCATAAGTGGGAGATGGAACAAAGGATAAACCGAGATTTAAAGCTGAATATTGCTGTGCCGTCAATGGCGTTCCTGACACATTGATGTCTGGTGTAAGCACGAGTTGATGGTCCCTTCCAACCCTCATTGTGAATTTGATAATAAGGCCGGCAATTTCGAGGGCAGCCCTGCTGAAAACCCCTATGTGCAGACACATTCTCCATAGCCTGTTTTTGTGCTCTTACAATCTCAGTGGAAGAATCAGAACTCCTATCCTCTGAAGAAGTATTAAATGTAACTTTCTTAACCACCATGGATGATTCCACCTTGTGTTGCCTCTATGTATAAACCTGATCTTTTGTATAATCTTCAGTGTCTCTAGAAAATTTCTTGATCTTTAATGCTCGTAAGTTATCCCAAAACTGTTGTGTATGTGAAATCATCTCATCTCAGTGTGTTTTAAACACTTCCGCTATCAACTCCAATTTAAATTGTTGCTCTTTCTGAGTTATTTGTTGTTTCAAGGTATCTTCTTCAGTGGTTAATTGCTCAACCAAAAGTGCTATCAAATCCAGCCCACATTTATTCAAAATACTATTCCAAGTATTACAAAATTCTTTATCATCAGTAAACATATGTGGTGGTTTAAAAACTCTTAACCCCAAGGAATCATTTTCTGTTTCAAATATTGTGTCATCACTGCTGCATTTAGTTGTACTCGTATAAATCGTTTATTCAAGTTCCTGAAATCCAATCGGGAAGATCCCGTAGTTGATACAGTGGATAATGAAGTGTCATCCAACAAGGAAGGACGTTGTATTAATTTTTGAATGGCAGAATCAGAAAATGCAAAAGTCGCCGTATTTGGTGGCAGATCTACTTGTTCAGATGCCATGACTATCAAGAAAGGCACACCTTGTTCAATATTTCATTTAAATTAAGCCCTACAAAATCACCATCATACATTCCTACAGTAAGATGATTTACCAATTATTTCAATTCACCTACTATTACCCAAAATCTCCAGAATCATAGAATTATCAAAAGCTATAATTTTTTGTCAGATCATCCACCTTGAGAGGATAAACTTCCCTCGTAGTGGATCCTCCTTTTTAATCAATTTTAAAATACCCTCAGGTCTAAAAGTTGATGGAACTTTCCGCATACAAGCATGCTGGTCCAAAACTCATCCCAATAAAGCGTCCCTGTAAGTGTTTCACTGTTCAAAAAAGTAACTTACATAGAAACATAGAAACATGATGACAGAAAAAGACCACATGGCCTATCTAGTCTGTCCTTCCATATCAACAACTACAACAGTCCACTTTCTACCTTTAGAGATCCTCTGTGTTGGTCCCATGCTTTTTTGAATTCAGTTACTGTCCTCATCTCTACCACCTCCACTGGGAGACTATTCCATGGATCCACTACTCTTTCCGTAAAGAAATATTTCCACATATCACTCCTGAATCTATCTCCCTTCATCCTCATCCCATGTCCCCTCGTAGCAGAACTTGCTTGAAATTGAAAGAGGCTCTCTCCCTGAACATTTATGCCACGGAGGTATTTAAACATCTCAATCATATCACCTCTATCCTGCCTTTCCTCTAAGGTGTACATATTAAGATCCTTAAGTCTGTCTTCATATGCTTTATAATGAAGCCCACTAATCATTTTAGTAGCCACCCTCTGCACCGACTCCATCCTGTTCACATCCTTTTGAAGGTGCGGTCTCCAGAATTGCACACTATACTCTAAATGAGGTCGCACCAAAGACTTATACAGAGGCATTATCACCTCCTTTTTTCTGCTAGCCATTCCTCTCCGTATGCACCCAAGCATCCTTCTAGCTTTTGCGGTCACCTTTTCTACCTGTTTAGCTACTTTAAGATCATCAGACACAACCACGCCTAGGTCCCGCTCTTCTTTAGTGGACAAAAGTACTTCACCTCCTATATTGTATTGCTCCCTTGGATTGCTGCAGCCCAAATGCATGACCTTACATTTTTTAACATTAAATCCCAGCTGCCAATTTTAGACCATTCTTCAAGCTTAGCTAGATCCCTCCTCATATTATCTACCCCTTCCTGGGTGTCTACTCTATTGCAGATTTTGGTATCATCTGCAAAGAGGCAAACCTTACCCGACAGCCCTTCCGCTATATCACTAACAAAGATGTTAAAAAGAATCGGACCAAGGACAGATCCCTGGGGCACACCACTGGTAACATCCTTCTCCTCAGAGTGAGCTCCATTTACTTGTACTCTTTGTCGCCTCCCACCCAACCAATTTCTAACCCAAGCAGTAACTTTAGGGTCCATCCCTAGGGTGCTCAGTTTGTTTATAAGTCGCCTGTGAGGAACAGTGTCAAAGGCTTTACTGAAATCTAAATACACCACATCTAGAGCTCTCCCTCGGTCCAACTCCCTGGTCACCCAGTCAAAGAAATCAATCAGATTTGTCTGACAAGACTTAATACATGCCCACTTATCTGAAAATCAGATGTGTCACCAAGGCATCCGAGCAGATGAACAGAAACCTCTTGACGTCTTCTGTGTGTTACTCCTCTGCTAATTCGAACAATTCAGGACTCAAAATCAGGTCCAGCAGTCCTCAGCAAAGGTAAAAGAATATTGACCAGGTACCGCCTGGTTGTGTATCTGGTTCCGGTTTTTATATATGATCTAATGCTGAAATCACAGGTGAATTAAGAAATAACATAGTCGGCATCATATAAGAACTGTCAATGTTGGCTTCAAAAGTGTAATGACCACCATTCAATTTCTGCATTGAGACCATTTGGTACGATTGTATTTAATTTAAAAATCCATCGTTGTTCCTTCAATTGCAATTTGGAAAAATGATCACCCCCTCTAGGATTGAGGGGAACATGGTCTATCACCAACCACCTTAGGCTCTCAAACTGATGCTGTAATTGGGAACAACGCGTAACCATTGAAGCAGTCAAAACAAGTGTATTTATACAAGACCGATGTTCCAACAATCGTCTTCATATTGGACAAGAAGTTCTTCCTACTTATTGCAATTGACAGGAACAAATGATTAAGTAAATCACAAATGACGACATTCATGATGTTCTATAATGCAACTGATAATGGATCCCCGATTTAGAATCCACCCATAGAGAACCCTCGACAGTAGTGGCACAAAAATCATATGAGCCACAAGCAAAGTGACCCAACTGTTGTTCTATTTGTGCAGACAATCGAGGTGAAGATGTGCAGACCACCAAATCGCCTATATTAGATGCTCTTAGATGCTCTGCGATAAGTCATCATCAAAGTTTTTTGAAAACATGTATGTAAAGATAAAAGGGACCAATGATGTTTCAGAATCCTCGTCACTTCCACTTGTTTTGACTCCTCCAATGGTTACGCATTGTTCCCAATTACAGCATCAGTTTGAAGACCTAAGTTAGTTGGTGATAGACCATGCTCCCCTCAATGCTAAGGGGGGTGATCGTTTTTCCAAATTGATTTTCAGATAAGTGGGCATGTATTAAGTTATTTTTTTGAACGGTGAAACACTTACAGGGTTGCTTTATTGGGATGAGTTTTGGAATGGCATGCTTGTATGCGGCAAGTTCCATCAACTTTTAGACCTGAGGAGTTTTTTTTAATTGATTAAAAAGG
This sequence comes from Ichthyophis bannanicus, assembly GCA_033557465.1. Lineage (NCBI taxonomy): Eukaryota > Metazoa > Chordata > Amphibia > Gymnophiona > Ichthyophiidae > Ichthyophis > Ichthyophis bannanicus. The sequence continues at coordinate 613,713,400 of CM066035.1, forward strand.
AGGATCCACGGGGGCGGAGCCTGATGTCCAGCGGGTAAGACGCTTCGCGCTGAAGCTCCCGAGAGGCCTACTTAGAATCCTGACTTAATACCTATACAAACTTACTATTTCGCTCCGGGCTGACCGGGGTACCTCGGGGGGGATGGCGGCCCATAAACCAGCGCGCTTGGACTTCGGGTCACCTTCTTCTTCTCACGGAAAACGCTCCAAAACAGAGGTGTCCTCCCCGCAGAAGATGGTTCCATTTCGTGAAAACCCCGAAATGCACCTGGAGATCTTAGAGGAAATACGCGGCGTGAAGGAATTGGTGCAGTCCAATGGAGAAGCGCTTCGAGCCATGCGGGAAGACTTTGGAGTGCTCCAGGACCGACTAGAAAGTCTCTCATCACGGCAGGACAATATGGCGGGGGTCCTCGACTCGCACGCGGTGCGCTTGGGCAAACTGGACAAGGCTGAGCGCCAGATACAGAATCTTCAAAAGGAGTTAGAAGATAGCAATAATCGAGCCCGCCGCAACAATGTGAGGCTCATTGGAATACCGGAGGGGGTGGAAGCAGGAGATATAAGAGAATTCCTGCTCAAAACTCTTCCCTCCTTGCTGAAGATCACTTTTCATAGAGAACTGGAAATCGATCGTGCACACCGTGTTCCTACCCACATGGCGCTCAACCGAACGACCCCCCGGCCTATTATCTTTCGCTTGCTACGATATCAACAAGTGGAACAAATTTTAAATGCTGCCCGGGCGAATCATCATTTGGAATTTGAAGGTCGCAAAGTCTCCTTCTTCCCTGATTTGGCAAAGCCTACCGTTGACCGTCGGAAGAAACTCCTTGCTTTTCGCCCTCGACTTCAACAGCTACAGGCTCGCTTTGGCCTGTTGTATCCAGCGAAGCTCCGAGTGACTCTCCATAACCAAACCAGGACATTCGAAGATCCTGATCTACTATCAACATTCTTAGACTCCAAGGAAGCAGAGCAGATGCGCTAATCCAAAGACTTGGACTTTTTATTTGCCGGCTCTGTCCGCCATTTTGAAGGGCCCGATGCGGCGGTCATAATCAAGCACAGTGACTACCTGGACTTTCTTTCCTTCTTTATATGACTTTTTTGTTTTTTGGTCTCCTATCCCTCCATGATGTGTGCCTCGGTCGGATTCGGAGCACGCACAGTCCTACAGGTTATGTGTTTTTTTCAATTTCGGCCTTCTCTGGGGTTTCTCCCCGCAGACACATGGTCGCCAGTGATTTCTGGGGTTCTGCTTCTTCTCTACCGCACTGCGGTTTTTCTTTTTTAATGTGGGGCGCTTCATTGTATTATATTAGCTTATTTTCTTTTATGCCATGTGTACAGCCAGATACAGTCAATATGAGGGACACTGTGAAATTATGTGCGCTATCATGCTCAGAATTTTTAACTTTTCTAAATGGCCTTATGTAAAATCTTATCACTCAACGTAAAAGGCATTAATAGCCCAATCAAACGAAAGAAAATCCTTAGCTATCTTAGCCATGAGCATGCTGATTTAGTGTTTCTTCAGGAAACGCATCTAAACTCTGCTGAAACACTGAAACTCAATGCTAAGCCTTACATGGTGGTTGCCTATTCTCCCGCCGTTTCCAAACGGTGCGGGGTAGCCATTCTGGTTAAGAAATCTTTGCAAGCTACTGTAATTGATACTAGCGCTGACAAGGAGGGTAGATGGGCCCGTGTACACCTTAAGGTTGGAGATAGTGAATTCACGTGTATTTGCACTTATGCCCCGAATGTGGACAACCCTGCTTACTATGCAAGTATTGCGCAGTTGGCACAGGCCTCTGCCAATGCTCCATTAATACTTGGTGGTGATTTCAATCAAGTGTTAGACCCTTTGATAGATAGACAGCCGCCTAGAACGAGTAGTCCACCCAAGAGTCTTGCTACCCTTACAGCTCTGATGCAAGATCTTGCGCTGGTAGATATATGGAGGCTGCTTCACCCCTCCGACTTAGAGTTTACTTTTTTTTCTGCCCCCCATCACTCCCAATCTAGAATAGATTTCTTTCTCATTTCCAAAGCACTGATTTCTCAGGTGGACACGGCTAGGACTCATCCTCTCCATATTTCAGATCATGCTGCTATATCTTTATCATTACATGTCACTGCGCGGGACGATTCTCCCCGAGCTTGGTTTTTTGATAGATCCCTATTAGGTCAAAAAGATTTTCAGGTTGATATAAAGGCCGCTATCCAAGATTATTTTCAGTTTAACTCACCCCATGACACAGCGAGCTGGGCTTGGTGGGAGGGTTTTAAAGCATCTATCCGCGCAACTATAACCAGCTATCAAATTCGGCAGGGGAAACAAAGAAAGCAGCACTTACTGATTCTAGAGCAGCAGATACAAGCTGGGGAGCGTCTCCTCACGTCCCGTACTGACCCATGTATTTTACTCCGTTTACAACGCTTGCGCTTTCAATACAATCAGCTTTTGTACACTGCTGCGGTTAAAAATATTGAATCCCAACAAGGGCTATATTATCGGGAAAATAACCGTGCTGGTAAATTATTAGCAAATGCCCTAAAAGGTCAAAAAGAAGCCAAGCGTGTCACCGCCCTCCGTAATCCGTCGGGGGGGGGGGGGCTTGGTCACTAAAGATACAGAAATCTTAGAACTCTTTCGTGATTTTTATACTCGGCTTTATCAATCTGAATGTGAGTTTGAGCCAGAAGTATTTGAACGCTTACTTTCAGGGGTACAAAGACCGACCCTATCCGACGAAGATAGAGTGGCCATGGACACACCATTTACTTTATCAGAAATTCATTCTGCTATCAAGAAATGTGCCTCAGGTCGAGCCGCAGGCCCAGACGGTCTCCCTGCTGAATTCTACAAAACCTTTCACGCTGACTTAGCTCCAGTTTTGAAACTTTATTTTTCTGCTCTGGCCGAGGAGGGTTCTCCTTCTGGGTCCTTTTCAATGGCAAATGTAGTAGTTTTTGAGAAAGAGGGGAGAGACCCGCAACTCACAGCTAATTATCGTCCAATTTCCCTCCTAAACGCGGACTATAAAATATTTGCCACCATTCTCTCCACCCGGCTCTCTGATAGGATGTCTACCTTAATACACCCAGATCAATGCGGTTTCATTCCTGGTAGATCAACTGCTGACAATGCTCGGACTCTATGTCATGTACTGACTGCCGCAGTTAATCTTGATCGCCCATTTGTTGGCCTCTCACTTGATGCTGAGAAGGCCTTTGATCGTTTAGAGTGGCCCTTCCTGTTTGCAGTCCTCCGCTGGTATGGATTCGGGGAAGGTTTTCTCCGTTGTCTCCGCACCATGTACGCACAGCCTACAGCCAGTATATGTGCCAATGCTTTAAAGTCTCAGCCTTTTCCCCTTCAACGCGGTACTCGCCAGGGATGCCCACTGTCTCCACTTCTTTTCGATCTTGCACTCGAACCCTTGGCTTTACTAATCCGGCAATCGGAGGAGATTCATGGAGTCCCCTTCTCCCATAGGGAAATCAAAATTTCAGCGTATGCTGATGACCTTATGCTTTTTGTCTCTATAGACTCAGTACCGGCTGTCCTAGAGCAAATTGGTAAATATTCACAACTGTCCGGTTATAAGATAAATTGGACCAAGTCGGTAGCCTTTCCATTAAATCCTTTGCTTCATCAGGCAGATATGCAACCCTTCCCCTTTTTATGGCAACCTCGCATGGTCAAATACCTTGGGGTTCACTATTGTTCTCCTTTGGAAGACACTATCTCCTTCAATGCCAAAGACTTAACCTCTAAAGTCCGGGCGCTTACTCACCGTTGGACTCCTTTAACACTTACCTGGTGGGGCCGCTTAGAAACCATAAAAATGATGATTGTTCCGAAAGTGAATTATATTTTAGAAATGTTGCCCTGTCTCTTCCCTCGACGTATCTATAAAGATATAGAGGGCCTTCTGACTAGATATTTGTGGCAAAACAAGACACCTAGGATAGCGAAACATAAGCTGCAAGCAGATAAGGAAAATGGGGGTGTCAGATTCCCTGATTTCCTGAAGTACCATCAATCTTTTCTTCTCAAACAAGGCGCTCGTTGGCTGGAAGATCCAGTACCGAGTAGACCTGTGTGGCTAGACATAGAAGAGGACCTTTGCAAACCGATTCCTCTTACTTTTCTCCCTGGTATGACTCTCCCATCAGACTCCCACTATCCACCAATGCTTTTAGACACTTTAGGTGCCTTTAATACTCTTATGCAATCTTTAGACTCCTGACTCTGTCCGTTAGACAGGCTCCCGCTTTGGTATAATACTCGATTTCGAATACAAAATAAGCCGATGGCGTGGAGCCCCTGGTACACTAGGGGCATTTGGATTCCTAGCCAGTTGTTCCATGATGGTCGCTGGAAAACTTTTAGTGAATTGCAAATTGAATTTGGTCTCCCAGCGAAACACTACTTTCAGTTGGTGCAACTTCAGCATTGCCTTCGGAGTGCTAAGGTGCTCCCGCCATCGGCATCCCCTACACAAGGTTGGTCGGAGACTATCCGATCTATTGGTAATTCACCGGGTGTAGCATCCAATTTTTACAAAACCTTATGTAATGCTATAACGAGAGCTACCCCTATAGCGCAGAAAGCATGGGAGAGAGAATTGCATGTGACTTTGACCCCGGAGCAATGGAGCCTTGTCTGGAGTAGAGTGACACGGGTTTCCCGATCCGCCTCACTTACTCAGACACTCTTCTTTCTAGCCCACCGGTGTTTTTACACTCCTGACAGATTAGCCAAATGGAACACTACTCAGGGCAATAGTTGTTGGACATGCCATGCGGCCATTGGTTCACTACCTCATGTTATGTATGAATGTCCCGCACTACAGTATTACTGGCGTCGGGTCTGGGGTCGTATCCAGTCTATTTTGCACTTTCAAGAGCCCCTTTCTTGGAGGATAGTGGGACTTCGCTCAGCTGCGGGGATCCCCTCTCTTCCAAAAACGGCTTACTTCCTTTTGGACTTTATGCTTGGCATTGCTATTTCCCTAATTACGAAATACTGGAAAAATAGCTCCCATCTGAGCCCCAATGAATGGTGGAATCATGTCTGTCTCTACAGTAAATATGAACAAATACCTCGTATGTTTGCTTCCCCCATTCAGACTCCTCATCATCGGTCTAAATGGAAGATGCTCAATGACTATGTACATTCTGCTAAATGCTCTCATCTGACTGTCTAAATTTGTATATATCTCTGTCCCATGTTCATTCTGTATCATAGATACTCTTTTGATTGTTTTGATGTATAATCACTGTTGTTTGGAAGCGCTCACAAGCTGACATAATCGGCTAGAGAAGAAGCATGGGGGTGGGGGGTAATTGGGTTTACTTTTCCTTATTGTATACTTGTTTTGTCTCCTTTGGTGTGTTGTTTCTTTTGTTTGTTGCAAAATGAAAATAAAAGTTAAAAAAAAAAAAAAAAGGAGGATCCACTACGAGGGAGGTTTGTCCTCTCAAGGTGGATGAGCTGACAAAAAATTATAGAGTTTGATAATTCTATGATTCTGGAGATTATGGGTAATAGTAAGTGAATTGAAAAAAATTGGTAAATCATCCTACTGTAGGAATTTATGATGGTAATTTAATAGGGCTTAATTCAAATGAGATATAGAACATAATTATTGGCACCCTTATAAACAATTAAAATCATTTTGAACAAAAGAACCACATTCCCATTGCAGGAAAAATTAGATGCACCTGTAATTAATTGTCAGTTCTCACATTTTTTTTTTTATTTAAACAGATTTTTTCTACCGCTTTTTCCTTCAATCAAAGCGGTTTACACAGCAAACAATCAATAAAGTCTTGTGTTTAGTGTTCGCATGCAGTGAGCAGTGTGTGCGTGTGAGTGTGGTTGGTTGTTGATTCATGGTGAACTAATTACAACGTGCGCTATCTACAATACTATGTACATCGTAACTTTGCGTCTGTACTGTGATCTGGTCTCGATGGAATGTTGGTGAGTTGGGGTATTGTCTGTTGTACAGTTTATGTGCCAGCACCATAGTGCTCAATGAAGAGTGTTGTCTTTAGCAGTTTCCTAAAGTCCTTAATGTCTGATGTTGCCCTTAGTTCATCAGGGAGTGTGTTCCAGATTGTTGGAGCCGCTTTTGAAAGGGCTCGTTTTTCGGTGTCCTTGCGTATTTTGTTGAAGTCTTCGGGGGTGTTGACGCGGTTGGCTGTGCCTCTCCTCCTCAGTCTTCTGCTGCTGTCAGGTTGTATGAGTGGGTGTAGGCTGAGAGCTGATGAGCGTTGTTTGATTTTGAAGATGTTTATGACTGTCTTGTATCTGTTGCGGGAGCTGATTTGTAGCCAGTGGAATTCTTTTAGGGTGGGGGTAATGTGTTCTTGTCTTTTGGTGCCTGTTATTATGCATGCTGCTGTGTTTTGTGCCAATTGCAGTGGCCTGAGAGTTTGTTTTGTTAGGCCAAGATATATTGGGTTGCAAAAGTCTAGGATTGGGGTTATTAAAGCCTGACATACTGTATGGAAGTGTTCTTGAGAGAGGAGGGGCTTGAGGTGTCGGACTAGTCTCATCCTGTGGTATGCATTTTTGGTGGTTCTGATGATGTGGGATTGGAGGTTCAGTTCTTTGTCCAGCGTCACATTACTTGAATTAACCAATGAATGATGGTTCTAATGTTTAAAATGGCCACATTCACTCCTTGTTCCATATTGACAATGGTGAAGACAAGAGAGCTGTTGAGTCCATCAGAAAAGCCATTATCACCAAGCATCAAACTTCAAAGAGGTACAAGTCCATCTCCAAAGACCTTGGGATTCCTGTGTCTACAGTTTGCAATGTTATTAAGAAGATTTCTGTTCATGGAACTGTTAAGAACCTCCCAGGAAATGGTGGAAGAGGAAAATGAATTCATGAAGTCTTCAAAGGTTGGTGTGAACTGTTGGAAAAACTCTACATACAACATTTCAATCATTAGGCATGTAGATAGCTGGGCAGCTGGTGGACGTGAGGATCGCCTGGTAACATGCCTGCCTGGTGCGAAGGTAGCGGACCTCACGCACCACCTAGATAAGGTCTTAGATAGTGCTGGGGAGGAGTCTGATGTCTTGGTACATGTCGGTACCAATGACATAGGAAAATGTGGTAGGGAGGTTCTGGAGGCTAAATTTAGGCTTTTAGGTAGGAAGTTGAAATCCAGAACTTCCGAAATGCTTCCCGTTCCACGCGCAGGACCCAAAAGGCAGGCAGAGCTCCGGAGTCTCAATGCGTGGATGAGACAATGGTGCAGAGATGAGGGTTTTGGATTTGTTAGGAACTGGGGAACATTCTGGGGAAAGGAGGGGCTCTTCCGAAGGGATGGGCTTCATCTTAACTGGGATGGAACCAGGCTGCTGGCACTAACCTTTAAAAAGGAGATAGAGCAGCTTTTAAACTAGATAATAGGGGAAAGCCGACAGTCGCCCAAGAGCAGATGGTTCAGAAGAATGTATCCTTGAAGGATACTACCAAAAGCAGAGAGGTTCCAAAAAAGAGTAAAGTAGCCCAAATGCCCTCGAGTATGGAGCAGACAGAGCTTAAAGATCCCAAATTACCCATGTCTACCAACAGCCAAATTAATATGAATACAGTCTCTAAAATGCTTGTATGCAAATGCTAGAAGTCTAAAAAATAAAATGGGAGAGTTCGAATATATAGCACTAAACGAGAGTTTAGATATGATTGGAATATCAGAGACATGGTGGAAGGAGGACAACCAGTGGGACACTGTGATACCTGGGTACAAACTATATCGTAATGATAGAGCTGATCAAATTGGTGGAGGGGTTGCGCTCTATGTTAGAGAGGGCATTGTGTCAGAAAGGATTAAAGTTTTGCAGGAAACAAAATTTGATGTAGAATCTCTATGGATTAAAATTCCATGTAAAAAGGGAAGGGCGATGGCAGTGGGGGTGTACTATTGACCACCTGGCCAGAATGAACAAATGGATGATGAAATGCTCAAAGAAATCAAGGAAGCTAACAAAAGTTACAGCGCAGTAATAATAATGGGTGATTTCAACTACCCCGGTATCGACTGGGTCAGTGTCATGGCAGGACATGCTAGGGAGATAAAGTTCCTAGATGAAATAAATGACTGCTTCTTGGAGCAGCTGGTTCATGAACCAACCAGAGAGGAAGCAATAATAGACCTAGTTCTTAGTGGAACACCAGATGTAGTACAAGAGATAAGGGTGCTGGGGCCACTTGGCAATAGTGATCATAGCATGATTGCCTTTGATTTAATTAGTGGAGGAGGGATAGTAAGGAAATCTACAGTATTACCTTTTAACTTTCGAAAGGGAGACTATGATAAAATGAGGAAAACAGTTAAAAAAATACTAAAAGGAGCAGTTGCAAAGGTTAAAGACTTACATCAAGCTTGGGTGTTGTTGAAAAATACTATCTTGGAAACCCAAGCCAGCTTTATTCCACGCTTTAAGAAAAGTGGAAGGAAGTCCAAAAAACTGCCAGAATGGTTTAAAGGTGAGGTCAGAGAGGCGGTTGTTGCCAAAAAAGCATCTTTCACGAAATGGAAAAAAGAGCCAAATGACGAAACCTGGAAACAGCACAAGCACTGGCAAGTCAAATGCAAGGCATTGATAAAGCAGGCAAAGGGAGAATTTGAGAAGAAGCTTGATGCGGAAGCAAAAACGGCAAATAAAGATTTTTTTCAAGAACATTCACAGCAAAAAACCTGTGAGAGAGTCAGTTGGTCCATTAGATGATAGAGGAGTTAAAGGGGCACTAAGAGGCGACAAGGCGATAGCAGAGAGACTGAATGAATTCTTTGCTTTGGTCTTTGCTGAGGAAGATATAGGGATGTTACCCATGACTGAAGTGGTATTTAATGGTGCGGAAGAACTGAAGGAAATATCGATACATCGGGAAGATGTATTACAACTATTAGATAAACTGAAGAGTAGCAAATCACCTGGGCTGGATGGTATACATCCAAGGGTGTTGAAAGAACTGAAATATGAGATTGCAGACCTGCTATTAGTAATCTGTGAACTATCATTAAAATCATTTCTAATACCTGAAGATTGGAGGATCGCCAATGTAACACCAATTTTTAAAAAGTGTTCCAGGGGTGATCTGGGAAACTACAGACCGGCGAGCCTGACGTCAGTACTGGGAAAAATGGTAGAAACCATGATAAAGAATAAAATTACTCAGCATTTAGATAGTCATGGCCTAATGGGAGACAGCCAACAAGGCTTTAGACAAGGAAGATCTTGTCTTACTAATCTGTTATGTTTTTTTGAAGGTGTGAATAAACAGGTGGACAAAGGTGAGTCGGTTGATATAGTGTATCTGCACTTTCAGAAAGCCTTTGACAAGGTCCCTCATCAGAGACTTTTGGCAAAACTAAAGAGTCATGGGATAGGAGGCAGTGTACTACTGTGGATCAGGAACTGGTTAAAAGATAGAAAGCAGAGGGTTCTGCTGAATGGCCAATTTTCCCAATGGAGGAAGTTGAATAGTGGTGTACTCCAGAGATCTGTGCTGGGTCTGCTGCTTTTTGACATATTCATAAATGACCTGGAAAGTGGAATAACGAGTGAGGTTATCAAATTTTCAGATGACACAAAACTATTTAAAGTTGTTAAAACCCATGAGGATTGTGGAAAATTGCAAGAGGATCTTGATAAATTGGAAGACTGGGCATCAAAATGGCAGATGAAATTTAATGTGGACAAGTGCAAAGTTATGCATCTAGGGAAGAACAACCCAAACTATGGTTACACGATGCAAGGTTCCACTTTAGGAACCACCACCCAGGAAAAAGATTTAGGCGTCATTGTGGATACCATGTTAAAACCCTCGGCGCAATGTGCAGCGGCAGCCAAGAGAGCAAATAGAATGCTAGGTACCATAAGGAAAGGAATGGAAAATAAAACAAAAGATATTATAATGCCTCTATATCGTTTCATGGTGAGACCGCACCTTGAATATTGTATGCAATTCTGGTCGCTGTATCTTAAAAAGGATAGGTTAAGCTAAGGCTAAGGCTAGGCTGAAGACCCACCATTTTTGCACTGCTTTTAACCTGTCCCCTCCACCTGCTCCCCTTTCTCCCCCACCCCGTTGATCCTGACTGTATTTAATTCTCTGTTTCGTCCCCCATTGTATTATCTGTCGCTTTACTCTATCTCTCCACCCTATCCTGTCTCTTCAATTTTTTTGGCGTTCCTTTTCCTTTTTCAGTAGCCCATTTATTTTATTATTGTACACCGCTCTGGTGCCACCGGTAAAGAGCGGTATATTAAATATGAAAATAAAGATAAAGATATAGCGTTATTAGAAAAGGTTCAGAGAAGAGCCACCAAAATGGTAAAGGGGATGGAAGGATACTCCTATGAAGAAAGGCTAAAAAGGTTAGGGCTCTTTAATCTGGAAAGAGACGGCTGAAGGGAGATATGATAGAAGTCTATAAATTAATGAACGGAGTGGAACGGGTAAACGTAGATCGATTGTTTACGTTATCAGAATATAGAAAGACTAGGGGACATGCAATGAAGCTACAGGGTAAACTATTTAAGACTAATAAAAGAAAATATTTTTTCACTCAACGTGTAATCAAACTCTGGAATTTGTTACCAGAGGATGTAGTAAAGGCTGTTAGTGTAGCTGGATGTAAAAAAGGTTTGGACAAGTTCCTGGAGGAAAAGTCCATAAACCATTATTAAAAAGGGACCCAGGATATCAATGCTTGACCCAGTACAAGCATTGTGGAACCTGTGTCCTTTTGGGGAAACTGCTAGGTACTGTGATGAGGAGAGCCCGTTTGAACCGATGGAAATAGGAAAAGATAGTGAATATACCTTTAAGGAAAGAGACATTCCTGAAATTCACAGTTTCCAGACTGCAGTCAAAGAAAGAAGCACGGAGTTGATAGATCCAGTTTGCCATACCCAAGCTCTGCTGACGTAAGTGCAAGCTTAGGGGGTAATGGCAAACACCTGTGCAGAGACAGAGAAAGGCTAGCTAAGAAGCAGCCTTATAAACCCTGCTCAGAAGGAGCCGAGGAGCAGGATCACGTTGCGGTTCAAACTGTTTGTATTCCAGTTCCAGTCCAGAATCGTGGGCAAGTTCAGAGAGTTTAGCGTGTTTCAGCTATTCCAGGAGTTCAGAGAGAGGAACTCAGAGGAGGAAACATCAGGGGAAGGAGAAGGACGTGGAAGGAGCCTGAGAGCCAAGAAACCACATGTGCTTTGCTTAGAGAAAGAAAGCAGGGAAGTCTTCTACCCCGGGTCTCGTACCGAAGGGTTCAAGCTGCTCAAAGGTGGGTGAACAAGGCTATAGCTAGAAGTAACCAGAACCCAGCCTGGAGTAAGGAACCGTGGCTGAACATCGGAGAGGAACCAAGGCAACTGGACCAGGGAGAGATATCCCATACTAGAGGTATAGACATTCCTTACCGGGGAAAACAGAGCTGGAGGGAGGTCCAGGGATTTCCCCAGAGCATTCACCGAGAAGCAGATTGTGGGAGTTTAGAGCCAGATGTATATGCTTTAGAACAAGAGGATATGCAAGTGGACTGTGCGGATCAAAACTCCATATCAGGTGAATTGCCAATGGATTGTACATTATGCCAGACAAAAGCTATGAAAAGAAATGCTTGATAAAGAAAGGTCTTGAGAAGCAGTGTGAATAAACCTAGTTTTGTTTTGCTAAGAAATACCTCCTAACTAAAGAGAACGTTGCCAGCTTCTACATTTTGTGTTTAAAGAAGCAGAAGGTAAATGAGGACATTTAACTTTGCTTAAACAGAGAAGCTGTATTTTGTTTTGCTGATTACCTTATGAAAACAACTGCACATGTTTTAAAAGCTTATGAAGCTTCCTCAGTTCCAGCTTATGTATAATTTCTGAAGTATTGCTTGGAGAAGAATATCCTGACGTTGTGTGTTTGAACCTTAGTGCTTTTTGGCGAAAAATAAAACTTTTGTCTTTGCCTTTAACCCTTGGCTTACACGACTATCCTTGAACGAGGAAAACTACAAGTCCCAGAATGCCTCACTGTGGACAAGAATAGTGTTTAATTCCTTTATTAGAGGACTAAAATTGGCAGCTCTATGCCTCTAGGCCCTGAGCCGGGGCTAGGGTCACGACAGTACGTATGACCTAGATTGGCCACTGTTGGAAACAGGATACTGGGCTTGATGGACCTTTGTATGACCCAGTATGGCATATCTTATGTTCTTATGTTCTTATAACATCCAAGAAGCTTAAGGCTGATATGGAGCAATCTGGAGTGGTGGTTTCAACCTGCACCATATTCCATGCACTAAATAAAGAAGGACTTCATGGGTGAAGGCCAAGGAGGACCCCAATGCTCAAAGACAGACATAAAAAGGCACATCTGATCTTTGTCCAGACTCACCTCGAGAAACCACAATCCTTCTGGGAAAATGTTCTGTGGACAGATGAAACCAAACTTGAGCTCTTTGGCAATGCTGACCAGCGATGCATTTATAGGCAAAGAAATGAAGCTTATAAGGAAAACAACACCCTTCCTACTGTTAAATATGGTGGAGGTTCCATAATGTTGTGGAACTGTTTTGTTGCCTTAGAAACTGGAAGCCTGGAACATATTAATGGAATAATGAAGTCAGAGGACTACCAAGGTTTTTTGGAGTGAAATGTGCTACCTAGTATCAGAAAGATAGTTCTAATTCGAAGGTCATGGGTTCTTCAATAGGATAATGACCCAAAACATACATCCAAAAGTAGAAAAGAATAGTTAAAAAGGAACAAATGGACTGTTTTAAACTAGCCAGGAATAAGTCCTGATCTCAGTCCAAATGAGAACCTTTGGAAAGAGCTGAAATCTGCCATTGGTAAAAGGAATCCTGGAAACATTCATGAGCTGGAACAAATCGCAGTTGAAGAGTGGGAAAAACTGCAAGCAGGCACATGCATGAAAACTTATAGATGGCTACAAGAAATATTTGGAGGCTGCATCACTGCCAAGGGTTATGCAACCAAATATTAGTGAAGGATGCCATTAATCCTGTCCAGGTCATATTTGGTATGTTTTGTTCTCTTCTTTGCAGTCCTACTCCAGCCACAGATAAACTCCAACCTGTCCTTTAGAATTCTAAAGCCTATACCAGCATTTATTCTACACCCTCTGAAAATCAGAGACAAAATGGTTCCCTGCCATTTATATTCACTGTGTGTTGCAGCTTTGCTGTGACCTCATCAACCATAGTATTTGCAGAAGTCAGACAAGGATAGGTTTCTCTTTGCCACTTGTCAAGCATTTGAAGCAGGATTGGTTGAAGTACCTTGTGCAGGTTGTTGATGAGCATTCCTTGACTTCCACCCCCTCCCAGATTGGCTCTAATGCAGGAGTTCTCAACCCTGTCCTCAGGACTCACCTAGCCAGTCGGGTTTTCAGGATAACCACAATGAATATGCATGGAAGAGATTTGCATATAATGGAGGCAGTGTATGCAAATCTCTCTCATACATATTCATTGTGATTATCCTGAAAACCTGACTGGCTAGGTGGGTCCCGAGGACAGGGTTGAGAACCCCTGCTCTAATGCATCTTGGCACATGAGCATGCATGGCTATTTGTGAAAAATTTCTGAGCATGCAGGTTCAGTTGATACCACAATGAATAGAAAATCATGATTTTTGCCAATTTTTTCATTTGAACGAAAAACTAATATACATGCCTAATCTTTAGATGAGGGATCTCCAACTCCAGTCCTGGAGGACCGCAAACCAGTCAGGTTTTTAGGATGTCCCTAATGAATATACATGAGATAAATTTGAATACAATGGGGGCAGTGCATACAAATATATTTCATGCATATTCATTACCACCAAAACAAACTCCCAGAGCATCCACAAACTAAATAAATACCAATTTCATAAATATTCCCACGAAAAAAATTATCCTTACATTTTTTTTTAAACTGTCTTTATTAAAACAAGGCATCATATTTACAGTAACAACCATTTCAAACGCAGAATAAACAATCACCCGGGCAGGGCTGTGTCTTGTCCACCGCCCAGGTATATCAATCAAGAAGTGTTGCAATTCAACCAGCATAACTGTTTACCATATTTCCCAACCACCACCCTCCCTCCCCCCGCATCCCTTAACCCTCCCCCACCTCGCATCCCAATCCCCTAAACCATCCTTCCGGAACCATCTCAACCCCTCCTCAAACATACTAAGCACATAGATCCGTTCCATTCCTAGACCCTATCTAGTAGTTCGCCTGTAATACTTCATTACGAGTACCAGGCCGCAAGGTATGAATATAGGGCTCCCAGGTCATCAAGAAGGAGGTCCAGTTCCTAGCCTTTCCTCTAGCCCCCCTCTTCTCTAAAAGCATCAACTGATGGAAACTGTTGCGCCATTCCCAGAAGGAGGGAGGAGTGTGCTCCCTCCATCTACGGAGCAGCGGGCCCTTACCCACCAAACATGCTTTTCTAACTAAAAGGCGCTCCCATCTTCCCTTCGGGTGGAGTGGTCCAAGTTGATCTAACACCACAAAAGTCCCGGTCCAACCAATCCGCTGTTGCAAAACTCCGCTCATATATTTCTGGATCTGCATCCAGTACTGACGGACTTTCTGACATCCCCACCACATGTGACCCAAATCTGCCAGAGGAGAACAGCACTTTGGACAACTCCCATCTGGCGTAAGATGGCTTCGTAAAGCTCTTCTCAGGGAGAAGTGGGCTCGGACAATACATTTGAACTGTATCTCCCTCCACCTAGCCCCCTCTACCAGCTTCACGATCCTACTCAGGGCTCCGTGAACCGAGCCCGGCATCACTTCCTGCCCCAGCTCTCTAGCCCATGAAATCTCCTCCCCCGAGTAGTCTATCGGAGGCACCCACGTTTCAGTACGTCTCTTCAACCCGGCAATTGATGGCGGAGAATCCGCCCCTAATGCAAAAAACTCTAATATCCGTGCTGCACGCTCCGCCACAAGCCCACCCCTCGAGAGCGAAGCAATATAATGGGATACCTGCACATAAGCAAAATAGTGTCGAGCATTAAGCTCATATTCCGCACATAAAGCCACAAAGGATTTACACTTCCCTTCTTGGTCAACCACATGCCCTAAGTTCCGTATCCCCCGCTGTTCCCAGAGCCGAAACATAGGCGTATCTGTTGCTGGGGTAAATCGTACATTCCCTTGCAGGGGCAACCAGCTTGAGACTTCCGGGGACTCCCCCCACCATCTATTTAGTTGTTGCCATGAGCATCGCGCCGGCCGTACTAACACACTCCGGGTCACCCAAGCTGGCAGATTCGAGCCTGCCAGGTGCAACACCGCCATCAATGCCTGCGGAGCCACAAAGGCCTCCTCCAATGCCCGTGGGGTGAAGACCTCCGTTCCTCCCAGCCAATCACCAACATGTCGCGCCTGACAGGCCAAGGCATATAACCGTAGGTCAGGGATCCCAATCCCCCCATCCCTCCATCTCCTCTGCAGACGATACAGTGGGATACGAGCCCTCGCCCCTTTCCACAAAAATCTCCGGAATTCACGTTCTAACCAATGTAAATCTCATTTCTTCAATCACACCGGGAGCATCTGCAGCCAATATAAAATTTGCGGCAGGATTACCGTTCCCAGTGCCGCCTCCCTACCCAACATAGACAGGGGAAGGGGGGCCCACGCTTGTAACTGTGTGCGAGTTTTGAGCAAAATCCGGTCCATGTTTTTCCGGTATAATTGCTTGGGGTCTTTGGTCAGGGATATGCCAAGATATACAAAAGATTCCTCCGCCCACTGGAGGGGGAAGGTATCTCCCCAAGCCGCTCGAAGTGTTCCCCCCACATCTAACGCCTCTGATTTGTCCCTATTAATTCAGCTCCCAAAGCGAGAAAACTCCTCCAACAACCTTGGTAAGGAGGTTTGTGGGGACAGTAAATGCACCAACATGTCATCAGCGAAGGCAGCTACCTTAAACCCGGATTGCCCTATATGCACCCCTTTTACTTCTTTTAATGCCTCAATCTTCCATACCAAAGGGTCCAGAGACAACACAAAAAGCATAGGGGAGAGCAGACACCCCTGTCTAGTACCTCTCTCCAGACAGAAATCATCTGATAGCACCCCGTTACAGAGCACACTCGCCGTGGGCTTTGCATAAAGAAGCTCCACCATCCTACAAAAAGGCGCCCCGAGCCCATATTTCGGTAGGAGAGACTTCAGGTACAGCCAGCCCACCCGATCAAATGCTTTCTCGGCATCAAAGCTGACCAGAAGTGATTGCAAGCCATGGCGGTGGACCCACTCTAGGGACGCTAAAATCTTCCGCAAATTCCGCACAGCATGACGGCCTTTCACAAATCCCACCTGGGACTCATGCACCAAGTCCCCGAGAACCGTGGCTAGACGCACTGCCAGGACCTTAGCTAATATCTTCAGGTCAAAATTAAGTAAAGAAATAGGTCGGTAGGACCCTGCCTGCGTATGGTCTTTACCTGGTTTAGGGAGTAGAATAATGTGCGCGTGATTTCCGCCTCAAGTGAACGCCCCTTGTGCAATCCGGCGGCAGAACACCGCTACCAATGCCGATGGTACCAGATCGCCCAGCAACTTATAAAATTCGGCCCCCAGTCCATCTGGGCCCGGAGCTCGACAGCAACTCGCCTGTTGAACCACCAGTGAGACTTCCTCCACTATAATCGGCGCATCCAGCAGCGCCTGCTGCGCTGCCTCTATACGGGGCAGTTGCACATCCCTCAAGTAAGCCTCCATATCTGTGGCGGAGTCAGCCCCTCTCGAATACAGTTTCTGATAGAACAACCGAAAAATCCGAGCAATCTCTCGGTTCTCCTTTTGCAACTTTCCCTGCTCGTCCCACAAGGCCGCCACCGCTCGAGCCCCCCTACCTCCCTGAAGGCATCTAGCCAAAAGCTTCCCCAGTTTATCCTCAAATCGGTAGAGTTGATATTTATAGTACATAAAAGACTTCTTAGCCCTCTGGTGGAGCAGTTCGTTAAGGGCTGTTTGGGTCTCCCACAGCATCTTCCTGTTTGCCTCCGATGGGGCACTAGCCTGCCTACGTCTAGCTCTACTCACTTGCTTTTCCAGGCGGACAATTTGCTTTGCGATTAGCTTCCGCTTACGGGCCACATATCCTATAATGTCTCCTCTCAGGACCACCTTAGCCGTCTCCCAAAACAGTTCTGGGTCATCTCGATGTCGTTCATTATGAACTGCAAATTCCTGCCATTTCTGTTTTATGAACATGGAAAAATCCACGTCTCTGTATAATTCCACTGGAAATCGCCAAATTCTTGCCTGTGGGGCAGCATCACGCCACTCCAACTCCACCCAGATTAAGGTATGGTCAGAGATTTCCAAG
Organism: Ichthyophis bannanicus; assembly: GCA_033557465.1. Taxonomy (NCBI): domain Eukaryota; kingdom Metazoa; phylum Chordata; class Amphibia; order Gymnophiona; family Ichthyophiidae; genus Ichthyophis; species Ichthyophis bannanicus. The sequence goes on from CM066035.1 coordinate 613,730,803, forward strand.
GGGCCAATCTGTGCGTCGGTTACATAAGTAAAAAGTCTCTCTGAAACCAGCACATAATCAATTCTAGCACTCGTACCATGCGCTCTAGACTGGTGCGTAAAATCTCGCTCTCCGGGATGCAAAAGTCGCCTCGGGTCCACCATCTTCAATCTCTGCCGTAAGTGCTGCAGGGCCCTAGTGTCCTGCCTACGTGTCCCGTCATCGCCTTCCCTAGACGTGTCCAGCTCTAGATCTAGCACGCCATTAAAATCCCCGGCCAAGATCAGCGGGGCATCCGGCATTTGTTCCACCCGAGAGCCCAAACACGCTTACAGTGCATGATCTAACACATTTGGGCTATATAGGTTGCCCAGCACCACAGGCTTCCCCTCGAGCATCCCATATAACAACACATATCTACCGTCTGGGTCTACATACACCTCCTCTTTGATGAACCGGACTCTTTTATGTATCAAAATGACCACTCCACCCTTCCTACCCTTCGCTGGAGCCCCCCTTTCTTGTCCCACCCAATCTCTCTTAAGTTTGGCATGCTCCTCAGAGCTCTGGTGAGTCTCCTGTAACATAGCAATGTCACATTTTTGTCTAGCCAAGGCCTGCAACACTTTATATCGCTTGATAGGATTACCTATGCCACATACATTCCAAGAAAGGATCTTCACGTCTGCAAACTATAATAGCATATATTTATCTCAACACATACACAGTACATGGGAGGAACCTCCCCAGCCTGAGGTCCCCCCCCCCTCTCATCAAGATGGTTCCCTCTCCCAGTCCTATAGTATCCCAAGGGGCTGCGATCCCTCCCTCCCTCCCTTCTTTCTTTGCCCTCCCCTCCCTCTCCCTCCCCCCTTCTCCTCCCCCCTCCCATTCCCCTGTCCCCCCCTTCCTACTCTCCTTCCCTGATCTCCATCTCACACCCATAGAGATCACTTAAGATGTGTGTGGGACCCCCCCTCTCTCATTGATCTGCTCTGTCATCGCTTCTTCCCTCCAACCCCTGAACACCTAGCCTCTCTCTTAATTTTAACTCCCCTTGGCCCTCTACCCACCTCCCTTCCACCGTCCCCGTTCCTTACTACCCGCTCCCCCTAGCACCCACTCTGGCGGGGCCCTCACCCCTCACTATAGAGGCAATCAAACCAACTCCCTGTCTCCCGGATTATACCTTCCCCTCCCCCTCTCCTCCTTCCCCCTCCGCCCCTCACCGTACAGCTCCGGATTATGAAATCTGGCCATCTCTCCCCTACCCCATGCACACCTCTTAACTCTACAGTATGTCATTAATCGCTGAACTCCAGTGACATTCCAAGACTGCTCTCCGAATTCAGCATATCTAAGCCAGGCAGGTTGAGCTGTGTCCGTACAATAGTGCTGAAGTAAACACTGTGGCAGTCTATCTCCCGGTGCAGTTCCTGCATTGACACATTGTGGCCCTGGTGGGCGTTGATCTTCCCCTCCATAACCATGGTGATGCACCCCTCCTTCAACAGAGGCGCCTGGCTGTTCAAATACGCCAAGGCATTGCAGAGCTCAGGTTTCCATACCTCCAGCACCTCTTTAACACGCCAAAAAAAAACCAGCATCAAAAACAAGTGGAGGGGCCAACAAACAAACAGGCTTCCTTCCAGTGGACTGTTATTTCTTGGTAGGTTATTCTGCCTGACAGGCACATTAAGGTACATACCCGTACCCGGTGAAAGCCTTTTATTTTTCTTAGCCTGCTCGAGGGGTATCCCCAGTCCACCAGCAGCCCTCTGGAATCCGTTCTGTTAAATCTAACTCTTCATTGGAGGCAGCATCCCTACCTGGCAATGCGCACCGCTCCTCTCCCCAAAGCAGGCAGGCCCTGTAGGAACAGAACACCATACTGCAATCATGGTGAATTGCAATGCTCCCCTGGGCTCGATGACACTTGCGTCAGCAGCTGCTCCACATATGGACTCGCTTCCACTGCCGAATCAAAAACTCGATGTGCTCCCTGGTGCAGCACGTGCAGTCTAGCCGGGTATTGAACGTGGAATCGGACGTTCGCCTCAATCAACCTCTGGCACAGCGGGGCATAGGCTTTGCAGCGGTGACTGAGCACAGCAGAGTAATCTTGCGTAATTCTGAGCTTCATATTCCCTCACTCAATAACTCCCTTCTGCCTTGCTGCCTTTAACACTGCTTCCTTCTGTGTGTAATAGAGAAATTTTGCTAAAACCACTCTGGGTCTGCAATCCTTTGTTTGTTGCTTCGGCCCTATTCTGTGGGCTCTGTCCACGACAATTGGGCCACTCTCATCTTCACCGTCCCTCAGAGAGGCAGAGAGATTCTCCACATACTCTCTCAGGTCTTTATCCAGGATTGATTCAGCAATGCCCAAAAAACGCAAATTATTACATTGGGATCTGTTCTCCAGGTCGTCAATCTTCATTTCATGGGCTTTAGACTCCCTCCGTACTGCGATCAGCTCCCGCTTTAATTTCTCCACCTCCTCCTCAGTCTGTGTAATATGGGCTTCCGCTTCTTGCACGCGTGTGCCCACTGTAGTCAGCGAGTTCTGGATGGTATCCATCTTCGTATGCAGAGTTTCAAATTGCAGTGAGAGTGCATTTGTGACCGCAGCAGAAATCTCCTCGATCATAGTGGGTGAGGCCGCGGTACTCGATTTCGAGGGGGACTCCGCCATTTTCGGCGGCCCCGTAGTCTGATCCTTCTCTCGCCTCCCCAACTTCGCTGACGCCGCCATTCAAAATTTCGTGCACAGAGTATGTTGATCTGCCCCCTTACCGACACTCCGGGGCTCTGATCAGCCAAAATCCGCTTCAATACACGGTTTTATTCCAACGGTTAGAGGAGGGGGGCCTGGAGCTTAGGTGACTCACGTCTTCTCCAGCTCACCACATCACGTGATCTCAAATTATCCTTACATTTAAAGAACAGCAAAGCAGAGAAACCCTCAATATAATTAAAGAATCAATCAATTATTCCAATAGCGTTATACTTTTTTCTATATAGTAATAAATTAAGTGAAGGGAGAAAAAGCCTCAGGAAATAACTTGTGCCACTATACGGTAACATGAAGGCCCCAGGGGAACCAGTGAGTTTCACCTCACAGGCTTAAAAAACTCCCTCTAATCTTAAATGGCCATTGTCGAGGCACCTGAACAACGCCCTATTGTTCAATATTTTGCCATAATTTTTTATAATTATTTAGTAACTCAAATCACAGTTATTTAGAAGCTCAAATCGCAAATACAGCGGCAACAAAGACCTGCAAGCAAAATGAAAACAATCAGCATAGATACACAGTAGGGTTCAACACAGCCCAACCATTCACTTATCTGAAAGCGGCAGACTGCAGGCTGCAGAAAAGCTCCCAGAACCATGAACTACTGAAATCTCTGCAATAGCTCATTCAAACTCATTTGCCAAAAATTCACAATCCATTAGCCAGTCATAAAGTTGCCCTTGCCCAACAAAGATCTCAGCTTCAACTAGTGGCTTCTTCAGGGGCAGACTGGACAGCCATGCAGCTGTCCGGTCTTGTGTTACACTGCATGAAGAGTCTGGCTTCTTGGGATTTCGGTTTAATTTTTGTCTACATATTTCTATTTTTAGTTTGTGAGCACTTATGCTGTACTTGGTGAGGGTCTATCATTAAGCACTATTTATGACTGAGGCCAGGTGTTCTGTTAGAATGTAGTAATCCGGTCTGTTTCATTTTTGCAGGAGGTATATGGATGTTCTAGGTTCCACTGCAATATTTATAGTGCCTCTCTTTTTGCTAGGCGCCTTGACGTGTGAGTTGTGAATGTTAGTGCTGTTATGGAATGGTAGATTTGCTTGATAGGTCCTCCATTGTGGTTTTTGCTTTTTCTTTTTGTTCCTTGTATTGTGTTAGCTGTAGGGTATGGGTGGGGAGGGGATGAGGGGCTATGGAATAAGGATTGCCTCCGAGATTTGCGATTTTGAGCTCCTTATGCTGCCACTCTGAAATTTTAAAATATTTTGTCGGTTCAAACTGCTGTTTTTTGAGCTTTCCCAGCTCTGGCATGATCTTGAATTCACTTCTATCTGGATTACTTTTTCTCATTTTATATATTCTCTCCTCATCATTAACCTGCTCATAGTACTGAGCAAATAAATTTCATATGTAAATATTTATGCAAATCAGATCCTGCCACGAGTCTCCTCATATAGCCTGACATCACCCTTGAGCCACCCCTGATTATGCACAAGACCAATCCATTTGGAGACATTGCCCTGAAGGACACCTATGTCAGCAAATACATTGCAACTGTATTAGTTCTTTTCAGTAAAATTTAAGACTCATGTCAAGCAGGGGCAGTGTTAGGCATGCAGGGGCCCTGGGCAGACACTGGTAAGAAAAGTTCTTAATTTTTCAATGTCTTGCCAATAATGTTCTATATCCATTTCACAATTAAGTGATAATGACTTACTAAACCTGAATTTTCTGGAAATTAATGGCAGCTTAAAAGAATTGGGAGCTTAAAGCAAATTGGTTAGGAATAAATGAGCGGTAAATGTCTCCCCTACAAGACATTACTGTTAGCTTATGCTTTAAAAGTTCCAAAGCCGTTTTTTATTCTCTTGCTCATTTTTTCAAACGATAATGTCTTCAGCTTGCTGCATATTAAGTAACATCACTAGGGCAGTCAATTCACTATTTCCCCAGGATTCTATTCGATGCACCTTAGCATGATTTCAATAATTCTCCCCATTTGGTTTTACTCAGATCGTCTCTTTGGAGTGTTACAGGCTGAATAATGCACAATAATGCTATCATGATGGACTTGAAGAAGGTAATTTTATCAGGGTGCGTGCACTTTTAGGTGCCAAGTACATGCCTTAATCCCTGTTATTTTAATCATTAATGTTTGTAACCACATACTGTATGTGTACTACACATTTACAAAATACTGACCGGCATAAAAGTATGCATGTTGCTTGATGGCATGAACTTTGCTGGTGGGCATGCGCATGGATAGAGTTTGGGGAGATCATGGGCAGAGCACACAAGTACACATAAAGATTACAAAAATATTATAATTTATGTGTATTCTTGCAAATATCTAGACGTGGCCATTTACACCAGCTCCAGGACTGCTGTAAATACTAGTACCTTAATTTACAGTGAAATATCTGCAATTTGCTAGTATTTTAAAAAGACAAGTATGCATCTACTTGTCTTTATAAAATAGTTGTGATGGGGTCTATTGAATGTTACCCGTCTCTCTCCAAAGGGATTATCAACAGTCCCCTTTAAGAGAATCTGCAGCCAAGGGTTCTGGGCTGGGAGGGTGTGGCTCAGAGGGAAAGGTTAAGAACCCAGCAGGCTGCAGCAGGGAGAGAGGTCCGTGGAGCCAGAAGTCCTTCCAAAGCAAGCCATGCAGAGGAGTTCTGAGATAGGAACTTTAACTGGGGCTAGAGGAAGGGCAGGGAGAAATCAGCTTGTGGAGGTTTAACAAGCTGGGACAGAACTAAAGCTGTTTTTGTTTTCCCTGAATTGCTGTCTGGCCTGTGTTGTACAGAAAACCCCTTCCCACTACATGCCACACTACCACAATAGGCTTAACACAGATGCCTTAAAAAAAGCTTAAACTAGGCACTCCATATAAAATTACACTCTATAGGGGTAATTCCGCACAGTGAAGGAAGTTTGCTGATCTCGCAGTTTGAAATCTCACGAGACTTCAAACCATGAGATCAGCAAACTTGCTCCACTACGTATCTCAAGCTACATGCAGAGAGCCAATCGCAGTGGAGGAATGCAGTCGCTTGATGGCTGGGGGAGAAGGTCAATGAAATCCAAGGGTGCCAGGTTACAATTTATAGTTATCATGGTGACCTTGCACCTGGGATTTGTTGAGCACTGGCCTAAGAGCAGACATTTGTGATTCCTCTGACATTTGGCTAGCTCCTGGAGTGTGTGGTGGAGGACCTCCCAGCAACAGACTCTCCATCACCATCTAGTAGCGTACCTCCACAATCTGCTCCTACTTTTCGTCCCCCTCATGCCACCTCTGATTCTGTACCCCCAAGAGTCAACCAGGAGCTCCTGGTTTTCCTAGATTTTGATTGCCAGGCAAGGCAAGGCTTGAAGGTAGAATGAGGAGGAAGGTCCCCCTCAGAAGGCAGCCAGAGTTTGCAAGAAGCACCTCTAAAGCACAGCAACCACTTGCTGCATCCCCCATCCTCATGAGGTCATAAAAGTCTGGAAAAATCTTAACACCCACTCTGTACACTCTATTTATTTTTCTCTTTTACATTAAAAAAATACACATACACATGTCTGTGAATGAGCTCATTCCTTGCAGTCACTGTCTTGCTCAAGTGATTGTGGGTATGGTACTTCCTGAGGTTGTTCTGTCTTCCCCTCCTTGTCAGTGTCTGTGTGTTGCAGCTGAGTTCCCTCTGGAACAGACATCCTGTGGATGAGTGTGAGGTTGCATAGCATGCATCAGGCCACAAAGATGCCAGAATGACCAAATGGATGATGAAATGCTCAAAGAAATCAAGGAAGCTAACAAAGGTTACAGAGCAGTAATAATAATGAGTGATTTCAACTACCCCGGTATCGACTGAGTCAGTGTCACGTCAGGACATGCTAGGGAGATAAAGTTCCTAGATGAAATAAATGACTGCTTCTTGGAGCAGCTGGTTCATGAATTGACCAGAGGGGAAGCCATATTAGACCTAGTCCTTAGTGGAACACCAGATCTAGTGCAAGAGATAAGGTTGTTGGGGCCACTTGGCAATAGTGATCATAGCATGATCGCCTTTGATTTAATTAGTGGAGGAGGGATAGTAAGGAAATCCACAGTATTACCTTTTAACTTTCGAAAGGGAGACTATGATAAAACAGTTAAGAAAAAACTAAAAGGAGCAGTTGCAAAGGTTAAAGACGTACATCAGGCTTGGCTGTTGTTGAAAAATACTATCTTGGAAGCCCAGACCAGCTGTATTCCACGCTTTAAGAAAAGTGGAAGGAAGTCCAAAAAACTGCCAGCATGGTTTAAAGTGTGAGGTCAGAGAGGCTGTTGTTGCCAAAAAAGCATCTTTCAGGAAATGGAAAAAAGAGCCAAATGACGAAACCTGGAAACAGCACAAGCACTGGCAAGTCAAATGCAAGGCATTGATAAGGCAGGCAAAGGGAGAATTTGAGAAGAAGCTTGCTGCGGAAGCAAAAATGCGAAGTAAAGACCTTTTCAAGTACATTCGTAGCAAAAAACCTGTGAGAGAGTCAGTTGGTCCATTAGATGATAAAGGGGTTAAAGGAGCACTAAGAGGCGACAAGGCGATAGCGGAGAGACTGAAAGAATTCTTTGCTTCAGTCTTTACTGAGGAAGATGTAGGGATGTTACCCATGACTGAAGTGGTATTTAAAGGTGCAGAAGAATTGAAGGAAATATCGATACATCGGGAAGATGTATTACAACTATTAGATGAACTGAAGAGTAGCAAATCACCTGGGCCATACGGTATACATCCAAGGGTGTTGAAAGAACTGAAATATGAGATTGCAGACCTGCTATTAGTAATCTGTGAACTATCATTAAAATCATCTCTAATACCTGAAGATTGGAGGATCGCCAATGTAACACCAATTTTTAAAAAGGGTTCCAGGGGTGATCCGGGAAACTACAGACCGGTGAGCCTGACATCAGTACCGGGAAAAATGGTAGAAACCATCATAAAGAATAAAATTACTCAGCATGTAGATAATCATGACCTAATGGGAGACAGCCAACATGGCTTTAGACAAGGAAGATCTTGTCTTACTAATCTGTTATGTTTTTTTGAAGGAGTGAATAATCAGGTGGACAAAGGTGAGTCGGTTGATATTGTGTATCTGGACTTTCAGAAAGCCTTTGACAAGGTCCCTCATCAGAGACATTTGGCAAAACTAAAGAGACATGGGATAGGAGGCAGTGTACTATTGTGGATCAGGAACTGGTTAAAAGATAGAAAGCAGAGGGTAGGGCTAAATGGCCAATTTTCCCAATGGAGAAAGGTGAATAGTGGTGTACCCCAGGGATCTGTGCTGGGTCTGCTGCTTTTTGACATATTCATAAATGACCTGGAAAGTGGAATAACGAGTGAGGTTATCAAATTTGCAGATGACACAAAACTATTTAAGTTGTTAAAACCCAAGAGGATTGTGGAAAATTGCAAGAGGATCTTGATAAATTGGAAGACTGGGCATCAAAATGGCAGATGAAATTTAATGTGGACAAGTGCAAGGTTATGCACCTAGGGAAGAACAACCCAAACTATGGTTACACGATGCAAGGTTCCACATTAGGAATCACCACCCCGGAAAAAGATTTAGGCGTCATTGTCATTGTGGATACCATGTTAAAACCCTCAGCCCAGTGTGCAGCAGCGGCCAAGAGAGCAAATAGAATGTTAGGTATGATAAGGAAAGGAATGGAAAATAAAACAAAAAATATTATAATGCCTCTATATCGTTCCATGGTGAGACCGCACCTTGAATATTCTGTGCAATTCTGGTCGCCGTATCTTAAAAAGGATATAGCGATTTTAGGAAAGGTTCAGAGAAGAGCCACCAAAATGGTAAAGGGAATGGAAGGATACTCCTATGAAGAAAGGCTAAAAAGGTTAGGGCTCTTTAACCTGGAAAAGAGACGGCTGAGGGGAGATATGATAGAAGTCTATACATTAATGAATGGAGTGGAACGGGTAAACGTAGATCGATTGTTTACCTTATCAGAATATAGAAAGACTAGGGGACATGCAATGAAGCTACAGGGTAAACTATTTAAGACTAATAAAAGAAAATATTTTTTCACTCAACGTGTAATCAAACTCTGGAATTTGTTACCGGAGGATGTAGTAAATGCTGTTAGTGTAGCTGGGTTTAAAAAAGGTTTGGACAAGTTCCTGGAGGAAAGGTCCATAAACCCTTATTAAGAAGGGACCCAGGATATCAATGCTTGAACCAATACAAGCATTGTGGAACCTGTGTCCCTTGGGGAAACTGCTAGTACATATGACCTAGATTGGCCACTGTTGGAAACAGAATACTGGGCTTGATGGACCTTGGTCTGACCCAGTATGGCATATCTTATGTTCTTATGTTCTTATGTTCACATGTTTTGCCAGGGGAATAGAGCAGTTGTTCCCTTGACCTATCTAAGCACCTGTAGCATGACCTCAACTGGCAAACATCCTCTCAATGGCATCTCTGGTCTGCCTAAAGGCCAGAGTGGACAATGGTCATCATAAGCCAGATCTTGAGGGTATACACTCAATCAACTGTGGGGAAAAGTGCAGATGAGAAGCTGAACTAGTCCCCAATAGTTCTAGGGTAGCATAGATCCATTGCCTTTAACCTTTCCCACCAATCGCGGCTTCACAGGAACAGCCGCCAGCGTGAAGGAAAAGGCTCTTCACGCTGGCGGCTGTACAGAGGGAGCCGGGGCCTCGCGCGGGCTTCCCCGGCTCCCTCTGAAGCCCTCCGGGTTGGGAGAAAAGCCGGGTTTTTTGCTCTGGCCGCTCCCGATCTTGCGGCCAGAGCAAAAAACCGGCTTTTCAATGGCCGGTTTTGCCTCTGCGCCGGCAGCCGGCCTGGCCATGGAAAAACCGGCCAGGCCGGCTGAAAACCGGCCAGTTGGCAACCCTACCAAGTGATCATATAGGCCTCATTGTGACAGAATATAGGCATTGTGACAGGAACCTGGGAAGAATGCACTCACATCAGTTATGAGGTAGGAAGCATTGCAGACTACCTGCATTTTGAAAGAATGAAACTACTTTTTATCCTCTATATGGCTTCTTTACCTGCAAGTGACCAAATTGGTATGTGGATACAATTCATTGCTGATACCACAGAAAGGAAGCATGCCAGTTAATAAACTTCTGTTGTAGCGGCAGAGCGCAAACGATCCAATAATACCAGGAGTCTGTTCAGAAGGTCCAAATCATTTATTGTGCACAAGACTCAAGCAGAATCACATTCAAAATGGCTGAGCAATGGCTGTTAGTAAAACAACAACTTTTATACTGTTCTTTTCCATTCTAAGCATAGGCAAAACTTCTCATTGGTCCCGGTAACCCCTTCTATCCCATCTATTGGTCCCGGTACCACTACGTAGTCATCCAATGAGGACCTTGGTCTGGGCTCAGCACCTGCTTGCCCCCCTTACAGTCCCCATTACAATGGACAGTTCTTAGACTCTTGATACAATTCTCCTCCAAGGTCACTTAGCTAACTAGAACATGTGGGAAAGCAGGGCACTGTAACCCTTCTCTCAGCAGAATTAATTAGTTCACAGAAGCTTCACACATCTTATCAGTACCAATTAAAGCTTGTTTTTCTGTCTTTTGTAAGTTTTGATTCTGCTTAGCTATGCTTGGTTATGCTTAGTTAAGTTTCGATTCTATGGAAGCAGCATTGGGGGGGGGGGGCGTTTCACTCCTCTGGGCCTAACCACAAGCTTTACTTACAGGTCAAGCTGCCTAGGCCCGTCTGTTTAGCTCAAGCAGCGTGGATCATAGGCCTTTGCCTACCACATTCCCCCCTTTGATTAATCTCACCCTATTTTCAATAAGGTGTGAGAATTAAATCACTCAATCACACTGGAGTCGGATTACGACCATACACGCTAGGATTAGGGTGCCATAAGGCCAAAATCTTAGTGGCAGTCTTGCGTTCTACGGTATTTTCAATAACACTGTTAACAGAGCGCATACAGCATGGGATTATACATGGTAATAACAGAAACAAGGCTACAAATACCAATATTATCATAGCAAAAGTAGTAAGACCCCCCAGGCCTGAGAAGATAGATTCAAACCAGTTAGGTATCTTAAGACCATGCCAGGTCTGTACTGGCACATAAGCTTGCTTTCGCATGTTTTCAGCAATCTCTTCAACTACTTGACCTTTGTCATCTATCTTCAAACAACAATTGGTTAAATTCAACTTACCACATACTCCTCCTTCAGCGGCTAATAAGTAATCTAGTGCCAAGCGATTCTGATATATTGCAGCACGCATTTGTGTGCTTTGTCTAGCTAAAAGTGTAAGTGCTTGGCTAGTCTCATTAGTAATTAATTCAACTACTGCTTGTAAGCGTATGATACGGTTTATCATATACACAGGGGTCCGGTATCCCCAAGTGCCATCTTGCTCCCAAGTGGCGGGTCCATAATAGGCAATAATTCTCTCAGGAGGCCAATCTTCCCCTTCCCATCGCTCCCATTTGCCTATCTTCAAGGCTGCTCTTTTCTGTCTCTTTGTATAAACTGGGTAACCTAATTGTTCTCCATGTTCTGTGGGTAACAGAAAGAAAGAAGGTCGGATGGTTCCTAAGACACATGCCCCTCCCCAGTGAATAGGGAGTCGAGCGTATGCTCGGGTTCCACAGATCCAATACAAGCCAGGTGGGGCTTGCCAGGCATGAGGCTGGGCAAGATTAGTCCATAAATCGGCAAGCTCAGGGAATTTCGCTAATGGGTTGGTTGGTTCAGGTTCATTAACTACTGACCACCAAGAGGTCTGTTTCGTGGTGTCATTATAAAACTTCTGGCTAAGACAGACAAGCTGTCCTACTTTCAAGGTGAACTGGAGTCCAGTCCGAGCATAACACAGACGTCCTACTATTGGGTGTGCTAATACTGGTGGTCTTATGCAATTCAGTATGATTGTAAGCTATTGAGTAATTCAATTCTTGGGCCTTCCAGGGCCACTGATCACCCATTCTAGTTCCTCCGCAGAAGTAACAGTCTGAAATGTGGAGACTGGATACGACTGCTCCAGCTAATTCTAAGAACAGATTCTGGGAAGGATGGGGAATGTCAAACTTGTTTACATGCATAGTTTCATAGAAAGTATTATGTATATGATACCGTGATGAACGATGGGCCTGGGTATTCAGTCTTATATATACAATGGTTCCGGGATCTGATCCAGTGCCCGCAATACGTAGTCCAAATTTATATCCTTGCTTCCAGGCACTAGGGTTTATTATGTGTAACTCTAATGGGTTGCAGGCACCCTTTTTACATTTTTCTGGATTCTTTAGATGGGGCTTAAACAGGGCTGCCATTCGATTATCCCTGGTATTCTCTACCATACCAGATTTCCATGTAGCATAGAACACACATTCCCACTTTGGACAATAGTAGTCTTTAACTGGTGCTGTGCTATATTCATTTGCTAAAACTCGTACATGCCCCCCACCCGGTGGTTCCTTCTGGACACATACTTATGATCATAATAATATGCTTTTTCCCAATTAGCACAATGAGACCGACCATCTCTATTTATAGCATTGCAAGAATCAAAATACAAAACAGCACCCTTTGTAGGGTCAGTGAGTGGGGGTGTGGCATTAAGTAAAGCTCCATCTGCATCATCCCATTGTATTTCTAGAGTATAATAGGATGGGTTCTGATGTGGGTTAAAACAAACTTTAGTATCTCCCTTAGTACAAACATTCAATTCAGTGGTGTTGTATATACACCGGCTCACTGTACCAGTACAGGTATAGTAAGAATGATAAAGCAAAGTCTGAGTTACTTTCATTCCAGTTCGAGTGGAAGTAATGCAGGCAGTACATGGGGGTAAAGCAAGAACAAGTTCAAATCCCCCCAGGCAGGCAACCAGAACAAAGTAGAAACAAAGATACATGTTGATTGTAGTCCTTCTGAGTCTCCGTTGGGAAATCTTGACCTCGATGTTCACTGCCTTTTGGCACAATGCTGACCCGTTTGCTAATAAAGCAATTCAACGGGTGTCAATGTTGATTGAAGATCCTCAAGGTTCTGATGTATGCCAACTTACCAACCGCAGTTGGCCTGAAGAAAGTCTATGAAGGCACAGTTATTCGATGAAGAAAGCAAATGTCTCTGCCGTATTGGGAACAGCATTCCTCTTCGAAAGACTTGTCAGTTATGCAATACCGTAGTTCTTGGGCAGCCCAAAGGAACTCTAGGCCGCTGGTTGCCGCCTCAGGGTGAGTCGCAAAGGAATATCAGGATGCTGCACTGCTGTCCACTGATCTGGCTCTGGAACTGCTGCTGGCTTGACTCTGCTATGATGGATCCAGGATTCGATTTCTGTGACCTTGACAGCTGTTGGTGTAGACAGGATAACGGTGTATGGTCCCTTCCAATGAGGTTCCAGCGGTGTCTTCTTCCAATCTTTGATCCACACCGAGGTACCAGGCTTGTAGGGATGCAAGGATTCCGTCAAGTTGATGGGTAACTGGTCCTGTATCCACGCATGAAGTGTCTGCAGAACAGAACTGAGAGCTAGGAGTTCTTGTCTGGTTATCTCTGAACCAATTTGTGTCAAACTCCCTTTTACCCCCTGCACTATTGGTGGGGGCCTACCATACATGACTTCAAAGGGAGAAAATCCTGATGATTTCACAGGGGCTGAGCGTATTCTAAGTAAAGCTATTGGGAGAACTTGGGGCCACTTCAGGTGGGTCTCCTGACCTAGCTTAGACAGCTGAGATTTCAGAGTGCGATTCATTCGCTCAACTTTCCCTGAACTCTGGGGTCTGTATGCAGTGTGTAGCTTCCACTGTATCTGTAGGGCACTTGCTATCTGTTGGGTAATCTGAGATACAAATGAGGGCCCATTGTCTGACCCTATTACTGCAGGGATTCCATATCGAGGGATAATTTCTCTCAGCAATACCTTGGTGACCTCTCTGGCTTTTTCAGTCCTGGTGGGGAAAGCTTCCACCCACCCAGAGAAGGTGCAAACTAAAACTAACAAGTAACGATATCCACTGACTTTTGGCATTTCAGTAAAGTCTATTTGTAGGTTGTGCATAGGGATTACACCACCTGACTGAGCTCGGGGTGGCGGTGTAGGACTCTTTTTGGCATTGTTCTTTGCACAAGTTACGCACTGGCGAGCTACTGAGGCTGACAAGGCTCCCAACACTGAAATGCAAAAATGGGGTCTGAGTGCTTTTTCCATTGCATTTTTCCCATAATGTGTGGCTTGATGAAAGGCCTTTACAAATGCGGGTCCCAACGACTCAGGGATCACTATCCGCCCTGGAGGTTGGCTACCCTCTGCTGGTGGCAGCTCAATCCATCCATCCTTCAGTACCCCTTTTTCTGTAGTGCAATAATAGTCCAACTCCCTTGTTGTGTATCGTGGCGTCCATAAGTTGAGGGGTACTGGAAACAATGCTGCTTGTACTGGTGTTGCTTGTGGTGAAATTTGGCCTGTCATGGCTGCTTTGCGCGCTGAAACATCAGCAAATCTGTTTCCTTGGGCAACTTCTCCTTTGCCTGTTTGGTGTCCTCGACAGTGCATAACAGCCACTCGTGCCGGGGCCCATACTGCATCTAGTAACATTAATATTTCTGGGCCATACTTAATTGATTTGCCTCCAGAGGTAATGAGTCCTCGTTCTTTATACAGAGCTCCATGAGCATGTAAGGTTGTGAAAGCGTACCTTGAGTCTGTATATACGTTCAACTGAAGTCCGGCACCTAGTACTAGTGCCCTTGTTAGCGCTATCAATTCTGCTTTCTGTGCTGATGTTCCTGAGGCAAGAGCTGATGATTCAATGACTTTCTCCCGGATGACTACTGCATACCCGGCACAGCGTCGTCCATTGATGATGAGGCTGCTTCCATCCACGAAATAAGTCTGATCAGGGTTCTCTATGGGTACATCAGTTAGATCAGGTCGACTTGAAAACACAGTGTCCATGACTTCCATACAGTCATGTTCTGGTGGGTCCTTGCTGATTGGTATCAAGGTGGCTGGGTTTAAGGCATGGCTCACTTCCAATTGTATCCGAGGATTTTCGCATAACATGCTCTGGTACTTCAGCATTCGGGAATTAGTGAACCAGTGGTTTCCTTTCTGTTCCATGAGGACAAGCACAGCGTGTGGTACTGTAACATGCAGGTTCTGTCCTAAGGTGAGTTTGTCTGCTTCACTCACTAACAATGCTGTGGCTGCCACAGCTCTCAAACATGGTGGCCATCCTTTGGCTACAGTGTCCAACTGTTTTGATAAGTATGCTACGGGCCGCTCCCAATGTCCCAATGTCTGAGTCAACATTCCCAGAGAGTTCCCTTGCATTTCATGTACAAATAAATGAAAAGGCTTCTGGACATCTGGTAGTCCAAGTGCTGGTGATGACATTAACGCTTCCTTCAAGGCTTTGAAAGCTTCATCTTGATCGGGTCCCCACTCTAGTGGTGATTTCTCTTCTCCTTTGGTGGCTTCATATAGTGGTTTAGCAATCTGAGCAAAGTTGGGTATCCATATTCGGCAGTATCCTGCTGCTCCCAGGAAGGCTCTGACTTGTCTCCTGGTAGTTGAGGTTTGGATACTGCACACAGCTTCTTTTCTTTCTGGTCCTAATTGCCGGCTTCCTTTGGTCAGCCGGAACCCCAGGTACTTTACTTCTGTTTGGCATAGCTGCGCTTTTGCTCTGGAAGCTTTGTATCCAGCTTCATCTAGTAGTTGTAAAAGGTCATTTGTGGCTTGTACACATTCACTCTCTGAGGTGGTAGCTATCAACAAGTCATCCACATACTGAAGAAGTACTCTTTTCCCAGGGGTTACAGGATAACTTGAAATGTCTTGGTTCAGTGCTGCACTGAAGATGGTAGGTGAGTTCTTGAATCCTTGAGGCAACCGTGTCCAAGTGAGTTGGCCCCGCCTCCCTGAGACAGGGTCCTGCCATTCAAAGGCAAACAACAATTGACTGATCGGGGCTAATCGTATGCAGAAAAAGGCATCTTTCAAATCCAGGACAGTAAAGTGGGTAGCTTCAGCAGGTATCAGTCCTAAGAGTGTATAGGGATTTGGCACAACTGGATGTATGGTTTCAACTGCTTCATTCACTCTCCTCAAATCTTGTACTGGGCGGTAATCACCTGTCCCAGGCTTCTTGACTGGCAGGAGAGGCGTATTCCATGGTGATTGACATACTCTGAGAAGGCCATACTCCAGTAATCTTAATAAATGACGATGGATGCCCTCAATGGCTGGTCTTGGGAGTGGGTATTGTTTAACATGTACTGGTGCTGCTCCAGGCTTAAGGGTCACAATCACTGGGGCTATGTGTTTGGCTAGACCTGGTGGGTTACCTTCTGCCCATACTCCAGGAGGAGTCATAATGTTGGCTGGCATGCTGAAATTGGTATCAGGAACTGGTTTAGTACTGTAATATCTCCACTCTTCCTCTCGGGGGACAGTAAGCACCATGAGTCCTGCAGGCTTTGAGTTTACAGTCATTTGCATTTCTCCTTTCTCAGTAAAGGATATTTGGGCCTGCAGTTTGGCTAACATATCTCGTCCCAGTAGTGGCACTGGGCACTCAGGCATATAAAGGAATTGGTGTGCTATTTGCTGTCCTCCTAATTCACAAACACGGTCTTTCAAAAAGGACTTGGTGGCTTTGGCGCCAGTTGCTCCCATTATAGTAACTGCTCTCGTAGACAAGGGAGCTATTTGCTTATCTACTACAGAATGTTCTGCTCCAGTATCAACCATAAAGTCCATGAATTGGTCCCCTATCTTTAAACAGACCATAGGCTCCTGGGGACCTAAAGCGAATTCGGAGCCCGGTCTGTCCTAATCTGTTTCATCTAAATCATAGTCCGTTGCGGTTGCAACTCCTTCTATGGCCTCCTCTCTTTCCCGTTGGAAATGTACTCGATTTGTCCCTCTGCTATTCTGTGATCGGCCTCTCTCCCTCTCTCTCCGAGGGGCATTTTCTTCTTCTTCGTGTGAGGTGTCTTCGAGTTGCGGGCATGCATTCCTCCAGTGTCCCTCTTCCTTGCAATAAGCGCATTGATTTACGCCTAGCAGGGGCCGGCTATCTCCTCGGCCCCTTCCTCTTCCTCTGCTCCTTCGATTAGGGAAACCTCCCCATTTCTGTTCAACTAATGCGGCAGCCAAAAAATCGGCTTTCTTCTTCATTTTACGCTCACTTTCTTTCTGTCTTTCATTATCACGGTTCACAAACACTTTCTGGGAGACTTCCATTAGCTGTGACGTATTCATGCCCGCAAACCCTTCTAACTTCTGTAATTTGCGTCTAATATCTGGTTGGGACTGGCTGACAAAAACGGCGTTCACCATGCATAGGCTTTCAGGTGCAGCTGGGTCATAGGGAGTATACATTCTATATGCTTCAGCTAATCTCTCATAGAATACTGCTGGGCTTTCATCTGCGCCCTGGATAACTTCGGCTACCTTGGAGAGGTTCATGGCTTTCTGACCCCCCTTTCGCAAGCCTTGCATAAGGCCTTGACAAAACCGGGCTAGGGATCTGGATCCGTCGTCGGTGTTTGGGTCCCACCGAGGATCTTCATTGGGAAACTCTTTCTTTGCTGCTTCGCGGTTATCTATTCCTTCTCCTCCCGCTACTAGGGGATTTTCTGCTAACCAATTGACAGCTGCTCGCATAATTCTCGTCCGCTCCTCAGTAGTAAATAGAGTGGACAGGAGTTGACGGCAATCTGACCAAGTAGGCTGGTGGGTTTGCATTATTGTATTCATTACTTCTGTTAATTCTTGGGGCTTATCAGTATAGGAAGCATAATGCATTTTCCAATTCAACAAATCAGTGGTGGAGAAGGGCACATAAACTAGGCTGGTAGGTCCCGCTACTATCTGGTTCTCTTCGTTCGTTACGGGCATTCCCGAGACCTGCCGTAGTGGCATTACTTTCTTGATAGGGCCCTTCCTTCTCAATTTAGGCTTTGTCTTAGATTTCTTACTTGCAACGGATGAACTGGTACTAACAGCTGATTTTACACTTTCAGTCTCGCCCCGGGAAGATGTCCCTTCCTCCTCTTCTTCTTCTGACTCAGAATTCTCCTCTGTCTCTAGCTGATCAATCTCTTCAGGGGGTGGGTCTTCTAGCTGAGCTTCTGGTGGGTCAATGAGTGAAACTCGCCGGTCCCGGGGGCCTGCCGCGGGACGCGATGGTACTTTTACTGGGTGCTGAGCTTAGGGCTGTCTAGTAACAACTTCCGGGGACTCGGGATCAACATAAACAGACTTCTGTGACTTCTGTTCTATCCCTGTCTTCTGTGTCTGTTCTGTCAGCGCTACCATTATTCTACACCATTCTTCATAGCAGCGCTGGGCCCAAGGGGGCGGGCTTTCACAAATACTTAACCAGGAATCTATATAGGGATACTGGTCGGGGTGCGCTGCTCGCACCTTCCGATGAACTGACTTAATAATTCCTATGTTAAATGTTCCATCTCGGGGCCACATGGGGTCTAAGATGGGCCACTCCCTAGTACACAAGAGTTGCAATCGTGATGCAGTCATTTTCACCCCATAATCTCCTGAATATCCTTTATTAAAATACTTAATCATACATTCTAGTGGAGTGTGCACAGTAGACCCCGCCCCTCCCATATTGATGTGTGCGCGCAACGACAAACAGAAGGGAAAAGGAGAGCGGACCGTGGGTGAGGGGTCCTCACAGCCCTAGAAACATTTAGGGGAAACAAATAACAAGACAAGACGACAGTCGCTTCCTCATTTTACGACCTGGACGCGGTCGCCCGGCCAGGAACTGCGTGACTCAGGAGTCCGCCTTCGCTTGGTCTGTGTCACCAGACCTCTCAACCACACTTCATTCACACAATCATGCTAGCAACGTACTCCCAAACAAGCCCAATCCTGTCTATTCTGACTAGGCTATACCAAAGTTATACAAGTCATGCCGGCTTTTTCCAAGTTCCAAGAAGACGATAGTTTCACCCCACGAATACACTATGCAAGGTTAATCAGACCGTCTTGAGAGGGGATCAGGCTCTCTTATCAAAATTCCAAGTTCCAAGTGGCCAACTACTAGTTCCAAGTTACAGACTGCAGTTCTGACTCATCTGTCTAGACATACCAAAAACTATACTCACCGGATCCAGTCCCCGTTCCCAAGCAAGCGCATGAGTTGGACCTCGGACTCCCCTCACGGGTTCGAGGCGTTGGCTCCGTCCAGGTCCGACACCCGCCGAGGCCTGGCCCAACTCCCTCCGATGCAACTGGACCGGTGGCGCCTGGGAGCCGAGCCCATGTTGGAAGGGCACGAGCCCGGCAGGACCAAACCTATAGAGGCGGAAAGTCGTGGTATATCAGCTCGTATACCCTCTACTCACCACAATTTCCCGGCCAATGCACCAAGAATATGTAGCGGCAGAGCGCAAACGATCCAATAATACCAGGAGTCTGTTCAGAAGGTCCAAATCATTTATTGTGCACAAGACTCAAGCAGAATGACATTCAAAATGGCTGAGCAATGGCTGTTAGTGAAACAACAACTTTTATACTGTTCTTTTCCATTCTAAGCATAGGCAAAACTTCTCATTGGTTCCGGTAACCCCTTCTATCCCATCTATTGGTCCCGGTACCACTACGTAGTCATCCAATGAGGACCTTGGTCTGGGCTCAGCACCTGCTTGCCCCCCTTACAGTACCCATTACAATGGACAGTTCTTAGACTCTTGATACAATTCTCCTCCAAGGTCACTTAGCTAACTAGAACATGTGGGAAAGCAGGGCACTGTAACCCTTCTCTCAGCAGAATTAATTAGTTCACAGAAGCTTCACACATCTTATCAGTACCAATTAAAGCTTGTTTTTCTGTCTTTTGTAAGTTTCGATTCTGCTTAGATATGCTTGGTTATGCTTAGTTAAGTTTCGATTCTATGGAAGCAGCATTGGGGGGGGGGGGGGTTTCACTCCTCTGGGCCTAACCACAAGCTTTACTTACAGGTCAAGCTGCCTAGGCCTGTCTGTTTAGCTCAAGCAGCGTGGATCATAGGCCTTTGCCTACCACACTGTCATAGTATCATGTAGCTGCTGCTCTTGTTCAGAGAAGACAATATTTTGATTGTCTCCTGAGAAAAGTTTCTAGAAACAGCATGAGGTGGCTTCCTGGTTAATAACATCAGTGACCCTAAGGTCTGCCTGGAAGGTTCCAATGGCAAGAAAGCTGAGGGCTTGTCCCCTCCAAGAAGTGGGCATAGATCAGACTCTGGCTTGTTACATAGGTGTAGAATAATCTCCTTATCAAACCTAAACCTGCATTCTTCAGAGGGTACCTTCTCCTCTGTTTCTTGCTGTGAGCCAATGCACACAGGAGCCATGACTGCACTCCAGTCGTGGTAGGATAGCTTAACCACCAGCACCCTAACAGGAGATCGGCTGTACATAGACACATACAAGGACAGGCTGGCAGAGACAGACACAGCCTTAGCCACCATGATAATAGGGGCCTCAACAAAATTTTGCTTAGGGGTTGCTCATTAGATCTTACATCGCCTTGTAGCAGCTGATAAGCATGCAATAAATAATACCAGGAGTCAGTTCAAAGATCCAAGCCAATTTATTGTGCAAATGCTCAAACGGACACCTTTTGTGTCAGAAAAGAATGAGCAACCAAATACAGCAGCAGATTCATTATATACAATTTCACAGTTTGATACAGGCAACCTTTCTATTGGTCCCAACGCCCCCTGCACCTGTCCAATCAGGGACCCTCTCTGGGCCTAGCACCCTGTTCCCCCTTAACAGGCTATTCTAACAATGGTACAGTTTCTAGACATGGATACATCTCTACTGCAAGGTCATTTCTAAGCTCAGAGAATATGAGAATGCAGAACAATGGAACATATCTATCATCAGCATAAAAGAATTTAATAAAGGATTCATACTGCTGTGGCAAAGTGCAATCAATGAATAAGTCCAGGAGTCAATTGACAGGGTCCAAGCCAGTTTATTGTGCACAGGCCCAGTCAGTCAAAGCTTCAAAAGGAACTGAGCAAAGGTTTATACAGAGACATAACCATTTATACCTCTTTTTCAGTTTGATACATGAGAATTTTCTATTGGTTCCAACTTGATACATGCAAACTTTTCATTGGTTATACATTCCCTGCACCTGTCCAATTAGAAATCCCTCCGGAGCCTAGCAACCGGCCCCCTCCTTTAGGATTGCTTGAACAATGGTACAGTTCTGAATTTCGTTACTTTTCTACTGCAAGGTTAACTTTGGCTTCTGGAATGCATATACTGAAACATTTCTGTTCTTTCACACACAAGAGAATAATAGAAGACATATGAATTCATGAAAACTTCTTATTAAGCATTTTAAAACAGTTTTCTCATTTTCCACAGATTTGTGGTTCTTTTCTAGCTATAATGGGAGTTAGGATCCAGGCCTAACTTACAGGCCTTTCATAGTAGCAGGCCATGCTAGGCCATAGCCTACCACATTCCCCCCTTTGATTATTCTCACCCGCAAGTGAGGAAGGGTGAGAATTAAATCACTCATTAGTCAATTAATACATTAGACTGATGTAATGGCATCATCATCGTGGGGTATAGGGTAATATTGCCACATAGCTAATACTTTTGCAGCTGCCTTCCGCTCTATAGTGTTATCAATTGATGATGTTATCACGCGTAAGCAAAGGGGTAGGAGACAAGGGAGCAATAAGCACATGGCTAATATGAATAGTACGATAAACATAAGGGATTTCAGACCACCAATCCAAGAAAACAATGAACCAAACCACCCATCCATCTTTAAACTGTGCGAGGTCTAGACAGGCACAAATGTCTGCTCTCTCATCTGGGTGGCTAAATCTTCGACTACATGCCCATTATTATCAATCTGTAAACAACAATTACTGAGATTCGACTTCCCACACACCCCACCTTCAGCTGCTAACAAATAATCTAAAGCTAAACGATTTTGATAAATAGCTGTGCGCATTTGCGTACTTTGCTTTGCCAGAAGGGTTAGTGCTTTACTAGTTTCATTGGTTATTATTTCAACAACAGCTTGCAAACGTATTATTCGATTAATCATATAAACAGGAGTACGATATCCCCAAGTCCCATTCTGCTCCCAAGTAGCAGGTCCATAGTATGAGATGATTCTTTCAGGTGGCCATTCTTCAGATGACGCATCCCATTTGTCCCATTGGCCTATTTTCAAGGCCTCCTTCAGCTGTCGACTTCTGTACACAGGATATCCCAGTTGTTCTCCCTGGGATGTAGGCAGAAGGAAAAAGGAAGGTCATATGGTTCCCAATACACATGCGCCTCCCCAATGGTAAGGAAGTCTGGCATATGCTCGGGTTCCGCAAATCCAGTACAGTCCAGGTGGTGCTTGCCAAGAATTATATGCTGCTAAGTTAGTCCAGATACTGGCAAGTTTGGAGAAATGAACTAGAGGATTGGAAGGTTCAGTAGTGTTGACTCCTGACCACCAAGATGTCTTCTTAGTGGTACTGTTGTAGAACGTCTGATTGAGACAGACCAGCTGCCCCACTTCCATATTAAACATTGGTCCATAGGGAGAAAAACATAAGTTACCCACAATGGAGTGGGCCAATACCCATTCACTTGTGGTATTGTGTATATTAGTCTGATTATACGGAACAGAATAGTTCAGTTCTTGTGCCTCCCAAGACCATTGGTCTCCCATTGTTGTTCCTCCACAAAACAAACAGTCTGAAACATGGAGACTAGATGCAACTGCTCCCGCTAATTCAAGAAATAAGTTCTGGGAGGCAGGAGGAATTTCAAACTCTGATTTCATGGCTTCACAGAAGGAGTGGAGGAGTGGCCTAGTGGTTGGGGCAAGGTACTTCAGGCCGGAAGGTCGGGGGTTCAAATCTCACTAGAGGACAGCAACCTTAGGCTGGAAGGACTGGGGTTTCTAGTCCCACAGGTACTCCTTGTGGTCTTGGGCAAGCCACTTAACCCTCCATAGCCCATGTTCCCTGTAAAATAGTTATCTTCAAGTTGTAATGCCCTGTTCAATGTAATTTCAGTTTGTTCAATGTAAACCGCACTGATGCAGAATAGTGCGGTATATAAGAGAATGTAAATAAATAAATACAATAGGGTGAGGATACATGGGTTTTGGTGTTTAATTGCAGATATAAGATAGTCCCAGGATCTACACCTCCTCCTGCAATACGCAACCCAAACTTGTATCCTTGTTTCCAGTGGCTGGGGTTGGCTATGAGGAGTTGTAGAGGATTACAGGCACCTTTCTGGCATTTCTTGGGTTCTGGTAGTCTGATCTTTGTTAGGCTGCCTTTGCGATGATCTCCATCTCGTCCCGTCGGTGCATTCTTCCAGGTAGCAAAATATACACATTCCCATTTTGGACAAAAGTAATCATGTCTAGATGAGGTGGTGTAGATGGTGGCTGCAGTACTCTTTCCTGTACACCATCCCTATCCATAGGCTCCTTCTGGACACATGTATTTATCATCATGGTAGTATGCTCGCTCCCATGACCCACATCTGTGGTAAGCATTTCTGTTGATTGCATCACAAGCATCAAAATTCAGGATGATAGGTTTTGTGGGGTTGGTGAGGGGTTTTGTCGCATTCAGGATGGCTCCATCTTCATCATTCCAGCGTATCTCAAATGTATAGTATGATGGGTTTTGTCGAGGGTTATAACAAGTCTTACTTTTCCCCTTTGTGCAAATGTTCAGTTCAGTGCCATTATAAACACACCGGCTGACTGTACCAGTGCAAGTATAGTAGGAATGATAGAGCAAAGTCTGAGTAATCTTTTGTCCTGTTCGGGTGGTGGTTATGCAGGCTGCACAAGGGGGTAGGGCAAAAGTCTTTTCCAGGATTCCCAAGATCACCACTCCCACAAGGCAATAGTGGAAGAACATTGTGATTACAATCTTTGAAGGTTAACTGGAAAGTTGAAGATAATGAACTTTGCTGAGTTTTCTTCTGTTTCTGCTGTGATGGTCACTTTCGCGTGACGTAAGTGGATTCTGAAGATTCTCTATAAAGCTGGCTGTCTCCTCAAGGTGAGTCGCAATGGAGTCTCGGGATCATTCACTGATGTCCATTGGCCAGGATCAGGAGCAGCTGCCGGCTTCACTTGACTGTGGGGGATCGAGGGTTCGAATTCTGCAACTTTCACTGCAGTGGGGGTTGACAGGATGACGACGTAGGGTCCCTTCCAATGCGGTGCCAGCGGGGTCTTTCTCCACTCTTTCACCCACACGGACGTTCCTGACTTGAAGGGATGCAGAGGCTCGGTCAGGTTGATGGGTAGTCGGTCTTGCACCCACGTTTGGAGTTTCTGCAAAACAGAACCTAAAGCTAATAGTTCTTGTCTTGTTATTTCAGATCCTATCTGTCTCATGTCTCCCTTTATTCCCTACACTATGGGTGGAGGTCGCCCATACAAAATCTCAAAAGGGGAGACTCCTAAGGATCTGGTAGGAGCTGAACGTATCCTAAGAAGGGCTATGGGTAGAACTTGGAGCCACTTTAGGTGTGTTTCTTGACAAAGCTTGGATAACTGAGTTTTCAGGGTTCTATTCATTCGTTCTACTTTCCCTGAGCTCTGGGGTCTGTAAGCAGTGTGCAACTTCCATTTTATTTGCAAAGCTTGAGCTAACTGTTGAGTCACTTGGGATACAAATGATGGACCATTATCTGACCCTATAGTTGATGGTATTCCAAATCGGGGAATGATCTCATGGAGCAATACCCTAGTGACTTCTCGGGCTTTCTCAGTTCGGGAGGGGTAGGCTTCTACCCACCCTGAAAATGTGCAGACTAACACTAACATATAGTGATATCCATTTGCACGGGGCATTTCAGCAAAGTCTATCTGTATATCACTCATGGGGGTCACCCCTACTGACTGAACTCTTGGGGGTGGAACAGGATCTTGCTTGGCATTATTTTTGGCACATATCAGGCATTGCTGTGCCACCGAGGCGGTCAGGGATCCTAGCAGTGAAATACAGGAATGGGGCCTCAGGGCTTTCTTCATGCCTGTTTTTCCATAATGTGTGGCTTGATGAAAAGCTTGAACAAAGGCTGGCCCTAATGCTTCAGGGATGACTGTAGGACCTGGAGGTGGACTACCTTCTGGGGGTGGCAGCACTATCCAACCTTGTTCTGTTAAGACTCCTCCCTCCTTTTTGCAATAATAGTCTAACTCTCTTGTAGTATATCGGGGTGCCCAGGAACTAAGGGGCACAGGGAATAGGGATGCTTGCATTACAGTATCTTGGGTCCTAACTTGTCCTGTGGTGGCTGCCTTTCGGGCTGTGGCATCTGCAAATCTATTCCCTCGGGTGACTTCTCCTGCTCCTGCCTGATGACCTCGGCAGTGCATGACTGCCACTTGTTTGGGGGCCCATACAGCATCTAATAACATCAATATCTCGGGCCCATACCTAATGTCCTTACCCCCTGAGGTGATCAACCCTCGCTCTTTATACAAGGCTTCATGTGCATGCAAAGTAGTGAAGGCATATTTGGAATCTGTGTACACATTTATGCGGAGTCCTTCTCCTAATGTCAAGGCTCTGGTGAGGGCTATCAATTCAGCTTTCTGTGCAGAAGTTCCTGGGGTCAGGGCTGAGGACTCATCTACCAGATCAAGGGTCACCACTGCATATCCAGCACAACAATGTCCATTGATGACCAAACTGCTTCCATCTACAAAGAAAGTCTGTTCTGGGTCCTTTAGAGGGACATCAGTCAAATCAGGGCGACTTGAAAATACAGTGTCCATGGTTTCTAAGCAATTATGATCAGGTGGCCCAGGACCAATTGGAAACAATGTAGCAGGGTTCAGAGCTTGACTAACTTTCAACTGTATCCGAGGGTTTTCACACAACATGCTTTGATACTTCAACATTCGTGCATTGGTTAGCCAGAAGTTTCCTTTGTGTTCCATGAGAGTCAGAACAGAATGTGGCACGGTGACTTGAAGAGTTTGTCCTAGTGCGAGTTTGTCTGCTTCGCCCACTAGGAGGGCTGTTGCTGCAACAGCTCTCAGACAAGGGGGCCATCCTTTTGCAACTACATCCAATTGTTTTGACAGATAAGCTACTGGTCGCTGCCAGGAACCAAGAGATTGGGTCAATACTCCCAATGCGTTTCCTTGTGACTCATGGACAAAAAGATGGAAAGACTTCTGAACATCTGGAAGACCTAAAGCTGGAGATGACATCAGGGCCTTTTTCAAAGTCCAGAATGCTACATCTCGTTCGGGTCCCCAGTCTAGTGGGGATTTTTCCATTCCTCTGGTGACTTGGTATAGTGGTTTTTCAATCAGGTCAAAGTTGGGGATCCATATGCGACAATATCCCGCGGCCCCCAGGAAGGCTCTTACTTGCCTCCTAGTAGTTGGAATGGGGATATTACATACAGCTTCCTTGCGTTCTGGTCCTAAACGTCGGATCACACTGGACAATTGGAATCCTAGATACTTGACTTCAGTTTGGCATAGTTGTGCTTTGGCTCTTGAAACTCTGTATCCAGCATCTTTGAGAAGGTACAAAAGTTCACTAGTAGCTTGTAGGCATTCACTTTCTGAGTTGGTGTCTATGAGCAAGTCATCTACATACTGGAGAAGAACCCTTTTTCCTGGGTCCACTGGGTAACTTGAGAGATCTTGATTCAGAGCAGCACTGAAGAGAGTAGGTGAATTCTTGAATCCTTGGGGTAATCTGGTCCAGGTCAGCTGACCCCACCTTCCTCTTGTGGGGTCTTGCCATTCAAAAGCGAAGAAAAGTTGACTGGTGGGTGCTAGGCGCACACAGAAAAAGGCATCTTTCAGGTCCAGGACTGTGAAGTGAGTAGCCTCAGCGGGGATCAGTCCCAAGAGAGTATAAGGGTTTGGTACTACTGGGTGTAGAGTTTCAACTGCATCATTTACTCGCCTTAGATCTTGTACTGGGTGGTAGTCCCCTGTCCCAGGCTTCTTTACTGGGAGAAGGGGGGTGTTCCAAGGTGACTGGCATTCCTTGAGAAGTCCGTACTTCAGCAGTTTCATCAAATGGCAGTGAATTCCTTCTATGGCTGGTCGAGGGAGAGGATACTGCTTCACATGCACTGGTTCCGCTCCTGGCTTGAGGGTGACAATGACAGGGGCTATGTTCTTTGCTAGGCCAGGTGGATTATCTTCTGCCCATACTTCAGGTGGGGCTATAAGGTTGGTAGGTATACAGGGACTGGTTTACTTTATTGAAGGTGCACTATAGAACCGCCATTCTTCTTCTCGGGGAACAGTAAGCACCATCAATCCAGCAGGCTTTGGGTTCACAGTCATTTTCATTTCTCCCCCTTCAGCAAAGGATATTTCGGCCTGGAGCTTGGCAAGCATGTCTCGGCCCAGTAGTGGAATAGGGCACTCAGGCATATACAAGAACTGGTGCGTTATCTTCTGTCCCCCTAGTTCACACATGCGGTTCTGCAAGAATGGTTTTGTGGCTTTATTTCCAGTGGCTCCCACAATGGTGACAGATCGTGAGGACAGAGGAGCTACTGGCTTGGCTACTACTGAATGTTCTGCTCCTGTATCTACCATAAATTCCATGTATTGGTCCCCTATATTTAAACTGACCATAGGCTCCTGGGGACCCAGTCTGGCCCGGTCTGGCCTAGTCTTCATCTATGTCATCCAGGTCATAGCCCGTTGCTACTGCCACTCCCTCAATGGCTTCTTCCCTCTCCTGCTGGAACTGTGTTCGATTCATTCCTCCTCTCCTTCGAAATCGTCCTCCAGGCCTCCAGGGACTCCCTCCTCCCCTTGCAGGGGCGGAGTCCAAATGCGGGCACTCATTTCTCCAATGTCCTTCTTCCTTGCAGTAGGCGCATTGATTTGCACCTAATGGAGGCCTTTCGCTTCCCCGGCCTCTTCCACGTCCTCTGGTCCTTTGATTAGGAAAACCTCCTCCACGTCGTTCGGTTATAGCAGCAGCAAGAAGATCTGCCTTCTTCTTCATCTTTCGTTCACCTTCTCTGTCTCGTTCATTTTCACGATTCACAAATACTTTCTGGGCGACTTCCATTAACTGAGCTGTATTCATGCCTGCAAATCCATCCAATTTCTGCAATTTTCGTTTTATATCTCTCTGGGACTGACTAACAAAGGCCGCATTTACCATGCGTAAATTTTCCTGAGCAGCGGGATCATATGGAGTATACAATCTATAAGCTTCAGACAACCGCTCATAAAAGGCCGCTGGGCTCTCATCTGGACCCTGGAGAACTTCTGATACTTTCCCGATATTCATGGCCCTCTGGCCTCCCTTCTTCAGGCCCTGCAATAAGGCCTGGTGAAATCTGGTTAGGGCCGCCGCCCCCCTTTCCTCATTTGGGTCCCACCTGGGATCTTCATTGGGGTATTCTGCAGCTGCTGCTTGCGGGGGATTTATTCCTCCCCTTTCTACAGGGTTCTCTTCTAACCAACGGAGGGCTGCTTGCCCGATTCAGCCTCGCTCCTCAGTAGTGAAGAGGGTGGACAGGAGCTGGCGACAATCGGCCCAGGTAGGCTGATGGGTTTGCATAATGCTAGACATTAATTCTGTTAATTCCTGGGGCTTGGCTGTGTAGGAAGCATAATGTGTTTTCCAGTTTAATAAATCTGTGGTGGAAAAGGGTACATAAACTAAGCTGGTAGGTCCTGGCGCCATCTAGCCCTGATCATTTAAAACAGGCATTCCAGGCACTTGGCGTAATGGCATTAGGTGCCCTGCTTTCTCCTTCTTCTTGGGAGTTACGCTTCTTAAATCATAAGGCTCCCGGACACAAATCTCCTTGGTGGGTGACCCTGAACTGGCAGGAGAGCCTCCACTTTCTATCTCATCAGAGGACTCGAGTCCCCCTGCTGTGCTTGGGCCTGACTCGGGACTTTCACTCGGGGTAGGGCGCTTCTTAGGCTGTTGCATCAGTATTTGCTGGGGCTCCTCTTCGGGCTCTACTTCAAGTCGCGGTGCTGTGGGGACTAACTTTTGTGGGTGCTGGGGTAACCTATCCAGAATATCTGGGGACTCTGGGTCAGAATACACAGGCGGCTTCACTTCCTTAGCCTTTTTGGTTCCCCTAGTAGTAGCTACAAATATTTTACAGTGCTCCTCATAACAGCGCTTCATCCATGAGGGCTGCTGTTCACATACACTTATTTATTTATTTATTTATTTATTTATAGACTCTTATATACCGCACTATTAGGCATCAGCGCGGTTCACAAAAAACAGTGAGATACACAATTCAACAGTACTTTGTGTTTACAGAAAACAGGAGAATATAACTCGGATAACAGGGTATATAATTAATAAACATAGTCATAATATCATCATGGCTTCAGTTTTGTGTGTATGTGGTCTGTGGGGTATCTGTATTGTATGTGTATGAGTGGAAGGTCTGTGGGTTGGTTGAGATGTCTTTATTGTTTACTGGATAAGATAAAAGGAAGAGGTAGTGTTTCAAAGCTTTGCGAAACTGCAAAAGGTCTGGTATTGCTCGGATGTTTTGAGGGAGGCTATTCCAACACCTTGGTGCACAGAATAAAAAGGCCCTGTCTGAAGTAGTTTTGGTACACTGTGATATTGATTTAGGGACTAACAGAGTATTGAGTGTTACTGACCTTCTGTCTCTATTGAGGGGTGGTGTTTGGATCAAGTCTGATATTGATGAAGATGAGAGTTCTTTGAAGGCTTTGAATGTAATTAGTAAAATTTTGAAAGTGAGTCTACTTTGAATTGGGAGCCAATGAAGATGTTTTAGAATAGGTGAGATATGGTCTTTCCGGGAAGCTCCATGAAGGACTCTAGCTGCAGCATTCATAGCCATTTGAATCTATATAGGGGAACTAGTCAGGATAAGCTCTCAATATGAGCTGATGGATTCGTAAAACTGTCTCAAAATCAAAGGTGAAGCAGCTAATGCGGGCCACTCCCTTTCACATAACATTTTTAATCTGGATGGAGTCATTTTTGTACCATAATCGCCCGAAAATCCTTTACGGAAATTCTTGATCATACATGCCAACGGAGTTTGCGTGGACTCCGTCCCTCCCATAATCTAAACGTACCTACGTACACTACCTACGTACTCAACATACCTGCGTACGTTACGTACCCTACGTCCCTACGTACACATAATGACGTACAAGACAATGAACAATAAGGATAGGTAGTGTGGCTGCAGGTAAGGGGTCCGTACAGCCCACAGAACACTGGGGAGGGACAAACACCACTCACTTCCTCCTGTTCGCGACCTGGGCGTAGTCGCCCAGCCAGGAACTGTGCTACTTAGGAGTCCGCTCTCGCTTGGTCTATATTTCAAGACCTCTCACTCACACACGCAAGCATATTTCAACAAGATATTGTAGCAGCAAAGCGCAGACAAACCAATGATACCAGGAGTCTGTTCAGAAGGTCCAAATCATTTATTTGTGCACAGGTCTCAAGCAAGTCAAATTCAAAATGGCTGAGCAAAGTTTTCAAGCATTACAATAACTTTTATAGACTTCTGTTCCATTCTAGGTATAGAAAAACATTTCATTGGTCCCGGTAACCTCCCGTACCTCCCGTACCTCTTCTATTGGTCCCGGTACTGATAAGTTTCTCCAATTATGTCCCTTCTGTGGGCATGACACCTGCCTGCCCCCCTTCTAGTCCCAATTACAATGGTCAGTTCATCAACTTGTTACTTTCACACTCTCAAGGTTATGGGACCAATTTGTGCGTGCAGAAGAGCAAGGTTCTGTAACTCATCTGTCAGCACTCCTCATTATTTCTCTGCAGATGTACTTTTTCTTATCAGTAACTTTTAAACATGTCTTTTCTGAATTTTTCCATTTCTTAGTTCTGCAGTTCTGCTTACCTAAGCTAATTCAATACTTCTACTGAATTCTATCTTACAATAGCAGCATATTGGGGGATGTGCAATCCTATATGCCTCTCCACAGGCCTCATTTACAGGTCAAGCTAGCCATGCTGGCCTGCCTATGTCAGACACCGTGGATCACAGGCCTGCACCTGCCACATTCCCCCCTTTGATTAATCTCACCCTATTACTCAATAAGGTGTGAGAATTAAATCACTTTTTAGAAGAATCACATCATGATGGAAGGATTTCTACTAGGACTAGCTTTGTATAAAGCCATTATTTTAGTTGCGGTCTTCTGCTCTACTGTACTATCAATAGCACTATGAATGGAACGCATACAACATGGAATTAAACATGGTAATAAGAGGATAACAGCAACAAGGATTAGTACTAAAACAATGAAAGTCTTAAATCCTCCCAGCCAAGAGAAAAGGTTAGCAAACCAGTTAGGAAATTTCAATGCGTGCCAAGTCTGTACTGGCACATAAGCATGTCTTTGCATATCTTTAGCAATTTCTTCAACTACTTGACCTTTATCATCTATTTTCAAACAGCAATTAGTTAAATTCAGCTTACCACATACTCCTCCTTCAGCTGCTAGCAAATAATCAAGTGCTAGGCGATTCTGGTATATGGCAGTGCGCATCTGAGTACTTTGTCTAGCTAAGAGCGTGAGAGCATGACTAGTTTCATTAGTTATTATCTCAACTACTGCTTGTAAGCGAATAATACGATTAATCATATAGACTGGGGTCCGATAACCCCACATACCATCATCATTCCAAGTGGCAGGTCCATAATACTCAATAATTCTTTCTGGTGGCCAATCATCACCCTGCCATTTTTCCCATTTGCCTATCTGTAAGGCTTCTCTTTTCTGTCTTGATGTTCTTTTGTGTTTGTGGGTAGTATATACAGGGTATCCTAATTGTTCTCCATGTTCAGTGTTTAAAAGAAAGAAAGAAGGTCTGATGGTTCCTAAGATACATGCTCCTCCCCAGTGTGGTGGGAGTTGTGCATATGCTCGGTTTCCACAGATCCAATATAGGCCAGGTGGGGCTTGCCAGGCTTGGACTTTAGCAAGGTTAGTCCATAGACCTGCAAGTTCAGGAAATCTAGCTAATGGGTTAGGAGGTTCAGGATGTCTGATTCCTGACCACCATGCTGTCTTTTTGGTCGTGGCATTATAGTATTTCTGGCTAAGACAGACCAGCTGTCCTACCTTTTGGGTGAACTGGGGTCCAGTTCTGGCATAGCAAAGACGTCCAACGATTGAGTGCGCTAACACCCATTCACTGGTAGTCTTGTGTAATTCAGTTTGGTTGTAAATCATGGAATAATTCAATTCTTGGGCTTCCCAGGGCCATTGGTCTCCCATTTGGGTTCCGCCACAGAAATAACAATCTGTGATCTTAAGACTAGATACTACTGCTCCGGCTAATTCTAGAAATAAATTCTGTGAAGGGTGAGGGATCTCAAACTTATTTACATGCATAGCTTCATAAAAGGTATTATGAATATGATATTTAGATGACTTGTGGGCTTGGGTATTCAATCTGATATACACAATGGTCCCTGGATCTATTGCTCCTCCAGCAATACGTAAACCAAACTTATATCCTTGTTTCCATGCATGGGGATTATGTACACGCAAATGTAAGGGGTTGCAAGCATCTTTCTGACATTTATCATTTGTGGTTGGCTTGGTTAGAGTAGCCATCCGCTTATCTATTTTCTCATTAGTTATACCAGTATTCCAGGTAGCATAAAAAACACATCCCCAATACGGGCAATAGTAATCTGCCGCTGTAGCAGTACTATACCCTGATCCTGTTTTACCTGTACACTTCCACCAATTTGTGGCACCTTCTGGACACATATACTTATGGTCATTTCGATACGCTTTCTCCCATGTACCACAGGTGGACTGACTATCTCTATTAATAGCATTACATGCATCAAAATTCAAAACAGCAGGTTTAGTAATGTCCTTAAGTGGTGGTGTAGCAGCTAATATAGGTCCATCTGCATCCTTCCATCTTATTTCCAACGTGTAATAGGATGGATTCTGATGCGGATTATAGCATGCTTTGATTTTGCCATGAGTGCAAACATTTAGTTCAGTGGTGTTATAGATACACCGAGTTATTGTTCCCTTGCAGGTATAGTAAGAATGGTAAAGCAAAGTCTGAGTTACTTTCAGTCCAGTTCTAGTAGAAGTAATGCAAGCAGTGCATGGAGGTAGAGCATAAGTCTGTTCAAAACCTCCAAAGAAGGCAACCAAGGCAAAGCAAAAACAAAAATACATGTTGATGTTGATTGGAGTTCTTCTGAATCCTCAGCTTGCTGATCTTGATCACGACGGTCTATTATTCTTCGTCCCGTTTGCTAATGAAGCAATTTAACGGGTGCTGAGTGTTGATTGAAGATCCTCAAGATGTCCAGTACACATTAACCAACTTAGCAATTCAGTTGGCTTTTGAAGTCTGGCTTAGTCAATGTAGTCTCAAAGTAGTGTGTCAAATCACACACAAATTGGGTTCGTTGAAACAAAACTGTTGCTGCATGGAAAACAGCAATCCTCTTCAAAAGACTTGGCTACTGCAAAGCACTTGTGATGAAGTGTCTATGCTGCTGGTTGCCGTCTCAAAGTAACTCGCAAGGGTACATCAGGGTGCTGCTCTGCTGTCCACCGCTCTGGTTCAGGATCGGCGGCGGGCTTGACTCTGCTGTGGTGGATCCAGGCGTCGATCTCGGCTACCTTTACTGCAGTTGGGGTAGACAGGATGACGGTGTACGGTCCCTTCCAATGGGGTTCCAACGGTATTTTCTTCCAATCTTTGATCCACACCGAAGTTCCAGGCTGGTAGGGATGCAAGGGTTCCGTCAAGTTGATAGGCAACTGGTCTTGGATCCACGTATGGAGAGTCTGCAGAACAAAACTAAGAGCTAGGAGTTCTTGTCTGGTTACTTCTGAACCAATCTGGGCTAAACTTCCTTTGACTCCCTGCACTATTGGTGGGGGTTTACCATACAAAACTTCAAAAGGGGAAAATCCTGTTGACTTTACAGGGGCTGAGCGTATTCTGAGTAAAGCTATGGGGAGCACTTGGGGCCATTTCAAGTGTGTCTCCTGACAAAGCTTGGACATTTGGGCTTTCAAGGTACGATTCATTCGCTCAACTTTCCCTGAACTCTGGGGTCTGTATGCAGTGTGGAGTTTCCACTGTATCTGCAAAGCTTTTGCTAACTGCTGAGTAACTTGGGAGACAAATGAGGGTCCATTGTCTGACCCTATTACTGCCGGGATTCCAAATCTGGGGACAATCTCTCTCATTAAGACTTTGGTAACTTCTCGGGCTTTCTCCGTTCTGGTTGGGAATGCTTCTACCCACCCAGAGAAAGTACAAACTAATACTAGTAGATAATGGTATCCATTGGCTTTTGGCATTTCGGTAAAATCAACTTGGAGGTTGTGCATGGGGGTGACACCTCCTGACTGAACTCGGGGTGCTGTAATAAGGCCTTGCTTGGCATTATTTTTGGCACAAGTTACACATTGACGTGCTACTGAGGCTGATATGGTTGTCATCAGAGGGATGTAGAAATGTGGTCTGAGTGCTTTCTCCATAGCACTCTTCCCATAGTGGGTGGCTTCGTGGAAAGCTTTGACAAAGGATGGTCCTAACAGTTCTGGAATTACTATTCGTCCTGGAGGTTGACTGCCCTCTTCTGGTGGCAGCTCAATCCATCCATCTTTCAGTACTCCATTTTCTTTGTCACAATAGTAATCCAATTCTTTGGTGGTATATCGTGGGGTCCATAGATTCAAGGGTACTGGAAACAATGCTGCTTGCATTGGCATAGCTTGTGGGGCAATCTGTCCTGTCATAGCTGCTTGTCGTGCTGAGGCATCTGCAAATCTATTTCCTCGGGCAACTTCTCCTTTCCCTGCTTGATGTCCTCTGCAATGCATGACAGCTACACGTGTTGGGGCCCAGACTGCATCGATATCTCGGGACCATATTTGACTGATTTTCCTCCGGATGTGATGAGTCCTCTTTCTTTATAGAGAGCTCCATGGGCATGCAAGGTAGTGAAAGCATATTTGGAATCTGTATATACATTTAGCACAAGTTTTTCTCCTAACAACAATGCTCTGGTGAGTGCTATCAATTCGGCTTTCTGGGCTGATGTGCCTGAGGCTAGAGCTGATGATTCAATTACTTCGTGTTGAGTGACGACTGCATATCCGGCACAGCGTCGTCCATCAAGGATGAGACTGCTCCCATCAACATAATAGATCTGGTCGGGATTGTCTATGGGCACATCTGTTAAGTCAGGTCGACTAGAGAACACAGTTTCCATGACTTCGATACAGTCATGTTCTGGGAGTTCTTCACTGATGGGTATCAAGGTAGCTGGATTCAAGGCATGGCTCACTTCAAGTTGTATCTGTGGGTTTTCACATAACATGCTCTGGTACTTCAACATTCGGGAATTGGTGAGCCAATAATTTGCTTTTTGTTCCATAAGGGCAAGGACTGCATGTGGCACAGTGACTCGTATGTTCTGTCCTAATGTGAGTTTGTCTGCTTCACTCACTAATAGCGCTGTAGCTGCAACTGCTCTCAAGCAAGGTGGCCATCCTTTGGCCACAGGGTCCAATTGTTTCGATAGGTAGGCTACAGGTCGCTCCCAATTTCCTAATTTCTGAGTCAACATGCCTAGGGCATTTCCCTGTGCTTCATGTACAAACAAGTGGAAAGGTTTGTGGACATCTGGTAGTCCAAGTGCTGGTGATGACATCAATTCTTCTTTTAACTTCTGGAAGGCTGTGTCCTGCTCAAGTCCCCACTCCAGTGGTGACTTTTCTTCTCCTTTTGTGGCTTCATACAGTGGTTTGGCAATTTGGGCAAAGTTAGGTATCCAGATTCGGCAATATCCTGCCGCTCCCAGAAAGGCTCTGACCTGCTTTCTGGTTGTTGGAGTTGGAATTCTGCATACTGCTTCTTTTCTTTCTCTGCCTAATCTTCTGCTTCCTTGGGTAATACGAAAACCCAAGTATTTCACTTCTTTTTGACATAGCTGTGCTTTGGCTCTGGAAACTTTGTATCCAGCTTCATCTAGTAACTGCAAGAGATCTTTGGTGGCTAATATACATTCTCTTTCTGATACGGCAGCTATCAACAGATCATCCACGTACTGGAGAAGCACTCTCTTCCCCGGGGCTACTGGATAGCTTGAAAGGTCTTGATTTAGTGCAGCACTAAAGATGGTAGGTGAATTCTTGAATCCTTGGGGTAATCTTGTCCAGGTGAGTTGGCCCCCTCTTCCAGAGATGGGGTCCTGCCATTCAAATGCAAACAATATTTGGCTTACAAGGGCTAATCTTATGCAAAAGAATGCATCTTTCAAATCCAGTACAGTGAAATGGGTAGCTTCAGCAGGTATCAGTCCTAGAAGAGTGTAAGGATTGGGCACAACTGGATGTATGGTTTCAGCTGCATCATTCACTCTTCTCAAATCTTGCACTGGGCGATAATCATCTGTCCCAGGTTTCTTTACTGGCAAAAGTGGGGTGTTCCATGGGGATTGACATACTTTTAGTAGGCCATATTCGAGCAGTCTCTGTAGGTGGCGATGGATGCCTTCAATTGCAGCTCTTGGGAGAGGGTACTGTTTGACGTGCACTGGTGTAGCACTAGGCTTGAGGGTTACAATCACTGGAGCTATATGTTTGGCTAGGCCTGGGGGACTGCCTTCTGCCCATACTCCAGGTGGTGCATGTATGTTCTTCAAAGTTTGTTCAAAATAGGTGTCTTGGACAGAATCATCAATGTAATATCTCCATTCTTCTTCTCGGGGAACTGTCAGCAGCATTACTCCTGCTGGCTTGGCTTGGGAATTTACTGTCATTTGCATTTCTCCTTGTTCAGAGAAAGATATTTCTGCTTGAAGCTTGGCTAGCATATCTCGTCCCAGTAGTGGTACTGGACATTCGGGCATGTAAAGGAATTGATGAGTTACTTGCTGTCCTCCTAGACTGCATATTCGGTTTTGAAGAAAAGACTTTGTGGCTTTGGCACCAGTTGCTCCTATAATGGTGACTGCTTTTGTAGTGAATGGGGCTATCTTTTTGTCTATTACTGAATGCTCTGCTCCAGTATCAACCATAAAGTTCATAATTTCGTCTCCTATTTGTATTCCGACCATAGGCTCCTGGAGACCTAAAGCAAACTTGGAGCCCGGTCTGTCCTAATCCACGTCATCCTCATCATGGGCTTGTGTGGCCAATGCTTGAATGGCTCCTCCTCCTCTCTCTCGCTGGAATTGTTCTCGATTGGCTCCTCCTCGGCCTCGGGGACGGCCTCGTCTTTCTTCTCGCCACTGATGATCGTTGTCGTCATCTTGCTGGGCGTCTTCGAGTTGCGGGCACGTATCTCTCCAATGTCCTTCCTCTCTGCAATAGGCGCATTGGTTCACGCCTAGTCTCTGGGTCCGGCCTCCGCCTTGACCCCGCCCTCTTCCTCTGCTCCTTCGACTAGGGAACCTCCCCTTTTCTTTTCAACTATGGCCGCAGCCAAAAAATCAGCTTTCTTCTTCATCTTTCTATCACATTCTCTCTGTCTTTCAGTATCACGATTCACATACACTTTATGAGCGACTTCCAATAACTGTGTTGCATTCATGCCCGCAAACCCTTCTAATTTCTGTAATTTACGTCTAATGTCTGGTTGAGACTGGTTTACAAAAGCGGAATTCACCATGCATAAACTTCCTGGTGCCTCGGGATCATAGGGAGTATACATTCTGTAAGCTTCAGTTAATCTTTCATAAAAATCTGCTGGGCTCTCATCTATCCCTTGGATAACTCCTGTGACTTTGGAAAGGTTCATAGCTTTTTGGCCCCCCCTTCTCAGGCCTTGTAAAAAGCCTTGGCGAAAACGGGCTAGGGCTGTGGATCCTTCATCTGTATTTGGATCCCATTGGGGGTCTTCATTCGGGAATTCTCTCTGAGCTGCTTCCCTACGGTCTATTATATTCTGCCCCTGCGCCGGAGCTGCAGGGTTTTCTGCCATCCATTCAATAGCTGCTTTTCTAATTCTCACTCGTTCTTCTGTAGTGAATAGGGTGGTCAGGAGCTGACGACAATC
Organism: Ichthyophis bannanicus; assembly: GCA_033557465.1. Taxonomy (NCBI): domain Eukaryota; kingdom Metazoa; phylum Chordata; class Amphibia; order Gymnophiona; family Ichthyophiidae; genus Ichthyophis; species Ichthyophis bannanicus. The sequence continues at coordinate 613,768,642 of CM066035.1, forward strand.
TGGCCAAGTGGGTTGGTGAGTTTCCATAATACTAGTTACTAATTCTGTCAGCTCCTGGGGCTTACTAGTATAGGAGGCATAGTGCGACCTCCAATTTAATAAATCAGTTGTAGAGAAAGGGATATACACATAAGTTAGGGGTCCCGCTACCACTTCATCATTATCATTCTTTACGGGACTTGCCTTAAGGGAAACAGTTTGGCTGTCCCAGGCGTCGTTTGGGATCTAAGGGTTATTGTCGTTGCCTTTGCAGGAGTCGCTTTCTTTTTCTCAACAGGTTTTGCTTTGGGTTTCTCTTTCACTGGCGTGCTAGTGCTAGCGCTGGCTTTCTCGATTATTTGTACACTGTCCTCCTCTTCTTCTGGGGAATTTTCTCTTTCTCCTTCTTCTATCTCCGCTTCTGACTCACTTTTTACGTCCTCCACTTCTCTTTCCACTAATTCTTCCTCTTTCTCTCCTCCAGGAGGAGGGGGGTCAGGGGTTGGGTCCCGCCTCAGCTCTGGCCGTCTCTGGGGTTCTGGGGCAGGACGACGCCGGGCTACTCTTACTGGACCTGGGGTTCGGGGCTGCCTGAGGACTATTTCTGGGGAATCAGGATCTACCAAGATGGGTTTCTTCTTGGCTTTCTTATCCTGCTCTTTCATTCTAGGCTGTTCCGTTTTCTGTCTAGAATCTGTTTTAGCTAACATTATTCTGCACTGTTCCTCATAACAGCGCTGCGCCCAGGAGGGCGGATCTTCACAAATACTTAACCAGGAATCTATATAGGGGTACTGATCGGGGTGCGCTACCCGCACTCTACGATGTATTGACTGAATAATCTCTACAGTGAACGTTCCCTCTCGGGGCCAGATGGGGTCTAGATCGGGCCACTCCCTAGTACACAAAATCTGCAAACGGGCTGCTGTCATTTTAATACCATAATCTCCTGAATATCCCTCTTTAAAATGTGCGATCATACATTCTAATGGAGTGTTTCTAGTAGACCCCGCCCCTCCCATTTCGATGTGTGCGCGCAACAACAGACAGAAGGGAAAAGGAGAGCGGACCGTGGGTAAGGGGTCCTCACGGCCCTGGAAACGTATAGGGAATACAAATAACAAGACAAGACGACAATCGCTTCCCCCTTTTCGCGACCTGAACGCGGTCGCCCGGTCAGGAAATGCGCTAATCAGGGGTCCGCCTTCACTTGGTCCGTGCTGCCAGACCTCTCATTCACACTTCGTTCACACAATCATGCTAGCAACGTATCCCAGAATGCATTCGTTTCTATCTGTTCTGACTAGTCTTTTCCCAAATACAAAAAGGATGAGGGTTTCACCCAGCGAATTCCCATGCCAGGCTACTCGGCTCTTCCTTGAGAGTTGATCATGCTCTCTTACCAATTCCCAATATCTCGAGATTACAAATTCCAATGGCAGTACTGCTCTTTCTATTTCTGTCTAGACCCAAAATCAAAACTATACTCACCGGATCCGGTCCTCAAACTTCCCAAGCAGGCGCATGAGTTGGACCTCGGACTCCCCTCACTCGGGTTCGAGGCGTTGGCTCCAACCGGGCCCGGCACCCGCCGAGGTCCGACCAGCTCCCTCCGATACAAGGGACCGGTGGCGCCAGGGAGCGGCCCTCGTCGGAAGGGCGCGATCCCGGCAGGACCAAGCCTATAGAGGCGGAAAGTCGTGGTATATTGCCCTATATACACTTTGATTCCACAACTTCCCGGCCAACGCACCAAGGAATATGTAGCAGCAAAGCGCAGACAAACCAATGATACCAGGAGTCTGTTCAGAAGGTCCAAATCATTTATTTGTGCACAGGTCTCAAGCAAGTCAAATTCAAAATGGCTGAGCAAAGTTTTCAAGCATTACAATAACTTTTATAGACTTCTGTTCCATTCTAGGTATAGAAAAACATTTCATTGGTCCCGGTAACCTCCCGTACCTCCCGTACCTCTTCTATTGGTCCCGGTACTGATAAGTTTCTCCAATTATGTCCCTTCTGTGGGCATGACACCTGCCTGCCCCCCTTCTAGTCCCAATTACAATGGTCAGTTCATCAACTTGTTACTTTCACACTCTCAAGGTTATGGGACCAATTTGTGCGTGCAGAAGAGCAAGGTTCTGTAACTCATCTGTCAGCACTCCTCATTATTTCTCTGCAGATGTACTTTTTCTTATCAGTAACTTTTAAACATGTCTTTTCTGTATTTTTCCATTTCTTAGTTCTGCAGTTCTGCTTACCTAAGCTAATTCAATACTTCTACTGAATTCTATCTTACAATAGCAGCATATTGGGGGATGTGCAATCCTATATGCCTCTCCACAGGCCTCATTTACAGGTCAAGCTAGCCATGCTGGCCTGCCTATGTCAGACACCGTGGATCACAGGCCTGCACCTGCCACAATATCATATTTCAATATTTCAAGTGCCCAGGTTTTCTGACTAACTGACTATTCCAAACAAGAAGGGTCGATGGCTTCAGCTTCCGCTTTCCTTACACGGAGCTTACTAGGACCGCCCTTATGGGAGGTGATCAGACTCCCTTTTCTCGCGCATACTCATGCGAGATTTCCCAGTTAGTCTATACCAAATATACCAAATCAGTCTTGCGCACGCAAGACGTTGTCCCAGACTGTTCTTTCTGACTATCGAATTACAGAAATGTCTACTCACCGGATCCGGTCCCCGATACCACACCAGCTTCTGAGTTGGAATCTGGACTCCCCCGGGTCGGAGGTGTTGGCCAGCTAGACCCGATGGCCCGCCGAGGCAGGCGGAACCCTCTCCGGCACAAAGGGGCAGGCGGCGCCTGAGAGTTTCCCCCGCGGTTGGACAGACACGGTTCCAACCGGGCCAAACCTCAAGGCGAATTACGTGGATTACTCACTTGAATACCATTTACCACTCGCACTACCCGGCCAACGCACCAAGAATATGCTGTGGCAAAGTGCAATCAATGAATAAGTCCAGGAGTCAATTGACAGGGTCCAAGCCAGTTTATTGTGCAGAAGCCCAGTCAGTCAAAGCTTCAAAAGGAACTGAGCAAAGGTTTATACAGAGACATAACCATTTATACCTCTTTTTCAGTTTGATACATGAGAATTTTCTATTGGTTCCATCTTGATACATGCAAACTTTTCATTGGTTATACATTCCCTGCACCTGTCCAATTAGAAATCCCTCCGGAGCCTAGCAACCGGCCCCCTCCTTTAGGATTGCTTGAACAATGGTACAGTTCTGAATTTCGTTACTTTTCTACTGCAAGGTTAACTTTGGCTTCTGGAATGCATATACTGAAACATTTCTTTTCTTTCACACACAAGAGAATAATAGAAGACTTATGAATTCATGAAAACCTCTTATTAAGCATTTTAAAACAGTTTTCTCATTTTCCACAGATTTGTGGTTCTTTTCTAGCTATAATGGGAGTTAGGATCCAGGCCTAACTTACAGGCCTTTCATAGTAGCAGGCCATGCTAGGCCATAGCCTACCACAATACAAACTTATCAAAAGCAGTTTAAAGCGGATTCTCAAACTTCTACTGACTTTGGTCTTTCTCAGCACTATTAATCTCTGGTGGGGGTGGGGACTCAGGCCTAGTTTACAGGCCTCTCATATGTTTTCAGGCTATTATAGGCCTTAGCCTACCACAACCTCCCATAAGCAACTTTATAAGGCCCTACTTGAATGCATAAAATGCTGCTGTAAATGCTTAAGTCCCTTTTAAAATTAGCCCCTAACATTTGAATAGAAGCAGTAATTGAAAAGAGCATTTTAATACTGCATGTTCCTGGGGGAGCTCATTAAGAAAGTGTAATTGCAATTCATTCTTCATGCTTACATTTCAAAGCAACAGTAAATAAAATGAACTGGTCACAAAAATGGTAAATGTGCTATGGAAATCAACTGGCCACAAGTTCATTTTAGTCCACAGTTGTATTAATTATTCAGTTTGTGCTCAACAGAGTCATTAATTTTTTCCTTTCAATAAAATATTTACATATATATTTGTAATCCTCTGAGGCTCTGCCACACCAATTTTGATATTTATAAGGAGCTTTTCTAAATATCCTCTGCACCTCTTTGCTACAGCCTTCCTTTAACCAGCCTCAGCACGCAAGCTTTATAAACATCAAGTAATTCTGTTTTTGAATATACCGGTAGCTTACTTTGGGCCATGCTTACTAAATGTTAGCACACACTAGCTGCTGTAGCCCTCATGTTATTCCTATAAGCACAGTGACAGATAGCACGTGCTAAAGTTTAATAAACATGGCCCTTTGAGCTTCACAGCACTGCAGCTGTCAAGTTGAATATAAATAAGAGACTTCTCTCTAGACCTCCATTGCTTTGGTATAAGATGCCAGCATTATTTATATTTTCCCCCTACCCATTTAATTTATATGCAGAACAAATCATCAGAGAAGCAGGACTGTTTGAAGAGAACGGAGGTGTGAAGATTAGTGGGAGATGTATCAACAACCTTTGCTATGCTGATGATACCACATTAATGGCTGAACGTGAAGATGATCTGAAACATTTGCTTCTCAAGATCAAGGAACATACACCTATTAGCCACCCAAGATCAAGCTGAGGATTCAGAAGAACTCCAATCAACATCAACATGTATCTTTGCTTCTGCTTTGCCTTGGTTGCCTTCTTTGGAGGTTTTGAACAGACTTATGCTCTACCTCCATGCACCGCTTGCATTACCTCTACTAGAACTGGACTGAAAGTAACTCAGACTTTGCTTTACCATTCTTACTATACCTGCAAGGGAACAATAACTCGGTGTATCTATAACACCACTGAACTAAATGTTTGCACTCATGGCAAAATCAAAGCATGCTATAATCCGCATCAGAATCCATCTTATTACACGTTGGAAATAAGATGGAAGGATGCAGATGGACCTATATTAGCTGCTACACCACCACTTAAGGACATTACTAAACCTGCTGTTTTGAATTTTGATGCATGTAATGCTATTAATAGAGATAGTCAGTCCACCTGTGGTACATGGGAGAAAGCGTATCGAAATGACCATAAGTATATGTGTCCAGAAGGTGCCACAAATTGGTGGAAGTGTACAGGTAAAACAGGATCAGGGTATAGTACTGCTACAGCGGCAGATTACTATTGCCCGTATTGGGAATGTGTTTTCTATGCTACCTGGAACACTGGTATAACTGATGAGAAAATAGATAAGCGGATGGCTACTCTAACCAAGCCAACCACAAATGATAAATGTCAGAAAGATGCTTGCAACCCCTTACATTTGCGTGTACATAACCCCCATGCATGGAAACAAGGATATAAGTTTGGTTTACGAATTGCTGGAGGGGGAACAGATCCAGGGACCATTGTATATATTAGATTGAATACTCAAGCCCATAAGTCATCTAAATATCATATTCATAATACCTTTTATGAAGCTATGCATGTAAATAAGTTTGAGATCCCTCACCCTTCACAGAATTTGTTTCTAGAATTAGCCGGAGCAGTAGTATCTAGTCTTAAGATCACAGATTGTTATTTCTGTGGCGGAACCCAAATGGGAGACCAATGGCCCTGGGAAGCCCAAGAATTGAATTATTCCATGATTTACAATCAGACTGAATTACACAAGACAACCAGTGAATGGGTGTTAGCGCACTCAATCGTTGGACGTCTTTGCTTTGCCAGAACTGGACCCCAGTTCACCCAAAAGGTAGGACAGCTGGTCTGTCTTAGCCAGAAATACTATAATGCCACAACTAAAAAGACAGCATGGTGGTCAGGAATCAGACATCCTGAACCTCCTAACCCATTAGCTAGATTTCCTGAACTTGCAGGTCTATGGACTAACCTTGCCAAAGTCCAAGCCTGGCAAGCCCCACCTGGCCTATATTGGATCTGTGGAAACCGAGCATATGCGCAACTCCCACCACAATGGGGAGGAGCATGTGTCTTAGGAACCATCAGACCTTCTTTCTTCCTGTTAAACACTGAGCATGGAGAACAATTAGGGTACCCTGTATATACTACCCACAAACACAAAGGAGCATCTAGACAGAAAAGAGAGGCCTTACAGATAGGCAAGTGGGAGAAGTGGCGAGGTGATGATTGGCCACCAGAAAGAATTATTGAGTATTATGGACCTGCCACTTGGAATGATGATGGTATGTATGGTTATCGTACCCCAATTTATATGATTAATCGTATTATTCGCTTACAAGCAGTAGTTGAAATAATAACCAATGAAACTAGTCATGCTCTCACGCTCTTAGCTAGACAAAGTACTCAGATGCGCACTGCCATATACCAAAATCGCTTAGCACTTGATTATTTGCTAGCAGCTGAAGGAGGAGTATGTGGTAAACTGAATTTAACTAATTGCTGTTTGAAAATAGTTGATAAAGGTCAAGTAGTTGAAGAAATTGCTAAAGATATGCAAAGACATGCTTATGTGCCAGTACAGACTTGGCACGCATTGAAATTTCCTAATTGGTTTGCTAACCTTTTCTCTTGGCTGGGAGGATTTAAGACTTTCGTTATCTTAGTACTAATCCTTGTTGCTGTTGTCCTCTGCTTACCATGTTTAATCCCATGTTGTATGCGTTCCCTTCATAGTGCTATTGATAGTACCGTAGAGCGGAAGACCGCAACTAGAATAATGGCTTTATACAAAGCTAGCCCTAGTGGAACTAGTAAGAATCCTTTAATCAGGATGTGAATCTTCTAGAAAAATGATTTAATTCTCACACCTTATTAAGTAATAGGGTGAGATTAATCAAAGGGGGGAATGTGGCAGGTGCAGGCCTGTGACCCACGGTGTCTGACATAGGCAGGCCAGCATGGCTAGCTTGACCTGTAAATGAGGCCTGTGGAGAGGCATATAGGATTGCACATCCCCCAACATGCTGCTATTGTAAGAAAGAACTCAGTAGAAATATTGAATTAGCTTAGATAAGCAGAATTGCAGAATTAAGAAATGGAAAAATACAGAAAAGATGTGTTTAAAAGTTACTGATAAGAAAAAGTACATTTGCAGAGAAATATTGAGGAGTGCTGACAGATGAGTTACAGAACCTTGCTCATCTGCACGCACAAATGGTCCCATAGCCTTGAAAGTGTGAAAGTAACAAGTTGATGAACTGACCATTCTAATTGGGACTAGAAGGGGGGCAGGCAGGTGTCATGCCCACAGAAGCCCACAGAAGGAACATAATTGGAGAAACTTATCAGTACCGGGACCAATAGAAAGGCTACGGGAGGTACGGGAGAGTACCGGGACCAATGAAATGTTTTTCTATACCTAGAATGGAACAGAAGTCTATAAAAGTTGTTGTAATGCTTGAAAACTTTGCTCAGCCATTTTGAAATTGCCTTGCTTGAGACTTGTGCACAAATAAATGATTTGGACCTTCTGAACAGACTCCTGGTATCATTGGTTTGTCTGCGCTTTGCTGCTACACACCCTTGTGCATATTAATTGAAACAAACTAAAAAATTAGTGAAAAATGGAATTTCCATTGAAAATCTTATTAAAAGCCACATATTAGTACATACTATGACTCCTCTGTTTTTTACCAGCATCTGGACACAATTTGGCATGGAGTCCACTCATTTCAAGCAGTCTGCAATGATTTTTGGGTCCCTAAGACTAGAATCAGAGCTTGAATAAGCTTCTCCTTTGTCGTACAGTCCATTCCATGAAGGCAAAGTTTGCAAATGGACTGCAGATTCTCTATTGGGTTTAAATCCGGAAAGTTTCCTGGCCAGTCCAGTACCTTTATTTGCTTCTTTTGAAAAAAAACCTTTTCACCAATTTCGATGTGTGGCATGGGGCAAGATCCTGCTGAAAGATGCCAGATCCATGTTTGTAAATGCATCATTTCCTCAACTGGATGCAAGCTGCCAACTTCATAATAACTGAAAACCCCCCAGAACATCTTCTTTTGGGGGTGTTTCACATTCTGGTTGATGTGGGAATCACAAATCTTTTCTCCAGGTGAACACCAAACATGTTGGCTTCTTTGGTCCTTTAGTCCACTCTTTATGTTTCAGTCCCCATTTATATCGCTTCTCTTTCATAACCTTTGTCAGAAGTTGTTTTTTCAGAGGTCGTCATGCTTTCGACCAACTTCCAAAAGTCGCCTGCGAATTGTGGAGGAACTGTCCATTATACCTTTCTCTTCTAAATTTCTTTTTAATGCATCACTTGTCTTCAGAGAGACTCTTCTACTTTCCCTGAGAACATAGTTGTCGTCTCTGGATATGGTTTTCCACTTACAACCACAATTTCCCTTTCATTTAGGCGAGATGGATCCTATCTCCTTTTAGATTTGATCACATGACTGATGGTTGTGAGACTGACACCAAAAATACTTGCTATATCCTCATAGATCTTTCCTGTGTGTTCGTGCAGAGTGACAATCTTTGTGCTTTTTCTAGGTGTCATGTCCATCATGCACAACAATTGGATTAACAACTAAAAATACACTTGGAAAGAAAATCTGATGCAATGTTGGCTGATATTATAGTCGCATACACAATAAGGGTATGTTTACTAAACCGTCCTAATGTTACCGGCGCAAGTTAACGGAGCTAGTTACTGTGAAGAGTGCCATATAAGGAGTGGGCGTTCCGGTCATAAGGTAGCAATCGTGGGATAAAGTGCACCATGTCCGTTATCACGCAATAGAGGGAGCCGTGCGCGTTACCGCGCATTAGCCTTAACTTCGCGTGCTGACCTGCAACCACAGCAGCAGAGGTGTAGCACACTGGTTAATACAATGACTGCTGAAACAGGTGTCATGAGTTCAATCCCCCAGTGGGCCTAATGAATAAGGGTGGCCAAGGCAAGCCCTTTTCCTGCTTGAAACAGTCCAACAATCTGTGCTGCCAGCTAAAAATACTTGCACCCCAGTGCCATAACCTAATGCACCTTTTAGGGCGCACCAGAAGGCACATCCTAAACCACCTTGTCAGCCAAGTTGGGTTATAATGTGCCCCAGAGGGTATATTGAAAGGTTGTCAACTCCCAAGGCACCATAGTAGGTGACCCATAAGCTGTCTGAATCTAATGTGTGGCTAAAGATGCCCCAAGGATGTATAGGTGACTCAATAAATGTTGGCCAAGGGTAGTAAGGTCCCCCAAGTTGAAAAGCAAGAAAGGTATGGGCCAAACACAGATGTAACCCTAACACTGCATAGAGCACCAAGGAAAGACAATGCACAAGTGATGAAAGGAAGTAGATATGAGCTGATGGACCAGCCAAATCTGTGTCCAGCCCATGTGGAAGTTGGAAAAATGGACAAACATATCGGGGGCAGCTGTAGCGATGCACAGGGTGATGGTAATGTATTTATTTATTTTATTTTATTTATTTATTTAGTATTTCTTTTATACTGCGCTATTGACATCAGTGTGGTTTACATCAAAACATAACATATGCATTTCAGGGTCACTGAGAAGCATTTACATTTGAACAGGGATTGGAAACTTGGATAACAGGGTAAATTAACAAGAGTTATACAATAAGTATCTACATTATATACATCATGAGGTAATTTCTTGTCAGGACTAAGCAGAGAAGTATCTGGTGAATAGGTGATGTTTTAGGGCCTTTCTAAGTTGGGTTAGGTCTGTAATAGCTCTGATGTCGGGGGGAAGGGAGTTCCAGGCTTTCGGGGCATAGAAGCAGAAGGCTCTGTTGGTTGTTGACTTTTTGCATCTTGTTGATTCTTTCGGGACTGTTAAAGTGTTTACTGCTACGGATCTTCTACTTCTAATAGGAGCTGAGGTCTGAATCAATTCGGTGATGGTTATGGGGGACTGATTGTTTAGGGCTTTGAAGGTCATGATGATATTCTTATATAGGGTTCTAGCTTGGAGAGGTAACCAGTGGAGTCTTTTCAGGATTGGTGTGATGTGGTCGGTCTTCGATATTCCTTCTAGCACCCTGGCTGCTGTGTTCATTGCCAATTCAAGAGGGTTTAGGGTTGCTTGTGGGAGACCATATAGGATTGCGTTTGCAAAGTCGATGTGGGGCAACACCAAAGGCACTGTCTTTTGCTTTTTGTTTGCCTGGTTTATTTTGCTCTGTTTTAGCTGTCCTGCTTGTTGTGTCTCCCCAGAACCCGCCCTCTCTACCTGGGCCATCCACTCACCGCTGCTTGCTTGAGCCCTCCCCTTCCGGAAGAGCCGCGACCGCGCTCACGCGGCCACGTCCTGCAAGAACCCGCCCTCTCTACCTGGGCCATCCACTCACCGCTGCTTGCTTGAGCCCTCCCCTTCTGGAAGAGCCGCGACCGCACTCACGTGGCCGCGTCCTGCAAGAACCCGCCCTCTCTACCTGGGCCATCCACTCACCGCTGCTTGCTTGAGCCCTCCCCTTCCGGAAGAGCCGTGACTGCGCTCACGCGGCCGCATCCTGCAAGACCCCGCCCCTCTACCTGGGCCATCCACTCACTGCTGCTTGCTTGAGCCCTCCCCTTCCGGAAGAGCCATGACTGCGCTCACGCGGCCGCATCCTGCAAGAACCCACCCTCTCTACCTGGGCCATCCACTCACCGCTGCTTGCTTGAGCCCTCCCCTTCCGGAAGAGCCGTGACCGCGCTCATGCGGCCGCGTCCTGCAAGAACCCACCCTCTCTACCTGGGCCATCCGCTCACCGCTGCTTGCTTGAGCCCTCCCCTTCCAGAAGAGCCGCGACCGCGCTCACGCGGCCGCGTCCTGCAAGGTATCCTGCCTCACAAGTATAAATTCGGAGCGCCTGCGGCATATCTGTACTGTCTTTTGCTTTTTGTTTGCCTGGTTTATTTTCCTCTGTTTTAGCTGTCCTGCTTGTTGTGTTTCCCCAGAACCCGCCCTCTCTACCTGGGCCATCCACTCACCGCTGCTTGCTTGAGCCCTCCCCTTCTGGAAGAGCCGCAACCACGCTCACGCGGCCGCGTTCTGCAAGGTATCCTGCCTCACAAGTATAAATTCAGAGCGCCTGCGGCGCTCATCGCCGCGGGGCGCGACGTGGGTGCGCACCGAAGGAGCGCACCTAAGGAGCACGACGTGCTCCTTAGGGGCGCTCCTTGGGGCCGCTCCGGCAGCGCAGGCCTAGCTGTTTTTTTTTTTTAAGCTGTATTTATATCCCGCTTTTCACCGGGTCAAAGCGGTCAATTGGGAGATACATTTAACACGAGGGGATATGACACACATACGCTAATACTTACAGGGAACATGGGCAATGGAGGGTTAAGTGGCTTGCCCAAGACCACAAGGAGTGCCTATAGGACTAGAAATCCCAGTCCCTCCGGCCTGAGATTGCTGTCCCCAGGTGGGACTTGAACCCCCGGCCCTCCGGCCCGAAGTACCTTGTCCTAACCACTAGGCCACTCCTCCCCCTACAATGCTTTCCACAATGCTTTCGCTTCTTCTTTGTATTCTCTGCACCTCCGCGCCATCCGGGATAGTTTCCTCTTTTACCTTGACCCGACCTTTTGCTAGTTCTCTCCCTCTTTCATCTACGACAAGCGTTCCCTCTTTTGTCTCTGGTGTTCCTCTTTTTTCTTACTTTTATCCTATGTCTTCTATTCCTGTGATCTGGGGTAGACGTCCGGGCATGTCGCCTCGTTTTCGTTCTCGATGTCTCTCCAATTTCCTCCCCTGCCTGATCTCTTCTTCCCCTTGGTCTCCTGTAACGCCTGGCATTCCTCAATCTTACCTCCCCATTGGCCTGGTTAACTGTCGGTCTCTACGGAATAAAACTCTCCTCATTCAAGACCTTGTCCTTCAGTCTTCTTTTGACCTTTCTCTTTTAATTGAAACCTGGTTAAGGGATGGTAAGGACGCTCTCTTGGCCCGCTGCCTCCCCCCTGTTTTCTCCGCTATCTCCACCCCTCGGCTTGGCCAATCAGGGAGGGGCGTGGCAGCCCTAATTCGTTCATCTCTCCCCTACATTCAGCTTACCCCTCCATCCCTATGCTATCCTGAATCCCTTCTGCTTCAGTTGCAGACCTCCCCTCCTACTTAGGTACTTCTTATTTACTCTCCCCCTGCTCTGCGATCTGATCTCTGGGATTCTCTCCTTTCAACAATCACTGATTTGTCCTTAGCCTTCCCTCACTTGCTTATCACTGGGGATTTCAATCTTCACGTAGATTCTCCCTCTTCGTCTTGGGATCACTCTTTCATCTCTCTTTTACATGATCTATTTCTTATACAACATGTTACCATCCCTAATCATCAAGCCGGCCACACTCTTGATCTGTTTCTGACTCCTTCTTCCTCCTCTCTCTTGGTACATAATCTCTCCTCTATACCTCTCCCGTGGTCGGGCCATGTCTGTCTTTCCATTTCCTGTTCTCATTCTCCAGGGTCCTCCTCCCCCACCTCTCTTTTTGTATCTCCTGCAGTACCCCCTCCTCCGCGGCTTTCTCGTGCTATCTCGTCCCTAACCCGTCAGCAATTTCCCACAGCCACTGAGCTTCTTCCCTCAATCTTTTCCCTTCTCTCTCCTACCTCCCAAGCTGCTCTTTGGTCATCATCCCTCTCAGCTGCCCTTGACCGTATCGCCCCTTTACGGCCTCGGAAACCCCGCCATCGGCCCATGCATCCTTGGTACCACGAGAGCCTACGGCTCCTACGTACCCAGCTTCGCAGGGCTGAGCGACAGTGGTGTAGGGATCCCACACCGTCCACCTTAGCTTTTTTTAAGTCTAATCACTCCCACTATCATACTAGTGTTCATCAGGCCAAGCGCTCATACTTCTCCAATGCAATCTTGAATGCTCCAAACCAGACCCGGCACCTTTATTCTACCTTGCAATCTTTAAAATCCCTTCAACCCTCTGCGTCAGCTGCTCATATCCATCCCACTCCGTCCCCTTCTCTCTTAGCCTCTTTCTTTAACAATAAGATCTCCTCCCTAAGAGCATCGTTACCTTCCTGTCCCGCCCCGATCCACTCTCCTCCTCCGGTTGCCTCCCCCCCTCCAACTGCCCAACTTTCCCATTCCTGGGCCTCTTTTTCCTTGATCACTCCCCCTGAACTTCACCACCTTATTTCTTCTTCCAAGAAGACATCCTGTTCTCTTGACCCTATTCCCTCCTCCTGGCTTCTAGATCCTTCTCTGGCACTTCTACCTCACATTCTCACTATGTTTAACTCCAGTTTGTCCACAGGTACCTTTCCCTCTGCTTGGAAGCATGCCCTAATTCGCCCTATCCTTAAAAATCCTTCACTCGACCCTCTGGTTCCTGCTCACTACCGTCCTGTCTCTAATCTTCCTTTCCTTTCTAAACTTCTTGAGAAGTTTGTCTTTGCACAACTTTCACATTATCTGGAGTCTATTAACTTTCTTCACCCTCGCCAATCTGGGTTTCGTCAGGGTCACAGTGTCGACACTATTCTTCTCGCTTTTACTAATGCACTGCATGTGGCTCACGACCGTGGTGACATTTCGGTGGCGGTTGCTCTTGATCTCTCAGCGGCTTTCGATCTTGTTGAACACTCCCTCCTCCTTCATCGCCTGCGGGAAGCTGGCCTATGTAGTACTGTTCACCACTGGTTTCATTCTTTCCTTTCTTCTCGATCCTGTGCGGTTCTTTCCCCCTCTCCTTCCCCCCCCCCCTTCAGATTCCTTTCCTCTACCCTGTGGGGTCCCCAGGGCTCTGTTTTAGCTCCTCTTCTTTGCAACCTCTTTCCGGCTCCCCTTGCTCTTTTAATTCAACAGTCTAGAGTTTCCGCTTTCCTTTATGCTGATGATATCGTACTACTTCATCACACTTCCCCCTCTTGCCCTGACCTTTTTGTACTCAATTCCTGTCTCACTGAAGTGACTAATTGGTTGACTCTCTACTGCCTTCACCTTAACCTCACAAAGACTGTTGCTATTTGGTTCTCTCATGGTTGTCCACCCCCCCTGTTGGCCCCCTCATTTTCTGGTTCCTCTGTCCCTTTAGTTTCCACTTTTCGTTATCTTGGTGTTCACTTTGATTCGGATCTATCCTTTCAGTCGCACCTCTCCCACATCACTGAATCATCTTTCTTCTTTCTCCGTCAAATTCGTGAGGTGCGCCCTTTTCTGTCCCCTTCGGCCCTCTCTACGCTGTTGTTGTCCCTGGTTATGTCTCATGTAGATTTCGCTAACTGTGCTCTCATTGGACTTCCCAAGTCTCAGTTATCTCGACTACAACGGATACAGAATACTGTCGCTCGCCTTGTCTGTCACGCTTCTCCTCGGGACCACGTTACACCTCTGCTTTTCTGCCTCCACTGGTTGCCTTTCCCTTACCGCTCCCAATTCAAGCTGCTCACTTTGGTTCACAAAGCCCTCCATACTGGCACCCCTCAATATCTTTCTGACCTCCTCTCCTTTCACTCTCCCCGGTATACTCCTCGTTCTTTCCATCTCAACCGCCTCGCCCTTCCTTCCCCTTCTCGTGCTCACCTTCAATCCACCCGTTCTTCTGCTTTCTTCTTTATTGGTCCCGCCCTTTGGAATTCCCTTCCCTCTTCCCTCCGTTTAGAGCCCCACCATTCCACCTTTAAGCAAAATCTGAAAACCCACTTTTTCTCCCTGGCTTTCGATGTGCCCTCCCCTTTTGTGTAACCTCCACTCCCCTTCCCCTCCACTTACCTTCTTGTTACTTTCCCCATCCCTCTTTTGTTTCTCCTGTCTACACTATCTTTTATGAAGGAATTGTAACTTTCTTTTTCCTTTTCCATAGCTTTGGCCTTTTTTTTTAAACTTGTTTTTAATTGTACACGCTTTGATTATTGGAGAAAGGCGGTTTTATCAAAAAACAATAAACATAAACTTAAACATAAACATTGTCCGGAAGTCTGTATACTCAAGCAGTGGTCGTAAGTGACAAAGAGTCCTTATCTTGTGGTAGATTGATTTTGTTGTGTTTTTTATATGTGCCTTCATGTCCATTTTATGGTCGAGGGTGATGCCTAGGTATCTGATGGTAGATTTGGCTGTTAGTTCTGTGCCATTTACCTTTAGTGTGGTTGGGGAAGCGAAGTCCTGGTTCTTCGTTATGAACATTACATCAGTCTTGGTGTGGTTGATTCTCAAGTTCTGTGTGAGGAGCCATTCCGCAACTGCATTGAAGCAGTTTATCAGAGGGGTAAAATCAGGTTGGTCTGTCATGAAAGGCATATAAAGGAGAATATCATCAGCATATGCTAAGCAGGATACATTGAAGGAGCGAATTAGGTCACAGATGGGTTGCATGTAAATATTAAACAATAATGCAGATAGTGAAGATCCTTGAGGTACTCCTTGGTGCTGTAGAAATGGGGCAGATGCTATGGTTCCAAGTCTAATTTGTTGCCATCTGTCGGAAAGGTAGGATTTACACCAGCTCAGTGCTGAGCCTTGGATACCTTTTTCTTCAAGGTGATCCATAAGGATCCGGTGACTCACAGAGTCAAATGCAGCTGAGATGTCCATGAATATAAGGACAAAGCCTTGTACCTTGTACCATGTACCATGCAACAATGACAGTGTGTGGCAGAGGATGGGAAGACGTGTCCAGCAGAGGAGGTAGAGGTGGCAGGATAGGTGCAATGACAGGAGGACAGAGGAGTAGCAGTGCCATACAGAGCACACACAGGAGAGGCAACCAGGAAGAGCTGCAATGCAGAAACGTGTGTCAGTGCAGGACATGGGGTAGCAGCTTGCACATCAGGGCAGGACAGCACACAGCTGACAGATACACATAGATGGACAGAAGGATGGTTGGCAACTGTCATAAGGGTACAATGTGCTAACAGCACAGATCTGCACAGATATAACTGTTACAGCAATGAAAAGTAGCTGTGCAGGACAGGCATACAAATCAAAGAGAACAGAGAGGAATCAAACCTATGACTGTTAGCACAAATGTTGATGCACAAACCAGTAGGCCACACCACCAACGTGAGGGCATTAGCAAAGGCTGCATACAAGAATACTGCAGGGCATCACACAAGAAGCCTGCTGTCTACCAGGATAGGCAAACCTCCAACAGTAACCATGATGGAATGCACATGCAGATCTGGTGTGTACAGATCAGATCACAGGCTGTAATTGGGACCAGAGCCATATATAACTACATGCACACACACAATGAAATGTTATGCAGTGGATACAGCATGCAAAAGAGGAAAGAACCTAAACCCAAAGGGTGGCAGGGGATGCTCTGTGGAGCAGGGCAAAATATGGAACAGAACAGGAGCATGTGAGAATTGAACCTGCAAACAGGTGTGCCACAGACCAGCTGAACTACAGTAATGCCAATCCCCCAAGTGGACTGCCATGCAAATACTGCAAAGAAAGAGACATGTGTAACAGCTAATATGTGATGGATAGGCAGCACAGAGGGCACACTTTGGTGTACAGTGAAGAGTTAGAAGGGTGTGTGCATAGATGATGAACCTGCAGGTCGCTCATGGTCAGGTTAGCACAACAGAAAAAAATAAGTAAACCCCATGTGGGGATCAAATGTGTGTATGGGCACCTGTAACACCCAGTGATGTGTCAAACGGCTGGCAGATAGACAGCTTGCACCATACAAGGATGTGAGCACAGGTGGGCCATGTACATGACCAGGAAATCACTAAATACGTGTGTCAGTGTGATCAAGCAGCAGCAGAGACAAATGTACACCCAACACATATTTTTATTTTGGTTAATCATCACAGATAGTGTAGATACCGCCTATCATAATATCAAGGTGAGTGGATAACAGGGGAAAATTTGAAAACACATTTTGCAGGGCAGCAACTCACATGTTACAGAAAAGTCACTGGCCCGTCTACAGATGATGGGCAGGAGAGAAAATGTGCATTAGGTGCATAGTGTGCAGTCAGGGCCGGCCCGTCCATTGAGCAAGAATGTTTTTTGCACAGGGCCCCGCGTTTCAGGGGGCCCCGCGCAAAAAGCATTCTTCAGCATCCCAAGTTTTAAAAAAAAAAACCAAACCGGCTGCTTCTGCCGCGGCAGCAGCAAGAGCTCTGCCGCGGCAGCAGCAAGAGCTCTGCCGCGGGGCCCCCCCCTGCCCGGCAGAGCCTCCGTGCATCCTCAGCAGCTTTCTTCATGTCCAAAACGCGGGCTTCTTTCAGAGCCGCGAGAGTTTCCTTTCTCGCGGCTCTGTTAATCCCGCCGAGGGTGATGGGATTTCCCATCAGCCCCGCGGGATTAAGAGAGCCGCGAGAAAAGAAACTCTCGCGGCTCTAAAAGAAGCCCGCGTTTTGGACATGAAGAAAGCTGCTGAGGATGCACGGAGGCTCTGCCGGGCAGGGGGGGGCCCCGCGGCAGAGCTCTTGATGCTGCCGCGGCAGAGCTCTTGATGCTGCCGCGGCAGAAGCAGCCAGTTTGGGGTTTTTTTTTATTTTAATTTGGAATGATAGGGGGGGGGGGTGGTTAGGACTGGTAATGGGCTATGGGAGGGGAGGCTAAACTGGAAGTGGGCTGATGGGGGGGGTGGTGAGGACTGGTAATGGGCCGGGGGGGGGCTGGTTAGGACTGGTAATGGGCCAGGGGGGGGGGTGGTGGTTAGGACTGGTAATGGGCCATGGGGGGGAGGCTAAGACTGGAAGTGGGCTGATGGGGGGGGTTAGGACTGGTAATGGGCTATGGGGGGGGCTAAGTGGGCTGATGGGGGGGGTTAGGACTGGTAATGGGCCATGGGGGGTGGAGGCTAGGACTGGTAATGGGCCATGGGGGGGGGCTAAGTGGGCTGGGGGGGGCTAAGTGGGCTGGGGGGGGTTAGGACTGGTAATGGGCCATGGGGGGGAGGCTAGGACTGGTAATGGGCTGATGGGGGGGGTTAGGACGGGAAATGGGCTATGGGGGGGCTATGTGGGCTGATGGGGGGGGTTAGGACTGGTAATGGGCTATGGGGAGGCGGCTAATGCTGAAGTGGGGGGGTAGGACTGGAAATGGGCTGATGGGGGGGCTAAGACTGGAAATTGGATTATGGGGGGGAAGGACTTGTAATTGACTATGGGGAGGGGGCTAAGGCTGGAAGTGGGGGGGTAGGACTGGAAATGGGCTGATGGGGGGGGTTAGGACTGGTAATGGGCTATGGGGGGGCTAAGACTGGAAGTGGGCTGAGGGGGGGGGGTTGGTAGGGAGGGAAATGGGCAGATGGGGGGGGGGTGGTTAGGACTGGTAATGGGCCATGGGGGGGGGTAGGACTGGAAATGGGCTGATGGGGGGGGGTTAGGACTGGTAATGGGCTAGGGGGGGCTAAGACTGGAATTGGGCTGATGGGGGGGGTGGTTAGGACTGGTAATGGGCCATGGGGGGGTTAGGACTGGAAATGGGACGGGTGGGGGGTTGGTACTGCTAATGGTATGATGGGGGGGGGGGATAAGACTGGTAATGGGCCATGGGGGGGGTTAGGACTGGTAATGGGCCATGGGGGGGGGAGGCTAAGACTGGAAGTGGGCTGATGGGGGGGTAGGACTGGTAATTGGCTATGGGGGGGGCTAAGACTGGAAATAGGCTGATGGGGGGGCTAGGACTGGAAATAGGGTGATGGGGGGGTTAGGACTGGTAATGGGCTATGGGGGGCTAAGACTGAAAATGGGATGATGGGCTGGTAGGACTGATAATTGGCTATGGGAGGGGGGGCTAAGACTGGAAATAGGCTGATGGGGGCTAGGACTGGAAATAGGGTGATGGGGGGTTAGGACGTAATGGGCTGATGGGGGGTTAGGACTAGTAATGGGCTATGAGGAGGCTAGGACTGGAAATGGGCTGAGTGGAAGGAGGGCTTGAACTGCAAATAGCTGATGGGGACGGGGGCTTGGAATGGAAATGGGTTGTGAGGGGGAGGGAGCTAGGACTGGAAATGGGTGAGGGGGGGGCTAGGACAGGAAATGGGCTGATGGAGGGGCTAGAATAGGACTGGAAATTGGCTGTTGGGGGGTGCTAAGATTGGAAATGGGCTGTGGTGGGGGTTTGGATTGAAATGGACTCATGAAGGGGCTAGAACTGGAAGTAGGCTCATGGGGGGCTTGGATTGGAAATGGGCTGAGTGGAGGGGAGCTAGGATTTGACATGGGCTGATGGTGGGGCTAGGAAAGGACTAGAAATGGGCTCATGGGGGCTGGGATTGGAAATGAGCTGATGGAGGGACTTGGATGGGACTGCAAATAGATGGGGGAGCTAGGACTGGAAATGGGCTTATGGGGGGCTAGGACTGGAAATGGGCTGATGCGGGGACTAGAAGGGAGCGGATGCTGGGTGGGACTGGAACTAGAATGGAGCTGATGTTGGGGGAGGATTAGAATGGGATGGAGCTGGGAGAGTGAAATGGAGAGGGAAAAAATATTTTGTGTGGGAGGGAAGACAAATCTACAATTGTCCGGATATTGGGAGAGTAAGTGGGGATTGAGGATGGAGGGGTAAAATTTGAGTGGATGAAATAGGAATGAGGAAAGAGGAAAAGGAGAAAGATTAGTATGTTAAAGCAGATGTAGAGAGAGAATGGAAAAAAACTAGAAGAGAGAAGAAAAGACAAATGGACAGCAGACGATGAAGAATTAGCGGAAGACACGAAGAAACCAGAAGAAAGTGGCTGGAGCAATTGCAGCTGAAAAAAAATGCACAAAGGGTAGAAAAATATCTCTTTATTTTGAATTTATTAATTGGAATATGTCAGCTCTGGGAAATGTGCATCATTAACGTCTGCGCTTTGTTTAGTACAAGAGCAAATTAATGTATAGTTTTATTTCTACAGTGTTGTACATTCCAAGTTTGGCTTTTGGGATTCCCAGTTTAATTATTGTCTTCCTGTTTCTAAATTGTGATTCCTTGTTTGGTGATGGTTTATGTTCTGTTCATGTGTAACTGAGCTGAGGTATTCTGTTTATGTAATTCCTATTTGACATTGCCACTTGTTCTCTTTCCCCAGTAGGTCATGTATTGTTGTTCTCTGAAATGTATTGGTTTAATATTTGCAGCGTTTCCTTTTGATAGTTAGGGTATGGTGCTTTATGAGTCCTGGTAGTGCTGTTAGGATACGGCGGGTTTGCTATGGGTTCTAAATGGGCAGTGTTTGTAGTAGTTCCTAATGTGTCTGGCGGTTGGCACTGGATTATAGTAATGTAGAAGTCTTTTAGTCTTTCTTTATTCATACACTCATTAAGAGGCATGTTTACTAAAAGTTCGTGTATGGTAACATTATGCAAATATTTATGCAAATGAGGACCCTTATGCAAATGAGGCCCCGCACCGAGTCTCCGCACATGGCCCCGCACCCCCCTTGGGCCGCCCCTGTGTGCAGTATGCATTAGCCCCCCACCCCCAACATGCTGCTGCATGCCCCAAATGCGTTAGTTACATATGTGTGCATGTAGACAGTAGGCAGTGTATGATGAGGGCCCAAAACACATCAATCATGATCTGTTCATAAAAACATATCTGTCTGCCAACAAAGGAGGCACACAAATGAAACAGCATATGTTGTTAAAAGTAAGAAAATGTAAATACAGATATAGAAATATATGTTACAGCTGTCACATAATGCCTGATATAGGAATCAAAGCAGCAACAATATAAACCAAAACAATCGTCAAATGCACAATGAGGATATGCTAACAGGTAGCAGAGGCACACGAACACAGAGAATTCAAATGAAACAAACCGCAGAAACATGCAGAGATAACACTATGAAGAAGGTCCCACTGCACTGGTTGGTGTGGATACAGTGTCTGTACACATATATCACGGTACATGGAATGCACAAATGAAGGAGGAAAATGGACACTCACACTGCCACACTCCAAATATAACGGGGCAATGTGAGTATCATCACCTCAGGGGATAAATAGGACTGCACAGACATGCAATGCTAGGTGTGTAAATCAATGCAGAGCGTCAGGTCTGTATAGTAAACAGACACAATAACCTGCATATAGAGATGGAAAGAAAGGTCAAACATGTTACAGTAACCCACACAGAAGCCATATTGCAACCTGCTGTGTTGCACCAACATAGTCAGTCACATGCACATGCACTGTAACACCCTTGGTGAGTGCAAACAGCAATCCAAGATGCTGGTGTGCAGTAAAGTGGTGTGGTGGCAAATACTGTGTCATGTTCAAGTGGAGGGTAGGTGGACATGGACAAGAGGACCTCTCCATTGCTCCCCCTGTGCCACACGCATGGCTGTATGCTCGTGTTGAACCAAACAGATGAGCATATCCTGTGTTCCATGTCACACACATGGGCAAAACACAACAACACAATGTCAGAAGGATGTACAACATACAGCGACAATGTCAGTCCCTGCTGCACACGTGGGGACCAGTACACAGTGTCCACAGTGCAAAGGGTGTCTGCAATTCAACAAGTCATGTTAAGACTGTCCTTGAAACCCTGGGCATGCATAGTCAAGTGTGACATCCCAATATGCCACAGTACTGGAAAGGTCATGTGTGTCTCCTGCGATGAACACGACACCCAGCCAGAGCACGGCAGCAACGGTGTGTTGGATAGGCCTGTCATGCCCAAAGTAGCAGTCCAACAATAATACTTTCTATCCTAGGCATGTGTCCCACTCGCAGAGGTCAAACATCCTATGGCACCATTTCCCAGGGATAGTTCCATGGTGGTGTTGTGTCCTCCAACAGGTGGGTGATGGTGACGCTGGATGAACTGTAGTAGATGTGCTTTGTGTGTCCTCTGCCCTGTGTCAGAAGAGGATAAACAATGTATTGGTATGCTGCTTGCAACATCAGCCCAAATTGCAGAGAGTCAAACATCAATATGTACATAATGAAATGTCACACAACCAAACATAACATGATCACAACACAGAATACAGTGCATGTTGTGGACATTTGGAATTGGAACCGCAGACGAGGGTGTCACATGGATATGATCATGTCCATGCCCATGTTACACAGGCGTTTCACAGCTCCACCCCATGTGCATCAGCTTTCGTGTACAGAGCCAACATGAAATGTCCATGAAACAAACAGTAAATCATTAACATGTAAAGGCTGATGTCATTCCTAAAAGACCAAAGGTGCAACCTACCGTGTGTTTGCATCAAGTGTCTGTTTGGGATCCCCTGAGGCTCTCAAAGGCCACAACACGTCACAGTGAAGGGAGAAGATGTCATCGAAATGTGTCGAATCACCGTGTCCCCATGTCCAACCACTGTTGATGCATGTCCACATTATGGCGATATCTGTGATACAAAAATGCTGTCGCGCAGTGGTCTGTCAGCACACAAGAGATAGGTCAGCTCACAACACACAACACATGTCCACAATGTTCACAAGGTAAACAGCAGTAAGGTAGAGATAGCACAGTCACCACCACTCCCCAGGTGTACAGACCCCTCACACCACATGGTAATGCAAAATTCCTGCACGCTGTATCATCACACAGCCAACCCAAAAACACATACCCACACAGTATGCTAAGGTGAGCGTGCCATCAGTAGCATACGGCCTGTATGTGCACAATTGGAGAATAGTGGAGATAAAGACTTGTCAAATGCAATGATACACTGCTGTTGGCTGATGCTACAATGTCAGGGAAGGGTGTACGTGCAGCCTACCACCCGAACACCTAGGACCTGCACACACACGCAGCTCTGTTGGATGTGTCCCAGAGACAGTGTTGGAGAAGGCGAACTGGCCAGGAACACATGTGGATATCTGTGCCAACAGCAACATATGGGTTATGGGGGTGCAGGGCAAAGAGGTGAACAACAACATATGTACAATATGACAGATCACTGCATACATGTGCTCCCCCTGACTGTCGTCACAGACATAGTAGCTTTAGGTACACCTACCTCGGACTACTGCATGTTGGATGACGTACAGTCACCTGCCAATGCACCACAGCACCAGGAGAATCACCAAGTATGTCCTGTGGATTGAGAAACACAAGAGAAACATACATATGTCATGTTGTAGCTGTGCAACACACACTTTTATCTTTATCTTTATTTAAAATTTGATAAACCGCTTTTCGTCGAAACATAAAGCGGTGTACAATAAAAGGTTGGCAATGCAAAGACAAAGAAAGGAACGCCAAAGTAACACAGAAAAGTAAGTATAAAAGGATAAAGGCATAGACAAATAGAGTAACAAAAAACTAAAACAGCACAGAACAAAACTAGAGGGCCAATAATTAAAACATAAATTAACAGGGTTTTTAAAAAAAAAAAACATGATAAAAAGGCCCAGAAAGGGGAAGACAAAACCAGACCATGGGTAGACAAAAGGCACAACTAAACAGATATATGGGCAGGACGGACATAAAGACAAGCAACTGAGAGAACATCAGGGAGGACCATCAGGAGAGAGATGAAAAGCTTGCTGAAACAGGTGGGTTTTGAGTAGTGTTTTAAATTGGGGATATGAGGGTTCCAAACGGAGAAACGGTGGTAAAGCATTCCAAAGTACTGGACCTAAAAAGAAAAAAGCGGCGTGACGGGTCTGTTCAAGGCGTGCCTGTGACGGGGAAGGAAGAGACAAACGGTTTGCATGGAGGGAGCGAAGCTGACGGTAGGGGGTGTGAAGGGAGATTTGATCTGCAAGATATAGAGGAGTATTGGTATGAAGAGCACGGTGAATTAGAATAAGAAACTTATAATGAAAACGGAAACAGAGAGGTAACCAGTGCAGGCGGAGAAGGATAGGTGTGATATGGTCGAAACGGTGTGAGAATGTGACGAGACGGGCAGCAGCATTTTGGATGCGTTGAAGGCGCAGGAGTTGATACTTTGGGAGGTTAGCAAGAAAGACATTACAGTAATCCAACCGACTAACAACTAAGGCCAAGACAAGGGTGACTAGGGAGGAAAGGGGGAGGAGGGAACGGACAGCCCTAATCTGACGCAGGGTGGCAAAGGATCGACGTATAAGGGAAGTAAGATATTGGTGAAAAGACAGCGTAGGGTCGAGAATTATACCAAGATAGCGGAAGGATGACACAAGAGGGAGGGGAGTAGAATGAATCAAGGGGGCCAAGGAAGGGCAAGAACCAGTCAATGAAACCCACATGGCTGTGGATTTTGATGGATTCAGGTGTAAGAAGTTTTGAGACAACCAAACAGAGATCCGGGAAAGACAGAGATTTAGCTGGGTAATGTCTAACGTCAGGGGAGAGGTATGGAACAATAGAATAATGTCGTCAGCATACATTTAGAATGACACAGGGAACTGTTGAATTTCCAAAGATAAAGGAGCCAAAAAGATATTAAACAAAAGAGGAGAGAGAACAGAACCCTGTGGAACACCGCAAGTGAGAGGAAAAGTAGCAGAAGACTGATTACCAGAGTGAACCGAAAAAGAACGGGCTGTAAGAAAAGAACAGAACCACTGCCAAACGGTGCCTTGTAATCCCACATCTGATAAACGAGAGAGCAAAGTACGGTGGTCAATCAGATCAAAAGTCGCAGATAAGTCGAGACACTGCACCTTCACATCCTCAGCTCGCAGACCCCCCAAGATCCTTTACAGACTGACTGTTCCCCATCACACTGTACATATTCGTTTCATGTTAAAGTTATCACTGAAGTGTGTGTGGAAAACTACAAGGGTCCGTACTCTGTCCATCCCCTTCCTCACCTCTCCGCTGCTATAAAAAAATGTGGAACAGAACTGTCTTTTTGCTACCGTGTCCCTGCTCGGCTCTAAGGCCGCAGTACTATCCTGTGTCCCCCATATTGCTCCCACTGCCCCTTCAGTGTGTGTTCTGGTGTCTCAATGTCCTCTGCTACCCCGCTGTCAGTACCTGTAACACAGGAAAATATCCAGGGGCTCCTTCCTTATCCTCTGTCGATATACATTTCCTTGGTGTGTCTATCTCATACCTTGACTTACATTACCAGCTGTGTGCTGATGAGCTGCAAATATATCTCTCGATGCCTGAGTTATGTCTGCCAAACCACACCCCAATGTCTGCTTGCCACCTGACATTGATGGCTGCATGTCATCCCACTGTGTGAAATTGATAATGGCAAAGCATGGATATCCTATATGTGCACCTAAACCCGCCCCTCCCATCAGAGCGTCTTTGTGTGTGTGGCCATAACTTCCTTTCTCTAGGGTCCGCAATGTAGGTGTTGTCTTGGACTGCACTCTCCTCCTCTACACACATACCCAGCTTGTAGTTGAGGCTTGTGGTTTATGTCTAGATGTCATCAGCTATATTTCCCCAGTCCTCCCTGAAAACACAACTAAAACCCAAATCCCCCCCCCCCCCCAATCAGTTCCCGGCTTGCCTACTGTAACCTACACCTTGCTGATCTGGCCTTGAATCATCTCTGTCTGCCTGAAAATATGCAACACTGCACTGCATGGCTATTCTACAGCCACACACATAATGGCAATAATACCCCCCCTGTCAGGACACCTCACAGGTTCCCTATCCTTCTCCGCATCCATGTCAG
The DNA here is from genome assembly GCA_033557465.1 of Ichthyophis bannanicus. NCBI lineage: Eukaryota > Metazoa > Chordata > Amphibia > Gymnophiona > Ichthyophiidae > Ichthyophis > Ichthyophis bannanicus. The sequence goes on from CM066035.1 coordinate 613,794,041, forward strand.
GGCTATGTGCTGACCTATACATGCAGGCACACTGTGGTGTTGCAGTAACTTCCCTTACTGATCTCAAAAACCAGCAATCCAACTACTACTCAGCATGTATATAGTGATATGTATCACATGTTGTGCTATACCAAAACAACTAACACACAGTCCCTGCTCATCAGAGCATACCAACCAATCAATCACCTCATATTACAAAATGTGAAACACACACGTCTAGGCAACTGGTCCCATCTATGGGCCGCTCTCCTACTGTTGACCCCATACTACATGCCTTTCACCTTGCTGCACCAAAAGCCTCAAACTAACTACCTGTGGCTGTACAGCAGCCCCTATCCCAATCAGCCACAAATCATGTATGACAACTTACCACCTCCCACAAGCCTAATACTCCCGACACACATAATCCACCTCCACCCGCTGTTGTGCCCTGCTTACATCTTCTGCGTTTCAGTCATGACTAGATTGTAAGCTGGGATGGCCAGGCAGTGTCTGTTACATGTCAGTGCAGTGTTGCATCTTACTGCTATTGGGTTACAAATGTTCACTAGTAGTAGTAGTACACACATATCTAAACAAATGTATGTGGCAACATATGCAGTACTTACATGAGAACACCTCCTCAATCACCTGCCGCCTGACTGCTGTTCCCTCACGTGTGTCACCACGGCCACGTACAGGAGGGCACGTAGGATCATCCTCCATATCCTCATTCATTTGGACAGGGATATGGTGCCTGAGAGCAATGTTGTGCAAGATGCAACAGGCTATAATTATCTCTGCCACAGTCTGTGGTTTGTATTGTAAGGCCCCGCCTGTCCTATCCAGACACCTGAAGCAACTCTTTAAAATGCCAAAGTTGCGCTCTATGATGGAGCGGCTGGAGGCATGGGCCTCATTATAACTCCTCTCTGCATGTGTCTGTGGTTGACGCACAGGGGTCAGCAACCAGAGGCGACACCCATATCATGAATCACCTGCAGAAAGAGATGTGGAACGTTAAAGCAGGAGCTGATGTCCACCCAAATGGACACAAGTATGTACGTGCAAACCAAATGCACAAAACATCCTCACAGAAACATATGACATCACATGATGGGACACCACAACTATGCATCAGTGTGTGAAGTTATAACACACAAAACAAGGGGTAGGTGTACAGATTGCAATCAACCTAATCTGTAACCACTACACAAATGCTAGCGTCAATTGCTGTCTTCATTGCTTACCCTCTGCTTGTTGTTTTTTTTTTTGTTAATTTGATTGTATGCTGTGTTTTCCCAGAGTCCGCCCTCCTCACCTGGGCCATCAATTACCCGTTGTCAGCTTGAGCCCTCCCCTTCCAGAAGCACCGCAGCCGCGTGAGCGTGGCTGCGTCCTGCGAGAGTCCGCCCTCCTCACCTGGGCCATCAATTACCCGTTGTCAGCTTGAGCCCTCCCCTTCCGGAAGCACCGTGGCCGCGTGAGCGCGGCCGCATCCTGCGAGAGTCCGCCCTCCTCACCTGGGCCATCAATTACCCGTTATCAGCTTGAGCCCTCCCCTTCCGGAAGCACCGTGGCCGCGTGAGCGTGGCTGCGTCCTGCGAGAGTCCGCCCTCCTCACCTGGGCCATCAATTACCCGTTGTCAGCTTGAGCCCTCCCCTTCCAGAAGCACCACGGCCGCGTGAGCGCGGCCGCGTCCTGCGAGGTACACTGCCTTCCATATATAAAACTAGAGCGCCTGTGGCGCTCATCGCCGCGGCGCACGACTTGGGCGCCCACCTAAGGAGCACGACGTGCTCCTTAGGTGCGCTCCTTGGGGTTGCTCCGGCTGCGGAGGCCGTGCTTTTGCTGCAATACTTCAGTCTTTGCTACTTCTCATTCTCTGCATTCCCTCATTGCCTGGGGCAGCTTCTTCACTTAGCCTACCCCGACTTCCTCCCAGAGCCTCCTTTCATCCATTTCCGTCAGGTCTCCTGTCTTGTACCTCTATTCCTACCCTCTCCCCTCATCTCTGCCCTATGGCAGCTATACCCGTGCTATGGGGCAGACGTCCAGACAAGTTGCCTGGCACACGCTCGCGATGTCTTTCTAATCTCCACCCCTGCTTAATCTCTGCCTCTCCTTCCTTGTCTCCCTTGTCGTCTACCTTTTCCAAGTCTCCCCTCTCTTTCGGCCTAGTTAATTGTCGGTCCCTACGTAACAAAACCCTCCTTATCCAAGATCTTGTCCTTAGGTCTTCTTTTGACCTTATTCTTTTGACCGAGACATGGCTTAGGGATGGGGAGGATGCCCTCCTCTCCCGCTGCCTTCCCCCCGTTTTTTCTGCAGTCTCCGCTCCACGCTTTGGCAAATCAGGCGGCGGTGTGGCCGCTCTGATATGGCCCACCCTCTCCTTCACCCAGCTCTCTCCCCCATCGCTCCATTACCCTGAATCCCTTCTGCTTCACCTTCACTCTTCTCCTCCTACGCATGTGCTTCTTATCTACTCTCCCCCTGCTCTTTGCGCTGAGCTATGGGACTCCCTTCTCTTGACTGTCACTGATCTTTCCCTTGCCTTTCCCCATCTACTTATTGCTGGGGATTTCAATCTACATTTGGACTCTCCCACTTCATCTAGGGTTCTTTCCTTTATTTCTCTCTTACAGGATCTATCTCTTCTACAGCATGTTACTTTCCCTACCCATCAGGCTGGGCACACCCTCGACCTATTCCTGACATCATCCTCCTCTTCCCTTACGTTTTTCAATCTTTCCTCTATGCCTCTCCCATGGACAGACCATGTCTGCCTCTCCGTCTCTTGCTTTCATTCACGAGGGTCTCATTCCTCCTCCTCCCCTTCATCCCTCCACACTACCCCCCTCCTCCGCGGCTCTCCCGCGCCCTTTCTTCTCTCACTATTCACCAATTTTCCACAGCAACCGAGCTCCTACCTTCAGATTTCCCCCTCCTCTCTCCTAACTCCCAAGCTGCTCTCTGGTCATCGATCCTCTCGACTGCTCTTGACCATATTGCCCCTTTGCGTCCTCGACCGCCTCGCCATCGCCCCATGCATCCCTGGTACCATGGGGGTCTCCGGCTTCTACGTGCACAGCTTCGCAGAGCAGAGCGACTGTGGCGTAAGGGTTCCTCACCCACCTCACTTGCATTTTTCAAATCTAGTTACTCTCACTACCGCTCTTCTGTCCATCTCGCTAAGCGCACCTATTTCTCCAATGCCATTTTGAATGCCCCAAATCAAACCCGGCACCTCTATTCTACCCTTTGGTCTCTTACCTCCCTTCACTCCTCAGCTTCAGCTCCACCGGTCCTTCACTCCCCTCAGCCTTCTCTTCTAGCCGTTTGTTTTAGTAATAAGATTTCTTCTTTGAGAGCATCTTTACCTTCATGCCCTGCCCCGATTCTCTCTCCTCCCCCCATTGCCTCCCCCCCGCCCGTCTCTCAAACCTCCCACTTTTGGGCATCCAAAATGATCACTTGATCACTCCCCCCTTGATCACTCCCCCCGAACTTCATCATCTCATTTCCTCCTCAAAGAAGACCTCCTGTTCCTTAGACCCCATCCCTTCCTCCTGGCTCCTGGAACCTTCCTTAGGTCTCCTTCCCCACATCCTTACTATGTTCAACTCCAGTCTTTCTACAGGGTCCTTTCCCCACTCCTGGAAACATGCCTTAATTCGCCCCCTCCTTAAAAACCCCTCACTTGATCCCTCGGTTCCCGCTCATTACCGCCCTGTCTCTAATCTTCCTTTTCTCTCAAAACTCTTAGAGAAATTTGTCTTTGCACAACTTTCACATCACCTTGATTCTACTAATTTTCTTCATCCTCATCAATCAGGGTTCCGTCAGGGTCACAGTGTCGAAACTATCCTTCTTGCTTTTACTAATGCACTGCATGTAGCTCAAGATCGTGGTGACATCTCGGTCGCGGTTGCACTTGATCTTTCCGCTGCATTCGACTTAGTTGATCACTCCCTCCTTCTTCTTCGCTTATGGGAAGCGGGTCTTTGTAGTACTGTTCACTGCTGGTTCCACTCTTTCCTCTCCTCTCGATCCTGTGCGGTTCTTTCCCCTTCCTCTTCTGCCCTTCCCTCGGACTCTTTCCCTCTTCCCTGTGGGGTTCCTCAGGGTTCTGTCCTGGCTCCCCTTCTTTTCAACCTCTTCTTGGCCCCCTTAGCCCTCTTAATACAACAGTCTGGAATATCTGCCTTTTTCTATGCAGACGACATTGTTCTGCTTCATCACACCTCCCCTTCCTGCCCAGACCTCTCCGCGTTAAACTCCTGTCTTTCCGATGTGGCTAACTGGTTGACACTTAACTGCCTTCACCTTAATCTTGCTAAGACTATCGCTATCTGGTTCTCTCATAACAATCCATCTCCCACACTGGCCCCTTCTTTCTCTGGCTCTCCTGTTCCTCTAGTCTCCACCTTCCGTTATCTTGGGGTTCACTTTGATTCTGACCTATCATTCCATGCCCATATTTCACATGTCACTAAAACTTCCTTTTTCTTCCTCCGATAAATTCGCACAGTCCGTCCTTTCTTATCTCCATCAGCCCTCACCACCTTGCTGCTGTCTCTGATTATGTCACGTGTGGATTTTGCAAACTCAATTTTCTAAATCTCAACTGTCCCGGTTACAACGGATCCAGAACACTGCTGCCCACCTTGTCAGCCATTCTTCCCCCCGAGATCACATAACACCCCTGTTATTCCGCCTTCATTGGCTACCCTTTCCCCATCGCGCTCAATTCAAGCTTCTCACCCTGGTCCATAAAGCTCTCTATGCCGGCACCCCTCAATACTTAACAGACCTTCTTTCTTTTCACTCTCCTAGGTACACTCCTCGCTCCTTCCACCTCAACCGTCTCACCCTTCCCTCCCCCTCCCGCGCTCACTTACAATCTACTCGTTCTACTGCCTTCTTTTTTGCTGGCCCCGCCCTTTGGAACTCCCTTCCCTCTTCACTCCGTCTGTCACCTCATCACTCCACATTCAAGCAAAACCTGAAAACCCACCTTTTTTCCCTGGCGTTTGATGTCCCCTCTCCTTTCGTGTAAATCCCACTCCCTCTATCCTCTATTTTCCTTGTGTCTTGTCCTTACTTATGTTTGGTCTTGTCTCTCTTGTCCCTACTGCTTTTCTATTAAGAAATTGTAATTCTTTTCCACTTCGCTGGCTTTGGCCTTCTTTTAAACATGTTTTTTAATTGTACACCGCTTTGCTTGTTCTAGAAAGGCGGTTTTTATCAAATGAAATAAAAATAAACATAAACATAATTCTACCATTATCACACAGCACCGTAGCAAGGTAGAGCTGGAGGGCAGAACCCCCCCCCCCCAATGTTAGGTCACACACAGACAGATGAGACACACACACAACTAGGGATACACCTCAAAGACAGACATGTGTACATACGGTTAGTCACAGGATCACCATGTGCATGTCAGAGATGAGAAATACACACCCAGCAGTATACAGTCCTCATACTGGCCTGCCTCAAATTGTCTGAATAGTGCCGAGTGATACAGGATATAGGAGCAGGACTGGATTTACCTATACGCCAACTACGCCGTGGCGTAGGGTCCCCAGCTGACAAGGGCCCACAAAAACTGAAAAAATTGTTAGCGTTCTTAAAATTAAATTTAAAAAAACCCCGCTGGCTGCTGCCGCGGCAGCATGGACTGTCCCGCGGGGCCCCCTCTGCTGCCGCGGCAGCATGGACTGTCCCGCGGGGCCCCCTTTGCCCGGCTGAATTCATCCCTCCCTCTGTCCGTGCCGGCTTTGAGAGGCAAGCGGCGACGTCACGGCGATCAGCGAATAAGCTTCTCGCAACCCGCCGGTGACGTCTCAGCGCTCCGCCAATCAGCTTCCCGCGTCCCTCTCTGCTTTTCCGGTTCAACCATTGCTAGGCAACCGCTTCCCATGCCGCTGCCTAGGTGCCCTGGAGAAGGAGCGGCCGCAGCCCGAGCATGGAGGAGAAGGTGGTGGCCGGGGTCAAGGTTTTCCCCCCGTTCTTGTACTTCACCGACGTGGTGGTCGGGGCCGTGTACCGCCAGACCGTTACCGTGAGGAACATCAGCAGCTCCGGCAAGAAAGTCGCTTTCTACGGCCCCAAAAGCCAGGAGGTGAGAGACGTGATAGCGGGGGGTGGGGCCGAGGCCTCCCCATGGCAACAAGGCACTGCGCGCCCCCAGCCTCCCTCTCTGAAGAGCGGCTGGAAAATTCCACGACTGTCAAGTGACGGGCGGGCACGTGTGGCATTGAGAGGCGCGAAGAGAGAGTGTCTCTCCCTCGCGTCTCTGTTAAGCCCGCAATTTCCCATCAGCCCCTGCGGGCTTAACAGAGACGCGAGGGAGACACTCTCCCTTCGCACCTCTCAAAGCCGACACGGAGGGAGGGAGGGAGGGAAGGACGGATTCAGCCGGGCAGAGGGGGCCCCGCGGGACAGTCCATGCTGCCGCAGCAGCAGAGGGGGCCCCGCGGGACAGTCCATGCTGCCGCGGCAGCAGCCAGCGTTTTTTTTTTTTTAATTTAATTTTACTTGAGCCGATGGGGGGGGGCTGGGACTGGAAATGGGCTGTGGGGGTTAAGACTGGAGGTGGACTGACACGAAGAAACCAGAAGAAAGTGGCTGGAGCAATTGCAGCTGAAAAAAAATGCACAAAAGGTAGAAAAATATCTCTTTATTTTGAATTTATTAATTGGAATATGTCAGCTCTGGTAAATGTTCATCATTAACGTCTGCACTTTGTTTAGTACAAGAGCAAATTATTGTATAGTTTTATTTCTACAGTGTTGTACATTCCAAGTTTGGCTTTTGGGATTCCCAGTTTAATTATGACGTCAGGGCCAACAGCGCGCAGCTGATCCGGCATGCTCGTTTTTATCTTTTCTGGGGGCCCACAATTTTTGTTGGCGTAGGGCCTCACTCAAGGTAAATCCGGCCCTGTATAGGAATCATGGGTGGACCCTGCAAACCTAGAGACCACATTCAGAATATGCATATTTGCATCACATACAACCTGAACATTCAGGGAATGGTAATGTTTGCGGTTGCAGAACACTACCTCCCTGTCTCTGGGCGGGACCAGGGCAACAGGTGTGCAATCAATAGCTCCCATCACGTGTGGTATCCCGGCAAATGCCTCAAAGGCCTGGTTCAGGGTCCCCTACTGTTGCCTAGTGTTGGGAATGGCAATGTAATTCCCCACCCTGCTGATCATGGCAGGCAGTACCTAGTGGAGACAGCGTGAGAAGGTGGGGCGGCTCATGCCACCCACTACGGCCACAGATGATTGGAAACAGCCAGAGGCAAAGAAATGCAGGGCACCAAGGAGCTTGACCAAACCCGGTATGGCATGTGACCAACCAGTCAGGGGCTTGAGGTCAGGTCGTAGATCCTCATAGAGCTCCCTAATAACCCCCATGCTCAGGTGGTAGAGGGAGACGACCTGGTCCTCACGCATGCCCTGGAGCTGGGCCCTGGGCCTGTAGAGCCAAGGCTGATGAGACTGCAACTCCGCACAACTCCTGCACCGTGCCGGCCCAGCCCCTGCCCAGCCTGCCCCTACAGCTGCAGGTCTGTGTTGCAGCGGGACTACACCCATGCCCTGTGTCTCAGCCCCATGGACACCATCTCCCCGTCAGGCAACTGCAGCCCCTGCTCACCTCCCACTGCACATGCAGCAACCACAAAGCCTGCCATAAACTCCACCCCCCCCTCAACTTCTCTAACTCACTCAAACTCAGACATTCACCTCACCAACCTTGCCACACACCTCCCCCACCACACACCAACCCAGCCACACAACCCCAACACCACTCACGAACCCAGCCACTCCCTACGACACACCTGCCTCTTACACTCTCCTTGCTTCACCAACAACCAACAGCGCACGCTTTCTCTCCCTTGCCTACAAAACCCCCTCAATGTGTACCAGGTGTGCATATGTATTTATAGGTTTTTTTACGTTGCGCGCATTGTGCATGCACAGTGGCGTGAGTGCATTGGCTGCGCGTGTTGCGCATGTGCCATAGAGACGCGGAAGGTGTGGGCGTGGGACACCATGTTACACATGCGCTGTGCGTGAGTGTGAGACATGCTCATGTGCTGCATGACGTGATGCACATGCACCAAGCCTCACACTAATGCACAGGGCATGTGTAACATGGTGTCCTGCCCATGCACTTTCCGTGTTTCTGCGGCGCATGTGCAATGCACGCAGATGACATGCTTACGCCACTGCGCATGCGCAATGCGCGCAACATTAAAAAAAACTATAAATACACATGCATACCTGGTACATGTTGAGGGGGTTTGTGTAGGGGAGGGAGAGAAGGCGTGCGCTGTTGGTTGTTGGTGAAGCAAGGAGAGTGTAAGAAGCAGGTGTGTCATGGAGAGTGGCTGGGTTGGTGAGTGGTGGTGGAGAATGTCAGAGGCAGGTTTGGTGTGGAGAGGTGTGTGGCAAAGCAGGCAAGAGAGAGAGGAGGGGAGGCGAGGAGCAGGCAAGAGAGACAGGAGCTGAGTTGAGCAGGCAGCAGGGAGAGGAGGTGGGGCAAGGAGCAGGTGTGAGGTGTAGCAGAGGAGCTGAGGAGCAGGGATGTGTGACAGGGAGGGAGAGGGCACAGAGGGCAGGGAGATGGAAGGACAGAACATGGCAGGAGGGGAGGAGGGGGGTTACTTGTTCAGCAGGACCCAGAGCCGGCAGGGAGTGTTGGGCCTGTGGTGGTGGCTGCAGGCCCATCAGGTGTGTTGCAGCCCACACAGGGGCCACCCAGTGCCAAACGAAGGCATATACCGTGCCAGCTGAGGAACAGAGGAGGGTTGTGAGATTCAGTCAGCAAGAAAACCACATCCTGCTTGCCAGTGTGTTGGAGCGGTATGAGGTGCTCTATGGCCGGCTGAGCAACAGCACCACTGTGTCAACACATACACGTGTGGGAGGAGATGCAGGAGGCCGTACCCCAGGCAGGGGGACCAACCAGGGACCTGGACAGCCTGAGAAAGAGATTTAATGGCATTAAGCATGGTGTCCTTGCACACATGGTGGCTGAGAGGCAACATGCCATGGGCACCAGTGGGGGTGCCCCCTTTGCCCCAACTCTCACAGCCCTGGAGCAGGAGCTCGCAGACCGTCTTGGGTCCATCTACCTGAGTGGACTGCCAGAAGCACTGGACACCGCCCATCCACAGGCAGGTAGGTATGCACCTTACACCTTGATGCTCCTTACGTTTGGAATAAACGTCCTTTGTCCATGCGTCAGGCATCTTCTTTGCCCCTCCTCACACTTGAGTTCAAAGCTCATATTTTTGCCTCTGCCTTTGGCTCATGAGTGTGTTGCTCTCCATTCCTCCCCTTTTTAATTTCACCTTTCTGTCTTCCTCTCAAACTTGTTCCTATCTCCTTCCTTTGTCCTGTCTTCCCTGCTCTTGTCTCTTTGCTCCTGTTCCAAACCTGTTTCCACACCAGTTAGTGCTCTGTCTTTTTAGATTATAAGCTCTGTTGAGCAGGGATTGTCATTTTTGTGTTTCCACTTTTACAGTGCTGCATGTGCTTGGTAGCGCCCTATAAATGCTTCGTAGTAGTAGTGGAGTAGTAGTAGTAGATATGCAGGACATATACAGGGCATGTCCAAGCACATGTGGCACATGGAGGGGATTGGTGGTGGACCATGTCCTGAGAGCATGCGTGCCCTAACAGGAAACTGTGGGGTGATGACATAGCAGCACATGGCAGGGTAGGTACAGGGTGTGTGTGACAGGTACCTGGGCCTGTGTGCATGATAGACACAGTCCTGAATGTAGTCGAGGACCGCAATTCAGTGGAGAAGCAGGGAGCATGGCGGACAAGGCCCATATCTGATTGAACACTGCATACATCAATGGTCTAGAAAACAGACATGCAAAGTCCAGAGGGTTCAGCTGCATAGCAACATTTCACAGCACTACAGATCAGCAATGTAACAGTGATGCAAAGGACCTATCTGAGGAGTGGCTAATGATAACCCACTGTAATAAACGAGCATCACAGCATACATGAGAAGCAATGTAGCAGTAAAGAGCCACATTGGGATATCATTTGACAGTACTCAGATGACCTCCTTGGATCACGTTTACATTGTTGTTCTCTAGTGCTTTGAAGTTTGGCTGTGCTACTGGACCCTCTGGGCCTTTCATATAGGTGAGTTTGGCCACTGATATATGCAGAGTTCATGTGATTACAGGGCTTGTCTGTCCTTCGAAGTACTCCTCCTCCTAAGGATATGTGGTTGGAGGACTAACTGAGGTCTGATTCCTCTACTACTGGAGTTACCCTACCCAGATTGGTCTAGTGTTCCTTCCTCACATATGGCTTATGAGGGCTTGCATTTAGTTATTTGTTTGTGCCTACTCCATTTGGGGTGTGTTCATCATTAACAGCCTGCGTCCTCTGTCCCCCTGAGGTCTACTTGCGAAAATAGTACCTGGCATATAGGTCACAGCCAGTCATCATACCTCTGAAGCCAGTCACCAAGCACATTGTGACAGGGGGAGACATACAAGAGTGACATAAAACTAGCCCAGAACACATTGTCCTGTGGGTACCCACACACACCACCAAAACACATATGACGTCTGTATGCACCTACCTATCCAGGGATATATCCCAGACCACTGACAGGGAAGGGACTAACACATGGGGATGATGATGTAGACACAAACAAATGGCAGCAAACATACCACACACATGTCACACACTTAACATTCTGTTGGGGGCCACATACAGTGGGGATACCCTACCCACCCTCACCATATATTGGAAGGCACATTGCCACACCCATACCAAATGCACATAGCACAACCCCCTGGGAGCAGCCGTTATACACATCCCGCAGTGACACACACACATTCCCATACACCCACACACGGTGCAACCCCATACCCAGCAGTGCTCCACCCATCCCCCCAGACACCCCACCACAACCATGGATATGGGATAGCTGTCCACCCACACCGCACAGTGTCTTGTAAAGCAGAGAGCCCCCACACACGTCTGGCTGACACGGGCACATCCTGCAACACCTAACGTCCATACCACTCAGGGCAATGCAGGCACATCGCTCACACACACAATGACACCACACAATCCCAGTCAGGACTCCCACATGCGCCACGGCCACATGTATTGCTGAGCCCACATCCAAGGTCAGGCGGACAGTCTATACCTGATACTGAAGATAGGGGGTGCGACAGTCAGCACACCATCCCCCACATACCGCATCCTATGTGGCACAGCTACACCAGGGAATGAGGCTGCTACCCCCCCACACCCTGCCAGGCACAGCACACTGAAGGCACCTGTGCTGTCCCTATTGTAGGTGCACCAACAGCAGGCACAGGTGGACAACACATTGTTTTTGGTGGGGATGTACTACACAGGTGTACATAGGTGCACTGCGCAAACTAATCTGTGCTGTATACCCTTTTCCAACCCCCAGGTGACTACAGGACCATTGAGGCACATGAGGAGGAAGATGTGGCAGGGCCTCAGGAAGGTGAGGGGTCAGAGGCCGCAATATACGGGTATACCGCCAGCAATGGTGAGGGCACAACAGTAAACAATGTGCTGGTCAAGGCAGAGGACATGCCACCGGATGTCAATGCTACAGTGGGGGCCACTAGGCACAACTCACAGCCTCTAGAGGGTACGGAGATGGAGGGGAGTCACCACACCATGCAGGCACCAGGGACATCAGCCACCCCTCCCACAAGCATGGCTATGATCTTGGCAGAGCTGCGGGCCCACAGTGCCTCAGCAAGGCACGATGCCGAAGGTGGATTGCGCTGGATTGATTCCTGACCGTGCCTTTGGAGTGAAAAGACTATCTTGCACTATGAAAGGAAGATCTAATTTCTACTAACCACGGAAGAATTTTCCTATTTAAGTTAAGTGGAATGGATGTGGTGTCGGTTGGGACTGTTGAGTTATCATATACAGAGTAGACAGCTGAATGGTACTGCCGGTTCTGTTTTTATGGCCTTTGGTCATTTTAAATTGAATAAAAAGGAGGACTCACTTCGAGAGCAGGAAAGTTCCTGTTCACGGTGAGTGATCCGACAAAAATTGGTAATAAGGTATAGGATTCAAATTCACATACTAGAGTGTATGGTATTTTTTGGGAAATAGGTAGGGTATAGTTCCGATAAATATGGGCTGCGTTTGAAATCAAAGTATATTTTTGGACAGTTGGGATTGATTTTTCTGGGGTGTATTTTTCAGTACTTATTGAAGGTGGGTAACAGCATACGCAACAATCTCCATGAGGGTTGACATAGCAACCACAATGTGATTGCATTTGCACCACAATATGTTGGCAACATAGCAGATCATTTCATATGTGTGTGTGTGGGGGGGGGTCTGTGCCATGTGCGTTCCACCTTCTGGTAGCATAGCTTGTCAGGTGTCAGCTGTGTGAGGAGCTCAGACACACACACACTGTTCACACCCATATACCCCACGGAAGCACACAGCGGTAAACACTTATCCCAGGTTACCTAGACAGCTTACTTGACTGACCACTCCCCATGGGTATTGGTACCTAGCATAGTTTGTCAGCGTAATCTGTACTGTATGCCAGTGGTATAGAAACAGGGCTCCCCAGATATATGTATGTGTGTGCCATGACTCCTTACATCATCTGGCTTATCTCATACGACCAGTGCGCAGATCAAGCATTCACACATTGAACTGCAACACTGTACCATGTGTGAGATCTGTGATTCACACAAACCCTCATCAGGACCCTTTCCTGGCATGAGAATGGTTCAAGGGACACACAGATATAAACATGGTCATGTGTTGCTAGTTGTTGCGTGCATGATTTTTCTGCAGACTGATCTGGTGGGATATGCCTGACATGTGCATGTGTCACAGTGGGGGTTGTAACAGGTGTCTCACACATCACCTTGTGTCCCACCCACAGGCACTCGTCAGGCTCTGTTGGCCATTCACCAGGAGATCCGCCAGCTGCGTGCCACAGCGGACACAATGGCAGGGGTGCTTCTCCGTATTGTGGATGCCCAGGAGGTCATGGCTGCCCGTACACAGCAGCCAGCACCGGCACCAGAGGCGGCACCAGCAGTCCCGGGACGGAGGGGTGGATTGGGCTGTGGTCGCCGTGGCTGGCCACGGAGGATGTGAACATTATAAATAAATACATCACAACCTATTACAGCCTATGTGTTTGTTTCCAATGTGTGGCACTGTGATCCCCTACATACCCTGCACCCCATGTTATCACCCTGCCCACATGTGCCTACCCATATCCCTCAGGGGTGTGGTGTCTGTACTGCCACCAATCATTGCACATAGGTTATACCATGCCCTGTGTGCCATGGACTGTGGCAGGTGGTCACCCTCCTACCTATGCATGGGGGTATACCCAACCTCACCCGTTGCACATCAACATGTTCACGGTGGTACATGTCTGTTGTAAGGATCTGTCATCCTCTCCCACCCCATATGCTCTCCATCATTAGACACACATGTGTGACCATCCTCCCTGCCCACACCAGGGAATACGTGGCTGTCTACCTACATAGGCTTGCATGCAGCACAGGCAGACAAAGGTAGCTTGCTTCAGTCAGCTGATCACTGTTCACCAGCGCTTGTAGTCCCCCACCGCTCATCCTTGGGACTTGCATCGACCTGTCTCGCCCTCACCAGCTATCCCCCTGTAAAGCTCCTGGGTACAGCATCCCCTCTTACCATTTCCTGCCACATACCTGCTGCTAGCCTTTTCCCTTATTGCCCCACAAGCATGGTGCATCAAATATGGTGCCCACACATCACAGGCAGCATGCATGTGACCATAGCTGTTGGGACGCACTGCACATTCGCACATCACAGGGGCACCATGGGACACAAATGCCTATGCACATGGGTAGCCCCCACAACTGCGTGTGGAGACGGTCCATGTATGTTACCTATGTCTACCACGCATACACATAGGGATCTACACATATGTCCCATGCTCACGTCCACAGTCTGTCTGTAAGGGAGACAGATGACCACTGTGATGTAGTAATCCAACTGTATTTAAAAACATATGTACAACAGATATTGTATACTGTCAGACGGCTGCCTGGGTGAGAATGTTCACAGTCTTGGCAAGTGCATATTTCAATATGATTTGCAAGGGATTGTGGGAAATGCAGTCCATTCACACCAGACACAGCTGCTCACAATAATTAGTTGTGCTTGAGTGTAAAGCCAATAAGATATTTATTTATGGGGTTATTTCTCCCAACACAGATATGCTTGGTAGCACATAAAACAGGATACTTGCTTTCAGTGTTAAACTTAGAAAAACAAAATCAGGAAAACAACAGCTGAACTTGTCAGGCAATCAAAGCAAAAGAATAAAGACCTGGTTGGTAACAAACTGGTCTTTTCTGTAGGCTTTAGCTAATATTTTCTTAGCAGTGCTCTAAACAACAAGCAAAACCCACAAAGAAGGGAAAAACTGTTCTTTTCAGGTTAACTTCTTATATCTTCACACATAGACTCAGAAGTGATTCCCTCAGAGCTCACAAGCAATTAGGTAAGGCTCAATTGCTAGCAGTTACCCAGCTGAAACCCCTTAGCTGGCTTGCTTTCTACTGCGTGGCTAAAAATCCTACTCAGGAGCTTTTCTGAGTAGATTAAAGAACAAGTTTGTATTTCTTTGTGATGGTTCTTGTACTTTGTAACAGTAAATTACCAAAGGAGTTTAGACAGAGAGCAATCCATATATTCACAGCCTGTATCTAAGACCGCTCCCCCTTCTTCAACAATCATGGGTTCAATATCATGGATTGGCACAGAGGAATTTCTCAATGTAGCACTCTCAGGAGAATACTCGTTTCCCTGCTGTCTTTCAAGGTTATAGCTAGGGCATAGATCAGTGTTCATACCTGAGCTTCCATTGCTGTTAGAGTTCCTCTCTAAATAGCCTGGCCAGTATATAGTCCGGTTCTTATGTCCAGCCTTCCAATCCAGATCCCTGGACACTGGATCTCTCTTCACATACCTTCTGGCACGGGTCCTAGGGACCCTTCCACGTGCAGCCGTCTCCCTCACAGGTACCGTCTGGAGATTCCTAGCTCTGCAGCACCATTCCTCTGGCTTTCCCCAGTCCAATGGTGTATGCTGGCCTTTTGAATGTCTCCCAGTATACGTACTGCTCTGGACTCCTTTAGGCCTCCCAAATGCTTTCCTCTTCTTTCTTCCAAAGGGTTTCTTGCCCTCTCTGTCTGTCCGCACTGGCTTCTGTTCCTGATGATCCTCCAGATGATGAAGACGTCCAAGCTGAGGATATCCAAGCTGATTCTGAGGATCTCTCAGATGAAACTGAGGATGAGGATAATTCTCTGTAGAATAAACTCTACCTTTATTCTGCTTAGATGAGTGCTCCACCCTAGCACAGCGCAGCTGTGCTGAATCAGGCCCTGCCCTTTGAGATGAGTGCTTGGGGATTACCTCATAGCCCTCTTGATTGAACACACGTTTCCTCACTTTAGCTCCTCTAATGGCTGCTGGAAACCTGGTGCATTCTTGGACTGGTAGTCTTTTATGGGAAAATTCTGTTTTCTTATTTCTACCAGAACTGACAGGTTGCTTGTTCAGAGTCACTTCACCTTTTCTATAGCTCCTTCCTGAGCTATGATAAGCTTCCTTATCACATACCCCCCTGCTTAAGTTATTACGGACTGGTTTAACTGGTGAAACTTCTTCTCTACAGTCCGTAATACCTACGAGAGTGTTATCTTTTTGAAGCTCACTTACTTCCTGACTGGCTTCAGGGTCATTATTATTTACAGGCCTCTCCTTCCAAGACTTAAGTACATTAATATGGTAGGTCTGCCTACGCCCTCTTGCATTTTCTACCATATAAGACACTGGGCTCACTTGTTTAACAACCTTCCATGGCCCTTTCCACTGTACTTCAAATTTTGGGGCTGTACCTGCTACTTGAACCAAAACCTTTTCACCAATGCTTAATTGGCGGCCTTTGGCCTTCCTATCATACCACCCTTTTTGGCGCACGTGACTGTCCTGCAGGTTCCGCTCAGCAACCTGCGAGGTCCTTTTTAAACGTGCCCTCAGGTCACGTAGAAACTGTGGCACCTCCTGACTTCCTGGTTCAGGATCAATCCATTGTTCCCTCAAAATATCTAATAAACCACGTGGAGCCCTACCATACATCAATTCATATGGAGTTACACCTAGGGATACCTAAATTCTTTCCCTGCAGGCATATAAGGCAAAGGGCAATAACATATCCCATTCCTTTACCTCTCCTGCTAACCCCCTTCTCAACATTTACTTGAGAGTTTGGTTGAATCTCTCCACCAAACCGTTTGATTGTGGATGGTAGGCTGAGGTTTTCACGTGATGAATGCCAAAGGCATTCCAGACCTGGGCCAAATATTTGGATACAAAATTGGACCCTCGGTCAGTCAACACCTCTCTTGGGAATCCCACTTCACAAAACAATTTTACTAGCTTTAAAGCTATTGTTTTTGCAGAAACATTCCTCAATGGTATGGCCCAGGGAAACCTTGTTGCCTGATCTACCATAACTAGGATGTATTGGAAACCTCGGGGCGTTTTGACTAATGGGCCTACAATATCCATGGCAATGCGACCAATTGGGTCTGTGATAATTGGCATGGGAATCAATGGCACCACCGGTGGGTGAGCCGCTGTAACTCGCTGACACGCTGGACATGCAGCACAAACTGGGCAGTTTCTTTGAAAATACCTGGCCAGTAAAAACGCATACGTATTTGATCCAGCGTTCCTTGCATCCCTTTATGACCTCCAACTGGATGATCATGTGCTAATCTAAGTACTAGCCCTTTGAAAGTTGTGGGTACCACCAATTGTTTACGTATGGTCCCATTTCTGGGGTCCTGACTCTCTCTATATAATATTTCATTATCTAGTCTGAATCTGGGCAACTCCTCCCTGACCTCATGAGCATACTTAAAAGCTTGGGTGAGAGCTTGATCAGCTCGCTGTTCTTGTGGAAAGTTAGGAAACTTTGCCACTAACTCAGCTGGCACCCAGGGTAAACTTTGACCAGCTAACATCTCAGCCCTACCCTGTGCTCTGCAAAGTCTCTCACGCCGCTTTTGTGCTTTCAACTTTCTTACTTTCCCAGATGATGGGGTTATTAAATCATCATGAGAGGGTAAGTCTCCTAATAACTCTGCCTGCTCCCCCTCCTCCTTCTGCTGGCTCTCTACTTTAGCCTGCGAGCGGGTGGATACAAGGCCCCTCTTATTACCTATAGTTTGGCCTTCTGGAAGCTTAACCATCTTTTTAGCTAGGGACTGAGGACTTCCAAAGAAAAGCCCGGGAGCTATTTCCATTATTCCTTCTCCCTCCTTCTTTCCTAGCCCTTCCACTAGACCCTGCTTAAATCTTGGCCAGTCCTTTCCTAGAACCAAATCAAAGGGTAGCTTAGGCACCACTGCTAACAGGACTTCCTCTTGTTCCCCCAGGCACTTAACTTTTAGCCTATAGGTGGGATATGATGTTGCAGCACCATGAATGCATCTGATGTGAACTTGGCTTTCAGGGGTTCTAGGCACAAATCCTTCTTGGGCCTCTATTCTCTTCCAAAGCCTTTTTGACATTATACTCTGGTCTGCCCCAGAGTCTAACAAAGCATTTGTGGTAATTCCTTGCACATCAACCATCAAAAGAAATCCTTCTTTGGGCTGTTTTAAATCCACACTCATTAAGCTAGTGTGTGTCTGGCATCCCTTTTCTAAATGTCCCCATTTTCCACACTTGAAACATTTCTTTCTACTCCACTGTGTCATCTGGTTTGGCACAGTACATTTATTTTCAGAAACATTTTTAACTATTTTCTTTTCTGATACAGCACAGCTTGCCTCAGCACCAATCTTCAGAGGGCCACCCATTCTATGGCAAGCATGCGTGGCTTCCAAGAATCTCTCTGCTAGCATGGTTGCCTCTCCAAGATTTTGGCAATTTTGCTGTATAAGGAAAGTGTGCAAATCTTTAGGCACAGCAGACATAAATTGTTCAAGCATAATAATGTCTAATAACATTTCTACCGTCTTTTGCTCAGGCTCCAACCATTTTACAGCTAATCCTCTGATTCTCTGACTCAGAGCCCTGGGTGTTTCACCCACTCTCAATGTAGTAGCTCTAAACATTCGCCTATACTCTGAAATGGACAACCCTAGGCGATCTCTAATAGCAGCCTTTACATCCTTATAATTCAAAACCTGGGCTGATGGCATTGCTCTATAAGCTGCAAGCGCCTCTCCAGTTAATGAGGCTGCCAGCCTTACTGCCCACTGGGTCTCTGGCCATGCTAATGCTTTGCCACTCTTTCAAAAGACTCTAGAAAATCATCAACATTATCATCTGGAGTTAGCTTCCCAAAACTAAATGCCCCAATTCCCTGATTGAGTCCCACACTGTCCACATGTGGTGTACCAGTATTTACTGCTGGTCTTGCATCTGGTCCACTTTGGTTCTGCAGTTTAACTAGGGCTTGCACCAGATCAAGCACTGGCCTCTGCTGGTCCATTAAGGCTTTCATAGCAGTGTCCTGAGCCTGCTGTGCTAGCTCCTGTTGCCTGCTAAACTGGGCTGCCATCCAATCAGCTAGTTCCCTTGGATCCATCTTGATCCCTGCAATAAAACACAAAAAAAAACCCACAGTGCACCACCTTCCAAACAGGTGTTTTTTTTTTCTGCTTCTTTTTTTTTTTTTTCCAATTACCCCTGTGCCTTACTCCCATCCACCACTAGACATGCCCAGGTACTTGTTACCTTATGCCAGTGATGAATCCAGCTCTGCACAGGGTCTTTTCTTCCTGGAACAGCTACCTGGAACAGCCACCTCTCCTCCAAAGTGCAGTTGAGGGAAAATCTTTTCTTTCAGCTTTTAAGCTTGAACTGTCTTTTCCTTCAGACTTGAGTTGTAATCCTTAGCAAGTAAATCCTTTTTGCGCAAAAGCAATCCGAAAAAACTACGCCATTTGTCAGACGGCTGCCTGGGTGAGAATGTTCACAGTCTTGGCAAGTGCATATATCAATATGATTTGCAAGGGATTGTGGGAAATGCAGTCCATTCACACCAGACACAGCTGCTCACAATAATTAGTTGTGCTTGAGTGTAAAGCCAATAAGATATTTATTTATGGGGTTATTTCTCCCAACACAGATATGCTTGGTAGCACATAAAACAGGATACTTGCTTTCAGTGTTAAACTTAGAAAAACAAAATCAGGAAAACAACAGCTGAACTTGTCAGGCAATCAAAGCAAAAGAATAAAGACCTGGTTGATAACAAACTGGTCTTTTCTGTAGGCTTTAGCTAATATTTTCTTAGCAGTGCTCTAAACAACAAGCAAAACCCACAAAGAAGGGAAAAACTGTTCTTTTCAAGTTAACTTCTTATATCTTCACACATAGACCCAGAAGTGATTCCCTCAGAGCTCACAAGCAATTAGGTAAGGCTCAATTGCTAGCAGTTACCCAGCTGAAACCCCTTAGCTGGCTTGCTTTCTACTGCGTGGCTAAAAATCCTACTCAGGAGCTTTTCTGAGTAGATTAAAGAACAAGTTTGTATTTCTTTGTGATGGTTCTTGTACTTTGTAACAGTAAATTACCAAAGGAGTTTAGACAGAGAGCAATCCATATATTCACAGCCTGTATCTAAGACCGCTCCCCCTTCTTCAACAATCATGGGTTCAATATCATGGATTGGCACAGAGGAATTTCTCAATGTAGCACTCTCAGGAGAATACTTGTTTCCCTGCTGTCTTTCAAGGTTATAGCTAGGGCATAGATCAGTGTTCATACCTGAGCTTCCATTGCTGTTAGAGTTCCTCTCTAAATAGCCTGGCCAGTATGTAGTCCAGTTCTTATGTCCAGCCTTCCAATCCAGATCCCTGGACACTGGATCTCTCTTCACATACCTTCTGGCACAGGTCCTAGGGTCCCTTCCACGTGCAGCCGTCTCCCTCACAGATACCGTCTGGAGATTCCTAGCTCTGCAGCACCATTCCTCTGACTTTCCCCAGTCCAATGGTGTATGCTGGCCTTTTGAATGTCTCCCAGTATACGTACTGCTCTGGACTCCTTTAGGCCTCCCAAATGCTTTCCTCTTCTTTCTTCCAAAGGGTTTCTTGCCCTCTCTGTCCGTCCGCACTGGCTTCTGTTCCTGATGATCCTCCAGATGATGAAGACGTCCAAGCTGAGGATATCCAAGCTGATTCTGAGGATCTCTCAGATGAAACTGAGGATGAGGATAATTCTCTGTAGAATAAACTCTACCTTTATTCTGCTTAGATGAGTGCTCCACCCTAGCACAGCGCAGCTGTGCTGAATCAGGCCCTGCCCTTTGAGATGAGTGCTTGGGGATTACCTCATAGCCCTCTTGATTGAACACACGTTTCCTCACTTCAGCTTCTCTAATGGCTGCTGGAAACCTGGTGCATTCTGGGACTGGTAGTCTTTTATGGGAAAATTCTGTTTTCTTATTTCTACCAGAACTGACAGGTTGCTTGTTCAGAGTCACTTCACCTTTTCTATAGCTCCTTCCTGAGCTATGATAAGCTTCCTTATCACAATACCAAAGCCCACATGATGGGTCCCGGGAGACAGGACAGCATAGGGCACGTGTGTGGGTGCCACAGGGACCATCACTTGCTCCTGGGATGCCCATCAGGGGATGGCTGTCGAGATGCACCGCCCATACCAGCCACATGCTGCATCTCGGCAGCCATCCACTGAATGGAGTCTGCCAGCCACTGGATGGTGCGGTCCTGGGCCTGCTGGCATTGCAGCATGCCATCCATTGCCACATACAGATCCCGGATGCACCTGCCACCACATACACACAGGGTGCCAGGTGTCTGTGTGGGGACATGTGCATGGGCCCTGTCTGTGGCAATGGGTGTCGTAGCTACACCCAGACGGGCACTATCGCCACACACATGTGGCAGCTGGCAGGGACCCACAGTGCCCTGTACTGTCCTGTGTTCCCTTCCCCCTCCTCACCCTCCCCACCCCTTCCTCCCCCCCTGGCACCTCCCACCCACCCTCTCCACCCTCCACGCTCTCCTCATCCTCCTAACCCCCAAAACGTCACACACACCCTCACCCTCCCCTTCCTCCCGCCCCGCCCCACCCCACCCTCCACCCCCTACATGTCCCCGTCATCGTCTTCTGCCTCTGCCGCCTCTGCCACCTCCTCCTCCTCTGCCGCCTCCTCCTCCTCCACCTCCTCCTCCTTCTCCTCCTCTACCTCCTCCTCCTACTCCTCCACTGGCTGGACTGCAGCTGTGGGGCGTGTTGTGGGTGGCCCTGAGGTTGATGTCCCCTCACCAGCAGCAGCAGTTTCTGTGGGGGAAGACAGTCATTAGCACACTATCATGCAATTACAACACCACATAAACATAGTGTGGCCTCCCACAGGCCGTTGGCCCACTGTGACATGCTGTACTGCGCTGCAGGGGCCACAACACTCACCACCACATTGCTGCAGCACCCTCCTTTGTAGCCTCTCAAGGACATCCGGGTAATGCAGCCGCAACTCATGTCCCTTTTTCCGTAGGTCATCCACCTGGGTGGGAAAGCAATTGGTGGGAACTTTAAGGGCCAGATATCTCTGGTGGCTGCCCTACGCATATCACACATCACTGCGTACAGCAGGGTCCTGCTGCTGCTCATGCCAGTGGGTCCTATACTACCTGTTGCCAGCGTCACCTGCATGTGTGGCTGTTGGTCTGGGCATGTGTGGGGTGCCACCTACGTGTCATTTGGCCAACCCCACAGACCAGCCTTACCCAGATCCTATGCTCTCCTTGCATTACATGGCAGCACCATGCCATGTGTGGAGTAGGTATGCTGGTCTACCGGGGAGGTGTTTCTTGACCCCTGTGGGGTCTGACACACACCTGTGTGTTTACATAACCTACACACATCCACAGACATACATGTCATGCCACCATGATATCTGTATTGGAACATGTGTGATGTGTTCTGGCAATGCGCGGGAATTGGGTGGCCCTGAAAACATCACCAGGAACCACAACCCATACACCAGGATGTGTACTCTACCTGTGTGGACACAACTAGGGCCTCCTGTGAATAGGGCATTTGTGGCCGACTGCAACAGGAGCATGCACCAACACATCTAGCTGGGCTATAGACCTCTGTAATCAGGTCCAGGGCCTCCTGGGGTTAGGGCAGAGATGTGAAACCCCAACTGATACAGTTACCCTGACACCATGATTTATAATAGACCTCTGTAATGAGGTCCAGGGCCTCCTGGAATTAGGGCAGAGCTATGAAACCCCAACTGATGCAGGTACCCCGACACCAGGATTTATAATAAACCTCTGTAATGAGGTCCAGGGCCTCCTGGAGTTAGGGCAGAGCTGTGAAACCCCAACTGATGCACTTACCCTGAAATCAGGATCTATAATAAACCTCTGTAATGAGATCCAGGGCCTCCTGGAGTTAGGGCAGAGCTGAAAAACCCCAACTGATGAGTTACCCTGACACCAGGATTTATAATAGACCTCTGTAATCAGGTCCAGGGCCTCCTGGTGTTAGGGCAGAGCTGTGAGAATGAAACAGATGTAGGTACCCTGACACCAGGATCTCTAATTGACCTGAGTGATCAGGTCCAGGGCCTCCTGAAGTTAGGGCAGAGCTGTGAAACCCCAACTGATGCAGTTACCCTGACACCAGGATCTATAATAAACCTCTGTAATGAGGTCCAGGGCCTCCTGGAGTTAGGGCAGAGCTGTGAGAATGAAACAGATGCAGGTACCCTGACACCAGGATCTCTAATTGACCTGTGTGATCAGGTCCAGGGCCTCCTGGAGTTAGGGAAGAGCTCTGAAACCCCAACTGATGCGCTTACCCTGACACCAGGATCTATAATAAACCTCTGTAATCAGGTCCAGGGCCTCCAGGGGTTAGGACAGAGCTGTGAAACCCCAACTGATGCAGTTACCATGACCTGCATCTGTTTCATTCTCACAGCTCTGCACTAACCCCAGGATGCCCTGGACCTGATTACAGAGGTCTATTATAAATCCTGGTTTTATAATAGACCTCTGTAATCAGGTCCAGGGCATCCTGGGGTTAGTGCAGAGCTGTGAGAATGAAACAGATGCAGGTATCCTGACACCAGGATCTCTAATGGACCTCTGTAATCAGGTCCAGGGCCTTCTGCAGTTAGGGCAGAGCTGTGAGAATGAAACAGATGCAGGTACCCTAACACCAGGATCTTTAATTGACCTCTGTGATCAGGTCCAGGGCCTCCTGGAGTTAGGGCAGTGCTGTGAAACCTCAACTGATGCAGTTACTCTGACACCAGGATCTATAATACACCTCTGTAATGAGGTCCAGGGCCTCCTGGAGTTAGGGCAGAGCTGTGAAACCCCAATTGATACAGTTACCCTGACACCAGGATTTATAACAGACCTCTGTAATCAGGTCCAGGGCCTTGTGGGGTTAGGACAGAGCTGTGAGAATGAAACAGATGCAGGAACCCTGACACCAGGATCTCTAATTGACCTGTGTGATCAGATCCATGGCCTCCTGGAGTTAGGGCAGAGGTGTGAAACCCCAACTGATGCAGTTACCCTGACACCAGGTGTGAAACCCCCAACTGATGCAGTTGCCCTGACACCAGGATCTATAATAAACCTCTGTAATGAGGTCCACGGCCTCCTGGAGTTACGGCAGAGCTGTGAAACCCCAACTGATGCAGTTACCCTGACACCTGGATTTATAATAGACCTCTGTAATGAGGTCCAGGGCCTCCTGGAGTTAGGGCAGAGCTGTGAAACCCCAACTGATGCACTTACACTGACACCAGGATCTATAATAAACCTCTGTAATCAGGTCCAGGGCCTCCTGGGGATAGGGCAGAGCTGTGAAACCCCAAATGATGCAGTTATCCTGACACCAGGATTTATAATAGACCTCTGTAATCAGGTCCAGGGCATCCTGGGGTTAGGGCAGAGCTGTGAGAATGAAACAGATGCAGGTACCCTGACACCAGGATCTTTAATTGACCTCTTTGATCAGGTCCAGGGCCTCCTGGAGTTAGGGCAGAGCAATGAGAATGAAACAGATGCAGGTACCCTGACACCAGGATCTCTAATGGACCACTGTAATCAGGTCATCTGGGGTTAGGGCAGAGCTCTGAGATTGACACAGATGCAGTTAACCTAACACCAGGATCTATGCTAGACCTCTGTAACCATGTGTGACGCCTCCTGGGAATGGAGCAGACATTTGGGATCACATCACACGCAGGTAACATAACACCAGGATGTGTAATAGACCCGTGTGATCAGGTCTGTGGGCGTTCTGGGGATAGGACAGGATTGCAATCCACAACATACGCATCTACAGTGGCAACAGTTTGGCCCACAGACTGGTATT
Source organism: Ichthyophis bannanicus (assembly GCA_033557465.1). NCBI lineage: Eukaryota > Metazoa > Chordata > Amphibia > Gymnophiona > Ichthyophiidae > Ichthyophis > Ichthyophis bannanicus. The sequence goes on from CM066035.1 coordinate 613,818,508, forward strand.
TCCACCATGTTCTGCATGTATGATATGTGATGCTTGCTGTATTTGTGTTGCACAACCGTCATTGTGTGACCTGTCCCCATACACTTACTTCACAGGGGTAGTCGGCAGATCGGTTGTACCGCCTGGTGAGGCGCACCCATGCCCTCCTCACCCGAGTAAGGTCCTGCCTCTTTGCTGCGCCAGGGAACAAACGGCTCTGTCTGGTGCAGATCAGTTTACTAAGGATTCTGAGCTCTCTCCGGGTAAATGCGGGCTTCCGTGAATGCCTATCCATTTTTTCACTCTCCAGATAGTGCGTGTATGTGCAGGACAGCTCAATGACACACATGGCGCATACGCCATGTCACGCACGTACACACGCTATCTCGCGGTACTATGTGCTACCTGGCGCAAATACGACGCACAGCACATGTGGGATTTTGACGGCCAGATCATGTCATAGTATTCTTATCGGAACAGTGAAACGCGCCTCTAACTGTATGGGCCGCTTCTCCAGTCCCCATGCACCTGATCTCGCCGCCACGCCACCATTTATTAATTTAATTGGTGAATTAGAGTTTATGTTACGGCGGTGAGGTTCCCCAGCATTGGCCAGCGGGCACATTATAGGGTGCCTTAACTTGTGGCACTCTGCAATGCGCCTTCTACTGCCCATGCTCAGCGCCACCGTAGTCTACAGGACTAGGGTGAGTGGATATGTTGGCGTTAGCCGCACACTACAGAGATGTGTCTAACTGTTACAGCCATGCAAAAAGGTGCCACTTCAGACACTCCTGCTGATGTTGTTGCACTGGGGATTTCAACCTATGAAAGCTGACTGTATAGTCACTGTACTAACCAGTGTGCTATGCCTCTATGGCCATTGTCATAGCTAGGACTGACTACACAACAACTGCACGTCAACGCACATACATTCTGCTGTGCTTACTGGTATAGTGGAGACCCACAGCTAAGGCAGTCTCCAGGCTGTTACTGTAGGGAAATGACTGTGGAGGCAGAGGTCATGGGTTTGATCCCACAGTGGTGTTATGTAAGAAGGCTGTCTGAGGAATTACCCTTTAATTTAAATCAGTGCCGTCTGTGCAGTGCAGACTGAAAATTTAACCAGGTAAATGCTGCGACAACTCTCACCCTGCCCATGGACTGTCTTGGCACTGTCAGACAGTGCCATGGAGTTTACAGGAGATATTCAGCAGCAATGCCCAGTTAGTGTTCTCTGAATCGCTCTCTCAGCAGGGTTTATCCAGTTAACAGGTCCTGCAAACCAGATAAACCTCTTTGAATATTAGGCTGTACATGTTTTATCTTTATATTGTACTTTGCACAGTATAGGAGCATCTACAGATCTCTGTTTCTCTGGTGCTGCATGACTTTTATTCTTTGGTGATTGAACTAATTTTTGTCTACATAATTTTATTTTTTTTGTGCTAATTTCATAATGGTTTATGGACCTTTCCTCCAGGAACTTGTCCAAACCTTTTTTAAACCGAGCTACATTAACAGCTTTTACTACATCCTTCGGTAACAAAATTACATGTTGAGTGAAAAAATATTTTCTCTTATTAGTCTTAGGGGTATGTTTACTAAACTGCGGTAATCGTACATAACGCGCGTTATGTAACGTTAACGATCGTAAGCGCATCATAACGCGCGTTATGAAGCGCTTACGATAGTTAACGTTACATAACGTGCGTTAATCGTAGTTAACGATCGTAAACTCAAGCGGCACGGTAAAACACCGCAGAAGGTGGAGAGAGGGCGGAGAGAAGGGGGTCAATGGGCGGAGAGTGGGCGGGGAGAGGCTCCCTTCACACTAACGCACTGATCTGAAGAGATCAATTCCAACGCGAATGAAAACCTGCCGTTACATGCACATTACAGGGGAGAGAAACCATTTCAGTGTCCGCAATGTACAGCCCAGGCAGGGAAACCTAAAAAAAGTGATACGTGTGATACATGTGCACAGAACAAAAGGGCACATAAACACTGAAAATGACCCCAACAAACTGGAAAAAAACCATAACCAAGCTGGCCAATAGTGGTATCAATGAGAAACATCAACCCCTCCCCCCTCCCGAGTAAGCTCCATAGAACAGATATAAATCGTGGAAGGGTCTATAATCCGCCCCCATACAAGGTGAATGAGCCCACAGTGAAATAGCGCTGCACAGGCTTTTCCCCACCATCGGACAGGGTTCCTATGGCGTGCACATGTCCCGCAACATCAGGGCGGGCATGTCAGAACGGCAACTGGACAGATGCCGGAGAAGGGGATACAGAGGGCCGCAGGCGGCACATGCTGTGGTGCAGCTGGGCCACAGTGTGGACTAGGGAGATGCCTAGGTGGCCCATACGAATGCTGAAGCAGCAGAGCAGCCAGACAGCAACTGCTGAAGGCCCAACATTGGCACGACTGTGTTTCCCACAGTGTCACAGGGGATAGTACCCAGTAGCTACCGCCAAGGGCACGGAACATTGGCAGGCGGTGCTGGGGGAAAGCATGGACACCTATGTAAGCACCCCTACCCTAGAACCTGCACCATAGGCAGCCGCCTACCTGCACACTGGATGGCCTGAGACTGGGCACCACCAGCACCACCAGCAGAAGGGCATGTCAGCATGGTGGCTGAGGGATACTGGTGGTGGAGGGGGCAGTGGCAGCTGCCCAGAGCAGACCGTGGCCTAGCCCTGTGTAGGTGGGTGCCGTGTACTGCAACAGATGGGCGCTGTCTGATGAACAGTCATGGTATCACCAAGGAATGCACTGACTCTGTGACAACAAGGTGGTGCAGTGCACAAAACCAGGGTATTCAGAAGCAGAAGGTCACAGGTTCAAGTCCTGGCTGTGGTTCCCGCCAACCCAGTTCCCATATTTAACCCACTACTACAACGTGCTAATACAGACAGCACCTTTATTGCAGATGATGTAAACATGCCCAAGACACCTACATTTTACCCTACAGAGCACATTACCTAGAGCAGAGCCTCCCAAATGCAGTCCTGGAGGGCCAAACACCATTCCGGTTCCATGCTGCCTCTGATAAAGATGCCTGTGCTGCATTTCTATGGTATGCAGATGTATCTCATGCATATTCATGAGGGACAGCATGAAAACCCGAACAGTGTTTTGCACCGCAGGTCTGGATTTGTGAACCTCTGCCGTAAAGCAGCAGCCAACAGGGGCAGACACACCCGCACCCACAGGCCCCATTATCCAAAGCCTCCTGGGGAGGCAGGACATTGGGCTCTGCGTGCATCTCCCAATACTAGCATTTGCATACCTTAGTAATGCCACCCTAAACCGGGGAATATGGTACACATCTATCAAAAGGTTGCTATGAGTACTGGCAGATAGCAATTCCTAAGTTAAGGACACTTTTCTGAGTGAGCTGCATCATAGCAACCTTTCTGATGTCTGTGGAGTGTGCTACAGGTCTTGTGTCTGACAGTGTTTACCAACCTGGGGAGTGACTCCTACAGTATTGCGTACCATAGCCATGCCTGCACTGTGCCCAGGACTGGTGTGGTGGCCTGGGCTGCCCAACACCTCTATAGTTGCACAATGCTGGCATAGGTGTGGGGAGTGTGTGTCTGTCTATCCAGTGTGTGGTGGCTGCCAACACCCTCCACAGCCCACACTGCTAGCACTGTTGCCAGTATTGGCCTGCCAATGTGCATAATGAGGAGCAAGGTACCGTGGAAATAGCCTGGATAGGGTGGCCTGGCCTGGATGCATCTGCACATGGCATAGGGCAATGGCTCAGACATTGTAGTGCCTGGCCACCACCTGTACGGACAGGGTGGCCATAGCATGTCCTGCTGGGAGGTCACTCTCACCCTGACTGAGCAGTGACCATGGCATGGCTAGGTTCCCCCATAGTGCTATATAGTGTTTTTCTCATGTGATATTTATGGGTTTCCTTTTGGGGCCTAATCACTGACTTATTTGCTTGGTGTGTATGCTGACATTCCTGTTCTGGGTACATGCATCTCCTCCAGGACCATGCACTATGGACTAGCTGGTGGACTGTCTGTAGCTAGTATGTGTCTTGCTGGAACACCTTGCAGGGTGCAGCGGCTGGAGGTTTGCTACTGGAGAATGTCAGATAATGGTGGGGGGCAGCTGAGCATTTCCAGGCCTGCCGTCTGTCTGCTATTGCTTTATGGATTTGTAGCGCTCTGTCTGTTCCCCAGCAGGACTGGGGTTGCTGGTCCCCTCTACTGCTGCCATTGCAGGGAGGTAGACTGTGGATCTATTGGTGAGTTTTCCTGTTTCTCACCCTGAGCCCCAGAGGGTGGGCTGTGTGGTGGTACATAATCTGCCTATGGGTCCATACACCCCCCCCCCTTCACCTACAGCAGGTAACAATGGCACCAACACAGGATATGCATTATTCTGGGTGCAGCATCGCCCATAGGGACATGACCGAGACATACAGCAGGACACAGACGTATCCTAGGTATGTCTAACTGAACTACCTGTCACACACTGATGGGGACCTACAGCATGGCGTATTTCAGCTATGAAAGGTGCTTTGGACCTGGTGCTGGGCGCCCCACCTCAACCTCAGGGTGGGCACTGTACCCGCACAATGTGACTGTCTGTGGCTACTCTGTGGCAGTGCCACACACGGTCTGTTCCCCCTACAAGGCCGAGGTGCTGTGGGGGTGCATACCCGATCTTGTGCCCATCTCTCGACTGCTGATTTGCATGTGCAGTGCATCATGGGTACGGGTGGGTTACCCCTATCCTGTTAACCACAGCAGACAGTTTGTGTGGTGACGTGCAGTCCTGCAGCCAGCCAGGGCTTTGTTCACATCCTTATAAGGTGTCCTATAGGGGACATTATAAGGTGCCTTGGCGGACAGTACACTTTATAATGTGCCCTATGGAGTGCGTTATGGGGTGTCTTATGCAGAACCTTAGGTTATGCTACCGTGAGGGTGTGTTTGCTGGCAGCACTAATTAAAATACACGTCACATGCCTCAACAATCGCTACTTAAATATAAAGGGTGCTGCCTTAGCCAGCCTTATACATTAGGCCCACTGGGGAATCGAACCCATGACCTCTGTACCATCAGTCAGTGTTGTAACCATTGTGCTATAGCTCTGTTGCTGTGCTTGCATGCCTGCACGCCTTCTTAAGATGAACGCGCGGTAACGTGCCCTGTAGCGCTCATTCATTTATAGCGCCTTGTAACGCGCGTTCTCGGCGCGTTCTCGGAAATGATGTACCGCCCATGTCCTTATTTGGGGTTTCTGTCTCTACCGCGGCTCCTAACGCGAATCGCACTAACGAAGTTTAGTAAACATACCCCTTAGTTTACCCTGTAGCTTCATTACATGTCCCCTAGTCTTCCTATATTCTGATAATGTAAACAATCGATCTACGTTTACCCGTTTCACTCCGTTCATTAATTTATAGACTTCTATCATATCTCCCCTCAGCCGTCTCTTTTGCAGGTTAAAGAGCACTAACCTTTTTAGCCATAGGGGTATCCTTCCATCCCCTTTACCATTTCGGTGGCTCTTCTCCGAAGTCTGTGTTTGTGATGAACTAGCTAAACTAAAAGTAGACAAAGCGATGGGGCCTGATGAGATTTATTTTTTATTAGAGTCTCTTTTATACCGCTCTATTCAGCATCAGTGCGGTTTACAATGAACAATAAATACATCTGCGAATATTAAAGGAACTTGGGGATGTTTTACAGGCTCCACTGACTGACCTTTTCAATGCTTCTTTAAGGTCGGGAATAGTCCCAGAGGACTGGAGAAAGGCACATGTGGTCCCTTTACACAAAAGTGGAAGTAAGGATGAGGTTGAGAACTACAGGCCAGTTAGTCTGACCTCTGTGGTGAGTAAATTAATGGAAACGTTGATAAAACAGAGGATAGTGAGGTTTTTGGAGTCCAATGGTTTGCAGGATCTGAGGCAGCATGGGTTTACCAGAGATAGGTATTGTCAGACAAATCTGATTTCTTTGATTGCATGACCAGAGAGTTGGACCAAGGGAGACCCCTAGTAGTGGTGTACTTGGATTACAATAAAGACTTTGACGCCACTCTGCGCAGGCAACTTATAAATAAATTGAGAACCCTAGGGATGGACCCTAAGGGGTATGTTTATTAAACTGCGTTAGTGCAATTCGCATTAGGAGCCGCGGTAGTGACAGAAACCCCAAATAAGGACATGGGCGGTACATCGTCACCACTAACGCGCGTTCAAAAAATTAACGAGCGTTACCGGGCGCCGTGGCGCGTTACTGCGCGTTAATCGTAAGAAGACGTACAGACACAAAGCACTGAAACAGAGCTGTAGCACAATGGTTACGGTACTGACCGCTGTTACAGGCAGCATGGGTTCGAGTCCCCAGTGTGCCTAATGCAGAAAGCTGTCCCAGGCATCACCCTGTACATTACAGAGGGAATGAGGAGGCATGTTTTTCGTTACGTTGAGTATTGGTGTCAGAAACACACCCTCGGAGTGTGCCTAGCCACGTACGTTGGTGCGTTGGTACGTGCGTAGCCCCGTGCGTAGCTGTGCGTGGGTACGTGTGTTTTTACGTGCGTGGGTACGTGTGTTGTTACGTGCGTGTGTACGTGTGTTTTTACCAGTGTGGGCATCTTATATTACAGACTCTGTAGGGTGTCTTACACCTATGCATTATGCTAACAGATGTACGTGTGAAGGCCTATGGTTTATCAGAGCCTGTGAGCAGGTGCTGGAGTTTCACAGGGTTGGATTGTGCCAGTCACACCCATGATGCACTGCACATGCAAATCAGCTGTCCACAGATACACACCATGGGGAATGCACCCCCACAGCACCTCGGCCTGGTAGGGGTAACTGACCATTTGCACCCCCACAGCCCCTCGGCCTGATAGGGGGTACTGACCGTGTGTTGTACTGGCACAGAGTAGCTACACACCGTCACATTGTGCGGGTACTGTTCTCACCCTGAGGGTGCAGTGAGGCGCCCAGCACTAGGTCCACAGCACCGGCCATAGCTGAAAGAGGCCATGGCGCAGGTCCAAAGCAGTGTTATTGTGTGAGATAGGTAGTTTCTACAGGACCACTTTGGACATCTCTGTCTGTTTCAGTCAGGTGTAGCCCCCATGCACCACCACCCCCCTCCCCCAGGGCCGAGGGTGGCAAGCAGGGTCTCCTATCAAAAGATCCACAGTCTACCTCCCTGCAAAGGTGGCAGTAGAGGGGAACATTAACCCTAGTCCTGCTGAGGAACAGACACCCCACAGGGCAGTCAATGCAGCTCTGTACACAGCCATAACACAATAGCAAACAGACATTAGACCTGGATATGGTATGTTGCACCCCACCACTATCTGATATTCCCCTGGTGCAAGCCATCAGCCACTGCACTCTACAAGCCACTCCATCACAACACCTACTAGCTGCAAACAGTCTGCTAGTGCCCAGTGGAGATGCCTGCACCCAGAACTGGGATGTCAGCATACACAGCAAGCAGATACATCAGTGACTGGGCCCCAAAAGGAAACCCATATTTATCACATGAGAGAAATGCTAGATAGCACCATGGGAGTGCCTAGCCATGCTGTGGTCACTGCACAGTCAGGGTGAGAGTGATCTCTCAGCAGGATATACTGAGGTCACCCTGTCTGTGTAGGTGGTGGCCGGGCACTACAATGTGCCTGTCACTGCCCTATGCCCTGTGCAGATGCACCCTGGCCAGGCCACCCTGTCCGGCCTATACCCATGGTACCTTGCTCCTCATTATGCACATTGGCAGCCCAATACTGGCAACATTGCTGGCAGTGTGGACTGTGGAAGGTGTTTGCAGCCACCACACACTGGATAGACAGACAGCCACCCCCACACCTATGCCAGCATTGTGCTACTATAAAGGTGGTCAGCAGCCATACCCACCACACCAGTCATGGGCATAGTACAGGCATGGATATGGTACACAAGGCTGTTGGGGGTCAATCCCCAGGGTGGTGAACACTGTCAGAGACCAGACCTGCAGCACACACCGCAGACATCAGAATGATTGTTATGGTGGAGCTCAATGAGCAAAATGTGCTTAACGTAGGAATTGATATCTGCCAGTTATCATAGGAAACGTTTGATAGCTCTGTACCATATACCCAGGTGTAGGGTGGCATTGCTAAGGTATGCAACTGCTAGTATTGGGAGATACAGGCAGGGCCCAATGTCTTGCCTCTCCAGGAGGCATTGGCCAATGGGGCCTGTGGGTGGGTGTGTGGCCCTGTTGGCTGCTGCTTTATGGCAGAGTTCCCCAACTCCAGTCCTGGTGTTCCAAACACTGTTCGGGTTTTCATGCTGTCCCTCATAAACATGCATGAGCTACATCTGCATACCATGGGGGTGGTGCATAACTATGCAGCACAGGCATCTTTATTAGAGGCAGCATGAAGCCGGAATGGTGTGGGGCCCCCCAGGACTGCATTTGCGGGACTCTGCTTTAGGTAATGTGCCTGTTTCTGGTGTCTGTGTTTGGTGTGGTAAAATATAGGTGTATTAACCATGCATATGTTCTCTGCAATAAAGGAGTGTCTTTACTATCACTGTTTAGTGGTGGGTAAAACTATGGGGACTGGGTTGGTAGGAGCCCCAGCTGGGATTTGAACCTGTGACCCTCTGGTTTTACAGGCACTGGTTGTGTTTGTTGCACCACACTGTGGCCACAGAGACAGTGTAGTCCCTGGAGTTAGTTAAACCGGCCTGACGAGTCAGAAACCCTGCTCTGCAACAGGTTTACTGTGGCCTCATTTACCTTGTATGCAGACAAAGGTGCACATAAACCTCAGAAAAGACCTCAGAAAAGGGGCACACACCCATAACCAAGCTGGGCAACAATGATATCATTGGGCAACATTACACAACACTCCCAGGACAGCTCCATTACAATGAAATGATCATTGAAAGGGTCTGCGGAGCGTAGACCCTTCCACACATCATTTCTTTTTTATTTGGTGCTTTCCAGGGAGTGTTGTTCCTTGTTGCCCATTGCTATCACTGTTGCCCAGCTGAATTATGCTTTTTAAAATGTTTCTTGTGGTCATTTTTAACGTTTTATGTGAAATTTTGTTCTGTGCACATGTATCACACTGCTCACGTTTTGTGGGTTTCCCCGGTTTTTCTGTACATTGCTGACGAAAATGGTTTCTCTTCCCTTTAAATGCCTTTAACGACAGGTTTTCATTCGCGTTGGAATTAAGCTCAGGAATTCAGTGCGTTAGTGTGAGGGGAGCCTCTCCCCGCCCACTCTCCGCCCATTGACCCCTTCTCTCCGCCCACTCTCCACCTTCTGCGCTGTTTTAACGCGCCACGGGACTTTACGATCGTTAACTATGCTTAACGCGTGTAGTATTACGTTAACGGTCGTTAGCGCATTGGTATGTGCGTTATACGGCACTTAAGGTCGTTAGCATCGTACAACGCGCGTTAGCCACGTTTATCGCACTTTAGTAAACATACCCCTAAGTGATTGGGTTAAAAACTGATTGAGTGGGAGGCGACAAAGTGTACAGGTAAATGGATCTCACTTTGAGGAGAAGGATGTTACCAATGGTGTGCAGCAGGTTTCTGTCCTGGGTCTGATTCTTTTTAACATCTTTATTAGTGATATTGCGGAAGGACTGTCGGGTAAGGTTTGCCTTTTTGCGGATGATACCAAATTTTGCAATAAAGTAGACACCCAGGAAGGAGTAGATAACATGAGGAGCGATCTAGCTAAGCTTGAAGAATGGTCAAAAATTTGGCAGCTGAGATTTAATACTAAAAAATGCAGGGTCATGCATTTGGGCTGCAAAAATCCAAGGGAGCGGTACAGTGTAGGGGGGAAGCATTTCTGTCCACGAAAGCTGGACCTGGGCATGATTGTTTCTGATGATCTTAAACTGGCTAAACAGGTAGAAAAGGCAAAGGCAAAAGCCAGAAGATGTTTGGGTGCATAGGGGGAGGAATGGTCAGCAGAAAAAAGGAGGTGATAGTGCCTCTGTATAAGTATCTGGTGCAACCTCATTTGGAGTATTGTGTGCAATTCTGGAAACAACACCTTCAAAAGGATATAAACAGGATGGAGGAGATGCAGAGGGTGGCTACCAAAATTGGCAATGGTCTTTGTTATATAAACCATATGGGGACTGACTTAAAGATCTTAATATGTATACATTAGAGGAAAGGCGGGAAAGAGGAGATAGGGACATTTATATACCTCTATGGCATAAATGCCCTGGAGGAGAGCCTCTTTCAATTGAAAGTAAGCTCTGCAATGAGGGGGCATAGGATGAGGATGAAAGGACATAGACTCAGGAGTAATATGCCAAAATATTTCTTTACGGAAAGGGGGGTAGATGCATGGAATAGTCTCCCAGTGGAGGTAGTTGAGACGAGGACAGTATCTAAATTCAAGAAAGCATGGTACAAACACAGAAGATCTCTAAGGGACAAAAAGGAACTACAATATTTGATATGGAAAGGCAGACTAGATAGGCCATATGATCATTTTCTGCTGACATGTTTCTGTGTTTCTATTTAGTCGTTTAAATTATACCAATGGATATACATGTAACTGGCAATTGCATTGCTGCTTCGTTGCATAAATTCTGCCTTTTTCTTGTGGTTAAATTTCACCACTCTCTATATAACTTTTCTGCCGGCTTAGAGCCCACCCCTAATGCATCTCCTAGTTACTACTTCTACTACTACTACTGATCCTTTATAAAGTGCTCCAAGACGTGCGCAGCACTATACAATCATAGATAGAAATGGCCCCTAGTCGTGAGAGCTGCAATCTAATTAAGACAGACAAGACAAATTATAAGAATAAGGGGAAAAGGAGGGTAAGGAGACACAAAGGAAAAAGGGGGTCAGGATCCAAAAGCACCTTTAAAGAGTTGAGCCTTTAACATGGACTTGAAAAGGGACAGAGATGAAGTCTGACGTACGGACTCGGGGAGTTTGTTCCAGGCATAAGGAGCAGCAAGGCGAAAGGACCGGAGTCTGGAGTTGGCAGTGGAAGAAAAGAGCAAAGAGAGAAGCAAGCCAGAAGAAGAAGAGCGGAGTTCACGAGGAGGGGTGTAGGGAGAGAGAAGGGAGGAAAGGTAGAAAGGAGCAGAAGTGTGAATGCACTTATAGGTCAGAAGGAGAAGCTTGAATTGGATATGGAAACAGAAGGAAAGCCAATGAAGTGATCTGAGAAGAGGGGGTTATATGAGAATATCGAGGCTGGTGAAAAATTAGTTGCACAGCAGAGTTCTGAACAGATTGAAGGAGAAAAGTGGCTAAGAGGGAGATCAGCAAAAAAGGAGGTTGCAGTAGTCAAGGCAGGAAGTAATTAGAGACTGGACAGTGTTTTAGTAGGGTGTTCAGAAAGGAAGGGACAAATTTTGTTAACGTTATAGAGAAAGAAATGACAGGTTAACGTATAACTTCTGTGTGCATTTCCTATATCCATGGGGGATATGTGGGCAAAAAAATTATTGTATAACCAAACTGAATATTTAAAAAAGACTGAGGTCAGCATTGGCACTATCTGCAGTCTTTTTAACTATTAGGATGTATAAATTTAGAAGCTCTTGTTTCATTCAAGATTACTATGAAAAATAAACAAAATCTTGTAGTTAATGAATGTTATTCACCTCTCCATAATTTTCTTTGCTTATTACTCCTTGCTAATTTCATTTTTACGATTCATTTAATCTGCAGCATTTTTCTCCAGACATTAACTCTCATTATTGAATTTGATCCTTCCTAGCTATTGCATTCATTCATTTCCTCTGTGTTCCTGATTTAAGACTTCAACATTGCCTAGTCACTTCCTACCCTTCTGTTCTGCCAATATGACCTGTGCATACCTCTGACAAAAATTGGTTAAATCCACTGTTTAATTATGTGTTTTCTATGCCAGTTTCTTTCTTGCTTTGTTCTGCTCCCTTCCACTACCCACAAATCCATTTGCATTTATTAATTACTATTATCAGTTTGACATGTACAAGAGAAATTATTAAAAATGTTTTTCTTTCAGTATAAGCTCTGTTAGCATGCTAGTTTGCTGCCTAATTCTGCTCACAATTGCCCCTCTCACTGCAGTTAATAGTACTTTCATATGAGACCAAATGGTGGCAGAAAGGAGTGGGCAGGAAAAGAAAAGTACTCACAGGACTTTCAAGGGGTCATTCCTTACCATGAATAGTGGGTATGTATGTCCTGCCTGGATGTACATCCCAGCTATTTGTCCCACTGCCGCTCCCAGTGCAAAGGCTCCCCATATGAACGGGGGTAGGAGGGGGTGGTCTGGAGGAGGAACAAGGGTGGGGCATGGGCAGGCCAGGACCCCAGACGTACAGGGCCGATTCTGAGGTCCAGGGTTGGCCACGTAGATGGGGACACCAGAACTGGGGGGCAGCAATGAGATGATGGGGTGCAGAGGGATCCCTGAGGTCCAACCCTGGCCATGGGAGGCCAGATCGTGGGTCGGGCTGCTGGGAAAAAATGTTGGGTCTTACAGTCGGTGATTGTATCAGCCAAACACGAAGAAAACTATCCATCAGAATACACGAACACCAACTAGCCAGCAAAAGACATGACCCACTCTCCCTGGTCTCAATCCATGAAGACGCAGAAGGACACAAAATCCAACTGGAACACAACTACAATCATAGCATGAGCACAAACAAAAAGAGAGAGAGAGAATTTCTGGAAGCCTGGTTTTCCATCACAAATTCTATAAATAGCCATATCGACATAGACCCGATCTACCAATCGCTGTGGACCAAAGAGCTGAGTTACCACCAACAAGGCCCAGGTACAGCAACCACACCCCAGCAACCCTCAGGTAAACAAACCAATAAATCCCTGCAGACCAAAGAGCTGAGTCATCATCAACAAGGCTCAAACGGCAACCACACCCCAGCAACCCTCAGGGAAACCAACCAATCAATCCCTGCGAGCCAAAGAGCTGAATCACCATCAACCCTAATATGGTTATGGTTATTTGTATTTGATATACTGCAAAAATGCAAGCAATCTATGTGGTTTACAATAGCTGAAAATCAAATGAAGAATGAAAAGAACTCCATATGCAAGACAGGATAGTGACAATAGAAGGAAGCATCCAAAGAAACATGGAAATACACCAGCACACACAAAGGGTATTAAGACCAACTGCTGCTAAATCTGGCACTTAACATCAGGTGGTTAAGAGGATGATTAAAGGTAAAAAGCAGATTCAAAGAGATGTGTTTTGAGCAACTTCTTAAAACCTTAAAATTCAGTTCAGTGCACAATGGTGCTGGTAAGGCATTCCACAAAGGTGGTGTAGCCACTGAAAAGGCTGTTTTCCAGGTTGATTTATATTTTATTACTGTCGGGGAAGGGAAGTGAAGACGATAGCCATGTAGAGAACGGAGTGATCTAACAGGTGCATGGAGATTAGAGAAGAAAGATAGATAGTCTGGGACTGCATCGTGGATCGCTTTATGTGTGTGAGAGTAAGAGCCTTAAATTGAATCCATGATGTCATGGGTAGCCAGTGATGCCGCATGAATAATGGAATAACATGGTTGAATTTATTGGCTCGCATGAGTATGTGAATGGCTGTATTTTGGAGTGTCTGAAGACACCTAAGTTGAGACTGTGGAAGTCTGAGATAGTCTAGTCTAGAAACTATGGTGTGAAGGAGAATGGTGATCTGAGCAGGCATGTCGAGATATGGCTGTAAACTGCAAAAACGGTGAAGTGCCATAAATGTGGATTTTGAAACATGGGCTATTTGTGAAGAAAACATAAAAGTAGAATCTAGAAAGATACCCAAATAATGAATTGATGACTGTAAAGGAAGTGAGATGCCTTCTAAAATGGGGGTCACTGAGGGAGAGTGATGTGAACCATATGGCCATTGACGTGGATAGATTTGATTTTAATGAATTTTCCTGCAGCCAAGATGAAACATGAGAGAAACACTGGTTGAGGGGAGATATGTCAATAGAGCATTCATTTGTTGAGAACAAAAGCAAGATGTAATTTGCAAAAGCATAGCAAGATATGCCATAATCTGGTATTAAAGTAAACAAAGAGCTAAGATAAATATTGAATAACAACAGGGAAAGTATAGAGCCTTGAGGAATCCCGGAACGTTGAGGCAGCTGCTGACTGGATATGGACTTGGAATGATCTATTCTGGAGGTAAGATGTGAACCAGGAGAATAATATAAGTACAAACGCAAATATTCAAGCACATTACCATCTGGAACCCTGCACTGATAATGTCTTCTTCGAATGGTGATGAAATGTCTGCAATCAAACTATCAAGCTCGAAGAACAATCCAACATCATTGATTTCTTATATTCGATGACCACTCTAGGCCTACTCCAACATGTGGTTAGCTCTACACACATAGGTGGTCATATGCTTGATCCTATTTTTTCATTTAAGAAGGGCAGGACAAACTTATCTAATATTTCCCCAGTGCCGATCCCTTGGACAGATAATTCTGTTATCTTTTCTATTTTGGCCTGGGAATGACTCTAGGAATTTTGGTAAGTCAGGTGTTCAGGTCAGAAACCTTAAAAGGGTAAATTTGCATAGTTTTAGTGAAAAATGCTCCTTTTGGAATCTTTTTTTTTAACATTACCAGTTGATAAACAGGTACAGGAATGAAACTCCACACTGTTCAATGTTGGAAGAAGTGGCTCCTTTACAGACAGGAACACACGAAGCGAGAGACGAATGTTGGTCAAGGGTACCTTTATTAATAAACCCCAACGCATTTCAGCAATGCCTTCTTCAGGGGGAATGCAGCTCGTAAAATAAAAACAATATATGTTATAAATAAGAATCAAACAAATACATACTTAAAAATGTGTAAAATATATACATATATGTATGTGTTGTGTGTTGTGCTTTTCAAGCAGGGGGCATAGGAAAACTATTCCGGACAATTTATCAAGCATTGATTATACCACATTTTGATTATGCTAATGCAATCCTACAAGGGCTCCCACAATCCACCCTGAACCCACTCCAGCTTGCGATGAATACCGCGGCGAGAGTCCTACACAGGGCTTCCAGGAGTGAACATGTGACGCCCATCCTGAAACAGCTCCACTGGCTCCCGATACATGGCAGACTCTCCTTCAAAACCCTACTGCTGACTTTCAAGGCCATCAATGGGCTCTCCTCTGCTTCACTCATGGAGCTTATCCAACCATCTCCCTCAACAGACCTAGAAGATCTGCAACAGTCAGCACACTGATAATCCCGAAGGCAATAACCCAATGCACCCAGGCAACAACAAACAGGGCTTTCAGGTTTAGTGCACCCAGATGCTGGAACGCCCTACCACCCACCATCCAGGCAATCCCTGACCTAACCCAGTTTAGGAAGGCATTGAAGCACCACCTCTTCCTCAAATACTACCCAGAGGACAGCACCCTAACAGCCTCCCCCCCTCCCCCCACCTAGTACAGCCACACCAACATACCTGGTAAGCCATCCATGACTACGATTATGACTACCAAGTTTTAGTACCTGTTCTTTGTAAACACAGAGCGGCTTGCTGCACTGTTGTAAGTTTTCGGTTCCATGTAAACCGCACAGATGTTGAATAGCGTGGTATAAAAGAGACTGTAAATAAATAAATAGATTAAAACAAGCTAGAAGAAGAAGAAATTGGTGGAATGGCTCAGTGGTTGGGACAGGTTACCTCAGGCCAGAAGGGACTGGGGTCTCTAGTCCCATGGCCACTCCTTGTGGCCTTGGGCAAGCCACTTAACCCTCCATTGCCTCAGGTACACTTAGGGGTATGTTTACTAAGCAGTCTTAATGTGTGCCCGGCGTTAGTGTGCAGGATGCCATATAAGGTAGTGGGCGTTCCGGTCTTAAGGTAGCATTTAGGGTTATCGTGCAATAAGGTACGTTTTTGTGCGATAGAGGGAGCCGTGGCACGTTAATGCACGTTAGCCTTAATTAGGTGTGCTGACCTGCAAACACAGCAACAGAGGTGTAGTACAATGGTTAATACATTGACTGATAAAACAGGGGTCATGAGTTCAATCCCCCAGTGGGCTTGATGAGTAAGGCTGTCTGAGGCATTACCCTTTACTTTAAATCAGTGCTGTCTGAGGCATTTTCTTTTTTAATTTAAATTAGTGCTGCCAGCAAACACACCCTCACAGTGCTGTAACCTAAGGTTGGAAACAACAGAAAGATTTGAAAATAAATTGGAAGAATCCACTAAACAGGTACAACAGTTGAAAGAAGAGGTGAAGAAAATCAAAGCAAAAAAACTGAAAAGAGACCATGATGACTATACATCGGGATACATGTATCCGTGGATGAATTTAAAAAGGAAATTGAAAAAAACACGGAAACAAGTGGACTTTGATACTAATCCTGAAGATACTAGCACCACTGATTCCAGCACCAAATCGAAAGGGGATTTTTCCAATGCAGCGAACGACAAAGTAAAAAAGAAGATAGTAGGAAAAGGAAGGCAAAGAGGGAAGGCAGAGGATCGCAACAAAAATTAGGGGAATCTTTGAGGGGCCCAATGGTAAACACTACATTGCAAGATTCAGGTTTAACATCATTGGTGATTAATATATAAGGTATACCAATGTCAGCTGAACAAATTAATATATTGAATAGAGGATTGTCATTTGTTCCTGAGATATTTTTTGATAGTTTCCAATTTAAGATTGATTTAGAAAGTTTATTGAGAAAATCGCATTTGAAAGTATTTTTCGCTTCTAAAGCGCAACCTATTGAAGAGGCAAATACATTATTGTCGCGAAGAATACAATTACCTTTGAGGTCAACGTGGACCCCCCCAGGACCAACCCCCCCCCGGCACTTAATTTGTTTAGGGATCTAGTATTACATGATATTGATGAATTAGAAAAGACAATCAACCCCATGTTTAGGATATTTACGAAGGCAGAGAATCAGGCATTACGAGATCTGCAATCAAGAACTGACACTGTGATCAGACGTGCTGACAAGGGTAGCGCCATAGTAATCATGAGTAGGGAACAATACCTATTGGAGGCTTCACAACAACTGTCAGATGTCAAGACCCTACAGTTGGCATACAACAATGTATCAAACAGATTACATCACAAGCTTTAGATAACAAATTGATTAATAGGAAAGAATGGCTTTTTTTGAATCAATCAGATTCTATAGTGGCTAAATTATATCTAGTGCCAAAAATTTATAAAAACGAGACATCCCTGCCAGGCCGTCCAATAGTGTCTACCAGAGGTTCCGTTTTGGAGCCGCTCTCTATTTATATAGATTCTTTTTTGCGACCCTTAATGAGTGATATTTCTTCATATATCAAGGACACTTCTCATTTTCTGCAGATATTATCTGACCATTCGGAATGGGCCGCTGACACAGAAATAATCTTGGTCACATTAGATGTATCGGCACTATACACTAGCTTATGAAGTGATAATTACAACATTACAGAATAGAGGTGACCTCTCAATCGAAACGATTTCCTTCATATCGTAACTGGCTAAAATAATGATATTTCAGAATTATTTTTTATTTGAACAAACCATGTATTTGCAAGTGTCAGGGGTGGCTATGGGCGCCACTAGTGCCCCCTCAATAGCAAATTTATTTATGGATACTGTGGCGCCGTGGTCCCTCCTAGGCAGCTGCCTAGTGGGGGCGACCGGTCATCACACTTGATTCTATGCTTCAACGTGGTAGCTGAGGCCCTTCTAGTGTAGTTGTGGGCTTATTATTAAAGCAGTCCGAGTGGATGAGGCTGACACAGGAAAATTTGTTATAATTTTTTTTTATTTTTCTTTGCAGCGTCAAATTGGCAACAGGCCTTGATAAAGGTTCCCAAAACAGCAAACAGAAAGAAGGATAATTTCTCCAACAAAAACTTTCCAAAAGAGACATTCAACTGCTCTAGCAAAACAGTTTCTTCACTCTTTGCTTCTTAACTTAAATTCTTCTTCACTTAAGCAAAACACTTTAAACTCTGTTACATGCACAGTCCAGCAATCTTCTCAGCTTCTCCCAGCTGCTACAAACCAGCGTGTGATTATGTGCTGCCTCTTAGCTTAGAAACTAACAGCATTTTAACACAGCTCCAGCATTAGTAAAAATGGCTGCTTTTAAAGCATGAGGTTTTCTACCTTTTTTATCTGCCCTTCTCAATGGCATTATTTGGCACCAGCACTTCCTATACTTTCCACACAGCCTTCAATAAAACTTCTAAGCATTGCTTCTACAAAAACCACATTCCATAGATTCATCAGAGGACACTGGATTATCTTGATAAGACCCAATTTCCATCTCCTCCTCTGTGCTGTAAGGCTCAGGGCTTGGGACACGTTCTGGAACGTCTAGCTGTACTTTCTTTAAAAGTTTAAAAAGCTTTTCCCACTTGAGATTCCTTCTCCCCTTTGGAACTGGGTCAGAACCTCTTGCCCTTCTTCCCCTTATTGAATCAATTTCAGGAAATGTTTGGTTTACCTGGCTTGCAGAAACCCTTCCTCTCCAAGGCTTTCTGAATTGTTTGGTTATGGGCTCAGAGCTTGAGCTGCTGTCTTCAGAGTCAGAAATGTAGTTCTGAATCTTTCCCCAGCTCCTTTCTTGCCTCTGGCCCTGCCACTTGCCTTGGCAGTTATGGCTGGTCCCTTTAGAATCACCAGGTCTCACAGCCCTGCAGTGCTATCTCCTCTCCTGGCTTCTCTGGACTCTCTGCTTTCCTCTGCCTCTGTCCGTCTCTCTCTCACTTGCTGAGTGACGCAGTTTAAATGCTCTGTAGCCTGCTTCCTTCTCTGGCCCCACCCTCTCTCTCCCTGCAGCTGCTCTGGAGACTGGGTGTGGCTTCAGGCTAGCTCTGCAAGTGTGTGTTTTAGTTTCACTTTCTCTCTGGGACCTATGCTTAGGTGAGCCCATCCCCCACTTATGGAAAAAACCCTCTTTTTTCTCTCTTTCAGAGGGCTGTGCTGCACCCGCATCACCACAATACATATGAACAACGTTGGCTAGAAACATCCCCATATAAAGAACATCTGGCATTATGGAAATGTTACATTGACGACATATTCATGCTATGGAGGGGGTCAGTTAGTCTATTATTGGAATTTTTTGGATGGCTGAACAGGTTAGATCAGAAAATCCAGTTCACATATACTTACCATGGAGAAAGCATAACTTTTTTGGATGTAAAAGTTAAGAGAGGGATGAATGGAACACCTTTTTACAATATAACAGTGGACATCCAAAGCAATTAAGGGATAGCTTACCCCTCTCACAATTTATACGATATCGCAGGAATTGTTCTGAACAAACTGATTATAAATTACAATCTCGAAGATTGATGCAAGATTTTCAACATAGAGGATATCCAGAAGGAGTTATTAAGTCTGCGTATAAAAGAGCACTTTTTAATAATAGGGGTTTACTTCTGCGGACTAGTAAAACAGTAAGAACTGATGACAGCAACATAAATCACACTAGCAGATTTAGTAAATTCACATCAAAATCCCTACGAAAGCTTTCGTTTCACTAAAGCAAGGCTTCTTCAGGGGATTAAACTACCACATAGTAATGTGCTAAGCTACACATCTTCCTGCTCTCCGCCATGAAAGTCAGCAGTAGGGTTTTGAAGGAGAGTCTGCTATGTGGTAGTTTAATCCCCTGAAGAAGCCTTGCTTTGGCGAAACGAAAGCTTTCATAGGGATTTTGATGTGAATTTACTAAATCTGCTAGTTGTGCGCCTCTCTGCTTTCTTCGGTTTGGAGTTTACAGATATTGGAAAATCTACTGCGTTGCGGTGGAGCAGCTACGGGGTTGAAAATTTGAAGAGATAAGTACTTGTTGACCTGTATTGGTTGCTTATTGAATATAAGCTATTTATTTGTCCTCTTTTTTGTTTAGGAGGACATAACCTGTTCCTGTACTGCTCTATGCAGCAACTGCAGTATGATGACGCTTTTTGTATGATTGTGTATGTTGTGAATGGTGTATGTTTATAGTGGATGTTTTAGCAGTGTCTTACGTGTTTTCCCAGTCGTAATTAATGTGGTTTGAGGTTATTATAGATTGATGACTTTGGATGAGTATGGAGGCTATGTGACCTGTGATGTGAGCGTCAGCTATTCCCTATAGTGAATTTTCTCACTAAGGGGTATGTTTACTAAACTGCGGTAATGTTACATAATGCGCGTTATGTAACGTTAACGATCGTTAACGCATCATAACGCGCGTTATGATGTGTTAACGATCGTTAACGTTACATAACGCGTGTTAACCTAAATTAACGATCGTAAAGTTCCGCGGCACGGTAAAACACCACAGAAGGTGGAGAGAGGGCGGAGAGAAGGTGTCAGTGGGCGGAGAGTGGGCGGGGAGAGGCTCCCTTCACACTAACACGCTGATCTGAAGAGCTGAATCCTAACGTGATTGAAAACCTGCCGTTAGATGCACATTTGCAGGGGAGAGAAACCATTTCAGTGTCAGCAATGTACAGCATAGGCAGGGAAACATACAAAAAGTGATAAGTGTGATAAATGTGCCCAGAACAAAAGGGCACAGAAACATTGAAAATGACCCCAACAAACTAGAAAAAAACCATAACCAAGCTGGACAATAGTGATATTAATGGGAAACATCAACCCCCCCGAGAAAGATCCACAAAAAAGATATTACTCGTGGAAGGGTCTATGCTCCGTCCCCATACAAGGTGAATGAGCCCACAGTGAAATAGCGCTGTTCAGGGTTTTCCCTTCCATCGGACAGGGTTCCCATGGCATGCACATGTCCCGCAACATCAGGGCGGGCATGTCGGAACGGCAACTGGACAGATGCCGGAAAAGGGGATACAGAGGGCCGCAGGCGGCACATGCTGTGATGCAGCTGGGCCACAGTGCAGACTAGGGTGATGCCTAGGTGGCCCATATGAATGCTGAAACAGCAGAGTAGCCAGACAGCAACTGATGAAGGCCCAACATGGGCACGAGTGTGTTTCCCACAGTGTCACAGGGGATACATGCTGTGGCCACCCTGTCTCTGCAGGTGGTGGCCGGGCACCACAATGTCCCAGCCAGTGCCCTATGCCCTGTGCAGATGCATCCTGGCCAGGCCACCCTGTCCGGGCTATACCCATGGTACCTTGCTCCTCATTATGCACATTGGCAGGCCAATACTGGCAACAGTGCTGGCAGTGTGGGCTGTGGAGGGTGTTTGCAGCCACCACACACTGGATAGACAGACACACACTCCCACACCTATGCCAGCATTGTGCTACTATAGAGGTGTTTAGCAGCCCTGGCCACCACACCAGTCCTGGGCAGAGTGCAGGCATGGATATGGTACACAATACTGTTGGGGTTCACTCCCCAGGGTGGTTAACACTGTCAGACACCAGATCTGAAGCACACTCCACAGACATCAGAAAGGTTGCTATGATGGAGCTCAATCAGCAAACTGTGCTTAACGCAGGAATTGCTATCTGTCAGTAATCATAGCAACCTTTTGATAGCTGTGTACCGTATTCCCAGGTTTAGGGTGGTATTGCTAAGGTATGCAAGTGCTAGTATTGGGAGATGCACGCAGGGCCCAATGTCCTGCCTCTCCAGGAAACAATAATAAATGCAGTCTACTTCTTCTTAAACGATGGATAACAAAAATCAAAAGTCACGTCGTTTAATATTTAACCTCAGCAATGCAGAAACTAGACATATTTCATATATGAGGTGCTTGTCTCAGAAAAAACTGACCGCACTTAATCATGGGCTGATAGCCACTACTTAGTGCCAGCTTTTACATCAATGACCAAGCTCCCTCATTAGATGTTTCTTAAAGTCCATATTATTCATAATTTATCTTAAAAAAGGTCTCAGATTCTCCAGCAGCGGGCAATTCCAACGCCTTCAATCAGGCACCCCAAGCGTTTCGCAAAAAAGGTTCTTCAGGGAATTGTCCATCCGCGGCTAGATAAAAACAGAAACAAGCTGACTCCCACCCGGATGAAAAACATACTGATGTCAAATCTGCTGGAACAAACTTTCTTACTAAAGGCAGGACACGAATGCGTGAACATTGTAGTCGCTTAAAATGTAAGGTGCTTGAAGCACCAATAGTACAGCACTGTGTTAATGAAAATCATATATTTGAGCAATTACGTTGTTTTTGTTTAGATCAGGTGTCCTTTGCCATGCGGGGAAAGACGATAGCCGATACGCTCCTCTGGAAGGAGCAAAAATGGATTTTTACCCTGGATACAGTGAGTCCAAGGGGTTTAAATTTCCGATTGGATTTAATGTCCTGCCTTTAGTAAGAAAGTTTGTTCCAGCAGATTTGACATCAGTATGTTTTTCATCCGGGTGGGAGTCAGCTTGTCATTCATGCCGTTTGATTGGAACATGTGACAGAGCAGCCCTTTAAAAATGGAGGTTGAATTAAGATCTCGCATGCGCAGCGTTCATGCGAACTGGATTTCTAACTGTTAAGACTTTATCATGTTTGGTGTTTTCAGCGCATAATCGGCGTCTTGATATAAGGTTTGAGAATGAACATTTTTGAAATTCCAAGAGAAGCGATATGAAACATTGTATTAATTTCATTTGTTTCTGTTTTTATCTAGCCGCGGATGGACAATTCCCTGAAGAACCTTTTTTGCGAAACGCTTGGGGTGCCTGATTGAAGGCGTTGGAATTGCCCGCTGCTGGTCATCCGGCTAGCTTTTGAGCTGTGATAAGCTAAGTCTCTTTTCTTCCTTTCATAAAAAGATTTAGAATTTGAAAGTTTTCGAGGGAGAATCTGAGACCTTTTTTAAGATAAATTATGAATAATATGGACTTTAAGAAACATCTAATGAGGGAGCTTGGTCATTGATGTAAAAGCTGGCACTAAGTAGTGGCTATCAGCCCATGATTAAGTGCCGTCAGTTTTTTCTGAGACAAGCACCTCATATATGAAAGCTGCCTCTCCAGGAGGCATTGGCTAATGGAGCCTGTGGGTGTGGGTGTGTCTGCCCCTGTTGGCTGCTGCTTTACGGCAGAGGTTCCCAACTCCAGTCCTGGTGTGCCAAACACTGTTCGGGGTTTCATGCTGTCCCTCATGAATATGCATGAGATACATCTGCATACCATGGGGGTGGTGATAGATATGCAGCACAGGCATCTTTATTAGAGGCAGCATGGAACCTGAATGATGTTTGGCCCTCCAGGACTGCATTTGGGACTCTGCTCTAGGTAATGTGCCTGTTTATGGTGTCTGTGCTCTGTAGGGTAAAATGTAGGTGTTTTGGGCATGTTTACGTCATCTGCAATAAAGGTTCTGTCTGTATTAGCACGTTTTAGTAGTGGGTAAAAAAATGGGGGCTGGGTTGGCAGGAACCACAGCTGGGACTTGAACCTGTGACCTTCTGTTCCTGAACACACTGGCTGTGTGCACTGCACCACTGTGTTGCCACAGAGGCAGTACATTCCCTGTGGATACCATTACTGTTCATCAGACGGGGCCTGTCTTTTGCAATGCATGGCACCCACCTACACAGGGCTAGGCCACGGTCTGCTCTGGGCAGCTGCCACTGCCCCCTCCATCACCAGTGCCCCTCTGCCACCCTGCTGACATGCCCTTCTGCTGTTGGTGCTGGTGGAGCGCAGTCTCAGGCCATCCAGTGTGCGGGTAGGCAGCTGCCTATGGTGCGGGTTCTGGGGTAGGGGTGCCTGCATAGGTGTCCACGCTTCCCCCCAGCACTGCCTGCCACTGTTCTGTGCCCTTGGGGGTCCCTACTGGGTACTATCCCCTGTGACATTGTGGGAAGCACACTCGTGCCCATGTTGGGCCCTCATCAGTTTCTGTCTGGCTGCTCTACTGTTTCAGCATTCCTATGGGCCACCTAGGCATCACCCTAGACCGCACTGTGGCCCAGCTGCAGTACAGCATGTGCCGTCTGCAGCCCTCTGTGTCCCCTTTCCCAGCATCTGTCCAGTTGCCCATTCCGACATGCCCACCCTGCTGTTGTGGAACATGTGCACCCCATAGGAAACCTGTCCAATGGAGAGGGAAACCCTGATGAGCGCAATTGCACTGTGGGATCATTCACCTTGTATGGGGACAGAGCGCAGACCCTTCCATAATTCATATCTTTTTTTTGGAACCTTCTCGGGAGTGCTTTTTGATGTTTCCCATTAATATCACTATTGACCAGCTTGGTTATGATGTTTTTATATTTTGTTGGGGTCATTTTCAATGTTTATTTGCACTTTTGTTCCTTGCACATGTATCACACATCACTTTTTTGTAGGTTTCCCTGATTTTGCTGTACATTGCTGACAGAAATGGTTTCTCTTCCCTTTAAATCAGCTCTAACGCCAGGGTTTCACTGGCGTTAGTTTTGAGCCTCGGATTTCACATCGTTAGTGTGCGGGGAGCCTCTCCCCTCCCACTCTCCACCCATTGACCCCTTCTCTCCACCCCTGGGGAGCCTTCCTCCGCCCTCAGGGAGCATTTACTCCACCTTCAGCGCTCGTTTGCGCCACTGAGCACCGCTGCGCACGTTAGCGCACGATAAGTTGCCTTATCACACTGTAATGCGCCATTATCATGCGATAAGGTGCCTTATCGTGCGATAATGTGTCAGAGCGCACATTAAGACGGTTTAGTAAACATGCCCCTTAGAGTTTTGATCTTATTGTATATAGCCCTGGTCGTGTTCTTAATGTGTTCCTTGAAGTTGAGCTGTTGATCTAGGGTAATGCCCAAGTGTCCAATGGAAGACTTGCCAGGGAGCTCTGCATCTCTAACCTTTAAGGTAGTAGGGCGGGGGTGGGGGCAAAGTCTTTGTTCCTTGTGATAAATAGTACCTCAGTCTTCTTGAAATTGATGCGCAGGTTCTGAGCTTGGAGCCAGTTCGTGATTGCATCGAAGCAGTCAATTAATGGGGATAGGTCTGGATGCATGATTTTGAGTGGTGCAAGTAACAAAACATCATCTGCGTATATCAGGCCTTGGATGTTGAAAGAGCGGATGATTTCGCAAATGGGTTGCATGTAAACGTTAAAAAGTAACGCAGACAAGGAGGAGCCTTGTGGTACACCTTGGTGTTGTTTGAAACTTTAAAGACAGTCCATGGTACTAAAGCTAAACAAAATCCATTGTTTCATAAGGGTTTAGCCATTTTAAAGAGGCAGGTGTGTAGGGCTGAATGTCTTTGGAGGAAGAATAAAACCACTCAAATTCAAGTTGTATTTAGAATGGGCCATTGCTTATAAATGGAGTGTTAGAACCTCAAAACAGGCCCATTTTTCAAAATGTATTCCAAATAGCCACAGTCCAGTTAAGGAACTATTTCATACTGTATAATGGACCAGCTCACTGGAGAAAAAGACCAGGCTGAAACTGCCATCAGCTCATCAAACTTAACGGCAGATGAGATGTTGACATTCTTCTATGACAAGATGCAGGGCCTTTATATACCAGTGCCCCCTCCAAATACAGCTACTTCTGTTTTAGAGCCTCTTGATGGATGCTGGTCCAGTCAGTGATACACCAAGATGACATTTTTTCACCCTGTAGCTTCCATTGTCAAGTGCCAGCAGTGGCGGCGGAGGTGGGCCTTGGTGGGGGGATGGAGCTGGATAGTAGTGTGGGTCCTGGCAGCGGCGGTGGAGCCACAGAGATGGGCACTGGCAGGGCAAGAGAGATAGTGGCTTAATGGGGGAGAGAAGAGACAATGAAAAAGGGCGACAAAGTGAGAGAGGATATTGTGAGTAGGGGGGACAAGAATAGTGATAGGTGATGGACATGAGGGGAGGAAATGCTGAACAGAGAGGAAATAGGGTGACAGGGGAGTTGTTGGACATGGGTGAATAGGACATAGGAGGGATCAGATGCTGAATATGGGGGGAAAGGTGATAGGGTGATGCTGGCATGTGTAGCTGGAGGATTAGGGACACAGAGACACAGAGGGAATCTTAAACACATGGGGGTGAGAAATAGGGTGACGGGGATGATGGTGGGTGCAGGGGGGAGTAGGGACGAAGAGGGGAGTTTTTGGACATAGGAGGGGGATAGAAACACACAGCTGGACATGGGAGAAGTAGAGTAGGAATATAGAGAGGAGATGCTGGGCATAGGAGGGGGGATAAGGACCCAAAAGGGGGTATGGGGGTAAGTAGGAAGACAGCTAGGAGATAACCATGGAGATGGGGATAAAGAGAAGAGATATTGAACAAAGTGGGGAGAAAGTGAGAGGAGATGCCGGAAGGAGAAGGAGATACTAAGATGATACTAAGAATATTGTTCAAAACATTACTACTAACTTTCAAGGCCACTAAAAGCATCACCTCCTCCTCTCTAATAGACCTCATTCAGGCCGTTCCACCCAACAGATCCAGGAGAACGATATCAACAAATACTCTAATCATCCCTAAAGCAGCGACAAAATGCCTATCAGTGACATCTAACAGGGCTTTCAGATTCTATGCCCCTAAGTACTGGAACGCTCTACCCCCAGAGATTCGTGCTGTCACTGATCTATACCTTTTCAGAAAGGCACTCAAATCCCACCTCTTCCCCCAATATTACTTGACCAACTAACCAATCTTAATCACTACCCAAACTAAGAACAAATCCTGTTATGTATACTTGTAAATACTCTTGTAAATACTCTTGTAAATAGTTGCAGTAATGACGTCCCATGTTTTATCCAAGTTCTCTGACCTTGTTCTCTGTAAAACCTAACAGTTTGTTGTTATGGTATGTTGTTATATTGTGAACCGCGCTGATTCTGAATAGAGCGGTATATAAGAGCCTGTAATAAATAAAATAAATAAATAATAAAATAATAAATAAATATAAATATAAATCCTGAAAGAACAGAAAAAGAGAAAGGAGATGCTGGGGAAGGGGTGTAGACTGGGGAATAAGAGGATGAGAGAAAGAGAAGGACAGTAAAAAGAAGATTGAAGACTGGATTGTAAGAAAGAGTGAAATCTGAGTGGATAGAGAGACAAAAAAATAAATGGAAGAAAGATGAAAGGAAAAGATCAATGTCAGAGATGGATATAGAGGAGGAAATGAAGAAGACAGGAAAAGAGAGAAGTGGGCAAATGGACTACAGATCCTGGAGAGAATGATAAGAGAAAACAAAGGAAAGCACAATCCAGAGACTGGGATCAACATAATTAGAAAAATAAAATGGTCAAATAGCAAATGCAGAAAAAATATTTGTTTTTAATTTAGTCATTGGAATATATCAGTTTTAGGAATTTATATAATCTTTTATTTTAATATTTGGCACAAATGCATTGCAGTTTCTATTTCTCTGGTGTTGCACTGAACGCAGAGTCTGGTTTCTTGGGATTTCAGTTTAATTTTCGTCTACATATTTCTATCGTCTGTTTGTGGTAATTTGTTCTGTACTTGATGAGGGTCTCTCGGTGTTTAGAATGTGAGACTAAGACCAGGTATTCTGGTAGTGGTGAGTGTCTGTGTAGGGATCTGTAGTAATGCAGCTTGTTTTTCTCAATAGATGGCCTTTTTCTAGGTAGGTCCTCATTGGTGCTGTTATGGAATGGTAGATTTCTTCTTCCAGAATGATTTTTGTAGGATTTTGTCTTATTTCATAATATGCCTAGAACTTGAGAAGGCTGATGTTGTTGTAGACTAGATAAGCCATATGGTCTTTTTCTGCTGTCATGTTTCTATGTTTCAGTGTTATTGTCAGATTTGTTTTTTGTATGGTGAGTTCTAGGAGTGGAGGAGTAGCCTAGTGGTTGGGGCAAGGTACTTCAGGCCGGAAGGTTGGGGGTTCAAATCCCACTAGAGGACAGCAACCTTGGGCCGGAAGGACTGGGGTTTCTAGTCCCACAGGTGCTCCTTGTGGTCTTGCGCAAGCCACTTAACCCTTCATAGCCCATGTTCCCTGTAAAATAGTTATCTCCAAGTTATAATACCCTGTTCAATGTAATTTCAGTTTGTTCAATGTAAACCACACTGATGCAGAATAGTGTGGTGTATAAGAGAATGTAAATAAATAAAATAAATAAATACAGGGAAATGTCCAAGTTCTGTTCTGAAGCGAGGGAGGGAGTGAAAAATTACAAGTTAAAATAAAACCATTGAAAGCTAAATATCATCATTTTGTGGTGCTCCTTTCATTTGCAAAGCAATATAACCTGCAGATCTTTCCAAATTTTCAGAAAACTGTGTTCATGAGAAACTAGCTCAACTTAAAGTAGACAAAGCAATGGGACCGGATGGGATACACCCTAGAATACTGAGGGAACTTGGGAACGTTATAGCAGCTCCACTGACTGACCTTTTCAATGCCTCGTTGGAGTCGGGAGTGGTGCCAAAGGACTGGAGAGAGGCTCATGTGGTGCCTTTACATAAAAGCGGAAGTAAGGATGTGGTTGAAAACTACAGGCCGGTTAGTTTAACTTCGGTGGTGAGTAAATTATTGGAAACGCTGCTGAAAGAGAAAACAGTGAGATTTCTGGAGTCCAGCAGATTACAGGATCTGAGGCAGCATGGATTCACCAGAGGCAGGTCTTGTCAGACAAATCTGATTGATTTCTTTGACTGGGTGACCAGGGAGTTGGACTGAGGGAGAGCCCTAGATGTGGTGTATTTAGATTTGAGTAAAGCCTTTGACGCTGTTCCTCACAGGCGACTTATAAACAAACTGAGCACCCTAGGTATGGACCCTAAAGTTACTACGTGGGTTAGAAATTGTTTGAGTGGGAGGCGACAAAGGGTACAGGTAAATGGAGCTCACTCTGAGGAGAAGGATGTTACCAGTGGTGTGCCCCAGGGATCTGTCCTTGGTCTGATTCTTTTTAAGATCTTTGTTAGTGATATAGCAGAAGGGCTGTCGGGTAAGGTTTGCCTCTTTGCGGATGATACCAAAATCTGCAATAGAGTAGACACCCAGGAAGGTGTAGATAACATGAGGAGGGATCTAGCTAAGCTTGAAGAATGGTCTAGAATTTGGCAGCTGGGATTTAATGTTAAAAAATGTAAGGTCATGCATTTGGGCTGCAGCAACCCAAGGGAGCAATATAGTATAGGGGGTGAAGTACTTTTGTCCACTAAAGAAGAGCGGGACCTAGGCGTGGTTGTGTCTGATGATCTTAAAGTAGTTAAACAGGTAGAAAAGGCAACAGCAAAAGCTAGAAGGATGCTTGGGTGGATATGGAAAGGAATGGCTAACAGAAAAAAGGAGGTGATAATGCCTCTGTATAAGTCTTAGGTGCAACGTCATTTGAAGTATAGTGTGCAATTCTGGAGATCGCACCTTCAAAAGGATGTGAACAAGATGGAGTTGGTGCAGAGGGTGGCTACTAAAATGATTAGTGGTTTTCATTATAAAGCATATGAGGACAGACTTAAGGATCTTAATATGTACACCTTAGAGGAAAGGCGAGATAGGGGTGATATGATTGAGATGTTTAAATACCTCTGTGGCATAAATGTTCAGGGAGAGAGCCTCTTTCAATTGAAAGCAAGTTCTGCTATGAGAGGACATGGGATGAGGGTGAAGGGAGATAGATTCAGGAGTGATATGCGGAAATATTTCTTTATGTAAAGAGTAGTGAATCCGTGGAATAGTCTCCCAGTGGGGGTGGTAGAGATGAGGACTGTAACTAAATTCAAAAAAGCATGAGACAAACACAGAGGATCTCTAAGGGGTATGTTTACTAAACTGCGGTAATGTTACCGACTACACGTTATGTAACGTTAATGCTCGTTAGGTAACGTTAACGCACAGTATGTAACGTTAACGTGCGTTAACGTTACTTAACGATCGTTAACGTCCCCTGCCACGGTAAACACCACAGAGGGTGGAGAGAGGGCGGGGGGGAAGGGGTCATTGGCCGGCAAGTGGGCGGGGAGAGGCTCCCTGCACACTAACGCGCTGAACTGAAGGGCTGAATCCTACCGCGAATGAAAACCTGCCGTTAGATGCACGTTTGCAGGAGAGAGAAACCATTTGAGCGTCAGCAATGTATAGCATAAACAGGGAGCCCAAGAAACGTGATAGTAGTGCTCCATGACCAGCACCAGCATAGTGCCCAAGTATGAAAGGCCACTATGGCGATGGTGCAAGTGGGGAATAGGAGGCTGCAGGTGGGACATGTAGCGGGGGCATCAGGGGCACGGGTTGTACTAGGCGGGTGTCTAGGTGGCACATAGGAAAATAGAAACCGGAAATCATCATGACAGCAGCTGACAAATTCCAAATACAATCCACCTACATCTACCTGGTCCACCCGAGCTAACAGTTGCCATGGCACTGAGCTGACATACCCACAGCCAACCCTTCCCCAAGTGGAAATAACAGACTATTGGTAGGCGGTGATGGGGGGGGGGATGTGAGGATGCTCATGTATGCCCCATGTCCCAGACCCCGCTCCCTAGGCGACCACCTACCCACACAGTGGATGGCCTAGGACTGCGCACTACCAGCACTGACAGCATATGGCCATGTCAGCATGACAGGGGGGGGGGTGTGCCCATGCTGGAGGGGGCAGTGGCACCTGCCTGCAGTGGACCTAGGCCATTCCCTGTACCAGTATGTGGTGTGCAGTGCAACATAAAAGGTCTGGCTGAGGAAAGGTACAGGGAGCCCCAGGGACAACCATGCATCTGTGGCAACAGTGTGGTGCAGTACACCCAGTGAGTGTGCCCAGAAGCAGAGGGTCACAGGTTCAAGTCTCAGCTGTGGTTCCTGCAGAGCATGTCCCTATGTTTTACCCTACAATGCAGATACAACAGCAACATGTGCAGAGCCCAAAGCAGCGGCGAACAGGGGTACAAACACCCACTCACACAGGCTCCACAATCAAAAGATTGATTTATTTTATTTATTTAAAGGGTATTTCTATCCCGCCTTATCCTTCAATCAAGGCGGTGTACACATCAAACAATCAATGGCAATGGTGCTTATGTTAGATAAGTCTATGTGCAGTGAGGGTGCATGGGTGTGGGTGTGCTGATTAGTGTGAGCTATTTACAACATGTGCTTTTTATAGTTATATACAAGGGTTAGTCGGTTCTGCAGTGGGCTGCGATTGAACTTCAATCGAGTCTGAGGTTGGTCCAAGTCTGTAGAGTCTGGCTATGTGCTTGGGCCGTAGTGCTCAGTGAAGAGTACTGTCTTTAGGTGTTTCCAGAAGTCCTTCGGATCTTCAGTTGATCGTAGGTCGTCTGGGAGTGTGTTCTATATTGTTGGAGCTGCCAGTGATATGGCTCTTTGTGTGGTGGATTTGCATGCTTTTGTGTAGTTGCTTGGGGTGCTGAGTGTGTCTGCTGTGGTCTTTCTTCTAGGTCTAGTGCTGGCGTCAGGGAGTATGAGGGCTTGGAGGCTGAGTGCAGAGCTCTTGTGTTTGATTCTGAATATGTTTAGTATCATTTTGTATTTGATGCGGTGGCTGATTGGGAGCCAGTGGAGGTCTTTTAGGATGGGGGTGATGTGGGCTTGTGTTGGAGAACTGGTGATTATTCTGGCTGCCGTGTTTTGAGCCATTTGAAGTGGCCTGAGTGATTGTTTTGGCATGCCGTTGTAGATCGGATTGCAGAAGTCAAGTATGGGAGTTATAAGCGCTTGGCAGACTGTGCGGAAGTGGTCTTGTGTGAGTAGGGGCTTGAGGCGTCTGATTATTCTCATGTTATAGTATGCGTTTTTGGCGGTTCTTCTGATGTGTGATTGTAGGTTCAACACTCTGTCGAGTGTTATTCCAAGGTATTTCACTTCGTTCTTCAGTGGTATTGCTGTGTTGTTGGTTTTGATGAAGGGTGGGGGGCTGAAGTTGATGTTTCGTGTGATGATGAGTGCTTCTGTCTTGCTGTCGTTTATGGCTAGGTTGTTGTGCATGAGCCAAGTTGACATGCTGTTGAGACAGTTTGTTATTTTGGTGTAGTCGAGGCTGTCGAGGTTGATTGGCGTGTATATCATGATGTCATCTGCATAGATTGTGTAGTCTATTTTGTGTGCTTTCATGATGTTGCCGATTGGTTGGATGTATAGGTTGAATAGTAGTGTGGATAGTGCGGATCCTTGTGGCACTCCTTGCTTGATCTTTGCGGTTTGTGAGATGTTGGATCCGATCTTGACTTGGAACAGTCTGTCTGTTAGGTATGAGTTGAACCATTTTAGTATGGTGCTGGTTATTCCAATGTTCTGTAGTCTGGTTAGGAGGATTCTGTGCTCCACTGTGTCAAATGCAGCTGATATGCCTAGGAAGATCATTAGTGTTCCTTGTTTGTAGTTGTCTATGGTCTGGATTATGTCATTGAATAGGTATAGCAGTAGTGTTTCGACTCCGTGGTTTGGGCGGAAGCCATGTTGATGTATATCTAGTGGGGCATGTGCGTCGACGTGGTCCTGCAGCTGTTGTTGCACTGCCTTCTCTATGATTTTAGCCAGAAGTGGTATGCTGGAGATTGGTCTGTAGGCTGCTGGATTGCTTTTGTCTAGAGTGGTTTTCTTTGGGATCAGCCTTATTGTGGCTAGCTTCAGCTGGTCTGGCATGGTTCCTTGCATCAGGGAGTTGTTTACCATGTTGTGTATGAGGCTGATGAAGTTTTCCTTAGTTGCCTTGATCCATGGGACCGGGCATGGGTCTGTTGGTGCGGTGTTTGTGTTGAGAGCTGAGATGATATCTGAGATTTGCCTTGTGGAAGGAGTGTTGAACTTGTTCCAAGTTGTGGTGGGCATGGTTGGGTTGTTGGTTCCTTTAGATGTTTGTTGTGGTGAGTAGCCTAGCTTATCTTGAATATGATCTGCAAAGGTTTGTGGGTCTATCTGTATGTCTTTATCGGAACTTGGTTCGTTGGTTAGATTTTTTACTATCTTGAAAAACTCTCTGGGTTTGTTGTATGCTTTCTGGATGGTGTTTGTGTGGTGTTCTCTTTTTGTTTGGTTAATGAGCTCATTGTAGTTCCTTTGTTGAGTTAGGTATAAGGCGTAGGTGGATGGAGATTTAGAGCATCTCCAGTGGCATTCTATCTTCCTCAGATCTCTTTTTGCATTGCGTATGCTTTTGGAGTACCATGGGGTGAGCTGTCTCTTGGTGCTTGTTGCTGTGCCTGCTTTGGCTTTGGCTGCTGCATTGATGATAGTGTTCCATTTGCTTACTTGTTCGTTCAGATCGTGCGTTTCTGGGTCGAGGTAAGGTAGCTTGTTTTGTAGGAATTGGTCTTTGTTGAAAGCTTTAAATCTTCTTTGTCCGTTTTGTGTCTGGAGAGTGTCTGGAGATGCATGGAGAGTCAGGCTGTTGGCCCCAGCATTGAGCTGCAGCTATCACCAGGGCACTACCACTACCTCCTGCACAGTTTAGCAATGTCAGCACTGTGATCAGGACCAGTGTGGAGGGCAGGATTGCCAACCACCCCTATCTGTGCACAATGCTGCAATAGGAGTGTGTGTGTGTATGTCTATCCATTGTTTTGTGGCTGCCCAAACCTCACCAGGCCCACAATGTCCCACTGTTACCAGCGTTAGCCTGAATATGTGCATAATGAGGAGCAAAGTGTTGTGGGTATGGCCCGGACAGGGCGGATTGGCCAGGTTGCATCTTCACAGGGTGTGGGGCAATGGCTGGGACACTGTAGTGCCCGACCACAGCCTGCATGGACAGGGTGGCCACAGCATGGCATGCTGGGAGGGCACTCACTCTGACCGAGCAGTGACCATGCCATGTCTAGTGTCACCCGTGAAGGTCCCCAGAGGCTAAAAGTGTGGGTATTTCATCGGGGCATTCTCTTAAGTAGCAAGGGGAGTGGTACAAAAGGCATTGCAATGCCCTCTGGGAGTTGTAGTCCCACAAGCTAACGAAAGAATTAAGTTGTAGTCGAGTAGCAAGGCTTAAGACAGGACTTTTTATTTCCCCTTCCCGGGCGGATTTTCAAAGCAAAGGATATAAGAACAAAATGACCATATGGCTGGTACAAAATAAAAGGAACAACCGGAACAAAAATACTGCTTATTGTCAGCTTAACAGTGGAACAGAAAAAGGTATTTTAAACAGTCCTTTTCACTCAAGGTAAGTTTCCTCACTTCCTTTCCTTAGCAAAACCTCCAGAAACCTCTTCAGCATAAAGAAGTGATTTCATCGGACAAAGTAAATGTACAATCCATACAATTCTCAGAAGCAGGCTCCTCATATAAATCACATTGCATTTCTTCACACTCCTCTTCTGAATAAAGTCCTTTTGGATTGCAACTCACGTTATTCTTAAACAGTCTCTCTGTATGGCTGAGAGTGTTCCCCTCCTCCTCACAGCTAGAGTAGAATGGGAAATTACCGCATTCTCTGGATTTTCTATTTTGAGAGCCACATAACTCTTGGTAAGTGCAGGGAAATTCTTCACTTTCTATGTCTCTTCTATTAGAAACAATAAGCCTACCTTTACCCTCTCTCTGCTCAGAGTTTCTCGGTACAACAGAGCCTTGCCAAGACGAAAGCATTTTACTGCTTTTCTCTCTCTGTTTTCCCTTGGGCCTGAAACTCCCTTCAGGGTAGAAGCTCTCTCCCTCCTTGTACCTGTTACTTGGTAGGTTTGCTTTCCTAAGCGTGGGTCCAGGAATATCCCCTCTGCCCTCTTCCTGGCAAAGTTCACTGGGCTTTTGCTTAGCTGTGCCCTGCTCTCTGAAGCAGTTTCTCGGGGCTTCTTCAGCTGCTCTGGTTCTACCAGGTTTCCAAGTTCCTCCCATCCTCCAGTTACCAGCTGTTCTCTTCCAGCTACCAACGGTGCTGTATTTCCCTCGTGGTCTCTCCTGTGGTCTCTCCCGTGGTCTCTCCTCACTAACCTCCGGTAAGTGAATTTTATCTGCGTGTGACTTAGTGTTTGCTTGGGCTCCGCCCCCTCCCAGCTGCCCCTCATTATCTAATGAGCTGTGAGCTAGCTTGCTATTTGGGCATGCTCTCACACCTTGTGATGCCGTTTGTGTATGTTGCCTATAGCAACTCTGGGCCATGTGCTGCACTGAGCTGTCAGTGTCAGATCTGTTTTGCTCAACTTTACCTATCTCCATAGGCTCTGACTGATCTACCCCATGACACTAGGTTCCCACATAGTGTTCTATATTATCTGCCTCCAGTGGTCCTGTTGTGTCCCCACAATCACTGAGATGCCTGCTTAGTGCACATAGTTTCTTTGTGAGCATGCACTATGGACTGGCTAGTGGACTGTCTGCAGTTAGACCGTGCATGGTTGGAACACCTATACGGTGCAGTCTGACTGTGCTGTCTGCTGGTGACTGGCAGACAGTGGTGTGAGGCAGTTGGGGTTTTCCAGAGCTAACCCCCATCATTGCTGCTGGTCTGCCACTGCCCCAGCCACAGGTATGGCTTTAGCCCACCAACCCTGGAGGGCTGTCACATACTAGAAGGATGGAGGTTGCTTCACAGGGTCTGGGGCACCTGTTCCTTACCTACAAAAAGGGTGATGTGAGCCCTTTGGGGTATGTAGTGCATACCACTTTGAACTATCAAGGCACTGCTACACAAACCTCATGCAAGTTTGGAAACCCCTCTGCCCTGATAACAGGTGCCCATGTCAGCCAGACCCTAACACAGGGTACACACTAATCTGGGTGGTGACTGGTCCCACAGGGCCACAGGTGACTGCAAGATACAGATAGACACCAAATTAACTTCAGCTGCACTGCAAAGAACACCTGTCACACACTGGCAGTAATGGGGATGTACAGCAGGGCCTATCTCTAGCACCACATGTACTGCGGACCTAGTGCTGGGCACCCATCCTATCCCTCAGGGAGAACACAGAACCTGCACAATGGCATGGTCTGTAGCTACTCTGTGCCAGTATCACGCAATGTCAGTTCGTATTTCCGAGCTGAGGTACCAGAGAGGTGCAGACCCCATTTGCTGATCAGCTGTAGACAGCAATTCAGCATGTGCATTGTATCATGGGTACTGGTGGGGTTACCCTATCCTGGCACTCAAAGCATACAGTTTGTGCGGTGACTTGCAGTCCTTCTGTACCCAGCCATTGCTGTGACATACACCACGAAGGTATAGCCTATTGGTTTATACAATGCCATTCTTGGCAGTGTTCATGGGTTCAATTCCTCATTGTTCCCTCCTCCCATGCCTGTCCTACTCAAATAGTGTGCATGCCTGTAGCAGTCATATTTTTGCAGATTTGTGCTGCCAGCCCATAATACCCTCGCAACAATTGCCAACATTCCCTCGGACCGTCTATCTGCGTCTGTCAGCTGTGTAGAGTCCTGTCTGCCTGTGCAGGCTGTCACCCCATGTCATGCACTGCTACACTTTCCTGCATTGCGCCTCTTCATGCTTGCCTCGCCTGTGCCTGATCTGCATGGCACCACTACTCCTCTGTCCACCCATCATTGTAACTATCTTGCCACCTCTGCCTCCACTGGGGGACAAGTATTCCCATCATCTGCCACCAACTGTCTTTCCAGTACTTTACATTGCCAACACCCTGTGCAGTGGTACAGTTGCCCCCACCATGTTTGTCGTCAGTACTGGCAACCATATTGGATGCCCACAGATCCAGCGTCTCCCAACTCTCCCTCCTTCACTCACTTGTTCATTGCCTTTCCTGAGTGCTCTATCTATATTAGGGCTACATCTGTCTTTGTTCCTCACAGGTCATGCATGTCATCCTGCAGCACCTTGCAGCCCTTAGGCCACACTAACCTAGGGCACCATAACCTTGTTAGCAATGTTCCCTCTAATTTTCTGTAGGCTGTGTGCGCATAAAATATCAGCTGTGCAGTTTTGAAGGAAGGTTAAAGTTTTGTGCGCCACATAACGACACTCGGAGTTATATACTTTAAAATTTGACTACACGTCAGAATACAGTATGTACACCACATTGATTTTAATCAAATTAAATGAAAATAGGCGATTACTAAATGAAGCAGAAAATTTCTAGTAATTACAATAACTTTTAAATTTTAAGATGTCTGTGTTGTTTTCTATCAGAATCAGAACCGTAATTTTTGTGCACTCTGTTGTAAAGTATGTGCGCTCGCTCGGTGAGGTGTGTGCGCGCGCACACGTGCACAGCTTAGAGGGAACAGTGCTTGTTAGGCCACCGTAACCTATGGTTCCGTAACCCAGGGTTCCGTAACCTAATACGGCGCATAGCCTAAGGAGCCCTACTGTATAGGGCACCTTACAAAGCGCCTTATGAGGCACCTTATAAGGCACCTAACAAGGCACCTTACTTATACGGCACCTTACAAGGCACCTAACAAGGCCCCCTACAAGGCGCCTTGTAAGGTGCCTTATAAGGTGCCTTGTAAGGTGCTTTGTAAGGTGCCTTATGAGGCGCCTTGTAGCGCACGTTAGTTTGTAACATGCGTTAGCTGATATGGCCTGCTGTAACGATGCACCGCCCATGCCTTTATATGGCCATCTGTACCTTCACCGTGGAAGCTAACGCGAATGACATTACCGCAGTTTAGTAAACATATCCCTAAATGTAAAAAGGGGACTGTTGTAGTTGTTGATATGGAAGGACAGACTAGAAAGGCCATGTGGTCTTTTTCTGTCGTCATATTTCTATGTTTCTATGTTACTATATCGTAAATGTGCCATGAGAAAAATGTCACTCATTGGCCTTCAATTTTACTCATTGGAGAGGTAAAGTTCACTCTTTGGAATGGGCCATTGGGCCATCCTTGACATCTCTGCCTTTATTATAGGATAAGATATCAAATCTTGACCTTGGCCCATAAGATCTTCTATGTGGGGCTCCCTCGGTATCTATCTGACTGGTTAATACCATATGTTCCATCCTGAACTCTCCATTCACTTCAGCAGAATAGATTAGTATTACCATCTACTGCTAGAGCTCATCTTGATATTACTCATCAAACTGCTTTCTATTATCCAGCTCCCCACCCTGTGGAATGCTTTACCACATGATATAAGAATGGAACCCTCATTTCCCAAACTCAAAACTGCACTGAAAACGTTTTACTTCGAGCAAGCCTTTATCTAATCTTGAAGGGGATAGAACTGTATTCTGTAGGGGGTTATAACTGGTGACA
The DNA here is from genome assembly GCA_033557465.1 of Ichthyophis bannanicus. NCBI lineage: Eukaryota > Metazoa > Chordata > Amphibia > Gymnophiona > Ichthyophiidae > Ichthyophis > Ichthyophis bannanicus. The sequence continues at coordinate 613,856,559 of CM066035.1, forward strand.
GAATATGAATGCTATGAATACTTTTACTACCTTTGTTTTGGGGACTGTCTCCTCAGGTCAAATTATGACTTTATTTCTTGCATGTATTTTTATTTTTTGTTTGTATTATTAATGGTCTGTAAACGGCTTTGGTGTCACTGGTGAAGGACAGTATAGCAAATACAAGTAAACATAAACACAGTAATTGCTATGGAAGGGCAGACTGATAGGCCGAATGGTCTTTATCTTCCATAATGCTTCTATTTCATATGAATTCACATCCCTAGGAAATTTATGGAAAGCATCACATAGTTTGAATGATGGAGCTATTTAAAAATTGTAGGGATGTACTCGATCAAAAAGGAAGTTTGGTGCATGCTTGTTTTAAATGTATTTTTCCTTTTCTTGTGCATGAATTGTATGGATGCTAGAACTTTTTTAAGCATTCAAATCAATTGTGCATATATTAATTCATAGATATATGTATACACAAGCAAACTGTTTACAATTTCAATTTTTAGGCACCCATACAAACTGAATATGTTCTCCTGTATGCATACTCCTAGAAAATTGCCCCCCTAATGATTCCTTGCATTTTGCAAATTCTTTTCTAAATTATCTTTATTGGACAGCAGCTGAAACAGTGGAATTTGGCATGAAAACCTTATATTTAGCACAAATTCAAATCTCTTTCAATTTTGTGGGCAGGTTTTTCGTGATTTTTCTAGCCTAATCCTTCAGGATAAATTTCAAATTCTCCACATTGGAAGAAAGTCTACACATACATTTTACCCACATGCTTTGCACCAATGTGACGGTACAAGTATACTTTTGCTTTGAAACTTGCCATGGGAACAAACAGTGCATTATTTTTCCATGAATAACACAGCTTGCAAAGTTCAACACAAGCTGTATTATTCAATTTACATAATAATGATGTGATTTGAATACACTGCTTGCTTTGCGTCTCATTACTACCTAATGTGTGTTGTAGAAAACTAACATGCATTAAGGCAAAATGACACACTTTTGCCATTTAACACACACTATTTGGCGTATAGCGTGTGTTATTTCCTTAATACACATTATTAGCTACACCCTAATGCAGCTAAAACACTTTTTACTTGCATAAATTACTTTGAAACTGAACTTTAAATCTTCCTTATGTCCCCATGAATTGATCCATTAGAGTTTAAATGTAGACATCCATAAAAAAGAAAATACACTTTTAACTTGGTTACTGCATAGCCTGAGAAAACGTCCTAGCGCAATACCGTGCAAAAGGAAAATTCATATATGAAGCATATACTCCATCTTTTTTGACACTGTCTTCATCTAATTCAGCCTAACATTTCAGGCCACATTTTCTTAACTATTCAATTTATATTTGTATGCACTGAAAGTATTCAACAATGGGAATGCTTTTGTTCTCTGAAAGAAAAAACAACACTTTTATTCCAGCCAAATTCTTTAGTTCATGGCCTGACTTCATTTGCTTCTAATACTGATGTTGATTATTTAAAAAAAATACCTTTTGTCTGAAATTGCTCTCACTTTCTTAGCAAAAGCATCAGTCCAGTCTGTCCATTCTGCCTATTCAGTGACCAACTCTTTGGACAGCGACAAAGGTGCTGGTATTAAATATGCTTGATTATTGCAGTGTCTTATAGGCAGGCCACCCTGGAAAAACGATGATGTAATTACAAATTATTCAGAATATGGTTGTATGGTTAGTAGTTAGATGAAGGAGGTAGAAACTGCTCAGCCCTATTAAGTGGTTTCCATTGACTTTAGTGGTGAACATGCAAAATTTAAAACGTTAGTGTTGGCTTTTAAGAACTTGCACACAAATTACTTGAAATATTTGATGGGCTAGACTGGTATTCTCTTGTAAACCTATTGCTCTCCAGTTAGGGGTGCCCTCAAGTCATTCTAAAAGGGGGTATATGCATAAAAACTAGGCAAATACATGAATCGTCATTAGTGAATTTCATATTTATAATGTGTATTCATGCAGCCAGACAGACTGGAACCAATTTAGGAGGAGGAAGTCAAGGAGGGATCGGCAGACAGCATAAGACAGTAGATCCAAACATAATACAAATCCTTGACAGGATTCCCTGCCTGAGTTCTGCAAATCCCATGGATGATGCAGTCACAGCAGGGGTGGAACACACTTCCCAGCCCAAGCTCCAGAGAATCATTATGTTTCTGACTTTCAAAGAGTGATGAAGGAGTGCTGGCTGGGATTTAGGATTAGAAAGGAAAAAACAAACAGCAGCTTGGTGTGGGTTTAGAAATGGAAAGGAGAAATAAAATACCAGTGTGGCTGTACCTGGGGTTTAGGATTGGCTTGGGCTGTCTGGGGCTAAGTATTGGAAAGAAGAAACAGCACAATGTCAACCTGATTGAGGAACTGAGGAGGGAATGGTAGGTGCAGGGCCGGCCCGTCCATTGTGCGATAATGTTTGCACAGGGCTGCAGAGGGAGCTGGGGAAGTCTGCGGGAGGCCCCGTCTCCCTCTGCACAGCTGCTAGCATGAGGAGTCTTTTCCCTCACGCTAGCGGCTGTATCAGTGAAGCCGCAAATGCTGGGAAAGGTTAAAGGACATTTCACTTTTTTTCTTTTTAGGCCCAGCTTTATGGAATTCTTTGCCGTCCAATCTTCGGTTAGAACCCTTATTTGCGAAATTTGAAGACACACTTATTTTCCACTGCCTTCAATAGTCCTACTGCTACTTAATCTCTTTTGGCTTCTCTTCTCTTTTATTTCTTCCAACTCTCTCTTTTCTAATGCTTTCCTATCAGTTTTATGGTGTTCCTTTCTTCTTTTAAATAATAATTTTATTTTTATTTGATGTTACCAAAAGGCGATATATCAAATTCTTAATAAGCCATAAACCATACTGACCATTAAACATTTGATAATGCAATCAGTATCATTATGTAGCTTATTAACAGATAAGATTTAACACTAGACTCAGGACCTGCCATTCTGCAGTCATAAGAATATAGGATATACCATACTGTGTCAGACAAAATGCCCTTAAGTACAGAGCAGACAGAGCTTAAAGATTCCAAATTACCCCTGCCTGCTGATAACCAGATTAATATGAATAAAATACAACCTCTAAAATGCTTGTATGCAAATGCTAGAAGTCTAAAAAATAAGACAGGAGAGTTAAAATATATAGGCCCAATTTTCAACAAGGCGCCGAGGCCTGCCATACCCGCAGAAAGTTACCTGTTCAAGAAAAGTGCTTATATCGTGAATCATATGCCTCCAAAATGGGCAAGCAATGAAAATGCAGCACAAACCAAGCACAGTAGCAGGCACCCATCATGGCATAAATGGGTAGGCGATGGGTCCGGATCTCAGGCTTTGCGCCTAAGGCTGACCCACGATTCCCATGTATGTGCCCAAACCAGCAGCCAGAGAATTGGACGCCATGCGCCTGTCTGCACACTACAGTGGCCATGCTCACATACTATGCTATCTGTCCTACCCGGGTAGTCCACTCTGGGCATCCATTCACATATATGTTGCCATTGCACAGTGCTATGTAGCTATGGCGTCCTACAGCGGCTAGCTGTCATGCAGATTTTTGAAGTGTCGTGTTCGGGAGCATACACGGGTACTGGATATGCCTTTGAATGGGGTGTGGTGCCGTTGCACATCATAACCACGTATGTGTAAAAAGACCTTCGTGGGTAGCCTAACACCGCCCTAGTGCATGAGCTACACAATAGCAGACATTGGGCCGAAAGCGGCAAAGTGAACATGGAAGATGAACTTCACTACCATAGAGACCACTATAGCCCTGGGCTTATCCTGAAGTAACATGCTGCCCTGTTTGTGGCAGAGGATGCTAGCACCCAGCTGACAGCATGGCTTGACATCAACAGGAGGGTCAGTGCCATCCACCACCATAACAGGAATGTGGAGGATATAAAGAAAAAGGGACGGATGGTACTGCAGACAGTGAAGGAGAAGAGGGCCAGAAATAGCAGGCTGCCACCTGCACAGCAGCGCAGACTCACCCCTCTGGAGAAACAGGTGCTGCAGTTTGTAGAGGGGGTTGCCGTCTCAGGGGTTGTAGGCTTTGACAACACCACAGGCACACAGGAGGGTAAGTAGGGGTGCCCCATGGCCTGGATGGCATCGTGACAGCAATGTATGTGTTCCTACCATGGTTACGTCCATCCAAGGCCTTCCTGTCTGTTGGACCTTGGGTGATGCATGGGGTGGGTATGGTGCAGACTGTACACCACCTGCCGGTTCTTTGGTGGGCCTGGTGCCACCACATAGGCTGACCTGGCAACCTATGTCACTAACCTCTGCCACCTTTGATCTCCCACAGACCTGCCAGGGACCCTACCCTCCCAGCCTGGGACAGATGCATTATGGGGAGCCTTACCAACCACTGCAGATGATGCCAGTGTCAGCCAGGGTAGAGGAGCAGTCAGGTTCACTACCCAGGGCAGTTGAGCAGGCCATTGTGTCTGTCAGTGCTGGGGAGCTGGAGACATATGGCACCCCGGATGCAGGGGGCACAGATCTGGACCAGGAGCTACTGCAGGAGGGTGCACGCCTGGTGGCCAGCACAGAAGGCAAACAGTCTGAGCTGCACAGTATCCGGCAAGACCTGCAGGCTTCAGAAAAGGCAAGGGAGGCAGAGTGTGAGGAGTGGCGAGACCACAGATTATGTGTGGAGTGCCACATGGACGGGCACCTGTGACTGATGAGGGAGATGGCAGCATATCAGGCATCGATCGCTGGTTCCCTGTGAAGTTTGGTGGGCCTCATAGAAACATAGAAAAATGGCGACAGAAAAAGACCACATGGCCTATCTAGTCTGTCCTTCTATATAAAACAACTACAACAGTCCTCTTTTTTCCTTTAGAGATCCTCTGGGTTTGTCCCATGCTTTTTTGAATTCAGATACTGTCCTCATCTCCACCACCTCCACTGGGAGACTATTCCATGGCTCCACTACTCTTTCCGTAAAGAAATATTTCCACATATCACTCCTGAATTATCTCCTTTCACCCTCATACCATGTCCCCTCGTAGCAGAACTTACTTTCATTCGAAAGAGCCTCTCCCCCTGTGCATTTATACCACAGAAGTATTTAAACGTCTCAATCATATCACCTCTATTCCGCCTTTCCTCTTAGGTGTACATATTAAGATCCTTAAGTCAGTCCTCATATGCTTTATAATGAAGACCACTAACTATTTTAGTAGCCACCCTCTGTACTGACTCCATCCTATTTATACCTTTTGAAGGTACGATCTCCAGAATTGCACACAATACTCCAAATGAGGTCACACCAAAGACTTATTCAGAGGCACTATCACCTCCTTTTTTCTGCTAGCCATTCCTCTCCCTATGCACCCAAGCATCCTTCTAGCTTTTTCTATCACCTTTTCTTCCTGTTTAAATACTTTAAGATCATTAGACACAACCACACCGAGGTCCCACTCTTCTTTAGTGGACAAAAGTACTTCACCCCCTATACTATATTGCTCCCTTGGATTGCTGCAGCCCAAATGTATGACCTTGCATTTTTTAACATTAAATCCCAGCTGCCAAATTCTAGACCATTCTTCAAGCTTAGATAGATTCTTCCTCATGTTATCTACAGATTCCTGGGTGTCTACTCTATTGTAGGTTTTGGTATCATCCACAAAGAGGCACCCCTTACCCAACAGCCCTTCTGCTATCACTAACAAGGATGTTAAAAAGAACTGGACCAAGGACAGATCCCTGGGGCACACCACTGGTAACTTCCTTCTCCTCAGAGTGAGCTCCATTTACCTGTACCCTTTATTGCCTCCCATTCAACCAATTTCTAACCCAAGCAGTAGCTTTAGGGTCCATCCCTAGGATGCTCAGTATGTTTATAAGTCGCCTGTGAGGAACAGTGTCAAAGGCTTTACTGAAATGTAAATACAACACATCTAGGGTTCTCCCTCAGTCCAACTCCCTGGTCACCCAGTTAAAAACATCAATCGGATTTGTCTGACAAGACCTGCTTCTGGTGAATCCATGCTGCCTCGGATCCTGTAATCTGCTGGACTCCAGAAACCTCACTATTTTCTCTTTCAGCAGCGTTTCCAATAATTTACTTACCACCGAAGTTAAATCAACTGGCCTGTAATTTTCAACCACATCCTTACTTCTGCTTTTGTGTAAAGGGATGACATGAGCCTCTCTACAGTCCTTTGGCACCACTCCTGACATGTGGGCACTGGGGGTTGGGTGCTGAGGCTGCCAGCACAGTCACCTGATAGCCCTGACCCATGTTTATCTGCCTGCCCTGCTGGTGAGGGCGATGACACTGCCAGCATGTCATCGGACATTGCTCCACTGTGTCATAGTGCACGTGCCAGCAAGCACCCATTGCTGGTGGGGAGTCCAGGGGCAGGGGACATACATGGGGTGAAATAAAGTATCACTCTGCACACATAGCGTAGTATTGGGCACTTTATTGATGATTGTGTGTATCCTATCCTGGTGCTGGTACGAGGCAGTCACCTCAGAAACTGTCACGTATCATCTGTGCATGGTGGGCCAGTGTCCTGGCCTGCTGATAGCTCCTGGAATCTGCATAGTCACCATCTGCTTCCTCTGCAGCCTCCCACTTCTCCACAACCGCTGGCTCTGCATCCCGCACTCCACACATCCATGCCAGGTTGTGGAGTATGCAGCATGATGCGAATAACTTGCATACCCACTCCGGGCTGTAGAGGAGTTCCCCACCACTCCTGCCGAGGCACCAGAAGTGGCTCTTCAGCACCCCTATTGTGCGCTCCACAAATACCTGGGTCTGCTGTTGGACGCCATTGTACCGCTCCTCCTACCGGCTCAATGGGTGGTGCACTGGGGTCAGCAGCAAGGTCCTCAGGGGATATCCACGGTCATCTGTGGGGGCAATGTGAGATGTGAACATGAGCATGGGACATGTGTTGGTAACAGTCTATGGGTTGCTACGGACAGCATACAACACACCATCTACTAGCAGAACAGGGTGCAATATCTAACAGTTAGTGACACTGGCAGTGAGCGGACACCAACATATGGCTTGTGCAGCAGTCAGGCATTTGAAGCAGGGCAATGGGGGATGGTGACATGGGCTGGTCTATTGGGAGGGGGGCAGGGAGATGGCATGGGGATGTGATTAGGGAGTCTGTGGACTGGGATGGGGCAGACATGGATGTGCCCTACATGTGCCTGATATGAAGCCTATATGTAAATAGTTACCCCAGTTTATCCAAGTTTTTAAGCACCTGTTTATTGTAAATACAGAACAGTCCCCTGCACCGTATAAGTTTCTGTTTCATGTAAACCGCACTGATGTTGAATAGCGCGGTATAAAAAAGTCTGTAAATAAATAAATAAATAAATGTGCACACTCACCTAGCAGCCAAGCATCTCCAAGATGGCTCCCCTCTGCTGCCTGTCCCAGGCTGGACTGGCGAGGACAAATGCATCATGGCAGGACCCTGGGAAGCAGGCACACATATCGGTGAAATTCATGTTGGCATCCACAGTGACCTGCTTTTCATCGATGTCTGTTCCAGTATGCTCTCTGCTCCAGCTGTGGTGCCCACAGTGCAATGTGGGTGCAGTCTATACTTCCAAGCACCGATGGAAACCAAGTGATATTGTAGAATGCCTGCATGGTCTTCTGCCTTATCTGCTGTGTCTACGGGAAGGCTATGAGGTGGTGCATCCTCTGCAGCAGGGCACTGGTGAAGGTACTTATGCAGTGGCTGGCTGTAGACTGTGTGATTCTGACAGTCACCCCTATCACATGCTGGAAGTTCTGATTGCAAGATATCCCAGGGTGGTAGTCACCCAGTTGCACTATCCAGTCTGTATTTCTGGTAGACCTCCTCCTCTGTCAATTGCAGGTAGCTCAGACTGGGTCTGAGTACATGTGGGGCATGGTATCTGCATCTCGGGTGCTGGTCTACAGCCTGCTGATGGATACGCACTGCCTGCTGCATCCTCTGATGTGCCCAGGCATGGTGGGTGCATTTTCACCTCTGAAACACCATGTGCATAGCCACATAACTTCTCTGCCGGTCTTGCATTGCTTTACATCTGTACGGTTTGGGTACAGGCCTGCACATGCTCCCCTCACTCTACTATGTTCTGTTCTGCCACTACACAGGTTCACTGATAACCATCAACGGTCGTATGCACCAGGAAATGTCGCTTAGACTTATGCGGTTTGTGACATCTGATGTCAGCGCACACGGATTTCAGAAATCCACTTTACGTGGGTTTAATGACCACAAGCCCCCATTCTGCCCCTGGGCTTCAGCGCTGGCACTGTATGGGTAGCTAGATCTCAACTATTCAAGCCACCTTATTGACGATCTGGTTTACACAGTTATGGCGGTTTTACACGGGTAAGGCCGGCTTTTAAATGTGTAGCATGCATCCAGTGCTTCAAAAACCAGGCCCTATAGCACTAAATGAGAAGTTAGATATGATTGGTATCTCAGAGACCTGGTGAAAGGAGGACAATCAATGGGACACTATGATACCTGGGTACAAATTATATCACAATGATAGAGTAGATCAAATTGGTGGAGAGGGCTTTGAGTCACACATGATTAAAGTATTGCAGGAAACAAAATACACGGTAGAATCTCTATGGATTGAAATTCTATGTAAAAAGGGAAAGGTGATGGCAGTGGTGGTGTACTACCGACCACCTGGCCAGAATGAACAAATGGATGATGAAATGTCCCCTTGTAGCAGAGCTTGTTTTCAAACGAAAGAGGCTCTCCTCCTGTGTATTTATGCCATGGAGGTATTTAAACATCTCAATCATATCACCTCTATCCCGCCTTTCCTCTAAAGTATTAAAGAGGGTTAAGTGGCTTTCCCAAGACGCGGCAGTGAGACTCAAAACCACAGTCCCTCCAGCCTGTGGTTGCTGTCCTCCAGCAGGATTCAAATCCCCAGCCCTCTGGTCAAAGGCAACTTGCCCCAACCACTAGTCAACTTCATACAAGCAGTATGGCCAGCCAGCAGCCAGGCTAGTGGCTAAACTACCATAACAAAAGAGTGCCTGTGTCACCACAGTTTGTTCCTAGATAGTACTATGTGGATATATAGTCGTGACATGGTCATAACTCAGTCAGAGTTTGAGTGTCCTGTCAGCATGAACAGATGTGTACACTCAGACCATGCTTGTGCCAGATCCATGTTAAGATGGCTCAGCCATTTACCTAACCTCTGACTCATATATATCCTGCGCAAACTGCTCTGTTTTATACAATACCCTAAATCCTCTGCTCATCTTTATCTTTATTCAGAAATTTGATATACCGCTTAGCCGAAGCAACAAGAGGTGTACAATAAAATACAGAGGTTACTCAGAAACAGAAAAGGAACGCTAATAAATGAAAGGAAAGAGGAGGACAGCAGGATCGGAGGAAGAGGAAGGTAGAATGAGAGTCATAGGGAATAGTCAGAGGGCAATAGTGGGAGGGTCAAAGGCCAGGTGGAAAAGGTGAATCTTCAAAGCAGTTTTGAACCTAGCATAGGAAGGCTCAGCATAGAGGGAAAGAGGCAGAGAATTCCACAGGGAAGGACCAAGGAAGAAGAAAGCAGAGGAGCCATGAGCAGATGAGCTTGGGTGGGGGGGGGGGGGGGGGAAGAACCAGGAGGAAATTGTGAATAGAGTGGAGGAGACGTTGGGGGTTGTGATAATGGAGGAGATCGGCCAGATACTGAGGAGTGGCTGAATGAATTACATGGTGAACAAAAATGAGTATTTTGGGGGAGGAGTGTTTCCCTGCAGCTGTTCTCAGAGGAGGAGGCAGGCTGTGTCCCGGGCTGCCCCGACGTCATCGGGAGCTTTTATAAGAACTTTGCTGTGCCTTTGTGAGCCGAGAGGAGTGTTTCCCTGCAGCTGTGCTCAGAGGAAGAGGCAGGCTGTGTCCTGGGCTGCCCCGACGTCATTGGGGGCTTCCTTCAGGCTTGTTACATTTTCCCTTTATCTAGGAGTGTGAGTTAGGTCGGCGGCCATGGCGTGATCTAAGGGGCATGATACAAGGGGTCAAAGGGGGGGAGGGGCCACAAAAGTTATCCAGATGGCAGAGGACTTAGAGCGGTTCAAGTGAAGGAAATTAGAGGACATCTAGTCATGAATGAGTGTCAGGCGGGCATCAAGTGGAGCAATGTCAGGGAAGGATGAACTGATATGATACACAAGGATAATGTGATCCGCATAAGAGTACGTGGAAATACCAGACTGTTGAACTAGGACTTCAAGTGGGGCCAGGAAAACGTTGAAAAGAGGGGACAAGACAGATCCCTGAGGAACACCACTGGTTGGAGGTAAAGGAGAAGAAGTGGAGGCCGAGGACAGGACAGAGAAAGTGCCACCAGTGAGAAAAGAGTGAAGCTGTCTCCACAGGGTGCCTGAAACACCAAGGTCAGAAAGGCACTGAAGGAGGGCGCGGTGATCGATCAGGTCAAAAGCAGCAGAGAGAGCCATGGAAACGAAAGTGTGACATCACCTTGGTCGTAACATACAACTTGTTCAGCAGTGGAAGGAGGATGGATTCGGTGCTGTGGCTTGATCGAAAGCTAGACTGAAGGGGGTGGAGAGCATTGGTAGAATCGAGATGAGAGGATAGTTGAGAAAGCATGAAACGCTCAAGGAGCTTGGAAAGAAAAGGAAGATTTGAAATAGGGTGCCCGTTGGCCAGGACGGCAGGGTCCAAGGATGGCATTTTGAGAAGGGGGCGGGCCAGGGTGTGCTTCCAGGGGGAAGGAAAGTGACTGGTGGAAAGACTAGAATTGAGCATAGTGAGTAATGGTGGCAGAAGGGTGAGGGAAGGCTCAGGGAGCCATTTGGGGGGGATGGGATCGAGTGACTGGCTGGAAGGAAGCTCAGGTGTGAGCAAAGGGAGGCAGAGGGGAAAGGAGGGGGGACAAAGGGGAGGAAAGGGAAGGCAGAGGAGAGAATGGTGCAGGACAGGATGGGAAACCAGAGGACCTTGTTAGAAAAGAAGCTAGCCAGGCTGGTGGGTGAAGGACACAGGGTAGGGGCAGGAGAAGAGGCAGTGGAAGAGGCAGTCAAAAACTGAAAGACAGTTGTCTGGAGGAATTAGAGGACTGGAGAATCAGGTTGAAAAAATAATCCTGCTTCGCGGAGTGCAACAGCAAGTGGTATTTGTGTACCCTTTTTTAGTTTGAACTTTGGGACAGCTAATGCTATGCAAAGAGCACTGGAAAGTGGCCCAAAGACAAGTTCAAGTGCATGGTGGCCCACAGTGGCCTTTCATCTGTCAAATGCCAGAAGACTTTGTGTCCCCCTACACAGCTTTTAGCAGTGAGCACTGAACATAGTGCCATGCTTGTATTCCCATATTCTGTCATGTTCCTGGCCTTGGACACTGCGAAAATGACCAGTGCAACACATGCACTCTTCCACACTTTGGATGCAGTTCCCCCTCCCCCCTAAGAGCACATGGAAAGATGGCAGGTTGAACATCAAGTTAAATGTTGATACAGTTGCTGGCTACACATATGCTGCCAACCCCTGCCTCTTTGTACTATAACAACGTCCTTGTGGCTGTCACACTTGGTGCCTGTGGACTGTGGGTGAGGCTGTCAGGTAGGATCTCTGATGTGAAAAATGCAGAGACTGAGTAGGCCCTCAGAGCTTCTGCACATCTGAACAGAGCCTCTGGCCGGCTATGCCACCTACCAGGGCCACATTCAAAACATGTATGGGACTGTTCCCCCCCCCCCCCCCACGTCTATGCCAACATTCACCTCCAAGCACTTCCCACATGATGGCAAGTGATGCAAAGACCAACATGACATCCTGTGGCACATTTTTCCATCTGGAGTGTGCAGGTTCCATTCAGAGGTCAATGTCTTATATACACAGTCAGTCAAACCAATGCTTGTCACCTCTGTACACATAAGGCTGGTTGTTGTTATAGAGTAGTACATAATGTCATGCTGACTGCTGTGGTCAATAATCAGTAGACAGTGTTGAGATAGTGTATATTGTGTGCAGATGTGCCTGAGATGGACATGCCTGTATGTGCTTACTGTGCATGGAATTAAGAGACCTCCAGAGTTCACTCTATGACTGCAGCTTAGGACAAGAGCACAGAATCTTTACTGTCTCACCAACTCAGTGACTGCACATGAGTCTATTGAGATAGGCTGCAGTTGCACCAAGGGGGCTGACAGTATTGCAGCAGATACAGCCATTATGACACTTGGCATTAATCAGGTCGCTCACCTGTGCAGCCAGGTGTGTTCTGAAGCCTGGAAGCTCAGTCAGAGGGGAGGGCTGCTACACGCACACATGTTATGGAGCTTTCTCTGGTGAGACTTTGTCTCCCCAGCTCTCTCCAGTCAAACCAGCAGGTGATGTGAGAGCTGTACATCAGTGTCATGTTGGGAGGTTAGTGTAGGGGCATGCTGTAGGGATGGGCCTTGACAATGGTGTAATTGGGAATGCTTTTGAGTGTCACAGATTTGGAGACAATATGTGTACAGGCACCACAGATCAGCCAGTGACTCCCACAGGTTGCAGCTTCTTACTGAAAATAACCTTCTGCCAGTACATGGTGTCTCGTATAGTTTGTGCAGTTGTTGAATAATTGATCATGCAGCACAGCTCATTTGCATAGATGCCCTTTGCTGTATACCAGCGCTGAAGTTTTGCGCTATTGGCTAATAGCGTGTAACTTCAGTGCTGGCTTTCTGCATCGGCCTGAATGAATATAAGCTTGGCATTTAAAATGTACCCTTTGTCTCTGATTATTATTGAATTCTTCTGATAGAATTGTTTTCTTTACCACCTAATTTGCTATATTCCTCCCTTGTGAAAAAGCCGCTATTGGCAGATCTTTGAACATAGAATGAATTGAAAGCACATGCCATTGTTTAAGAACTATATTCATGACTTGTTTAGCTTTTGTAAAATACGGCTTTACACATATTAATTGTTCCATGTCCCATTTTTCCTGATAAGATAATAGCAGTGGCCTCTCTGCATACAATGTTTCTTTATACCCTCATTCTATAACTGCCCTTGGGTATCTTCTGTTTTCTAATCTGTTCTTTATCTTCAATGATTGAATTTTAAAAACCTCCACTGAGGAACAAATCCTTCTTAATTGTAAAAATTGTCCCATTGGTATATCTTCTTTAGTTTTCCTCGATGATGACTAGGATATCATAATGATCTATTTCTCTCCATAGGTTTCTGGTATAGTGTTATGGTTGTCATGTCTGTTTAATGAATTTTAAATCTAAAAATTCAGTCTGCTTCTGTTGTTTAGTCATCTTAAATTGACTACTCTGTTTCTGAGTATTCAGTCACTAAAAAAATATGACCAAGAGCCTGTTCTTTCCCTATCCATATAAAGATATGTCATATTACAGATGTGGGGATTCAAGCTGGCCGCATAGTCAGCCGCTGCTCCAGATACCTTTCCTTGTGATGCCAAAGAGAAAGAGGAAGCCAGGGAAAAAACTTGCCAAGCCTCAGGAGACCCTTTTCACTCCTCTTACCTTAACAGGTCTAATGGATTCTTTTGTAGATCGTTCAGAGCATCAGCAAGTAGGAGCCACAATTTCCCTGGGTGTGTCGACGCCGGGGCTGGAAGGCTCAGCATCTTCCTCAGGGTGTGAGCTATCGCCAGAGCTATGGTTGCCTCTTGTTCTGTTTGCCAGATTTCTCAGTCTAGATTCATCAGGGTCAGCCAACTCCACATGGGTGATATTGGCAGCCCCGGTGGGAGAAAGTGCATCCGGGTCGACCCTGATGATGAAGCCGATGATGGGGTCATGTTTGTCGGCTACAGGAGAGGTGCAATCTATGGAGACTCTGCTGAGTGATTCGATGCCAGCAACGCAGCTTTCTGGGGGGGGATGGAGGTTTTCTGTCTCTCAAAGATGTGCAGTTCGAGCAGCTTCCTGTCCCCTTTTTCATGTTGTAGGTCCTGAGAGTTTAATTTTAGAATCAATTAGGAGTGCTATTTCGAAGCTGGGTGATGTTCTGGTGTCATAGTCCAATAAGATTTTCTCTCAAGTACAAGGTAACATTGTTTCAATTCAAAAGAACATGGATGACATTGCTGCTGTGGCGGAGACTGTTGAGGACCTTAAAATTAATTTCCAAAATTAAGAAAATTGTGTCTCTGCTTTTATTAAGGATATCCACACAAAAGAAGTGAGGAAAAACAATAGTTTTCTCATATCAAATTGCCATTTTTGTTGGACCATATAATACCCTGTACCAGGGTCACAAAACAGACTCCCAGACCTTGGTAAACAATGGTCTTCTTGAATTAGAGAAGACTCCATGGCCAAGATACTCCGATTTGGACAATGAGTGTGGACACTCTTTGATGCAAATTATGGATGACCCTATGATTACCATTTGTAGTGCAGACAAAGGAGGAGCAATTGTCCTCCAATCCACATTGGATTATTTTGAAACCCTTCGGGTACAGCTGTTGGACACTCACACATATAAGTTATTTCATACGGATCCAACTCCTGAGTTGCAAATTATAATTAAATCTCTGTTAACTACTGGCGTGACTAAAGGGTGGATCACTGAGAGAGAATTTAATTTTATGCTTGTACCATTTCCTAAAATTCTGACCATCTATACGGTCCCGAAAAGTCATAAATCCTTGGTTTCACCACCAGGTAGACCCATCGTTTCATGCCATGGTTCCATCTTAGAACCGTTGTCTCAGTTCTGTGATGTCTTCCTAAAAAAGGAGGCGGTGCTAGTAAAATCTTTTATACGAGATTCAACTCAGTTTATACAGCAATTAACAACAATATTGGATTCCACAGGGGATTTCTATTTGGTCACTCTGGATGTAACTGCTCTATACACGAATATGAATCAGGCTGAAGCGATGGCTCTTTTGTCAACATCTTTCGTGTTTGCTCCAGCACGACTCCCTCGATCATTTCTGTTGGATCTTATTAATGTAGTCCTCACACGGAATTATTTTGTATTGGAGCGCAAATACTACCAAAAAAATTTATAGCATAGCAATGGGTGCAACAGAAGCCCCATCCATTGCCACTTTATATCTAGCTGATCTAGAGGAACGGTTTTTATATGGTTCAACTTTTTTTGATCAGATTCCCTTCTGGAAGAGGTTTCTCAATGATATTTTCTTTTTGTGTTTGTCCACTTTACCCGACCTTCATCAATTTATTTCTTGGCTAAATGTTTTAAAACCTAATATCTCGTTTACGGCCCATGTAGACCAACACAAAATCAAA
This sequence comes from Ichthyophis bannanicus, assembly GCA_033557465.1. Classification (NCBI taxonomy): domain Eukaryota; kingdom Metazoa; phylum Chordata; class Amphibia; order Gymnophiona; family Ichthyophiidae; genus Ichthyophis; species Ichthyophis bannanicus. The sequence goes on from CM066035.1 coordinate 613,871,850, forward strand.
ATTTTGGATATGCTGGTATTTAAAGATGGAGGCATAGTTTATTAAGTTTCCATCCAAGTCCCCTACATAGGGGGTTGCCATTTAGCCAGTTTCTCAGGCTACGTAGGCTTTGTTCCTCTATGGTAGATTTTAAAAAACATGCTTGTGACTTGAAATATTGTCTACTGAGCAGAGGCTATCCCATAAAAGTGATTGACACGGCTTACCACCGTGCATGTCAAGTTCATCGGGAATGGCTTTTTGATGGAGTCCCTTCATCAGCCACTGATACATCTGATGTCATAGTTGGCTCACTTCCATATATGAATTTCAGCACCGACATAGTCAAGATTCTTAAAAACATTGGTCTGTTTTATCCTTACATAAATGTTTTCAAAAATCCCTCATGATTGCCTTTTCTAGGGGCCCTAATCTAAAGGATTTGCTGGTTAGATCTACCTCTCCTATAGATAGAACACCGGTTCCTGCTTGGAATGATAGGGGTCATTTCCCGTGTGAGTCCTGTTTACATTGCTCCACTACATTAACTGGTTTGGTTTGGCAGCACCCAACTTCAGGGCGCTCTTTTGAACGCAGATGGTTCACCACTTGTAGATCCACGTTTGTAGACTATCCATTACAGTGCCCTTGCGCACTCCTCTATATTGGCAGAACATCACACCAGATAAGAGTGAGATTAAGTGAACATGCATCAAGGATACACCAACAAGTGATTTCAGCACCAATTGTGGAGCACTGTATGACTTTTAATCATGCCTTTAAGGATCTTACATGGTCCGTAATTGATCATGTTCCCCCGGATCCTCGAGGGGGTGATCGTTTAGCCTGATTGCAATGGCAAGAACAACGCTGGATTTACAGGCTTAATACGGTTCACCCTTTTGGGTTGAATAGGGAGATTGATTGGACCAGTTTATTCTGAGGTCATCCCATTTGGAGTCGGGGTTCCCCTGGTTTGATGGGGTTTTCCCTTCTCCATTGACAGTTCTAGTTTGAGTGATATGACAAAGCAGCCAATCAGAAAAGCATATTCCTTGAAAAATGTGACATTTCAACATTCAGCGTCTGACAGCAGTTGGCCACAGCGTGAGTGACTAGCACTTGATACAGGGAAGGAGATCCTGAAACGTGCACGCCGTGCTTTGAAGCTGGGCTTGGCTAAATATGAACTTCAATCTTGGCGGTTTTCAGGACCTTATAAGCTAAGTGCCAGAATGTTTTTCTTTTGATAAGTTTTGCTTTGAACTTGAACTTTAAATTATTAAAAAGGAGTCCACCATCTGGTTGGGGACAGACTAAATATTCTGTCTTCCCTCGGTGTACTCCGACAAAAAAATACTTTTTTTTTTTTTCGGGGATCATTTGGTGATTTCTTTTTTATTGTAATATAAATGGTAGCCACTGACGGCGTTACTATTGCCTCCATTGCAATACCATATATCTGGAGTTAAAATTGTCCTGCATGTTAAAAATAATTTCTAGTCCATAAAAGAAGAGAGGGCTAAAATTGGACTTTAAGGAAGAAGAATATAGGGCCCAATACTCTTCTGGGCAGGCTATGCGCTGCTAGGGTGCATAGCCCTGCCCGCCGACCTTCAACCCCGGATATTCAATGCCAGGGTCAAATGTGGTCCCGGTATTGAATTTCCGGGGATCACTGCACATGGTGGAAGCTGCATTAGGTAACCGAGCAGCAGCGATATTTCATGCTGCCTGGTTAGTTCCTGTGATGAAAGATAGGCAAGGGTTTTCCTCGCCTATCTTTTTGGCGCAGATCGCTAACCGGGCAGCATGCAATATTGCCGTTGCCTGGTTATCGTTTGTCACCACCTCTACTCTGCCCCAGAATGCCCCGACACATCCCAATGATAACCGGATAGCATTGGGATTCATAGAGGAGTTAGAAGGGGATTTTCAATGGCATTAACTGTGTAAGTGCTATTGAATATCCTGATTTAAGGCATTTACATGGTTTATTGTGCTGTAAACCACGTAAATGCCTTTTGAATATTGGGCTCGTAGATTTTAAGTGGTGCAAGACACACAAGGACATGTTTACTAAAGTGCAGTAGGGAGCATAGTGGTAAACACAAGGAACATGGCCACAGTACGCTACTACCGACATGCTAACCATTGCACTAGCGCAGTAGTAGCAAATGCATGTCCCAGCACATGCAGACAGTGCACATGGTTTACACGTGCATCGGAAAACAGAATGCTAAAAGTACAATATTAGAACGTCTGTGGTCCTTGGAATCACTACGGACAGTAAGAACTGTGCCCCTAGCACCTGTACAGGAAGTTAGCAACTAGCCAGTCCAGAATAAAGTGTTGACTGGGAGTGGGCTGAACAACCAGCACAACTCCGAGCACATGGAATAAGTACAAGAAGGCGGGGCATGCAAATTAGAAAGAAAATATAGAGAGTATGCGCTGTGTGTGGGTTGATAGGGTGTGAATGTGGCATCTGGAGAAGCAGGGGGCTATGTATGGGATCAAGCAGGATGTCTGTAGTGTCCATTACTGGGGACGTGTATATGGACGGGTATATGGTAAGGGAGGAGTAGCCTAGTGGTTGGGGCAAGGTACTTCAGTCCGGAAGGTCGGGGGTTCAAATCCCACTAGAGGACAGCAACTTTGGGCCGGAAGGACTGGGGTTTCTAGTCCCACAGATGCTCCTTGTGGTCTTGGGCAAGCCACTTAACCTTCCATTGCCCATGTTCCCTGTAAGTATTAGTGTATGTGTCTCATATCCCCGCATGTTAAATGTATCCCCAATTGTGTTGTGACCACTTTGATTGAAGGATAAGGCGGTATACAAAACTGTCTAAATAAATAAAATAAAAAGGACACCTCATTCTGAGGCAAAAAGGGTGGCTGTTTACCTAGGCTATAGGGAACACAGTACATGGCCTTTTAGAGAGATGGGCTCCACAGCTCATCTCTCTCCTCCTATTGTGGCTTGAGCAGCATATTAGCTATTGGGGAATGAGGTCCCCAATGATGAGGGAGGGAGGGAGGGAGGGAGGGGGGGGTTCCAAAGTAGCCTGATTCCAAGCACAATCAGCACTCTTGCTCAGGGCAGCCTGTACACGGATCCATATCATCAATCCACACCCTATGGTCCAACAGCTACTAAAGGGGTACTGGCACAGCCATCCACCCCCAGAGGGCTGCCCCATGTCTCCTCTTTCTGGGAGGGGCTCCGGGAGTGCAGCACATGGAGGCGGTAAATCCCACACAGTCCACAGAATGAGCACACAAGCAGTCATGGCTCACCAGATTTGGGAGCCAGAGTCTGGCGTTAGCTGCGGTCACTCTAACGGCATGGTTATCTAGCTAGTACGTGACTACCATACCCACCACAGCCACACACTCTGACTCTGCCCTCTCTCTGCCCAGTCTCTGTATTGGCTCCACCAACTCATGCATTGCCATGGCAGTAAGGGATTTTTAGTGTAGTGGCCTTGGCCACACGTGCTCCTTGCTGCTGTGTGGTCCAACCATGCACCAATCACACGCAAAACCCTGCGCTGCTGGCTAGCACATTTTAATAAACATACCACATAAGCTCATAAGGAAAAGGACTTAACTTGGCAGATAAATGTATGTGCGAATATATGAGGAGTTGGAAACTTAAGGTCCAAGAAAAACGATTAAATAAATAACAAAAGGGGCATTTTCAAACTATTTAGGCGTTTTGCTAAGTGGCACTAATGAGTTAGTGCTGCGGTGTGGCCACTAAATGCCCTAGTGCTAGCTGGCTAGCATCGGGGTGTTCCGGGGCAGCGTGGAGGCAACACTGGGGGATAAATGGCCAATAGCGATATTCAGCTGCTAGCTGGTTATCTCATGGTGACAAAAGATAGGCACTTGCTGCCATAGCTAACTGGACAGCAGCTGAATATCACCACTGCCTAGTTAGCTGCGGTACGATCCAGATATTCATTGCTAGTGGCCAGCTATGGGTTTAAAGCTCAGCAGCAGCAGCTGGCTGGTGTAGAAGCTCTAGCTGGTGCTGCTGAGTATTCCTCACAAAACATTTTGTTTCTTAGGACTCACTCCTTTGGAATATATGGGGATTATGTTGATGCCCTACAAGTTAGGACCACTTAATAAATTCTGCAACAGAGCTTGAGAGTGATTTCAACAATGACAGCAGCAAATTGGTCTAATATTCACGCTTATATGGAAGATCAGGTTTCCCACATTCTGCAACAAACTTTCATATTAGAGGTTCCTGCTGTTCCAAAAATATCAGAGAACTTGGGAAAATTAAATAACTTACAAAAAGACTCATATTTGCGCAATTCCATGGAGCAACATTAGCTCAGTATACAAAGCAAAGCGTCATCCCCAGGGGTTTAAGAACTATTAAGGAACCTGATGCTTGAACAAGATGAAAATTTTCTAAAAAAAATGGAATGGTTTATTAAATAAATGTACTTTAGCTTTAAGGGTACTATTAGAAGAGTCACTCAAAACACTGGAAGATTAGATAACAATAAAAACCACAACAGAAAAATTAAAACCAGGAGCTAAAGAAGCAGATTTTGAGTCAAAAATGACTGAATTACGGGATAATCTGAATCAATTTAAAGAGTCAGAAAAATAAATTTGAAAAAATTTAGAAGAGATTAATCAGCCTATGAGCAGAACAATATTTATCCTTAGAAGAATAAAACTAGCGACAATAAAAAGAATAACATTTGGTAACATTATGGATGAATCTGATTACAGTTAGGAAGGTAGAAGAAAGAGAGAAAAAAAGTACCAATGCAAAGATTTTTTAGGGGAGAATACAGGAAGATAACGAGGCAAGAGATGGAAAGGAATTCACGCAATGACCAATTATAACTGGCCAGGAACAATGACATGGGCACAATACAGGAGTCAGCAGTAATTAATTTGACATTGACTTCACTATCACAAATGCAAGAGCAGGTGTTGAATTTTGACCTTTCATTTGTCCCAACAATAAATAATGACCCATCTCAAACTAAAGTCAGCTTAATTTTTTTTTTTTTTAGAAAATTACATATTAAGTTATGTACATCTATAAAAATATTGATGACGACAATAGTAAATAGACAATAGTAAAATCACCTTCAAAATGGATCTCCTCATGTCCAGTAGATCTTATAATACCTACATTTGAACAATTTGTGTGGAAGGAATTAGAAATTATGGAGAAACAAACAAAACTACAGGTTATTATAACATCACTAGAGAACAAAAACAAGCCCTGCAAGAGATAGCACAAAATAGTGCTAGTGAGTGTAGCAAAAATGAGCAGATGAGGGGGAGGGTGTTAATCAAGATACCAGTACCACAAAGAAAATTTGTGACAATTGGAGGATATAAAATATTATAAATGCTTGTCAGAAGATCCAACTGCACAGCTAAAAAGGAAATTAACGAAGCAGAGACACTTCAAAGAGTGACCACCAAAATGGTGCCTGGCCTGCATTATAAATCATATAGAGATATAGGGGTATGTTTACTAAGGGCCGCTAAGGGGCGTTAACTGCTAGAGGGTATTATCAGCACCAGCTAGCAGTTAAGCTGGAATTACCGGTGTTTTCTGCCATGTTAACGGCTAGTAGCCTATTATCGGACATTAAGGTACAAAGGGGTGGAGAAGGGCCATAAGGGCAGATCGTGTGTGGAGACAATGTGCATTCCTTTAAAGCTGGGTGCTCTTAGTAGACGTTACAAACGCAGCCGCCGGGAACCTTAATGCTTACTCAGAGCAGGTGTTAAGGGCTCCCTTGTAGAGAGAGAGCCATTTTTGAGGGTTAAACACCACACAGGAAGCCCATTCACCTGTATGCAGTATGCAATTCCCAGAAATTAGTGATAGTAGTGGTCTGTTGACAGTGACAGCATGGTGCCCTTTTAACAAAGGGCACAATTTTGTTAGTGCCAAAGTAGCAAAGCTGGTTATATGTTAGCAATTCAGTGGGGTTGACTAGTCTGCTAGGCAGACCAGGCAGCTTCCTAGGTTGTACATCTGTGATGTCCGGTGCGACTCTGCTGTTACCACGGCGGTGCACACACATGTGCTGCCACAGTCACAAAGCACAAAGGAGTTGCCACCATACAGCCATGTTAGCATCATGTAAGGGTGAGGTGTGGTGACAGCAGCAGCTTCTACCTGGTGCAGATAAAACCTTTGTCCCAGCCCCATATGTCAGGTGCAACGCTGCTGTGTCTACTGTCAGGGGCATGCCAAGCATTTCACTGGCAGGTAAAGCAGAGGCTATATTGTGTGTGGCCATTCACAACCTAAACATTAGATGAACAGTGTGTATGGAAATGTTCTGTGCTGTCAGTGGCCCACATTATCTGCCAATGCATGTCCCAACGAACAGTCATTGTGTGCCAGAACACTTCTACTCAGCAAAAGCCCTGTAGTCAAATGGCCCCTATGGTAATGCACACAGCAATGCCAATGACACAGGTCTGTTGCATGGGAGTGAGACAGTGAAATGTCTCTGCAGGAGCAGCAGGGTCAAAGATGCAGCAGGCCCTTCCACAGGTAGTGGTTCACCATGTGCAGGGTAAGCTGTCTGCAGAGTGGCTGTGTTTGCATCCTTGCAGAAGGAAAGTCCAGCATAGAAGGCAGTGTATCTAGTTTGTGGGCTACAAGCAAGCTGTATGCGCACTTGAGGTCTCACCTGGACTCTCTGACTGTCCTGAATTGCCTCTTGCTTCCTCCAAACATCATTGGCTGCAGTAGGTATAATGGGCCACACCCAATTTGCCAGCTGTACCTATCAGGTACTGTCAGCGCTGGGCCAAAGATTACTTCTTCCTTAAGCAGACCCCCCCCCCCCCACCCACTGCTGCCTTGAGGCTTGCTGTAACATGGAAGAAAAGATTCCCATGCCGCCCCCACTTGCTGCATCTATTGTCTCACCTGAAGAGTGAGGGCGGCATGGCAATTGCTCCCTTCCATGTGGTGACAAGGCTTAAGGCAGCAGCACACCTGCTCATGGCATGCTGCTCCTGCCTCTCTCCAACACATCCTGCTGGAGGGGGGGCCGGAGTGGCATGCCATGACTACCTGCATGTGTGCCTCTGCTTTAAGACCACCTGCAGCACTGAAGTGGCAGCTGTGCCACGCTTGCAGGAAGGGAGGGATCAGCCATCATGTCACCCACCAGGATCTGTGGACCTAGGTGCCCATCTAGTTTGCCTAGTGGATGGCCTGGCCCGGGGTACTGTGAGCTATGAGCAGCTGTGTTATGACTAACTGTGCATTTCCTAATGAGAGATAACAGTAAATGATCCTTAACGTGCAGTGTGAGAAAATGCACGGACAAGCAAAATTGATGGTGCCTATATACAGTACACATGTGGCACCTATAACACCCAGAGGCTGGGAAGTGATGTCTGCAAACTGCTATCACCTTCATGCCCTGAATATGCATCTGGTGTGTCCTGGCTACATCATCAGTCCCAAAGGGGTGCCAGGTTGGCGGTGCCCACCAATGACCCATACATCCTGCTATAATCAGCAGTGCCACAGCAGTTTGTCAGGGGAGGGTTGTATCAGGATATCCTCCACATACACAACCAATCATGTGCTCTACAATTCTAAACCTAAGTGGCAAAACTGGAAGAAAATGAAATCATATCAGTAAAAAGTATTTGGTCCTAACCTTAAGGAAGAAGACGATTACAGGTTGGAAATAGGAGTGCCTAACTATAGTTGTTCTTAAATCATATTTATATCTGATATGATGCTCATATGGGAGAAGAAAGATACTGTACTATGTGGTAATGTAATGTGTCTTGGAGTATCAGTAAACATATTGTTATAAGGACAAGATACTTTTTACTGATGATATTCTTATTTTTCTTCCAGTTTTACTATTTAGGTGTAGAACTGTGGAGCACATGATTGGTTGTCTGTAGTATGGTGAGTTGTGGTTTGTCTTACATATAACTGATCAGTAGCTCAAGGTGATATCACTGTTGTATGTCAATTGATTGCAGAGCAATCAGTCCAGTATTGAATGTATTTATTATTTTATTTATTTAAACATTTTTACTATTGGTTTTTAGAATTAATTTTTATAATTATCATTATGGTTGTTATTATTGGTTTATTTTATATTATTGGTTCATTACTTATTATGATACAATCCATGAGAGATTTTCTAAGGGTTATCAACCCTCATTCATGATTTCTTTGGACTTACATTCTCAAATGTTATGTTTTTATCATTTACGTTTATATATTCATATGTGTTTGTTGGGGAGACCTTGACATATTAAAGTTCAGTTCTTCCACTGTCCTCCTGCTTTTTTCTGTGTTCCACAAGCACATGCCAGGACATGGTTATATTGGTCTTGAATGTGTGTGTTCATGTATCATGCACTGCCCCTCTGGCAGGACAGATCCCATATGTAAGACATGAACAACAGTTGAACCAGCAGCATATCAATGCAGTTGATACAGACCTAACAAGATGTCCCTCTCCCACACCTGCTTAACATATCTTTTCAGTCAAGTATGGCACAAAGCCTGCAGAGAGCTGTGCAGACAAAGGCATATGCCAGCTCATGCCCGCATAAATCCTGACAATGACCACATATATACACATGGAATGATGCACCCATGCTTCCACATGGCTGCTCTGTAGCTCCCAACAGATGGTCAGTGTGTATGAAAAAGAAGGGTCACTGGTTCAAGACCACCCTGTGGATCAAGAACAATATGTTTAGGTAAGTTAACTTTATCCTACATTTCCATAGCTATATCTGCTGGTGCAGCCCTCCCCATCTCATTCTGCATCAGTCCCACACTCTCCAGTGACACTGGGAAGCTGCACCAACACTGGCTGGATGGCAGAGGGCACTAATAACACTCACACACTGAGTGGGCTTTAATAAAGTCCAAGAATAAGAGCAAGTATTGGATATGGCAGAGGGTGCTAATAGCGCCCACACACTGAGTGGATGTTGACAATGTTGGAGGATAAGAGGAAGCATTGAATCAGGCAGAGAGAACTAGTAGTACCCACACGCTGAGTGGGCATTAACAAAGTCCAAGGATAAGAGGAAGCTATTGTATCTTCATCGCTTCCCCTTCCCTCAACTGCACATGCCTCTATTTAGTCCTCATACTCACCAGGTCTTCAGACAGTGATAAGCTGCAGCAACACTGGTTGTAGACCCTCACACAATGTGTTTGCGTGCTAATAGCACATGCACACACACAGAGTGGGCATTGACAATGTCTAAACATTAAAGGAGGCCTAAGGGGCAAGTAAGAATGCTAACCTAAACCTCTCTTAGAAATGGGATCATGTCTGGGTGTGTGTCCAGAGGGCTGTCAGCTGCAGCAATGCACTGTGCATGCATGCCATGCCCCCAGGCTTTATGGATGTGCATACAACATGCTGCATGGTCACTATTCTGCAACTCCACATACTGTGTGAGACACCATTTATGGACAGAAGGCTAGTTTTCAGTAAGTAATTGCAACCTGTGGAACTCACTAGCTGTCTCTATACACATGTTGTCCCCACCAAAGCAGTGAGCCTCAAATGCATTCCCAGTTACACCATCATCAAGCCCCATTCCCACAGCATGCCTCTCAACTTACTTCTGAATATTACACTGCCGTAAAGCTCCCATATCGCCTGCTGATTTGACTGGCGTGAGCTATGAGGACACAGTCTCACTAGGGGGAGCTCAATCACGTGTGTTTGCAGCAACCCTCACCTCTGACTGACCCTCCAGGCCTCAGAACACATCTGGCTGCACAGGTGACAGGCCTGAATAATGGCAACTGCCATAATAGCTGTATCCACAGCAACACTGTCAGCTCCTTTGGTGCAGCTGCAACCTATCCCAATAGGCTCACATGGAGGGCTGGCCTCTGTAAATGTCCAACTGAGTCACTTAGTTGGTGAGACAAGAAAGATTCTGTGATTTAGCTACATGCAGTTTGCCCTTGTCCTAAGCTGCAGTAACAAAGTGCAATCTGGGGGTCTCTTAGCTCCATGCACAGTATGCACATGCATGCATGTCTGTCTCATGCACATCTGCACAAAATAAACACTATCTCAACACTGTCTACTGATCATTAACCACAGAATTCACCAGTAAATTATGTTTTACTCCAAAAGAACAACCTGCCTTATGCAGGGCCGGATTTAGCTAGAGTGAGGCCCTACGCCAAGAAAAATTATCTGGGTGGTATCTGGCCACAGGGCCACATGTGAGTGCAAAATACAGATGGACACAGAATTACTTTTGGTTTCACTGCAAAGAACAACAGTCACACACTGGTAGTGATGGGGATATACAGCAGGACCCATCATTAGCACCATATGTACTGCGGACCTAGTGCTGGGCGCCCATCCTAACCCTCAGGGTGAACACAGAACCTGCACAATGGCATGGTCCGCCACACACACTCCTGACTTACGACAAAAAGGAAATAAATTCCAATACCTACACATGCCCATTAACTATCCAACCCTGTAACACACTATACATAGCCTTTGTAAATAGCCAATGTAAATAGTTTGACAGTTGTTTGCATTATTACCTGTACAAAGTTGAATTTTACTGTTCAATGTAAATATATACAGAAATGTACAAAGTTGAATTTTACTGTTCAATGTAAATGTATACAGAAGTGTACAAGATTGTTAAATTGTTCCATGTAAACCGCCCTTGATCTCTGGAAGGGGCGGTATAAAAGAAAATAGATAAATAAATAAAATGGTCTGTAGCTACTCTGTGCCAGTATCACACACTGTCAGTTCATCTTACCAAGCTGAGGTATCGGAGAGGTGCAGACCCCATTTGGTGATCAGCTGTAGACAGCTATTCAGCATATGCATTGCATCATGGGTACTGATAGGGTTACCCTATCCTGGCACACAGAGCAGACAGTTTGTGCGGTGACCTGCAGTCCTTCTGTACCCAGCCATTGCTGTGAAACAAGCCATAGAGGTATAGCCTACTGGTTAATACAATGACATTCTAGGCAGTGGTCACAGGTTCAATTCCTCATTGTTCTCTCCTTTCATGCCTGTCTTACTCAAATAGTTTGCATACCTGAAACAGTCATATCTTTGCATATCTGTGCTGCCAGCCCATAATACTCTCACCACAGTTGCCAACAATCCTTCAGTCCATCAATCTGCATCTGTCAGCTGTAGAGTCCTGTCTTCCTCTGCTGGCTGCCACCCCATGTCCTGCACTGGTACCCTTTCCTGCATTGCACCTCTTTGTTCTTGCCTCATCTGTGCCTGATCTGCATGGCACCACAACTCATCTGTCCACCCATCATTGTAACTATCTTGCCACCTTTGCCTCCACTGGGGGACACATATTCCCATCATCTGCCACCCACTGTCATTACAGTACTTTACATTGCTAATACCCTGTGCTGTGGTACAGCTGCCCCAAACATGTTTGTCAACATTATTGGCAGCCACATAGGATGCCCGCAGATATGGCAGGTTCAGCAGCTTCCAGCTCTCCCTCCTTCAATCATCTGTTCATTGCCTTTCATCGGTGCTCTATCCAGTGTTAGTGTAGAAATGGACAGGTAAAGGGAATACCAGAATCCCCAATATGTAATTGAAGATGGATGAATTTCTTGATACAGAATGTGTTTAGAAGTTTAGCTTTTCACCTACTTCCTCATAAATAGAATAGGATGTCATGATCATGAGTTCTGTGTAACCGTTTTTAAAATAGTCTGGAACATTGTTAACATAAGCATAAAGAGTAAACATAGGCTATGAACTGTGCAACTATAGTTCATTGTAGAGTCCCTGCTGACAAAACATAATCTTTGCAACTTTTGCAATTATAAATAACTTTGTCATAATCAAGTGAATTTCATCTAATACACTGTAATCAGATCTTACTCTGTAAAAAGAACTTTGGCGACACCTTGGGGTATGTTTACTAAACTGCGTTAATCATACATAACGCGCATTATGTAACGTTAACAATCGTAAGCGCATCATAACGCGCGTTATGATGCGCTTACGATCGTTAACGTTACATAACGCGCGTTAACTGTAGTTAACGATCGTAAACTCCCGCGATGCGGTAAAACACTGCAGAAGGTGGAGAGAGGACGGAGAGAAGGGGTCAATGGGCGGAGAGTGGGCGGGGAGAGGCTCGCTTCACACTAACGCGCTGATCTGAAGAGCTCAATTCCAACGCGAATGAAAACCTGCCGTTAAATGCACATTACAGGGGAGAGAAACCATTTCAGTGTCAGCAATGTACAGCCCAGGCAGGGAAACCTAAAAAAGTGATAAGTGTGATACATGTGCACAGAACAAAAGGGCACATAAACACTGAAAATGACCCCAAAAAACTGGAAAAAAAACATAACCAAGCTAGCCAATAGTGGTATCAATGAGAAACATCAACCCCTCCCCCCTGGTAAGCTCCATAGAACAGATATAAATCGTGGAAGGGTCTATACTCCGTCCCCATACAAGGTGAATGAGCCCACAATGAAATAGCGCTGCTCAGGGTTTTCCCCACCATCGGACAGGGTTCCTATGGTGTGCACATGTCCTGCAACATCAGGGCGGGCATGTCAGAACGGCAACGGAACAGATGCCGGAGAAGGGGATACAGAGGGCCGCAGGTGGCACATGCTGTGGTGCAGCTGGGCCACAGTGCGGACTAGGTCAATGCCTAGGTGGCCCATACGAATGCTGAAGCAGCAGAGCAGCCAGACAGCAACTGCTGAAGGCCCAACATGGGCACGACTGTGTTTCCCATAGTGTCACAGGGGATAGTACCCAGCAGTTACCCCCAAGGGCACGGAACATTGGCAGGCGGTGCTGGGGGGAAGCGTGGACACCTATGCAGGCATCCCTACCCCAGAACCCGCACCATAGGCAGTCGCCTACCTGCACACTGGATGGCCTGAGACTGCTCACCACCAGCACCACCAGCAGAAGGGCATGTCAGCATGGTGGCTGAGGGATACTGGTGGTGGAGGGGGCAGTGGCAGCTGCCCAGAGCAGACCGTGGCCTAGCCCTGAGTAGGTGGGTGCTGTGTACTGCAACAGACGGGCCCTGTCTGACAAACAGTCATGGTATCACCAAGGAATGTACTGACTCTGTGACAACAAGGTGGTGCAGTGCAGAAAACCAATGTATTCAGAAGCAGAGAGTCACAGGTTCAAGTCCCAGCTGTGGTTCCTGCCAACCCAGTCCACATATTTTACCCACTACTACAACGTGCTAATACAGACAGCACCTGTATTGAAGATGACGTAAACATGCCCAAGACACCTACATTTTACCCTACAGAGCACAGACACCATAAACATGCACATTACCTAGAGCAGAGCCTCCCAAATGCAGTCTTGGAGGGCCAAACACCATTCCGGTTCCATGCTGCCTATGATAAAGATGCCTGTGCTGCATTTCTATGCGCCACCCCCATGGTATGCAGATGTATCTCATGCATATTCATGAGGGACAGCATGAAAACCCGAACAGTGTTTGGCACCGCAGGACTGGAGTTGGGAACCTCTGCCGTAAAGCAGCAGCCAACAGGGGCAGACACACCCGCACCCACAGGCCCCATTATCCAAAGCCTCCTGGAGAGGCAGGACTTTGGGCTCTGCGTGCATCTCCCAATACTAGCACTTGCATACCTTAGTAATACCACCCTAAACCGGGGAATATGGTACACATCTATCAAAAGGTTGCTATGAGTACTGGCAGATAGCAATTCCTAGGTTAAGTACACTTTTCTGAGTGAGCTGCATCATAGCAACCTTTCTGATGTCTGTGGAGTGTGCTACAGGTCTTGTGTCTGACAGTTTTTACCAACCTGGGGAGTGACTCCTACAGTATTGCATACCATAGCCATGCCTGCACTGTGCCCAGGACTGGTGTGGTGGCCTGGGCTGCCCAACACCTCTATAGTTGCACAATGCTGGCATAGGTGTGGGGAGTGTGTGTCTGTCTATCCAGTGTGTGGTGGCTGCCAACACCCTCAATAGCCCACACTGCTAGCACTGTTGCCAGTATTGGCCTGCCAATGTGCATAATGAGGAGCAAGGTACCATGGGAATAGCCTGGATAGGGTGGCCTGGCCTGGATGCATCTGCACACGGCATAGGACAATGGCTCGGACATTGTAGTGCCTGGCCACCACCTGCACGGACAGGGTGGCCATAGCATGTCCTGCTGGGAGGTCACTCTCACCCTGAGCAGTGACCATGGCATGGCTAGGTTCCCCCATAGTGCTATATAGCATTTTTTTCATGTGATATTTATGGGTTTCCTTTTGGGGCCCAATCACTGACTTATCTGTTTGGTGTGTATGCTGACATCCCCGTTCTGGGTACATGCATCTTCTCCAGGACCATGCACTATGAATTAGCTTGCGGACTGTCTGCAGCTAGTATGTGTCTTGCTGGAATACCTTGCAGGGTGCAGCGGCTGGAGTCTTGCTGCTGGAGAATGTCAGATAATGGTGGTGGGGCAGCTGAGCATTTCCAGGCCTGCTGTCTGTCTGCTATTGTGTTATGGATGTGTACCGCTCTGTCTGTTCCCCGGCAGGACCGGGGTTGCTGGTCCCCTCTACTGCTGCTATTGCAGGGAGGTAGACTGTGGATCTATTGGTGGGTGATCCTGTTTCCCACCCTGAGCCCCAGAGGGTGGGTTGTGTGGTGGTACATTATCTACCTATGGGTACATAATCTTACTATGGGTCCATACACCCCCCCCCCCTTTACCTACAGCAGGTAACGATGGCACCAACACAGGATATGCACTATTCTGGGTGCAGCATCGTCCATAGGGACTAGACATGACCGAGACATACAGCAGGACACAGATGTATCCTAGGTGTGTCTAACAGAACTATCTATCACACACTGATGGGGACCTCCAGCATGGCATATTTCAGCCATGAAAGGTGCTGTGGACCTGGTGCTGGGCGCCCCACCTCAACCTCAGGGTGGGCACTGTACCCGCACAATGTGACTGTCTGTGGCTACTCTGTGGCAGTGCCACACACGGTCTGTTCCCCCTACAAGGCCGAGGTGCTGTGGGGGTGCATACCCGATCTTGTGCCCATCTCTCGATGGTGTGTGGTGACGTGCAGTCCTGCAGCCAGCCAGGGCTTTGTTCACATCCTTATAAGGTGTCCTATAGGAGACATTATAGGGTGCCTTGGCGGACAGTTCACTTTATAATGTGCCCTATGGAGTGCCTTATGGGGTGCCTTATGCGGCACCTTAGATTATGCCACTGTGAGGGTGTGTTTGCTGGCAGCACTAATTAAAATACATGTCAAATGACTCACCAATCGCTACTTAAATGTAAAGGGTGCTGTCTTAACCAGCCTTATACATTAGGCCCACTGGGGAATCGAACCCATGACCCCCTGTATCATCAGTCAGTGTTGTAACCATTGTGCTACAGCTCTGTTGCTATGCTTGTATGCCTGCGCACCTTCTTAAGATTAACGCGCGGTAACGTGCCCTGTAGCGCTCGTTCATTTATGGCGCCTTGTAACGCGCGTTCTCGGTGCATTCTCGGAAACGATGTACCGCCCATGTCCTTATTTGGGGTTTCTGTCTCTACCGCGACTCCTAACGCGAATCGCACTAACGCAGTTTAGTAAACATACCCCCTTGTGTTATTTCACGGTTGTAATAAATGACTGTTACTTCCCTTTTTTCTTTAATAAAAGGAGCTTTTTAGGAGGAAGAATTTGAATTCAATAAGTATGGAACTATGCATGTCCATAGACCATTTATTGTCTTCCCTCTGAGCTCAAAGAAAGTAGCACTTGTGTGTGTGATTGTGTTCTGTATTACTCTCTGCCTGTTTCTCACTGCTTGAGGACCAGAGACCAAAGAGAGCCGTGGTATTGTGGCCAGATCACGGAGTTTTCTTCAGTTTGTGCCGTGACTCAGATCTCTGTGTTTCTTCAGCAGTTGGAAACAGCAGACAAGTCTCAAGGACACAGGCAGTGGTTGCCGTGAGTGAGTATACTAAAGAATTGACAGATATCTGTGTGTATATTGTGATTGTAATGTAAAGCCGGTAAGGTTAATTAGAGATCTCAGTTAGATAAGTGGAGCGAGAAGGCTCATAATATAGGGCAGAGAAAGGAAGCCCTAATTATGAAATGAGGCGCAAGTTTGGTGATAGCGCCCTTATGTTAACATTCGATGATTGCCAGTAACCACAGTTTGCCGTTCCTCCTTGGTGGAAAATTTCAGTAGGACAAACTGTTAGTTACAGTATGAAATGGCTTTTGAAGCAAATCTCATACCAGTCACTGACTTTGTGTTTGAAAATTTTAAAATCAAGTGTTTAGGATGGATAGTGTAAATATAGAAGAAACTTACAGGGAAATACTTAAGTCTTTGCTCTATGAAAAAATAGAATTAATCAAACAAAGTTAGGGAAGTGTGCTGTGCAGTATAAGTTTTGTTTTTTTACTGCAGTAATAATTTAGAGGTTTCCAGCAAGATAACAGCTTGGAATGACTGCAATATTAGCAGGAAGAAAGTCTTGAGCAACTGTGGTAAGATTTTCTTTGTTAGACTAACCATAAGCCTTATTGGGGAAGTTAAAAAAAAACTCAAAATGTGATTAACTATTTCTTTTACTTGTGTATGTATAGTAAATACGTTTTGTTTTCTAGGTCTGGATTTGGGTTATGAGAATCTATCTACTGATTCCATTCTATGTGTAATAATGCAAATGCTGAAAAATATTATTAGAAACATTACTCCTCGGTGCTTATGTCTCTGGATACTTTGGAAATGATTGATGATATATTCTCCAACTTGTATTACTAGTTATAATTGATGTGAATGAATGGGAAGATCTTCCATGCGTTGATATATTTAGATATTTGATAAATTGTGTGATGTGATAAAGGTTTAAAAAATTAAGTGTTTTAAAGGAAAGAGAAGTTAGTAACTTAACTGGAAAAAAATTGAATTGCTTGTCAAGTTAAGTCAAGCAAATTTGTTTACTTAAAGGGAAAACGTGAATGATACAATTACATTCAAATAAGTGAATTAAGTAATTAAAACAGTATGGTGAATATATGTATAATGTTTTATTTTTCTTTGTGATAGTGGACTAGTTGAAAGTTACAACTATGATAGTGTATGAGTAACAATGTCTGAAGAAAAATGCTGATATTTCTCTTAGTCTCTTTTAAACTAATCTGCAGGAGTCGATTGGAGGAGTGATCTTAAATTCTCATGTCATATATGTTTTAGTTATTATGAAAGACCTCTGCAGAACTGATGTTATTAATTGCAAGTGTGAAGTGAATGCCTTGTTGCTAGTTTTAAATTAGTATCACTGAGTTAGATTTAATATGCTTACCTCTTCTATTGCTGCTGTTTGTGTTCTTGCTCAGAAATTTCCCACTGGACTTAAGCCACTGGGCTATTTTTCAGACTTTTGTTGCCCTGTTGTAGCAGGAATGCCTCCATGTTTTCAGTTTTCTGGCAGCAGTAGTCTTTGCAATCCAAATTACTGATTTTCTAGTACTATAATATGCCTCTCATTCAGTTTTCGTATCTTTTACACTTGAAATCCAGCTTTCTTCCAGCTCTTTTCTTGTTACCTCACTCTGTAAAATTGATGCAATTATAAGAGTTGATTCTGTGGCAGTCGGCTGCTTGTTATTTGCTAATGCTCAACTAGCTGTAGTGTTCGCTCTTTCTAGAGCTCTTGAGTTATCTGCTCACTTGATCAATACTGACTTTGTCTCAGGCTTCTTGCATGAGGAGCTCTATGTGCTGATACTACTATGCTGTTTTGTTCTGAAAACAGTGCAACAAAGATAGAACTGTTAAGCTATTAAGAAGTGGTAATTGACTTTCTAGTTGGTTCAAATTTGGTGTTAAAAAGGTTTTATAGTTTATGAATGTACACACCCTTATATAAATGTTCCTTCTTTGTGAGCTTAGATGTCTATGCGAATTAGAATGGACTGGAGTAGTCTAATGACTAGAGTACTATCACTCCTTGTGACCTTGGATAAGTCACTTAACCCCCATTGCCTTACAAAGAAAAATTCCAAGTTATCAATGTTCCTGTTTTATGTGCTGTATCAAGTTTTAGTTGCAATGTGAACTGCTGTGATTAGTGGGGAAAGTAGCATTAAAAAATAACATAAAAAGGAAAAGGGTATATTACTGATAATGATTAAAGTAATGTGAGTTGAACCATCACCTAAGATAAGACAGCTTTCCTAATAATTGTTGACAAACAATTGAAATGAGTTTAAATTATTTGTCATAAACTGCTAGTTTTAATGTTGTTACCCCTTGAATAACCAGATTGACTATATCTTGTATATTGTTAAAGCTGGAGAATACATCACAAATATAACACAGGTACACTAAAAAAAATTTTTTTAAACTGCCTGTAATGTTTCGATTGATTTTTACGTTTTTTGGTGCGCTGAATCCAAATCTGGTAACCAATTTGCTCCATCACGTACAGATTTTTTGCTACATTGGGTTAGCAGTTTGAGGTAAACGTTTCAGATTGAGTGCGATCGAGATAAACGTTTCTTGGATGAATTCTTTATACTAATTGTTTAGTAGTTATTCAAATAAGAATAAAGAAAATTGTAACAAGGCAGCACATAAGAATAGAGTAATGTCAACAAAACACACTGTGATGGTAGCAAAATTGTCTGCACTTAAAACAGCCACATACATGTGCACAAACATTGAGCATATAAGAGCGAGGTTAGACACAAAGCAAAGCAAAGAAATGTGCAAAAAATGTTGTACAGGTATGTATGTAAGAATAGAAAATGCAAACCGCACCATTGCAATACATGAAGACAAACACCCGATGGTGTGAAAATAAAATTCTAATAAATAAGATCCGACACTGTGATAATAACTAGCAAATTTTTATTTCAAAGTTTAGTAAAAACACAATATTTGTCAACACAGTTTAGATTTTAAAGTCATTCTTGGGTCAATCAATCTCCTGGTGGGCCCGTTTCTTCTTCCCCCGAATGCTTCTCATGGTGCGCTGCTTGGCGTATTTTTCATCTGGGGTTTCCCGCAGCAGCAACCAGCAGAAATCAGCCATCATAGTGGTGTTCCATCTTCCTTGGTACCTTCTCTCTGCGTCCTTGATGTCCTGGTGAAACCTTTCACCTTGTTCTTCACTGTACGCCCCCAAGTTTTCGGGAAAGTAGTTCACATGGGAGTGCAAGAAATGGACTTTCAGGCTCATGTTACAGCCTTGTTCTTTGAAGGCATTGAGCATCCTGGCAACAATATCCTTATAGTTCTCATCCCGCCTGTTCCCCAAGAATTTGAGGACAACATCCTTGAAGGAATCCCAGGCTTCTTTTTCCTTCTCAGACATCGTTTCAGCGAATGCTCCATCTGAAATGAGTTTCCGTATATCAGGGCCAACAAACACTCCTTCCTTTAGCTTTGCTTCAGAAAGTCAGGGGAACTTTGAGCAAAGGTACCGAAAGCACTCACCATCTTTTGGAAGGGACTTGATGAATTGCTTAATGAGACCCAACTTAATGTGGAGAGGTGGTAATAGAATTTTATCACGAGGTACCAAGCTCTCATGAAGAACATTTTTCTCACCGGGTCTCAAATACTCCCGAATTGGCCAGTCTTTTTTCCCCCAGTGTAGGTCGCAGGCCCGGCTATCCCACAAGCAAAGGAAGCAGGGATATTTGGTGAAACCGGATTGCTGCCCTAATAGCATGGATAGAATTTTAAAGTCTCCACAAATCATCCACTTATGCTCATCATAACGAATCTTCTGAAGAATCAGGGCCAAATTCTCGTATTTTTCTTGGAGAATAACAGAGTGAGCAATAGGAACTGAAGCGAATGTGTTGCCATTATGAAGAAGAACACCTTTTATGCTGTCTTTTGACGAATCAATGAACAGCCGCCATTCAGCAGGATCATACTTGAGTTTAAACTTTTCCATCACTCCGTATATATCGTTGCAAAATACCAAATCTTCCTCTTTGCTGAAATACTTCAAAAATTGTGTCTCGCGGTTGCGGTACCAATAAAAAGTTGTTCCTGGTGACAATAGATTTTTCTGTTTAAGCCGAGAACCTAGCAGTTGGGCAGCATCTTTTGGGAGTCCTAAATCCCGGACTAAATCATTCAATTCAGCTTGAGAGAAAAGTTCAAGTTTCGGATCTGGTTCAGTTTCAAACTCGGAAGTACTGGACTCATCGGGAAAAGCCATCTGATGAGTCTCATCATGATCAGAACCGTCCACACAAATATGATCCAAAGATTTTGGTGGTTCAGGCACAGGTACTTCGTTGCTATGAGGCATAGGCCTAATTGCTGAGGGAAGGTTGGGGTAACTTATTACGTTCTTATTTTTTAAGTTGTATCCCTTCACAATGCAAGAGCAAAAATAGCAGTCACTGCTGTGGTCTCTTTGTTCATGCCACATCATAGATATTCCGAAACGAAATGCTTGTTTTTTACCTTTCATCCATAAGCGTAGATCTTCCTCACATGTCTTGCACACTTTGTGAGGAGCCCACGGTTTGTCTTGATCGCCTAACTTCAAACCGAAATAGGCGAAATATACTTTTTTAATAAATGCAGAAATGTTCCTCTGCCGCTTTTTCACGGTATATTCCCCACAAATAAAACAAAAACTGTCCGGAGAGTTGACGCAACCTCTGACTCTGTGAGCCATCACAAATACACAGCACTGCAAACTACAACTGTAGTGAACCACTTCGGAATAAAGCTGGATTACGACTGAGCAAACAAAAGGTAATAATGAACTTGCAAGAAACTGAAATTTGACAGGAACGTTCATGTCGCAACCACCGTGTTTGAGCGAGCGAACGAGGCGAGGCGAACAGGAAAGAACATGCGCCAGCGCGAGTACTGGATTTAGCCCCCTGCCTCCCAATTGTCCTGTTAATGTATAAAAATGAATACAAAACACTCTAAAATATCATGAGGGAGTGTTTCTAGTTAGTTAACCATTACAACCTCTATTTTGGGCCAAGAAAATAAACTGCAGTCGGCTAAAAAGAAATTATGTGAACATTCCTTATATGGGTAAGAAATCTAATTTTGCAAGAAAACGTGACGTGATGGAACATTTTGGCTATTTTTCCTGGATTCAGCACCCCAAAATCTATAGGAATCAGTTGCAAAACTGGAGGCAGTTTTTTGGTAGTGTACCTGTGTAATTAGTGATATGAATATGTACAATTGTGTTCCTGACAGGAAAAATCAATGTGTCTATCAGGCCACATGCTAACATTTGATTTGGCAAGTAGACAGAATAAGTTTAGGAATGTAGGTGAAAATAATAAATATGTTACAGGCTAGCTATGTAATAATTTAGTGCTAGCAATAGAAGTATTGTAATTAACAATAGATAATATAATTCTGTTCAACTATTCAAGACTGTCATTAGGGATGAATAATTGTGCTTGTTTGCAATTGTATGGCATCAAGAGAGATGCTGTAGTGGAGAATTGGATTTTTACAAAATATATATTGTATGCACTGAATCCTATGGGCCGAAGAGGAAAACGACTGAATGAAATGCTACTGAATATGGAGACTCCTGGTAAAGATCAGCGATTCCAGCAGAACTACTCATGTATGCGCAGCAGTGAAGCCTGGGTGGACGGTCACTGAAAAAGATTGATCTATGATGTGCATGGCACAGCCCATGGTGAGAAAGGATGCTGCTGAGGAATCTGGAATGATGACTGGTGTCATGATATGAGGGACTAATCTCTGAATTATTGCTAGATCTACAGGAAGCAGTTGGCCACTGCTGGATGAGGTAGTGCTTACAAGAATGATTGGTAAAGTCTTGATCTCTGTACACATTTTTATTGAGGCTAAGCAAAGGTAAACAATGTCACATGATTTTGTATAACGATTTCTTCCAACGAACAAGATGGAGCTCCCCTATGGACCAGATGTGTCTAGGACTCTGAAGGAACATCTGCAAAATGAAGCCTACTATAGAAGATTTATTCTGGATTTGGACATGTTTCAGCTACCGCTCTTTTGTAATGATTCTTTATAGAATCACAGGGGGACTGTAGAAATGGACAGATAAAGGGGATACCAGAATCCCCAATATGTAAGTGAAGATGGATGAATTTCTTGATACAGAATGTGTTTAGAAGTTTAGCTTTTTACCTACTTCCTCTTAAATAGAATAGGATGTCATGATCATGAGTTCTGTGTAACCGTTTTTAAAATAGTTTGGAACATTGTTAACGTAAGCATAAAGAGTAAACATAGGCTATGAACTGTGCAACTATAGTTCATTGTACAGTCCCTGCTGACAAAACATAATCTTTGCAACTTTTGCAATTATAAATAACTTCGTCATAATCAAGTGAATTTCATCTAATACACTGTAATCAGATCTTACTCTGTAAAAAGAACTTTGGCGACACCTTGTGTTATTTCACGGTTATAATAAATGACTGTTACTTCCCTTTTTTTCTTTAATAAAAGGAGCTTTTTAGGAGGAAGAATTTGAATTCAATAAGCGTGGAACTATGCATGTCCATAGACTGTTTATTGTCTTCCCTCTGAGCTCAAAGAAAGTAGCACTTGTGTGTGTGATTGTGTTCTGTATTACTCTCTGCCTGTTTCTCACTGTTTGAGGACCAGAGACCAAAAAGAGCCGTGGTATTGTGGCCAGATCACGGAGTTTTCTTCAGTTAGGGTTACGTCTGTTTCTATGCCTAACAGGTCATGCATGTCAACCTGAAGCACCTTGCAGCCCTTAGGGCACACTAACTTAGGGCACCGTAATATTTTTAGGGCACCTTAACCTATGATACCATAACCCAAGATGCCTTCTAAGGTGCCTTGACCAAGGGTGCCTAATAAGGCGACTAACCTAAGGAGCCCTATAAGGTGCCTTAAGCTAAGTCACCTTATAGCCCTTAGGGTGCCTTATATTAGGATGCCGCACATCAGTCAAATGTGCCTTATAAGGCACCCCAGCCTAATGTGCCTTATAGGGCACCTTAGCTTAGGCACCCTATAAAGTGCCCTATAAGGTGCCTTAAGATAAGGCACCTCATCGCTTTATGGAGCCGTGCATTAAAGATCACTGACCCATGGCGCCTTAATGTAAGGCATGTTAATTCAAGGTGCCCTAAGAGCTGTAATGCCCTGTTGTCCACTCTAATGTGCATTGTCCCTTCAATGTACGTGAAATGCCGAAGGCACTTTCCAATGCACGTTGACAGCCATTGCTCACAAGATACCGGTCCGTCACACCAACACAGCCTGGTGTGTGTAGCGCAGTGGTATGGTGACATGCCAATCAACAACACAGTGTGAGTTCAAATCCCAGAAAGCCACACAGTGAGGTACAATATATGAGAATGTGGAATGCACACCTTCAGAGGACAGGTGTAGTCAGAAATGAAAGAATGTGTTGTGTGTCATCAAGCTGCTTTAAAATACATGCCACAGAAGACGATACATCCAGGAAACAGACTAATGCATGTTACTATGGGTGTCACCATGTATGGTGCATAGTAATGCTCATTACTGCACCTCACTGCACATATGCATCATCACTGTGTCATGTGGCCCTGCAGTACATATAGTAGAGAAAAATGCAACCAGGTCCAGGAAACCTGTGTTTTCCTACAGCAATTTGGAAATCCTAGCCAGGCTCATCTGCTGCCATCAGAGGTGCCTTTTCCCAGTCTCCTCATGGAGGCAGAACCTCACCAGGGTGTGGAGGGCCTGAGGGCACCTCACCAGGTGCTTTAATGCAGCCGCTGACTACCCACATGAGGTAAGTGTATGGGGGGCAGGTGACACAAACCCAGGAGTACAACACAGTAGCCAGCAACCAACACACATATCATAGACACACAGCAGGGGAAAGGGAGAGGTCTGTGTTTAATCCTGGAGCTATGATAGGTGCGCTTGTTGATGTGCACAGGTCTGCTCTATTCCCAGGTGGCCCCAGGCCTATTTACAGAGGTCTGTGTTTACACCTGGTGCAATGGCAAGTGTGCCTGCTGATGTGCGCAGGTCTCCCCTATCCCCAGGCGGCCCCAGGCCAATTTACAGTGGTCTGTGTTTAATCCTGGAGCTATGGTAGGTGCGCTTGGTGATGTGCGCAGGTTTGCTCTATCCCCAGGTGGCCCCTGGACTATACAAGGAGGTCTGAGATACATCCACTGGACCTTCGTACATGCATCTGCTGCTGTTTCATGCCATAATGGCCAACCATATTTGCAGCACCATTGCCATGGGTTATGGTGGCACGGGCATATGCAGTCACAGCATATGATAGCCACATGCCATGTCAAAAGGTGTAGCAGACATGCAGACCGTGCGCATATGTGTAGGCTATGGCGCTTGCCCCAACTACCTGTTGGCAACCCATCACACGTATCACGGCACAATACAGCACTGCTGGCATGATGCACATGATCATCATCATGACAATGCCATGTATGCCATTGGGCAACTGTGTCCCGCAAGGGTAGGCCATCAGGTAGGCACGTGGTGCCCAGGTGGTAGCACACAGGACACATAGGGGCCAATCCACATATGCTGAGCCACACTCGCACACATGCATGTGCCATTGGCAACAGCTAGCAGTGGACCGACAGTGTAAGGCAGGAGCAGCCCCCTGCTGCTCACAGCCATCTGTGATTTGCAGTATCTGATGGCCAGGGATGTCTTTCCCCTAACAGTCCCTATCCATTGCGGTACCCCCAGGTGGAGGATCTTCACAAGAAGGGGAGGGAGTTGCGGCAGTGGTACCCCCACTTCCTGATGCAGATGCAGTGGGAGGTGATGCGGCAATGGGATGGTGAGTGATGCAGCCTGTGTGTTGCACAACAGCATGTTCCAGTGGCCCAGCAGCCTAAGGGGCCACCTGCGATGGTTACATGATGTGCCAAACGCATGACTGCAGTGGTAATGTCTGTTTCCCCTCCACAGTGGATGCAGATGCTAGCGAGGGGCCATTGCAAGAGCGGCCACAGATGGGCATCTCCCTGGTGCCATCGCCAATGTGGCGGGAAATGGAGGAGGAGGTGGAGGATGATGACGGCAATGCGGATGAAAAGGAGGGGGAGCCCAGAGAGGGAGAGGAGGGGAGAAAGAGGGGGAGGTAGAGGGTGTGTGGGAGGCCAGGGGGGTGGAGGATTGAGAGAGGCTTGGGAAGGGGTGGGGTGGTGGCGGGGGAGGAGGAGGTGTGGGAGGTGCGGGAGGGGGAGGCCGAGGGGGAGGGCATGGTGGAGGGGAGAGGACAATGGGGGCAGGAGGGTGTGGGGCAGGATGCACTCCTGGAGGTGCATGATGTTCCAGGACCTGCGGTTGTGCATGTGGGCATGGCAGGTATACATACCTCCATGGGTGCATCCTGCCACACAGGGTAGGTCATGGCCAGTCCCGAATGGCACAGGCCAACACAGGGCACTGGGGGCCCCTGCCATCTGCCACTTGGTGCTGGATATGACACCCATCTGGGTGCAGGTCCGGCATAAAGTGCCACAGACAGGACATCTGCACATGCCACCATACAGAAACCCGGCACATGGTGTCTGCATGGAGGCATGTGTGCATGCCACCTGTCTGTGGCTCTGTGTGCCATGTCACATGCCCAGCGGGAGCAGAAATGTACCATGGAGCGGGTGGTAGACGCCATGGGGCAGATGGTTGATGAGCTGCGCATGCTGCGTGAGGTTATCACGGCAGTGCAGTTCATCAGCCATCTTGCCCGGGCAGCCCCCAGGGGGTGTGAGCACCACACAGGTACATGGCACCCCTGTCCTGTGCCATCCTGTGCCCTGGGACTGGCACCATCTCCAGGGCAGGGAGGCACGGCCCCAAACAGTTATAGCCCACATTGCTGCAGGGGCATGTAACCTGATATGTATATATTGTGGTAAGGAAGCCTATCCTGAGTTAGGGGAAAGGGAAAAAGGCAAAGAGTTCACCCTAATAAAAGGGCCCCTTTTGCAAGGTCAGGGTAACAAAACCACAACCTCACCTGGGAACCAGAAAACCCCCAGCTGGAACAGGTTTCATGTTTCCCCTAGTGAAATAAGGGAGAGTGAATACAGACCTAAGGTCCAAGACCCTTACGTCAGTAATCTCCCTGATTACTCAGGTGCCAGAAGGCAGAGTGATCTCCGTCACCTGGGAAGAGAGGAGGTGGGGCTAGAACCCTGGAGATATAAGCCTATGCTAGATTATAGTAAAGGGGAAAGAGAGAGGGTGGAAGGAACACCAGAAGCAAGGGCAGAGGCAAAGGCAAGAAGAGGAGAAAGAGGGAGAGAAGCTTATACCAGCCGAGGCACAGGTACGAGCCTAAGAAGCCTGATTAATGCTGAGCAGAGCAGGAGAAGCCTGACTAATGCTGGGCAATGCAGAGGAGCAGGAGACACTCTCAGCTCTAACGAGAGGCTGTCAGCTGAGCCCGGTGAGCCAGAAGGAGAGTCAGAGTCTATGCAGCTAGGAGAGCCTGACGCTGAGCTGAATGAGGAAGACACCCTCATGGATTGCTCTTTGTGCCAAGCCTTAGCCACAGAAGTGTTGAAGGAAAGCCAGCCCTGAGAGAAAGCCCTCTAGAGAAAAGTAACCATAAGAAGCAGGTAGATGGATTGTAAATTCCCACGTGGTAAAGAGGGGAAGTTTTACTAAGACGTAAGTCAAGCTGGAGTTGTGAATTGTGCTTGTTAACCACCTGCTACCTGTGAAGTGAGACGGCAAGAAGCCAAATTAACTGTGAGGAAAAAGCTTTCTTTTTACTCTTGAATTTTCCTGAGAAACCTGAATAGAACTTTGCTTGCACGTTGAAAGTTTGTTCCTGTTTGAAGTTTTTGTTTTTGCTTGTAAATTGGAAAACAGCCTGGAAAGGTTTGAGACTGGAAAAGAAGGCAAACTGCCACAGATGAAAGCCTGTTTTGTGTTTTGTGCTTTAACCAGCAAGGCTAAAGGAAGCTGGTAGCCTTGCTGTTAAAAGGCTGTGTTTTTATGAGCTGAAGAATACTTTAAGCAGCCACTTTGGTTTTGGGTTTTTGTTTTGCTTATAACCTGTTGTACTTTGAAGAAGCCTGGAGAAGTATGCCTGAATGTGATATTTATGAACCTTTTTTGTGCTCAATAAATTTCTGTCATTGCCTTACCCCAAGGAGCCCGACTACAGCTTTCTACCTGAAGCCCAGATATAGCGCAATTAAACTACATTTCCCAGAAAGCATTGCAGGGAATTAGTCAGTTAAGGCTGAAAGGGGAAAGTTCCTCATGCAACCACGCCCCTCTAAGCTGGAGGCGAGTGGTGAGGGCGTGACAATATATTCATGTAAATACAGCTTGTTAACGTATCGTAATTGTCAAGTGCAATGTTCCCGCTAACCTGCACTGGGTCAGCCGCCAACATTCCTTCCAGAGGGGGGAGGTGCAGAGCGATTGATCGCTCTGCCCCTCCCCCACCAGCAGGAATGCCGGCGGAGGACCCGGCGCAGATTAAAGAGAACATTGTGAGGGTGCTGTGGCTTGTGTTAGACACAGGGTCTATCACTCTACACCTCCCCTTGCCGGCAAGAATTTTGGAGGCGGACCCAGTGCAGGTCAGCGGGAACATTTGTCATGTGTATCATTTACTGACATGCCAGTGCAGTGAGAGTGACACATGTGCACATGCTCCTGTGAGTATGGGCACGATACATCTGTCACATACATGGTACAGTCCCCATGGCAAGGGTGGGGGATGGGCATGGGTGCAGACATATGTAGCCCTCACAGCCTCCAGAATGTACCAATGTGTTGCTATGACCCTCAGACATGGGCACATGCATGGTGGCATGGACATGCCAACAGTGCACACATGGCATGGTGCATGACACAGGTGGCATGTCAGAACATACATGCACTGAATGGTGGCAGGGCAGACCCCCCCTCCTGTGGCATAGGATGGTTACAGGGAATGGCTTGCCACTGGGTGTACATGCCATGGCAAGGGATATGTGCCAGGGTGACCACATGGGGGACAGGGTAACCTATGGGAGTGCAGAAAGAAACACTAGACACGTGCCCACAGTCATACTCATGTGCATAGGCCTTTATTTTGGCACACATATTTCCCCGGTTCTCCACACCTAGAGCCTGAGCTGCCGACCTCGGACGCACCGAGCACAGCCCCTCCCACCCCATGGCGATGGTGCTGCTACCGGCTAATGCCCCCGTCCAGCTTTGGCCTCACATGCTGCTGTCATTCTCTCCATGCTGTCTGCCATGGACCCTGCTGTCTCCCAAAGAAGGCCAAGCTCCTGGCGCAGTCCCTGCACCTCCTGGCAGAGACCGGCCATCTTCACCCTCTGCTGACACATCTCGTGGCGGTGCCGGCGGTGTTACCTGGTCAACGCCTGCATTGCCAGCTGTATGCTTGTGGGCGAGACATGGTGTGACCTATGAGACATTGGTTGCACATGCCACCATGACACATGCAACAGGTGACCCGGCGGACCACAGTAGGGGACGACTACATCTGGGGTGGGACCAGCACATGTGGGGATACAGCAGGGCCTGACACATGTGGGACATGGAGCAACCATGGAAATGATCTGTGTCATCTGTGCACCCCATGTATCTGCCCCATCGGACAGGGCCCAGTAGCAGCAGGGAGTGTTGGCCCACATGTGCCACGCGTTCAACACCTTACCGGGTACTGATGGTACCCAGCAGAGGGCTGCCAACCCAGATGTACAACCCAGTCAGGGCCCCACTCACATGCATGGCCCTAATGGGGGGGTGACCGGTCACATGATGCCCCAACAGACAGCTCACATGTTGTGTGCTCTAGCCTGGCAGTGCCCAGGTCACACACAGAGCACAGAGAGGAGGTGGCAGATTACAACTGTGCCCCCGTATCCCCCTATCCAGGCATGGGTCTGTGGGATACCCTCAGATGACTGGTCACCATTCACCTGCGTGCCACAAGACGGGGTGTGGTGTAGCCAGGTTGTAGCTAGCCCTGTGTGAGTGGTGCAGCTGCACAGGACGAAAAGACAGAGGGGCGCATATTGACTGTCTGTCGTTGCCTGCCGCCACCACCTTACGGTGGCAGACAATGGCAGACAGTTAATATGTACCCTTGTAGCCTCCCACCAGCATGCCAAGCAGATCTGTAGAAACATATCTGCTTAGCATGCCGGCGACTTGCACATTGGGCATGCCTCCCCTCTCCTGGGCGCCACACCAGCGGTACTTGGGTGTCCTCTTTGACTCAGATCTCTCCTTTCAAGCCCATGTTTCACACGTCACCAAAACCTCCTTCTTTTTCCTGCACCAGATTCGTGCAATTCGCCCCTTTCTTACTCCACCCTGCTCTTACCACTCTTTTGTCACTAGTTATGTCACAGGTTGATTTCTATAAGTCTGTTTTCATTGTCCTCTCGAAATCACAATTAGGTAGATTACAACGAATTCAGAACACTGCTGCCCGTTTTATCACTTCCTCCTCCCAGTGGGATCATGTTACACCTCTCCTCCTCCATCTACACTGGTTACCTGTCTCTTTTCGTACTCACTTCAAATTTCTTACTCTAGTTCATAGAGCTCTTCACACTAGCACTCCACAATATATGGCAGACCTCATCACATTTCACACCCCTAAACACACCCCCTGCTCATTCCACCTAAACCATCTTCATCTTCCTTCCCCCTCCCTTGTTCACCTCCAATCCACACGCTCCTCTGCATTCTTTTTCATCGGCCCGGCACTCTGGAACTCACTGCCCACTTCCCTCAGGTTAGAACCCCATCACAACACTTTCAAACAAAACCTAAAAACCCATCTCTTCTCCCTGGCTTTTGACCTTTCTTCCCCTTTTGTCTGATCCTGTCCTCCTATGTATAGTCCTGTATGCCTCTCTCTGCCTGTCCTATCAACAATTGTAATTTCCTTTTTCCTTTCTGGCCTTGTGCCTTTTTCTAATTTGTTTGTAAATTGTGAACCACTCTGTTTGCTAAGGAAGGGCGGTATATCAAATAAATAACCATAACGATAACCATATGTTACACCGATACCTAACGGAATGTCTGTACCGCCAGATGCCTATGTCAGTATGGGTATGGTGGCGCCACACAGCACAGGCGGATGGGATGGGACAGACAGGGAGGGTAGCAGGCGCACATCCATGCTAGGCCCATTGTAGGGTCCAGATAGCCTAGTCAGAGGGCCGACGTACTGAGATGGCAGACAGTGGCCAACAGCAGCACCTGTCACCCTCACATGGCACCCTAGCATGCCATCACGGGGCACAGGTGGGATAGCCCTCCATCTCCAGTGTGCTTGTCCAGTGGGCCAGGGGGGCAGGGGGGTGGCTGCATGTTACATGACATCACCATGGTGTAGTCTGTGTGTGTGTGTGTGTGTGTGTGTGTGGTGCTTTGCACATCAGTGAGTGGTGCGTGTCTGTGTGCCCTGGTGCTCAAGGGGAGGCACCCTGTTGCAGATGCGATGTACTGGCATGTGCCAGTGCCAGGGTGGCGACGAGAGGGTCAGAGCTCCAGTGTGGCCAGACTGGGTCATGGCACACAGTGCTGTCTGTTGGCTGCAGTGGGGTCCACTGACCTGCAGTGGACTGCCAGGTGGTGCACATTGGGGGGACATGGAACAGGGGCGGGTGTGGGTACACGTGTGAGTGCTGTGGGCATGGGGGCATGCCACATGGAGGGGTTGCACAGGGTTCACTGTGCTGGGGTGGGACATATTGATGACAATGGGGGTGTGGCCATGACTGGTGCTTTTCACTGTGACAAGCACAGCGAGATACCATTCAGGTGAGCCCATGTGGTGGGGGGATCGGCATGGTACCATGCCATTTGGGGGTGGACAGCCATGGGCAGTGCAGCATGCACTGTGCCATTATGCAGCTGAGCACTGTTGGGGGTGACCCAGCTGGATACAGTCGTCACACATGTACAGGGGTGTACAGCCAAGGGGGGGAGTATTACATAGGGTGACATACCCATCTGCATGGGGGATGGTGGGCCTTAGAGCTGCAGGATTGGATGGCCCAGGGGCACTGGGTATACATTGTACATGGGGGAACAACACAGAGCCGTGCGGTGCCCATCCCTGTGGGTACGTCTGGTCAGTGGGACCACCCAGGTGGCGTGCATGGGGCAGGGATGTTGGGGTGCAGGGATGTGTGTGGTACCATCGGATGTCCATGCCCCGGGTGCCAGCATCACCTCACTGGTGCCCACGCGTGGGTGCATCTGGGGATTGACAGGTATGCCTGTGGGGGTGGGGCTGGATGTGATGGGCCTACTGTGTGCTGGGGTAGGTGTGCCCTGTGGGGGCCCCTGGGATTTGTGTGCATGGGTGAATGCACCGGAGTGGTGGGGTGCCCTGGCCCCATGACTGGTGTTGCCATTGGGTGGGTGTGCGGAGAGGGTACATGGGTGGGTGGGTGTCAGCCCCACAGGTATGTGTTGGGCCAGCTGTGCCAGGTGGCCTGCCATGTGGGTGAATGTCCTCATTGGCATCTGCCATGATGAGTGGCTGGGCAGGTGTCCAGCAGTGTGCGGGTAAGGGGGGCGGATAGGGGGGCATGGGGGCGGGAGGTGCAGGTCTATGTTACCCCTCTCTGTGCAGCCAGTGCCACATGACTATCATTGGGTAGGAGAGTGATCCCTAGCCACTCTGCCCCTTATTTATTGCTGCACCTTCTGTTCGGCTTCCTCAGCTGCCAAGCCAATACCCCTCCCCCCTCCCCTCCACCCACCCACCCACCCCATTGTTCACTGTCTTTTATAGCTGTCATCTGCTGATCACCTACCTCACACACAGGTGTGGCCAATCTATGTCTCCCCCACATTCTATATCTTCTGACCTTTGCTTTCCTCTCTACTCCTGCACTATAGCTCCTCATCACATTGTCATCCTCCTTTTATACCCCCTAACTGCCTCCCTTCCTACCTGCACCCTCACTCCTCCCCTCCCTTTCTCCCATTACCAACCTCATATCCCCCTCCATTCTGTCCTCTACCCTATCATCAGCTCTTGTGGGGCACTGCTTTCTGCCTCTGATTCATCTATCTCCCCTCTCTCTAGGACAGCCTCACCTTCGGTTCCATTATACTGTCCCCTCTTTGCCCCGTAATCTACTACTCCTTCACCTCCTCTCATCCGGAGATGTCAGCCCCAACCCTGGCCCCCCTAGACCTCTGGCATACTCAGCAAGGAGATCGTCACATATCACGTCTAATCTTATCCACATCCCTCACCTTTCCCCATCCACACTCCCTTTGTCATGTGCCTTGTGGAATGCACACTCTGTCTCTCATACACCTGCATTTACTCATGTTCTACTTATCTCTAATAGTCTACCTCATCTTGCTCTAACTGAGATCTGGCTCCTCCCAGATGATACTGCAACTTTTGCTGCTCTCTGTCATGGGAGCTATTGGTTCTCCCACACGCCTCATCCCTCTGGCCGTGGTGGTGGTGTTGGGCTCCCACATTCCCCCTTCTGCCAGTTCCAAACCCTCCTGCTGCCCCAGTCTCACCCCTTACCCTCTTTTGTTGTTCCCTCCATCCATCTTTTCACTCCACCCCCTCTCCGGGTAGCTGTTATTTGTCGACCTCCTGACAGGTCTGCCTCTACTGTTCTCACTGACATTGACTCATGGCTTTCCTTCTTTCTGGGGTCCTCTTCCCCCACTCATATTCCCAGGTGTCTTAACGTTCATGTTGATAACCCCTCTGTTCCCTATGCTTTGGGGCTCCTCTCTCTTACCTCCCCAGTTGACCTCCTGCTTTGTTCCACTGCTCCCACTCACCAGCATGGCCACTGCTTTGACCTGGTATATTTCTCTAGTTGCTTACTCTCGAACCTCTGTAGCCCGGTTCTTCCCTTATCTGACCATCACTCTTTATGCTTCAATCTTCATCACCCGCTGCTTCATTCCCATCCTACCTCCTCCAATCTATTCAGATATCCTCATGCTATTGATTCTTTGGTTCTCTCTTCCACTGTTTCTTCATCTCTTTCTTCTACTATGTCATCTAGGTTGTGACGAAGCTGTAACTTCCTATAACACTGCACTCTCCTCTGCTCTGGATGCTCTTGCTCCTCCCATGCCACATCCTGTGTGCCCTCTGCACCCCAGCCCTGCCTTTCATCCACTACCCACTATCTACATTCCTGTGCTCGCTCTGCAGAGCCTGCTTGGCTCATATCCCGCTCCCTTGAGGACTTTCTACACCTCAGGTACATGCTTGTCTCTTTCCAGTCAGCCATAGCTCTTACCAAACAGGACTATTATATCCATCTGACTGACTCTCTTGCTTCTGGCCCTCGCCATCTCTTTACTACTCTCAGCTCTCTCCTCAAGGTACCTCCGCCTCTGATCCCTCCCTCCCTTTGTGCCCAAACCCTGGCTAACTATTTCCATGCCAATATCCACAGGATCACCCTCCAATTCCCCACAAGGTCATCTACATCCCCTCCGCCCCCCTTCCCTCCCAACTTTCCTCCCCTACCTCTGCTACCCTCTCTTACTTTCCTGTGATCTCCGAAGGGGAACCTGCACACCTTCTTTCAACCTCCAAACACACCACCTGCTCCTCTGATACTATCCTCAAGAGCTTCCTAGGCCTCATCTCCTCCACTGTTGTCCCTTCCATTTCTCATATTCTCAACCTTTCACTCTCCACTGCAACTGTCCCGGCAGCCTTCAAACATGCATAGGTCAAACCTCTCCTCAGGAAACCCTCACTTGATCCCACCTGCCCCTCTGATTCTCGACCCATCTCTCTCCTTCCCTTCATTTCTAGACTACTTGAATGTGCTGTTCACCACTGCTGCCTTGACGTCCTCTCCTCTCATGCCCTCCTGGATCCTTTACAGTCTGGCTTTCGTCCTTTACCCTCTGCTGAAGCGGCTTTTTCCCAGGTCTCCAGTGACCTGTTTCTGGCGAAATCCAAGGGCCTTTACTCTGTCCTCATCCTTCTTGACCTCTCTGCTGCTCTTGACACTGTTGACCACAATCTTCTCCTTGATACCCTGTCCTCGCTTGGTTTTAGGGCTCTGTACTATCCTCATTCTCCTCCTATCTCTCCCATTGCTCTTTTGGTGTGTGTTCTTGTGGCTGCTCCTCCTCTGTTATCCCGCTCCCAGTTGTTGTACCCCAAGGATATATCTTGGGTCCGCTCCTTTTCTCTCTCTATACCCAGTCCCTTGGTGCGCTAATCTCTTCCCATGGTTTTCAGTACCATCTTTATGCTGATGATGCCCATATCTACCTCTCTATGCCTGACATCTCTCCAGCTAGCCAGACCCGGATCTCTGCCTGCCTTTCTGACATTGCTGCCTGGATGTCTCACCACCACTTGAAATTGAACATGGCCAGGGCTGGAGCTCTTATCTTTCCCCCTATACCTGCCCCCCTCTTCCTCCTTTCTCCATCTCTGTGAATAACTCTGTACTCCTTCCTGTTTCCTTGCCTCGCAATCTTGGGGTCGTCTTTGACTCTTCTCTCTCCTTCTCCGCACACATTCATCTGTTAGCTATGTCCTGCCGTTTCTTTCTCTATAGTATCAGCAAACTCCATCCTTTCCTTTCTACACACACTACTAAGATGCCTATCCACACCTTGATCACCTCCTGTCTTGACTACTGTGACCTACTTCTTGCTGGTCTCTCTTTGAATCATCTCTCTCCCCTTCAATCTGTTCAACACTCTGCTGCACGGCTGATCTTCCGCCAGCCTCGTCATGCCCATATTACTCTTCTTCTCAGATGACTCCACTGGCTCCCTATCCATTTCCGCATCCAGTTCATACCTCACCTACTGACCTATAAATGCATTCAATCTGCAGCTCCTCACTACCTTTCTTCTCTTATCTCTCCTTACAGCCCCTCTTGGGAACTCCGCTCTTCTGGCAAACTACTTCTATCTGTGCCCTTCTCATCTATTGCTAACTCTGGACTTGTCTCCATTCACCTTGCTGCACCTTACGCCTGGAACAAACTACCTGTGTCTGCATGCCAGGCACCCTCTCTGGTCCTCTTCAAATCCAGGCTGAGAACTCACCTTTTTGCTGATGCTTTTGGATCTTGACTCACCTGCTCTCCTTTTTCTTTTCTTTTCCCCCCTTGTTTTATCTCAGTCTACACCTCCTATGTTGTCTGTCTTGACTAGATTGTGAGCTCTGATAGGCAGGGACTGACTCTTATATGTCTGTGCAGCGCTGCGTATGACTTGTAGCGCTATACAGATGCTCAGTAGTGGGAGTGGTAAGATGGGTCCCCCATGGGGCTCTGTACCCATCCCTCTGCTATGGCTGCACTGGGGGCCAGCACACCATGTATGTGTGCGGTGCGCATGGGTGTCTGTGCGGCCCTATGCTATGCACTGCCATGTGCTTGCTGATGGGTGTGTGGCGGTGTATGTGCCCTGCATGTGCTGGGTTGTTAGCTTTCCCTGTACTACATATCTCAGTCTTACCTGCCGTTGGATCCAGTTTTGATTAAAATGTATGAAACTGAGTGGTGGGCATAGTTTAAAGTGTGTGCCCTCTTCAGTAACATCCGACAAAAAAAGATATAAATATTTTTAAGGGTTGGTTTTAGTGATTCTTGTGGGTGTTGGATGCGCTGTGGCAAATGCTGGTGACAGGCCATGTATGTAGATTGGGCTGAGCCGTTCTGCCAGCTGCTACTTCAGGGCAGTGAGGGCAGGTCTGCTGGGTGCACCACCACCAGTAGCCATTGCATGGCGCCTCTCTTGTTCCATGTGGGCACGTACCCCTCTCTTGATGTCACTGTATCTTTTCCTGATGCACTCAAGGTCACGGTGCAGGCCACCTGCCTCGGCTACAGCCGCCTGGACGGCCTCCCACGCCCTGGTCCATGTGCTCTGCGGTGTAGTTGCGCTGCGGCACCTATAGAGCACCTCAAAGTGCTCCAGTACCCTGGCCAGCAAGTTGTCATTCTTGACCTGTGTGAAATGTTGATCCCTCTTCTTCGCCTCCTCTGGAACAGGCCTCCTCCTCCTCTTCCTTCCTGGTACCATCTCCTGCTGGTCCCGTGGGGGCCGGGACACCCCAGATGGCTCTGCCACCTCTGTTGCTGCCTCCTGCATCTCAGGAGCTGCTGGGGACTGCTGGCTATCAGTTACCCCGGCATGCACGTCTGTTGTTTCCTCGTCTGGTGTGTGGTCTCCCTCCATCTCTCGTGTCTTCCTGTCAGACATATCAATATTGCTGTCACCTACTTTAGACACGTCTCTCCGCCTACTGTATACCCACAGCCTGCTGCACATGGATAACACGCCTTATACAATTTGGCTCACGCTGCGCATGCTTAGCACGTGTTGTGCATCAACCCTAATTACGGGGCTCCGCATGCACAGGACTTGGTCTTGCGCACATTCCTCATGAGCAAGACGCAGTTGCATATCTGAACGTGTAACAGCGCGTTATGTGATTTGGCCTGCGTAAGGCACAGTCCTGCATGTGTAGGAGCTACACGGCACATTTCCGTGTGTTGCACCTGTGCGCAGTGCATTCCCATGCATGTACAGTGGGCATACCATGCGCTCTGACACACCCACAGAATGCGTGCAGGGATACAATGCGTGCATATGCAATGCAAGGAAAATGCACCTTGCACCTCCTACACACACGGGACCGCACCTTATGCAAGCCGAATCACGTAACGCACCTTGGATGGTACGACCCAAACATTCCTATGCGCACTATGGTGTTACACATCTGTAGGCACAGACCATTTTACTACGCTGCTGCTGGTGTGCGCCGCTGCATTTACAGGTGTGCTATGTTTGTTCTGATTATTTGCCACTCCCCATGCCATATTTAGCATGAATCTTTGCTCTACCTGATGTTTATCATGGCTCACATTCTCATTGCGGTGTGTGTGTTACAGGTGCTTGATGATGTGGAGGAGCTGCGGTTGCCTGAAGAGGGAGATGGTGTCCATTGGGCTGTGGCACAGGGCATGGGTGTAGTCCTGCTGCAACAAAGACCTGCAGCTGTGGAGACTCCACAGGCTGAGGTTTTGCCAGCATGGCACTGTAGGCGTGGCGAGGTGCGACCTCACCTGCCTCACCTCTACAGGCCCAGGGCCATGCTCCAGGACATGCGTGAGGACCAGGTCATCTCCCTCTACCGTCTGAGCACAGGGGCTATTAGGGAGCTCTTTGAGGATCTAAGACCTGACCTCGAGCCCCGGACTGGCCGGTCACAGGCCATACTGGGTTTGGCCAAGCTCCTGGGTGCCCTACATTTCTTTGCCTCTGGCTGTTTCCAATCCTTGGTGGCCGCAGTGGGTGGTATGAGCCGGCCCACCTTCTCACGCTGTCTCCACCAGGTACTGCAGGCCATGGTCAACTGGGTTGGGAATTACATTGTGATTCTTAGCAATAGGCAACAGTGGGGGGCCCTGGACCAGGCATTTCAGCAGATTGCAGGGATACCACACATGATGGGAGCTATTGATTGCACACATGTTGTCCTGATCCCACCCAGAGACAGGGAGGCAGTGTTCTGCAACCACAAACACTACCATTCCCTGAATGTGCAGGTTGTTTATGATGCAAATATGTGTATTCTGAATGTGGTTCCTAGGTTTCCAGGGTCCACCCATGACTCTTATATCCTGCATCACTCGTCACTTTTCAAGCAATTTGAGTGCGGACAATATGAGGACTGTGTCCTGCTGGGTGGGTATTTACCATCTCTAACATGCACATGGTGTTCCTGTGTCATGGGGTGCTCGTCACCTCTCACAGGTGGGACAGGGTCACCAGTGGTTTGCCGTTCGACCCCTCAGACTGCATATCCCCTGTGACACACATGACATGCCCTGATGCAGATCTGACTTATTTTCTGGCAACAATCAGGACACTGGCCATCAGGCAGTGGCATATCACTACCCAGCCAGCGTGTGATTTACGAGGTCCCATTGGCAATTATGACCTCTGCATCCCTTTCCTTGTATTGTGGTGGTGGAGCGCTGACCTTGTATGGAGCTGTGCCCACTATCACACCATGTCACCGTCAACAGGGACATGTTCACGTATCTTTGTGTGTTTCTACAATAACATATGTCTACCATATGTGCGTCATGGCTCTTCTGGGTGTCTCGGCACACATGTAGTTTCCATTGGTGTTTTGTACTGCTTCTCTGTTGCACA
Source organism: Ichthyophis bannanicus (assembly GCA_033557465.1). Lineage (NCBI taxonomy): Eukaryota > Metazoa > Chordata > Amphibia > Gymnophiona > Ichthyophiidae > Ichthyophis > Ichthyophis bannanicus. The sequence continues at coordinate 613,910,087 of CM066035.1, forward strand.
GGTCTTTTAAACAGGGAACCTATGGGCACATATGGTGTGTCTCTTATATGGTGGGCTGCAACACCTTTCAGTTGACAACTACGGCTCATGGCCTCAGACCAACCACATACGCAAATGTACATGTGTCTGCCTTTGTAGTATATCCCTAGTTGACTCTGTATGCAATCTGTGTGTATGTGCTACCTTGGGGGGGGGGAGATTTGCTCCCAGAATCGTTTTCGTGCTGTACTGTGTGTTGGAAGCCCATTCACCTTTGACGGTTTTGGCCATGTCACGTTGTTAGCTTTGTGGTGACATGTTACATCACACATGTATGCTGCATGTATGTCAACATTGTTTTGTCATTACTGCCATCTTGACTGAACCACTCAGGTATATGTTACTGTAACAACTGCTGTGTGTGCACTGTATCATGGCCATCACATGATTGCACACATGTGCATCTCTGCCCTTTTCCATTGTACATTGCCATGTGTCCGCCTAATGCATTCAGGACTGCCACTACTGCCTTTTGGGTACAGGTGGTTGGTCATGCGTTTGGTCTGGATACAGTTAATGTGTGTTGCCCTCGTTACCCTTTCCTGGTGTCCTGTGTCTCAAACCTCCAGACGCTAGTGTATAGCTGTTATGTGCCATCATGTGCCATCATATGTTTGTGTCCTTCGTTTATCTGTTGTCCGTTCACATGTACATCCTTGTGTGCATGTGTGTGAACATCAGCTCCTGATTGACCTTTCCACATTTCTTTCTGCAGGTGATGTCAGGTATGGGTGTCGTGCCTGGTTGCTGACCCCCGTGCATCTTCCACGGACACATGCAGAGATGAGGTACAATGAGGCCCATGCCTCCAGCCGCTCAGTCATCGAGCGCACCTTTGGCATTTTTAAGAGTCGCTTCAGGTGTCTGGATAAGACCAGCGGGGCCTTACAATATCGACCTATGACTGTGGCACAGATCATTCTGGCCTGTTGCATCCTGCACAACATTTCTCTCAGGCACAATATCCCAGTCAAAATTAATCCGGATCTGGAAGAGAATCCTACGTGCCATCCTGTACATGCCCGGGGTGACATGTGAGGGCACGGCAATCAGGCAACATCTGATCGATGAGCTCTTCTCATGCAAGTCCTGCATATGTGGGGGAATGCATATGGGTATACATGTACATGCTGCCATGTGTGTTGCAAGGCTCTATCATGACATATGTATGTTTCACTTGTGTTTGTGACTCCCCAGGATATGCTTTTGGACCTGCCCAGTGCTGTGGTGCAGTGGAAACTCTGTGTATGTCATTCAAATCGCAGGTGACTGGGGTAGGTAAACATACAGTTCACTGTACTGTGGGGACAGTGCAGCATAGCACATGTCTGGGGTTATCTGTTCACTGCAGTTGTTGTACACCTCTTTGACCTACGCCCCATAACCCATATGTTCCTGTTGGCACACATATGGCCATTTGTTCGTGACCAGTTCTGGGGTTTCAACACTGTATTTGAGACACATGTAACCGAGCTGTGTGTGTGTCTACAGGTCCAGAGTGTGGTGGTGGTGGTGGTGGACGGCACGTACACCCTTCCCTGGCATTGTGGCATTAACCAACATCAGTGTATCATTGCATGGACTGTAATGATTGTCTCCACTGATCTCAGATTGTGCACAGACAGGCCGTATGCTACTGGAGGCATGCTCACCTTGTCCCACTGTGTGTGTGTGTGTGTGTGTTTTGGATGTGCCTATGTAACAATACAGTGTGCAGCCCTTTAGCATTATCTTGTGCTGGGATGTGTCTAGACACCTGTGGGATGGTGATCACTGTTCTATCTCTACCTTTCTGCTATTGCTCTTGTGTACATTGTACACATGTGTTTACGCATGTGTTCTTTGTTGTTGCTTGACCTATCTCTTGTGTTCTGACAGACCACTATGCATCAACATTTCAGTTTCACACATGTCGCCATACTTTGGACATGTGGCATTGACAGCTGAACATGCAGACATGGTGATTCAATGCATTTCAATGACATCCTCTGCCTTTACTATGACCTCTTTTAACCTTTGCCTGCCTCAGACAGTCCCTATCAGACACTTGCTGCACACAGATGGTAGGTGGCACTTTTGATCTTTTGTGACTAACATCAACCTTTACATGTTTGCGTTGGGCTGTTTGTTTTGTCATGCTTTTCTGTGGGATCTATGTGTGCCAACACTGCTTGACATGCTGTGGACCTCTGAGATGCCTGTGTGACATGGGCATAGACATGACCATGTCGAGATGGCAACCTGGTCTGCAGTGCCATCTCCTAATGTCCTCAACATGCACTGTGCTCTGTGTTGTGATTGTGTCATGTTTGTATGTCTGATGTTTCATTATGTATGTTGTTTCACTCATCTGCAATGTGACCTGATGTGTGCAGCATACCATGACGTTGTTTCTCCTCCTTTTCCCACAGGGCAGAGCCAACACACACAGCACATCTACTACACTGCATCTGTAGTCACCATTACCCAACTGTTGAAGGACACAGCAACTGCATTCAACGATCCCTGGGAGATGGTGCTATTGGGTGATGGACCTATGCAAGTGGGACACACGCCTATGATGGACATTATTGTTGGATTGGTACTTTGAGCAGAACAAGGATGACCAACACACCATTTCTGCTGTTCTCTGGCTAGGTGTCGTGTTCATTGTAGGAGACACACATCACCTTTGCAATACTGTGGCACATTGAGATGTCATACGTGACTTTGCGTGCCCATGGATTCAGGGACAGTCATAATGGGACATGTGGGGTTGCAGATGACATTTTCACTGTGGACACTGTGTACTGGTCCATACATGTACAGCAGGAACTTGCCTACTCGCTGTATGTTGTACATCCATCTGACATTGTGTTCGTGTGTGTGGCCCATGTGTGTGACTTGCATCGCAGGATTCCCTCATATGTTTGGATCAACAGGTGCATGCAGCCACGTGTGTGGCACAGGAGGAACATTGTGTAGGTCCTGCTTTATTTGTCTGGTTACCTTACACTTGGACATGACACGCTGTTTGCCACCACACCACTGTGATGCGCGTCAATATCTTGGATTGCTGTTTGACCCTCACCGGGGGTGTTACAGTGCATCTGGGGCAGCACTCTGTCATGGTTCAACATACATGGTGCATGTGCATGTGCATGTGCCTGATTCTGTTGGTGCACCGGTGCATGTGCTGGTGTGGAATTTGCGTGGGTTAGTGCACCATTGTTGACCTTTCTTTCTACCTCCACGTACATGTTATTGTGTTTGGTTACTGTACAGATGTGGCACTCTACATTGATTTACAAACTAATCTTTGCATGTCTGCACAGTCCTCTGTATCACATAACATTGCACCACTCACATTGCACCGGTAACTTTGCAGTGTGGCAGTGGGTGTGCCCATTTTCTAATCTCATTTGTGCATTCCATGTACCTTGACATGTGTGTGATGATCCTGTATCCACAGCACCCATTGCAGCAGGCCTTCTGCATAGTGCTATCTCCGCTTGTCTGTGATGTTCTGCTTTGTTTGTTTTTTGACAACATGTGCCTCTTGTACCTGTTACCATGTCCTCAGTTTGCATTATGTCGCTGTCTTTGCTCCCATTTGTGCATTAAACATGTGTATTTGACTGAGTGTCTGACGTCTGCTCTTTCTCGGCACATCACATACTGTTTTCTGGCCATCTACACTGCTATATGACCCACTGCTACACACACATATGGTCTACACAGCTGAGGGGTTGTGCTGGGGCATCTGGACATGACATCATTGTCATTTTTGTGCATTTGCCTGTGTACTGTAGATCCACATCTCTGCATGGCAGCATGGCATTACATCTCTGTATCTCCCTTTCCTACCTTATCTCCTTGTGGTTGTGTGGTCAGCTTGGTGTACCTGCCTGGACCGTGCTCCCTGTCAGTTGTGTGGCCTGACACATATTTCATGACCGACCCACCTATCAGAACACTCACATGGCCATGGTACAGTTGGTGGACATTGGACATATGTTACGATCACTTTGTCCTGACCATCTTACAATGACTCGTGCACAGGTGTTTGACACTGACAGCTATACATGTGTAGACATTCCAGCCAGGTATATTGGAACGTCAACCATCCACCATGTGTTCTCGTGCTGTTGCAGTGATGATGCAGACAATGTACGATGATGTCGTCTGGATCACTCACAGCACAATAACCACAGTCCACCTTTCAGATCATTGACCAGTGTGTGTGTTTTATCATACACTGGATATGTGTGGTCTATCCAATGTTGTGCTGCTGCATTCCTGCCCACAGATGGTTTCAATGATATCCACAATGGTGTTCCATTTTAACACAGCTACATTCTTCGCACCCATGTGCCTGGCCAGTTGCATGTCGGCTCATTTGGACCATTGTGACTTCTTTTGGGTGGGCATTTCTACTACTTGGCCACATGCATGCTCAGGCTGGTGCCTGTACATCCCCATCTGGGAGGTGTATCAGGGACATAGCTGGCATTGGTGTTCATTGGCTCTGGTGTTGACAGTGGCAGTGGGGCGGGTTAAAGATGTGCCTGCCTCCTTGTCTACTTATCATCGAAAGCAGAGGTGTTCATGTCATGGTGGGGAGGAGTGGCATAATGGTTCACACACTGTCTTGGGGACTAGGGTTTGATTCCCACTAGCATTCCATGTGGTGTTTGTTAGGTCACATACCCTCCATTGCTCTGACAGGATCCATGTTATCATTGTCCTTTAATGTACATTACTTTGTTTGATATAATGAAGTAGTATTGGACAGCTGTTACAGATATATGTCAGTATACTTGCAGACATTGTACTGTGTATTCTTTTTTAGGTTTGTGTGTCCTGTATTGCCAGCCAGGTATGTTTTGGTGGACATTTCATGACTGATATGTGTTGGGTCCTCATCATGCACCACCTACTGTCTACATGCATGCATATGTGACTACAGCATTTGGGGCGTGCAGCTGCATTGGGGGGAGGCCTACTGAGCACTACACACCATGCAGCTCCTGGACATGATCTGTCCTGATCATCATCTGTGGACAGGCCAGTGACTTTTGTGTGACATGTTGGACACACATTTGTCTCTGCTGCTGCATCACCACACTGACCAGCGTATTTAGTGGTATACTGCTGATGTACATGGCCCACCTGTGCTCACATCCTTGAATGGTGGCAGCTGTCTGTGTGTCAGCCATCTGCCACCTCACAGGGTGCTACGGGTTTCCATACACACATTCCCTTTAGTGGAACATATTTGCATTGTGGTTGTTTGGGATAGTGGTTACAGCTGTACATTGAGCTACCATAGGTTGCAGGTTTGGTTCCCATATGTTCCTTTCCTTTTCATTTCTTGTGTTCTGCTAACCTTACCATACAATGGCTCTGGCTTCATCAATTCTCCCCACACCCTTCATTCTCTTCACTGTACACTGCAGTGTCCCCTCCATGCAGCCTATCCGTCACATGCTAGCTGTTACATATGGTCCCTTTTTTTGGGCTGGCAAGAAGGCGGGCTGGCTGGCTGGCAGGCTGGCTGGGCAGTTGGCTCAGTGGTTTGGTATTGGTGTTGGTGAGCTGTGTTTGCACTTTTCAGTGTACCGGTTCAATTCCCTCATACCCCTTTTTGGATCTCTTGCACATTTTGCCCTTGTACACACACCATCCACACAGCTGGCCCTTCATACTGACCTCTGATGCCCTTTCCATTTAATTTGTTTGCTCTTCTGCATGCTGTTTTCACTGCACACCATTTCATGGTGTGTGTGTGCATGTGTTTATCTCTGGCTCACGTCCCCATTACAGACTGCGATATCACCTGCCTGTGGTCTACGGCCTTACACCTGCGGCTCCGTTTCTCATGTGGCACCATGTCTGCACATCCCTCAGTGCATCTTTTACTGTCTGAATGCCTTTGATTGCAACTCCTTCGGACGTTAACACGTGGTAGGTCCAGGGCGCACTGTATCGCGTGTTAAGCACCTTGTAATGCGCGTTACCTGACAAGGCTTGCCTTAATGCTGCACCGCCACTCCTTTATATGGGCATCCGTAACATTACCAGGGCACTTAACGACGGTAACATTACTGCGCTTTAGTAAACATACCCCATAGTCTTCCAGTATGTGACAGACATAGGCTACTGCAGGCCAAAATGTACTTGCAGCCCGTCTCTAGGCCAGTTTCTAGTGCTCTTTGCATTATATTAGTTGTCCCCAAGTTCAAGCTAAAAGAGTACACAAATGAAGAGCAGAGGATTCTGGGTATTGTCTAAAACAGAGCAGTTTGCACAGGATGTACATGAGTCAGAGGTTAGGTAAACGGCTGAGATATCTTAACATGGATGTGGCACAAGCATGACCTGACTGCACACATCTGTTCATGCAAAGAGGTCACTCTCATGCTGATTGAGTTGTAACTATGTCATGGCTATGTATCAAACTGCAGTGACATGGGTACTGGTTTTTTTTGTTTGTTTTTTATGGTGGTTCCATCATTAGCCAGGCTTCTGGATGTCCATGCTGTTTGTACAAAACCACCATCTTCATGGTGGCTATGTGTACATTTATTGGGTAGTGATTAGCAGACCTGGCACAGATGGTGTGTAAATGGCAGACTCAGCCCTGGGTTGCAACACATATGCAGACTGTCTGTGATGGATCGAGCTAAATAGATGTTTCAGAAAGAAAGGAAAGCAGCTTTTATGGGGCTGCCTGTAACCTGCTGAAGACTGTGAGTATAAATAACTCAAAAACAAACAACTGCTCAAAGAGTCATTTAGATCTGACCTTACCTTTTCGGTTACCTCATACATTTTTTCAGCGACTTTTACAATTGGTCTTAACTCACAATTATTTTCAATTTGAACAGAAATATTATTTACAGGTTCATGGTATAGATATGGGAGCAACAGTGGCTCCTTCTGTAGCAACTTTATATTTAGCTGATTTTGAATCATCTTTAGTATATCCTTCCCCATGATACTCTCATGTGCTACTCTGGGTAAGGCTTTTGTATGATGTATTTTATCTTTGGAATGGGATTGAACAATTACTGCATTATTTTGTGTAGTGGTTAAATATTCTTAGAGTTAATATTAAATGTACCATGCATCATCATTTTCAACAAATGGAATTTTTGGATGTATTGGTATATAAAATGGATGGTAAGCTCTACACTATGTTATATCAGAAACGGGTTCAGAGAAACACTTTGTTACAATTTTCCAGTTTTCATCCTGCAGCATTCAAAAAGGGTCTTCCGTATGGACAATTCCTCCGTCTTCGAAGGATTTGTTCTACTATTGAGGATTATACGTTTCATACTAAGGATTTGTTCCAACGTTTACAATAATGTGAGTATCTCACAAAATTATTAATGTTGGCTTATAAAAAGTGTGTTTTATACACCGTGAATGGTTATTGCCATCAACATCTACAGCTAATTCCACTTCATCTGGTCATTCCACTGCAGATCAATCTGAGAAGTTTATAGGCATACTTCCTAACCTGACTCATTCTTAACAAATAATGCAGATTTTGAAGAAACATTGGGAAGTTTTGTCTTTTCATCCTTGTTTTCAAAAACCATTACAAATAGCTTACACCAGAGGCTCTAACCTTTGTGATATAATTGGTCCTACAACAGCTTCTTTGGACAGATCAACTGTGCATTCAAATTTGGAACCTTTAGAAACATAGAAATATGATGACAGAAAAAGACCACAAGGCCTATCTAGTCTGTCCTTCCATATCAACAACTACAACAGTCCCCTTTTTACCTTTAGAGATCCTCTGTGTTTGTCCCATGCTTTTTTGAATTCAGTTACTGTCCTCATCTCTACCACCTCCACTGGGAGACTATTCCATGGATCCACTACTCTTTCCATAAAGAAATATTTCCGCATATCACTCCTGAATCTATCTCCCTTCACCCTCATCCCATGTCCCCTCGTAGCAGAACTTGCTTTCAATTGAAAGAGGCTCTCTCCCTGAACATTTATGCCACGGAGGTATTTACAACTAACTCAAACGTATAGAAAATATTTAAACTTTGACTTAAACTTCGGCTAAATCAAAGATATAAATTTAATTAACTTAACTCAATTATGAAACAAGGTCTCAAACTTATTTGGCACAACTTTCCGACTCACGTCCTGGAAAGTCGCGTGCCTTGTTGCATCAATGACCTTATATGCATTCACAACGAGTGGGCCAGTCCAATAATACAATGTTAACAAACTGTAATGTTAAACTTCTTCAGATGTTCCCATAATTACATGACTGGACTCCTTCGTTGTCCTCGAACTACTTCTGATCCCAAACTACTTTCGATCCCGACGCTTGCCTCAGGTACCAATCCCACGTTTCACATCTATGGTTCCTCAGGGGATTCTGTATCTATTTCCATTAAAGTACTGCATAAAAACAAAACAATTTTTATTATAGTCAAACCACTAATTCTCTATACTAATAAAATACCTTAAAGTTAAAAATACCTCTCGGCCACCGACAAAAAAGCCGGTCAGATTCTTACCGCAAATGCTGCCAACGTTCCACCTTTAAAACACGACCCACTTCTTCAAATCTTATCTCAATCTTCTTCTCGGGCCGAGAAAAATGCCACGCATTCAGAATACAGCAACCTTCCTCCATATTTAAAACCCCACTGATCACATCCTACCGGGTAGCTCCACCCATTGCTCCTCCCATTACTGGAACGTCAATGCTATAACCCTCACTCTATAGTAATTGTCATCAAAATTCTAAAAACACTATCACTCATGATCTAAAGAGCGGTTGCGATCGACAAAACATTCTATACCTCCACTTATAAGAACACTCAAAACAGATTCTCATGAGCGCATTCCTCTATCATGGCTCTGCTAAACGGCCGTCACCGGCCACCATTTCGTCCATTCAAAGAAACAAAAGTTATTCAAAAGCTTACAATCATGGTACTCTCAATAGCACTATGGAGCTTCACAAACAAGCCGTCCAGTCTATCCCTACATTAAGGCCATGGGGCTCAACTGTATTCAATTTGAAAATCCATCGTTGTTCCGCAATAACCAACTCAGTATGTCAGACGGCCGCCTGGGTGAGAATGTTCACAGTCTTGGCAAAAGCATACCTCTATATGATTTGCAAGGATTTGTGGGTGATGTAGTCCATTCATTCCAGACACAGCCGTGACCAATAATTAATTATACTTGCTCAAGGGTAAAGCAAATAAGATTTTTATTTATGAGGGGTTCTCCCAACACAGATAATGCTTGGTAGCACAGAACTCAGGATACTTGCTTGCAGTTTTAAAGTTAGGAAAACAAAATCAGGAAAAAAACAACATCTGAACTTGTCAGGTAATTAAAGCAAAGGATTAAAGACCTGGTTGGCAACAAACTGGTCTTTCTTGTAGGCTTTAGCAAATAATGTCTTAGCAATGCAGTAAGCAACCAAATAAACCCACAAAGTAGGAAAAAATGTTCTTTTCTTCAGGTTAACTTCTTATATCTTTACATATAAATTCAGAAGTGATTCCCTTCAGAGCACACAAGCAATTAGGTAAGCTCAATTGCTAGCAATCACCCAGCTGAAACCCCTTAGCTGGCTTGCTTTCACTGTGTAGCTCAAAATCTTACTCAGAAGGTTTTCTGAGTAGATTAAAGAACAAGTTGGTATTTCTTTCTGAGGGTTGTTGCACTTTGTAACAGAAAACTACCATTTGAGTTTAGACAGAGAGCAGTCCATATATTCACATTCTGGTTCTAAGACCTCTCCCCTTTCTTCAATAATCATGGGTTCAATATCTTGGCTTGGCACAAAGGAATTTCTCAATGGAGCACTACCAGGAGAATAATCATTTCCCTGCTTCCTTTCAAAGCAATAGCTAGGGCATAGATCAGTGTTCATACCTGAGCTTCCATTGCTGTTAGAGTTCCCCTTTAAATAGCCTGGCCAATATGTAGTCCAGTTTCTGTGTCCAGCCTTCCAATCTAGATCCCTGGACACTGGATCTCTCTTCACATACCTTCTGGCATGGGTCTCAGGGTCCCTTCCATGTGCAGCTGTTTCCCTCACAGGTGCCGTCTGGAGATTCCTAGCTCTGCAATACCACTCCTCTGGTTTCCCCCAGTCCAATGGTGTATGCTGACCTCTTGTCTGTCTCCCAGTATACGTACTGTGCTGGACTCCTGTAGACTTCCCAGAGGCTTTTCTCTTCCTTCTTTTAAAGGGCTTCTTGCTCTCTCTGTCCGTCCGTTCTGACCTCTGCTTCTGATGAGAATGAAGATCAGGATCCCGTGGATGATCAAGATACCAATGATCATGACATCCCAGCTCTGGATGATTCTCTGTAGAATAGACTCTATCTTTATTCTGCCTTGATGAGTTTTCCACCTTAGCACAGCGCAGCTGTGCTGAATCAGGCCTTGCCCTTTGAGATGAGTGTTCCATCCTAGCACAGCGCAGCTGTGCTGAATCAAGCCCTGCCCTTTGCAATGAGTGCTTGGGGATTACCTCATAGCCCTTTTGATTGAACACACGTTTTCTCACTTCAGCTCCTCTCATGGCTGTTGGAAACCTGGTGCATTCTGGGACTGGTAGTCTTTTATGGCAAAATTCTGTTTTCTCATTTCTACCAGCACTGACAGGTTGCTTGTTCAGAGACACTTCACCTTTTCTATAGCCCCTTCCTGAGCTATGATAAGCTTCCTTATCACATACCCCCTGCTTAAGTTATTACGGACTGGTTTAACTGGTGAAACTTCTTTCCTACAGTCCGTAATACCTACGAGAGTGTTATCATTTTGAAGCTCACTTACTGCCTGACTGGCTTCAGGGACATTATTATTTACAGGCCTCTCCTTCCAAGACTTAAGTACATTAATATGGTAGGTCTGCCTACGCCCTCTTGCATTTTCTACCACATAAGATACTGGGCTCACTTGTTTAACAACCTTCCATGGCCCTTTCCACTGTACTTCAAATTTTGGAGCTGTACCTGCTACTTGAACCAAAACCTTTTCACCAATGCTTAATTGGCGGCTTTTGGCCTTCCTATCATACCACCCTTTCTGGCGCACTTGACTGTCCTGCAGGTTCCTCTCAGCAACCTGCGACGTCCTTTTCAAACGTGCTCTCAAGTCACGTAGAAACAGTGGCACCTCCTGACTTCCTGGTTCAGGATCAATCCATTGTTCCCTCAAAATGTCTAACAAACCCTGTGGAGCCCTACCATACATCAATTCATATGGGGTTACACCTTGGGACACCTGAATTCTTTCCCTGCAGGCATACAAGGCAAAAGGCAATAACATATCCCATTCTTTTACCTCTCCTGCTAACCCCCTTCTCAACATTTGTTTGAGAGTTTGGTTGAATCTCTCCACCAAACCGTTTGATTGTGGATGTTTATGTTTATGTTTATGTTTATTAAAACTTTATATACCGCCCAATACAATTAGCATCTGGGCGGTTCACAATACATAAAATCAATTAAAATTTTTTAAAAAGAGAGAGCTGCGAAAAAGAGCCAGAAAAGGAATGCCATAAAATTAGAGAAAAGGGATAGATACAGAGAACAGATTGGGGGGGATAGAAATGGGAAACAGAAGGGAGAGAGAAGGGGAGGACAACAAAAGAAAAGATGTAAGACAGGGGTAGGGGGTATGCTGTCAGAGGCCCAAAGGGGGAGGAGGGGGAGAAGATGGGACTGGGAGAGGAAAGTTGAAGGCAGAACAGAAAATGTGGGTTTTTAGGTTAGTTTTAAAGGACAAATAGGAGGTTTCCAGACGTAAGGAGGGGGGAAGGGAGTTCCAGAGCCTTGGACCAAGAAAAAAGAAAGCAGAAGACCGAGTAGATTTGAGGTGCGCTTGGGAGGGAGGGGGTAGAAACATACGGTTAGCGTGAATAGAGCGGAGCGAACGATGAGGGGTATGAAGGTGAACCAGGTTAGAAAGATATAGGGGAACACCTGAATGAATCACCCTGTGAACGAAAATAAGAATTTTGAATTGGACACGAAAGACAACAGGGAGCCAGTGAAAGTGTGTATTAACAGAGGGGTGACGTGATCGAACCGTGAAGCATGAGAAAGAACATGAACAGCAGCATTTTGAACACGTTGAAGACGACAAAGTTGGGATTGGGGAAGACCAGCAAGACAAACATTACAGTAGTCAAGACAAGACATAACAAGGGATATAATGAGAGTAGTCATAGAGGAGATAGTAAGAAAAGGTCGTACAGCGCAAAGTTGTTTAAGGGAAAAGAAGGAACGTTGAACAACTGAGGAAATATGGTCTTTAAAGGAGAGGGAGGAATCAAGGATCACACCCAGATACCGCAAGGAGGAGACAGTGGGGATGGGTGAAGAAGAAAATAAGGGAGTGAGGGTAGGAGTGGGATTACCAAAAGTGAACCATATAGCCGAGGTTTTCGAGAGGTTAATATGAAGAAAGTTAGTGGAGAGCCAGGAAGCTACAGAAGAAAGACAGGTATTGAAGGCAGTGATATTGGGTGCAACAGGATCAGTGTGATAAAGAAGAAAGATATCATCCGCGTAGTAATAGGCAGAGACCCCGTGCTGTTGGACAAGAAGGGCAAGAGGAGCTAGGAATACATTAAAGAGAAGAGGGGTGAGAACAGAACCTTGGGGAACACCACAGGGAAGGGGTGTGGAAGGAGAGGACTCTGAGCCAGTGTGAACTGAGAAAGTGCGATTGAACAAAAAAGAGTGAAACCAACGAAGAACTAAACCAGAGAGACCCGCATCCCGAAGATGAGATAGCAAGGTACGGTGGTCAACCAGGTCGAAAGCAGCCGAGAGATCTAGAGAAACAGCAAGAGAAAGCAAACCATGATCATGAGCAGAGTGCAAGTCATTAAGGAGAGAGAGAAGAACAGATTCAGTGCTGTGGCCTGGGCGGAAACCTGATTGACGTGGATGGAGGGTGAGAGAAACTTCGAGGTGGGAAGAGAGCTGAGAAAAGACTAGTTTTTCCAAGAGCTTAGAGAGAAAAGGGAGGTTAGATATAGGACACCAGTTGGAGGGGGAAGAGGGGTCTAGAGTACTCTTTTTGAGGATAGGACGGACAATAGCATGCTTCCACGGGGAAGGGAAAGTGCCAGAAGAGAGACTAGAGTTAAAAAGTGAGAGAATAAGAGGGGACAATGCCAGAGAAGGTTCCAACAACCAGGAAGAGGGGATGGGATCGGCTGGACAAGAGGTTTTTCGGGTGGAAGTGAAGACCTTAGCAAGAGTGTCTGAGGAGATGGGCTCAAAGGTGGACCAGAGATGAGAGAGGGGAGGAATGGCAGGAAAAGAGGAGGTAGGAGAGGTAGGGGAGGGGGTTACTGCCAAAGGGGGAGGAGAGAGGGGAGCAGGGCAAGATGGAAAGGAAGAGCGGAGGGTTTGTACTTTGGAAACAAAGTAAGTAGCCAAGGAGGAGAGATTGGGGGCAGAAAGAGAAGAGGAAGGGATGGAGGAGGAGTGTGGAGCAGAAAGAGAGCGGAGGATAGAATGTAGTTGGCGAGAGGAGTTTGCGGAATGAGTAATGAGATTAGAGAAATAGCACTGCTTAGCAGAGTGGAGGAGAGAGCGGTAATGACGGTGGGCAGAACGGAAACGGGAGAGAGTAGAAGGGTTTGGATGTTTACGCCAGAGGCGCTCAGCTCGACGAAGATACCTCCGGTGAAGAAATAACCCAGAGTGAAACCAAGGGTGATGAGGGGACTGACGAGAAGGGCGTGGGGGTTGTAAAGGAGCAACAGAGTCAAGGGCATTAGAGAGAGTCGTGTACCAGGAATTGGCCTGGGAGTCGAGAGAAAGACTGTGAAAATCTGAAGGGAACAAAGTGCCGGACGTAGGGAACTGAGATAGAGTGGCAGGAGTAATGCGACGAGATGGACGGGGAGGAGAACCTAGGAAAGAGGTTGAAGAAGAAGAGGGACAAGAGAGGGAGAAACGAATACAGAGATGATCGGTCCATGGAAGGGGAAGAGAGGAAAGGGAGGAGGGAGGAGAGGAAAGAGATCCAGGGAAGATAAGTAAGTCCAAAGAGTGACCAGCCGTGTGGGTAGGGAAAGAAACAGACTGGACAAGGGAAAGGTCAGATAGAAAAGTCAGGAAAGTACGAGCTCGAGAAGTAGATGGGGAGTCCACATGGATGTTAAAATCACCCAAGATTAAGAGGTGAGGAAATAGAAGAGTGGCTTCTGAGATAGTGGCGAGAAGGGCATCCCAGAGCTGAGGAGACAAGGAGGGAGGGGCATAGATAAGGAGAAAGTAAAGAGGGGGGGAGAAACCGAGTCGGAGAAGAAGAGACTCAGGGTAATGTAGGGCAGATGAAGAGAGTTCCTGGAAAGGGAGGGAGGAACGATGGAGCAGTGCAATCCCTCCGCCGCTCCTGCCCCTGCGATTGGTGGATAACGCAGAATAGCCGGGGGGCAGACAGCGGTTCAGGAGTGGCTTCTCGCCATCCCTCAACCAGGTTTCTGTGAGGAAAAAAGCATCAAAAGCATGTTGAGAGAGGAAGTCATGAACTAGCACAGTTTTAGATCGGAGCGAGCGACAGTTTAAAAGAGCAAGCTGAAGGAGCAGAAGAGACTGGGGGGAAGATAAACCTGAAGAGCGACCAGCGCAGGGAATCAGATTAGAAAAATTCTGGGATGAGGGATTAGCATAGCTAAAGGCAGAGGGAACAGAGGAGCGCCAGCTCCAGTGTACCGGAATAGTCGACATAGTAAAGAAAGACCAGATTAGGAGAAGAAGAGGAAATATAGATTTAGAACCAGAATATAACTTACCACAGGAGACAGTAGGCGGGGTCCAAGGATTCGGAACACCAACGGAAGACACGATAGGGGGGAGGAAGAGGCGCACAGATGTAAATGCCAGAGGGCCTTTTGACATCCAGGGGAGATCCGCGCTTGCGCCCCCGGAGTCGCCCCAAGGAGCTCGCCCAAGGAGCAGGTCCTGCTCCTTGGTCGTGCTCCTTCGGCGCGCGACGGTGGCGCACGCCCCTGTGGCGCTGCACGCCGCACCAGAGATGTTTTTAAGCAGGTGGGGTCTCAAGACGCGGGTGCGTGGAGCGCGTCCGCGTCACTTCCGGCTCCTCGGAGATGGCAACCAATCAGGAGGCAAGGAGGGGAGGTACCTGGGAAAAGGCAGAGAGATGGGTGAGGCACAGCAGGACACGGCAAGGCAGCAGACAGCAGAAGCACAGGCAGCAACAATGCAACACAAGTAGGGAGGCAGCAGCAGGCAGGACGCCGCACCAGAGATGTTTTTAAGCAGGTGGGGTCTCAAGACGCGGGCGCGTGGAGCGTGCCCGCGTCACTTCCGGCTCCTCGGAGATGGCAACCAATCAGGAGGCAAGGAGGGGAGGTACCTGGGAGAAGGCAGAGAGATGGGTGAGGCACAGCAGGACACGGCAAGGCAGCAGACAGCAGAAGCACAGGCAGCAACAATGCAACACAAGTAGGGAGGCAGCAGCAGGCAGGACGCCGCACCAGAGATGTTTTTAAGCAGGTGGGGTCTCAAGACGCGGGCGCGTGGAGTGCGTCCGCGTCACTTCCGGCTCCTCGGAGATGGCAACCAATCAGGAGGCAAGGAGGGGAGGTAGGCTGAGGTTTTTACGTGATGAATGCCAAAGGCATCCCAGACCTGGGCCAAATATTTGGATACAAAATTGGACCCTCGGTCAGTCAACACCTCTCTTGGGAATCCCACTTCACAAAACAATTTTACTAGCTCTAAAGCTATTGTTTTTGCAGAAACATTCCTCAATGGTATGGCCCAGGGAAACCGTGTTGCCTGATCTACCATAACTAGGATGTATTGGAAACCTCGGGGCGTTTTGACTAATGGGCCTACAATATCCATGGCAATGCGACCAATTGGGTCTGTAATAATTGGCATGGGAATCAATGGCACCACCGGTGGGTGAGCCGCTGTAACTCGCTGACACGCTGGACACGCAGCACAAAACTGGGCAGTTTCTTTGAAAATACCTGGCCAGTAAAAATGCTTAAGTATTTGATCCAGCGTTCCTTGCATCCCTTTATGACCTCCAACTGGATGATCATGTGCTAATCTAAGTACTAGCCCTTTGAAAGTTGTGGGTACCACCAATTGTTTACGTATGGTCCCATTTCTGGGGTCCTGACTCTCTCTATATAATATTTCATTATCTAGTCTGAATCTGGGCAATTCCTCCCTGACCTCCTGAGCATACTTAAAAGCTCGGGTGAGAGCTTGATCAGCTCGCTGCTCTTGTGGAAAGTTAGGAAACTTTGCCACTAACTCAGCTGGCACCCAGGGTAAACTTTGACCAGCTAACATCTCAGCCCTACCCTGTGCTCTGCAAAGTCTCTCACGCCGCTTTTGTGCTTTCAACTTTCTTACTTTACCAGATGATGGGGTTATTAAATCATCACGAGAGGGTAAGTCTCCTAATAACTCTGCCTGCTCCCCCTCCTCCTTCTGCTGGCTCTCTATCTTAGCCTGCGAGAGGGTGGATACAAGGCCCCTCTTATTACCCATAGTTTGGCCTTCTGGAAGCTGAACCATCTTTTTAGCTAGGGACTGAGGACTTCCAAAGAAAGGCCCGGGAGCTATTTCCATTATTAAACCTTCTCCCTCCTTCTTTCCTAGCCCTTCCACTAGACCCTGCTTAAATCTTGGCCAGTCCTTTCCTAGAACCAAATCAAAGGGTAGCCTAGGCATCACTGCTACCAGGACTTCCTCTTGTTCCCCCAGGCACTTAACCTTTAGCCTATAGGTGGGATGTGATGTTGCAGCACCATGAATGCATCCGATGTGAACTTGGCTTTCAGGGGTTCTAGGCACAAATCCTTCTTGGGCCTCTATCCTCTTCCAAAGCCTTTCTGACATCATACTCTGGTCTGCCCCAGAGTCTAACAAAGCATTTATGGTAATTCCTTGCACATCAACCATCAAAAGAAATCCTTCTTTGGGCTGTTTTAAATCCAGACCCATTAAGCTAGTGTGTGACCGGCATCCCTTCTCTAAATGTCCCCAGCTTCCACACTTGAAACATTTCTTTTCACTCCCCTGTGTCATCTGGTTTGGCACAGTACATTTATTTTCAGAAATATTTTTAACTATTTTCTTTTCTGATACAGCACAACTTGCCTCAGCACCTATCTTCAGAGGGCCACCCATTCTATGGCAAGCCTGCGTGGCTCCCAAGAATCTCTCTGCTAGCATGGTTGCCTCTCCAAGATTTTGGCAATTTTGCTGTATAAGGAAAGTGTGCAGATCTTTAGGCATAGCAGACATAAATTGTTCAAGCATCACAATGTCTAATAAAATTTCTACCGTCTTTTGCTCAGGCTCCAACCATTTTACAGCTAAACCTCTGATTCTCTGACTCAGAGCCCTGGGTGTTTCACCCACTTTCAATGTAGTAGCTCTAAACATTCGCCTATACTCTGAAATAGACAACCCTAGGCGATCCCTAATAGCAGCCTTTACATCCTTATAAATCAAAGCCTGGGCTGCTGGCATTGCTCTATACGCTGCAAGCGCCTCTCCAGTTAATGAGACTGCCAGCCTTACTGCCCACTGGGTCTCTGGCCATGCTAATGCCTGTGCCACTCTTTCAAAAGACTCTAGAAAATCATCAACATTATCATCTGGAGTTAGCTTCCCAAAACTAAATGCCCCAATTCCTTGATTGAGTCCCACACTGTCCACATGTGGTGTACCAGGGGTGACCCGGGAAATTACAGACCGGTGAGCCTGACGTCAGTACCAGGGAAAATGGTAGAAACCATCATAAAGAACAAAATTACACAACATGTAGATAGTCATGGCCTAATGGGAGACAGCCAACATGGCTTTAGACAAGGAAGATCTTGTCTTACTAATCTGATATGTTTCTTTGAAGGTGTGCATAAACAGGTAGACAAAGGTGAGTCGGTTGATATAGTGTATCTGGACTTCCAGAAAGCTTTTGACAAGGTCCCCCATCAGAGACTTTTGACAAAGCTAAAAAGTCATGGGATAGGAGGCAGTGTACTATTGTGGATCGGGAACTGGTTAAAAGATAGAAAGCAGAGGGTAGGGCTAAATGGCCAATATTCCCAATGGAAAAAAGTGAATAGTGGAGTACCCCAGGGATCTGTACTGGGTCCGCTACTTTTTGACATATTCATAAATGACCTGGAAAAGGGAATAACTAGTGAGGTTATCAAATTTGCAGATGACACAAAACTGTTTAAAGTTGTTAAAACCAAGAGGATTGTGGAAAACTGCAGGAGGATCTGGATAAATTGGAAGACTGGGCATCCAAATGGCAGATGAAATTTAATGTGGACAAATGCAAAGTTATGCACCTAGGAAAGAACAACCCACACTATAGTTACACGATGCAAGGCTCCACATTAGAAACCACCACCCAGGAAAAGGACTTAGGAGTCATTGTGGATAACATGTTAAAACCCTCCGCCCAGTGTGCAGCGGCGGCCAAGAAAGCAAATAGAATGCTAGGTATCATAAAGAAAGGGATGGAGAATAAAACAAAGGATATTATAATGCCTCTGTATCGCTCCATGGTACGACCGCACCTTGAATATTGTGTGCAATTCTGGTCGCCGTATCTTAAAAAGGACATAGCGTTATTAGAAAAAGTACAGAGAAGAGCCACCAAATTGGTGAAGGGGATGGAAGGCTACTCCTATGAAGAGAGGCTAAAAAGGTTAGGGCTCTTTAGCCTGGAAAAGAGACGGCTGAGGGGAGATATGATAGAGGTCTATAAATTAATGAATGGAGTGGAACGGATAAACGTGGATCAATTGTTTACGCTATCAGAATATAGAAAGACTAGGGGACATGTAATGAAGCTACAGGGTAAACTATTTAAGACAAATAAGAGAAAATATTTTTTCACTCAACGTGTAATCAAACTCTGGAATCTGTTACCGGAGGATGTAGTAAGGGCTGTTAGTATAGCTGGGTTTAAAAAAGGTTTGGACAAGTTCCTGGAGGAAAGGTCCATAAACCACTATTAAAAAGGGACCCAGGATATCAATGCTTGACCCAGTACAAGCATTATGGAACCTGTGTCTTTTGGGGATATTGCTAGGTACGTAGGACCTAGATTGGCCACTGTTGGAAAAAGGATACTGGGCTTGATGGACCTCGGTCTGACCCAGTATGGCATGTCTTATGTTCTTACTGCTGGTCTTGCATCTGTTCCACTTTGGTTCTTCAGCTCAACTAGGGCTTGCACCAGATCAAGCACTGGCCTCTGCTGGTCCATTAAGGCTCTCATAGCAGTGTTCTGAGCCTGCTGTGCTAGCTCCTGCTGCCTGCTGAACTGGGCTGCCATTCACTGAGCTAGTTCCTTTGAATCCATCTTGAACCCTGTAAGAAAATACAAAGAAAAAAAACACAGTGCACCACCTTCCAAACAGGTGTTTTTTTCTACACTCTTTTTTTTTCAATTACCCCTGTGCCTTACTCCCATCCACCACTAGACATGCCTAGGTACTTTTTACCTTATGCCAGTGATGAATCCAGCTTTGCACAGGGTCTTTTCTTCCTGGAACAGCCACCTCTTCTCCAAAGTGCCGTTGAGAAAAAAAAATCTTTTTTTCCAGCTTTAAGCTTGAACTGTCTTTTTTTCTTCAGACTTGATTTGTAATCCTTTTAGCAAGTAAATCCCTTTGCGCAAAAGCAATCCGCAACAACTACGCCATTTGTCAGATGGCCGCCTGGGTGAGAATGTTCACAGTCTTGGCAAAAGCATACCTCTATATGATTTGCAAGGATTTGTGGGTGATGTAGTCCATTCATTCCAGACACAGCCGTGACCAATAATTAATTATACTTGCTCAAGGGTAAAGCAAATAAGATTTTTATTTATGAGGAGTTCTCCCAACACAGATAATGCTTGGTAGCACAGAACTCAGGATACTTGCTTGCAGTTTTAAAGTTAGGAAAACAAAATCAGGAAAAAAAACAACATCTGAACTTGTCAGGTAATTAAAGCAAAGGATTAAAGACCTGGTTGGCAACAAACTGGTCTTTCTTGTAGGCTTTAGCAAATAATGTCTTAGCAATGCAGTAAGCAACCAAATAAACCCACAAAGTAGGAAAAAATGTTCTTTTCTTCAGGTTAACTTCTTATATCTTTACATATAAATTCAGAAGTGATTCCCTTCAGAGCACACAAGCAATTAGGTAAGCTCAATTGCTAGCAATCACCCAGCTGAAACCCCTTAGCTGGCTTGCTTTCACTGTGTAGCTCAAAATCTTACTCAGAAGGTTTTTTGAGTAGATTAAAGAACAAGTTGGTATTTCTTTCTGAGGGTTGTTGCACTTTGTAACAGAAAACTACCATTTGAGTTTAGACAGAGAGCAGTCCATATATTCACATTCTGGTTCTAAGACCTCTCCCCTTTCTTCAATAATCATGGGTTCAATATCTTGGCTTGGCACAAAGGAATTTCTCAATGGAGCACTACCAGGAGAATAATCATTTCCCTGCTTCCTTTCAAAGCAATAGCTAGGGCATAGATCAGTGTTCATACCTGAGCTTCCATTGCTGTTAGAGTTCCCCTTTAAATAGCCTGGCCAATATGTAGTCCAGTTTCTGTGTCCAGCCTTCCAATCTAGATCCCTGGACACTGGATCTCTCTTCACATACCTTCTTGCATGGGTCTCAGGGTCCCTTCCACGTGCAGCTGTTTCCCTTACAGGTGCCGTCTGGAGATTCCTGTCTCTGCAATACCACTCCTCTGGTTTCCCCCAGTCCAATGGTGTATGCTGACCTCTTGTCTGTCTCCCAGTATACGTACTGTGCTGGACTCCTGTAGACTTCCCAGAGGCTTTTCTCTTCCTTCTTTTAAAGGGCTTCTTGCTCTCTCTGTCCGTCCGTTCTGACCTCTGCTTCTGATGAGAATGAAGATCAGGATCCCGTGGATGATCAAGATACCAATGATCATGACATCCCAGCTCTGGATGATTCTCTGTAGAATAGACTCTATCTTTATTCTGCCTTGATGAGTGCTCCACCTTAGCACAGCGCAGCTGTGCTGAATCAGGCCTTGCCCTTTGAGATGAGTGTTCCATCCTAGCACAGCGCAGCTGTGCTGAATCAAGCCCTGCCCTTTGCAATGAGTGCTTGGGGATTAGCTCATAGCCCTTTTGATTGAACACACGTTTTCTCACTTCAGCTCCTCTCATGGCTGTTGGAAACCTGGTGCATTCTGGGACTGGTAGTCTTTTATGGCAAAATTCTGTTTTCTCATTTCTACCAGCACTGACAGATTGCTTGTTCAGAGACACTTCACCTTTTCTATAGCCCCTTCCTGAGCTATGATAAGCTTCCTTATCACAAGTATCAAGGGTTCTACCGCAGCGCCCTTTAAATACCTGATCTATACATAGACAACGAAGATCTTTAAATTCATGTCCCATAAGTAAGCAGTGCCAAACGATCAGAGCTTCTTTCACTTTATGTTTCAATCTGCTTTTGTGCTTACCATGACTGTTCGACAGACAGGGCCTGTCTGTTGCAGTGCATGGCACCCACCTAAACAGGGCTAGGCCATGGTCTGCTGTGGGCATCTGCCACTCCCCCCTCCACCACCAGTACCCCTCTGTCGCCATGCTGACATGCCCTTCTGCTGGTTTTGCGCAGTCTCAGGTCATCCAGTGTGATGGTAGGCAGCTGCCTATGGTGTGGGTTCTGGGGTAGGGGTGCCTGCATAGACGTCCACACTTCCCCACAGCACCACCTGCCAATGTTCTGTGCCCTTGGGGGTATCTGCTTGGTACTATCCCATGTGACACTGTGGGAAACACACTCGTGCCCATGTTGGGCCCTCATAAGTTGCTGTCTGGCGGCTCTACTGTTTCAGCATCCCTATGGGCCACCTAGACATCACCCTAGTCCGCACTGTGGCCCAACTGCACCACAGCATGTGCCGCCTGAAGCCCTCTGTATCCCATTTTCCAGCATCTGTCCAGTTGCCCATTCCGACATGCCCGCCCTGCTGTTGCGGGACATGTGCATGCCATAGGAAACCTGTCCAATAGAAAGGGAAAACCCTGATCAGCGCTATTTCACTGTGGGATCATTCACCTTGTATGGGGACAGAGCATAGCCCCTTCCAAAATTGATATCCTTTTTTGGAGCTTTCCCGGTAGTGTTTTTTTATGTTTCCCATTAATATCACTATTGCCCAGCTTGGTTATGTTTTTTTTCCTGTTTGTTCAGGTCATTTTCAATGTTTATTTGCCCTTTTGTTCCGTGCACATGTATCACACTTATCACTTTCTGTTGGTTTCCCTGGCTTTGCTGTACATTGCTGACGGAAATGGTTTCTCTTCCCTTTAAATCTGTTAGTTTTCAGCCCAGGAATCCACAGCGTTAGTGTGCAGGGAGCCTCTCCCCTCCCACTCTCCACCCATTGACCCTCTCTCTCCGCCCTGGGGAGCCTTCCTCCGCCCTCTGGAAGCCTTTCTCCGCCTTCAGCGCTCGTTTGCGCCGCTGTGCGCGTTAACACGTGATAAGGCGCCTTATCGCCCAGTAAAGCTCCATTATCGCGTGATAAGGCACCTTATCATGCGATATCCTGACAGCAGCGCAAATAGCACCCTTTAGTAAACATACCCCTTAGTGTCAGAGTTATTGGTGCGTATATCGGCCTTGTATGTTTTTCATACTCTGAGCTAATATGTTGTCGAAACTAATTGCTGTCAAGCATTCTGTTCAAGGTGTTTCAATGGTGCAATATCGACGCACTGCATCAGAAGTGTTTTCACATGTATCATATTCCGCCATCAGAATGGACTGTTGACAAACTATATTATATCATAATAAAGTGTTTTAAATGAAAACTGCAGTTTCAATAGTATCATACAGTATGTTTATTTCAAGGAATATTGGAACTGAATCCTATCATCTCCAGGAACAAGCAGGAATGTAGTCTTCACATATAGTTATCGTCAGTACCAACGGAGCCTGCACGGGAATGCTCCCCAGCGTCCAATAGGAAAGCTTTTGGGAAAATCCCACAGTGCCTGCGTGCTGCCTTCCTGTCTTTCCAACTGTCCCTCTCCAGTTCTTCATTTTCCACGGAGCCGACAGGTCACATACCCTGTCACCACAGAAAACTTTTGTCTTTAATCGTTGTTTTTGTGGTCACATCGGCCTTCCTTCTACGCCATACCGGTACTGCCGGTTCTTTCTTCTTTCTTTAAAAAAAAAATCTATATAGGGGTATGTTTACTAAAGGGCGCTATTTGCGCTGCTGTGACATTATCGCGCGATAAGGTACCTTATCATGCAATAATGGTGCTTTATCGGACGCAGAGGTACCTTAGCATGTGATAACGCGTGCAGCGGCGCAAACAAGCACTGAGGGTGGAGAAAGGCTCCCGGAGGGCGGAGGAAGGCTCCCCAGGGGCGGAGAGAGAGGGTCAATGGGTGGAGAGTGGGAGGGGAGAGGCTCCCTGCACACTAACGCTGTGGAACCCGGGGCTGAAAACTAACGCCAGTGAAACCCTCGCGTTAGAGCAGAGTTAAAGGGAAGAGAAACCATTTACGTCAGCAATGTACAGCAAAGCCAGGGAAACCAACAAAAAGTGATAAGTGTGATACATGTGCACGGAACAAAAGGGCAAAGCGCTCTATAAGGCACCCTATAAAGCGCCCTATAAGGCGCCCTATAGGGAACATTATAAGGTGCCTAGGCGGACAGTGCACTTTATAATGTGCCTTCTTGAGTGCCTTATAGGGCGCCTTATGCGGCACCTTAGGTTACGGCACTGTGAGTGTGTGTTTGCTGGCAGCACTAATCTAAATTAAAAATGAAAATGCCTCAGACAGCACTGATTTGAAGTAAAGGGCAATGCCTCACTCATTAAGCCCACTGGGGGATCAAACTCATGACCCCTGTTTCATCAGTCAATGTATTAACCATTGTGCTACACCTCTGTTGCTATATTTGTAGGTCAGTGCGCCTAATTAAGGCTAACGCGCGTTAACGTGCCACGGCTCCCTCTATCACACGAAAACGGACTTTATCTCATGATAACCCAAAATGCTACCTTAAGACCGGAACGCCCACTCCTTTTATGGCATTCTGCACATTATCGCTGGGTGCACATTAAGATGGTTTAGTAAACATACCCCATAGTTTCAGAGGTGTTTTACTTTAGAAACTTTTTCCTTGGTGCTAGGCACCATTTTGGGCACTAGGCCCAATTTTTTCCTTGAAAATGGAAAAACCTACTTCAGGTTTTAAAAAATGTTCTAAATGTGGTGGTACTATTTCTGTCACTGACACCCATGATTGGTGTCTCAAATGTTTAGGTCCTGACCACTCTATTTCAGAGTGCCACTCCTGTGGAATGATGTAAAAAAGGGGCCGGAAGAACTGAGCTGCTAAAGTTAGCACCCTTTTTCCCTCAGACGTGGCATCTGTTGCATCGACATCCTCCAGGGCCTCATCTTCCTCCCATGGATCTCAGGTAACTAAACATAACTCTAGCCGGTCCTCAAAGGGTAGATCTCCTTCTAAGTATCGAGATGCCCCTGGCATTGCCTTTTAGGAATTGTCACTGGCAAAACTGCCCCGGCTGGAGGCTTCGGCTTCCAAAGCACTAACGGGGCTCCAGGATGTTCTCGAGTCCTGAATCTCGGCAGAACTACTAACGCCATGCTCTGGGGTTCCGGCCGCTTCTACCGGTACTGACACCCAAGCATCGGCAGCTTCAATAGACCAGAGATTCCTTGCTATCGAACGCAGTCTAGCGGCTCTTCTCATGTCTTTGATACCATTGAAACTGCTTCAGACACCTCAACCGATACCGATATCGACACCGGTACCGGAACCGGTACTGACTGCATTAGCATCGGCGGGTATGCCACCCATACCGGGTCATGTGTCTGTCTCTGGCATCGACAAATCGGTACCGGAACAACCCGATACTGACTTCGATCGATACCGGTACCGTGCTTTGCACAATCACCGGGATCGGAGGTATTTTGAATCCTCTTGAGTCTGAAGACTCCGAAGACTCTGCCGATACAAGAGTACTTCTCCCCGAGGAATCCTCTTCTCCTCAGCGCAGAATGTCTCCGCCAGAGGATATGTCCTTTCAGGACTTTATCCGTGATGTGGCCCGAGGCCTTTCCATCATTGTAGCTCCTGAAAAAGAGCCTAGGACAAAGGAGTTGGAAATTCTCCAATACCCTAAGGCTCCCAAAGAGGCAGCTACTCTGCCTATTCATGAGATTTTACATGATCTTATGCTAAGGATGTGGGAAACACCTTTAACCACATCTCCTCATTCTCGAAGACTCGATACCATGTATCAAGTTCTGCCTTGTCCTAGCTTTCAAAAAACTCAATTACCACACCATTCAATGGTGGTGGAATCAGCCATGAGCAGGATGAAAAGTGCAAAGAGACATGCATCCAATCCTCCAGGTCATGAATGTAGGACTCTCGATGCCTTTGGGCATCTGCTTCCAAGCTTCCATGCTCTCAGCTAGGATCAGTTCCTATATCTTATATATGGGAATGTTCCTTAAAGAGGTCACAGGGGAGAGAGCACTGTGTGTGAGGGAGCTGCCACGATTCCATCTCAGCAGTTCAGTGCAGTAGTACCTGGTGGAGGCTTGGAGTGTCAGCGTGCAGGCAGGAGGAAGACGTGCCCTGACTCAGAGGACCCTTCCCTGCCCAATAAAGCCTGGTGGGTCCCACGCGGCCGCGTGTCACGGCCTGCGTGGTGTGGCCTAAGGGACGTGGCTCAAGGGGCAGATACACCCCTTTGGTGCCCCTTAGGTGCACATGAGGTGTTCATGTGTATGTTGAGATCGGCTCGAATCCATGAGCAAGCATAAGGCGAAGGTTGGTTTAAAATCTGGAGAGGCTGTTGTAAATGGGAAAGTATCTGGACCTATGGACAAGCATGTAACCTCTCTGTTACCTGAGGTTCAATCACCGGAGGGGGCTTCGTTAAGCCCTGCTTTCCGGTCTCCTCCCCCTCTTCCTGTGCCTCCATTCTCATCTACACCCTCAGCTTCTCCTCCTGTGAGTTCATCCTCTGCTTTGCAGCCGGTGTTTTTGGCTGAGGCAGATGTTGGAACGTTCCCTCCCCCTTTGGGGGAAGTGACTCTTAAGGACATTTGGTCAGCTATTCAGAACATAGATACTCGTTTAACCTCCACTGTGTCCTCTCTATGTACATTTTCCCAGGAGGTGGTGGGTAAATTACAACATGTGGATAAACAAATTGATAATTGTTCGAAGTTGGCTGCTCGGACTGATCTCCAGTTACAATCCTGTATTGATTTGGATGTTGCTTTAACTAAAGACGTTTCTTCAGTTTCTCACAGGCTTGAAGTGCTGGAAAACCAGTCACGAGCATGCAACTTACGTTTCTTAAATTTTCCTCATACACATTTGTTATCTCCTGAAATACTGTTGGGGAAATATACTTCTGAAGTATTGCATTTAGAAGGGGATTTGCAAGCTGTTCATATGTATTACCTTCCAGCGGTTTCTACTCCTACTAGACAAACTGAGGGGGCTTCGGCCCTCTTGGTTTGTTCTGTGGATCAGAATTTAACTGCTTTCCTGGAGGATTCTTTAGACGTTATCTCTAAGCGTAATACCTTGGTGGTGAGGTTTGGGTCTGGATCCGCCAAATTACGAGTTTTGAGAGCATATTTCAAGTTTAAGGATGTTTCCTTTTGTGGATATAAACTCCAGGTTTTTCCTGATGTCTGCCGGAGCACTCAGTCACGGCGTAAGCAGTTCTTGTTATTGAAATCTCGTGTAGTGGCATTGGGGGCTACTTTTTTTTTTAAGTTCCCTTGCCGCTGTATTGTTACTCTGGGGGGGCAAACATATGTTTACACGGATGTGAAATCTTTACAACAATTTCTTGATGGGAAGGAGGTCGGAGAAAATTTGGTGGAGGAATTGACATAGATTTTTTTCAGCTCCCTATTATGGAGTTTTGTTACTCTTTTTTTCTTTATTTATATGCATATTACAGTTTCTCTCTTCCTTAATGTGATATTGGAGAATTCTTGTTGTTTTTCCATCTTGAATCTCAAGTAAGAATGTATTGTTATATTTCCTTTTTTTTGCTCATTGTATTTGGAAAATGTTTAAACAGAAATTAAAAAAAAAAAAGAGGTCACAGGAGACTTGGAGCTTATGAGCCCCCTCCTTCCTGATGACAAAAGGCAAGACTATTTTACTCTAGTCAAACATGCTCAGGATGTTTCCAAGTTTGTAAATCATGCAGCCTTTGACTGTTTTGAGTGTATAAGCAGAACCTCTGCTATTGCCATTGGTGCATGTCGGATTGCCTGGCTTCAGGCTTCTGACTTGGAAATTTGGGTACAGGATAAATTAGGAAACATTCCTTGCACGGGAGAAAATCTCTTTGGCAAGAATTGGCAGGAGAAGGCTAATGAGATAGATGCTGACAATATCACCTTGGATAGATTGTCCAAATCTACAGCCGATCCTGCAAGGAAAAAATCCTCTAAAAAAACATTTTTCAATAAGAAAAAGAAGTTTTATCCTTCCTATACCCAACAAGGATACCGTCCAGGTCAGACTGCCCAAAAGGGACAACAGCAACAACCTAGACAACAAAAGAAGCTAAAAGCTGAAAAACCTCAGCCACCTCAGCAGGCTCAGCCACCTCAGAGGCTTTGACTCCTCTCTAGAGAACTTTGCCTTCCTGCCTCTGAATGGTCCAGACCCCTCGACCATCCCAGGCAGGTTATGTCATTTTGCCCACAGATGGTACCAAATGACAGCAGAAAATTGGACTCTGTCCATTGTACCAGAGGGGTACAAGCTTCATTTTCACAGCATGTCCCCTCCTACAATTGTAAGACAGTTCAATTCTCAGACCTCTCTCGACAGTCTCTTAGGTCAAGAAGTCACAATGCTCCTTGCTCAAGGAGCAATAGAGGAAGTACCCATTCCCCATCAGGGTACAGGGTTCTACTCCCCCTATTTCCTTATTCCAAAGAAAACAGGAGGACACAGACCCATTTTAGACCTCAGAGAATTGAACAAATATTTGTTCCGAGAGAAGTTCAAAATGGTCTCTCTAGGAACTCTGCTGCCATACCTTCAAAGTCAGGATTGGCTTTGTTCTCTAGATCTCAAGGATGCGTATACTCATATTCTCATCCATCCAAATCACAGGAGATTCCTCCGATTCCTGTTTCAAGGAAAGCACTACCAATACAAGGTTTTTCCTTTTGGCCTGGCTTCTGCGCCAAGAGTGTTCACAAAATGCATGGCTGTGGTAGCAGCATTTCTCCACACTCTGGGAATATTTGTCTTCCTTTACTTAGACAACTTGTTCATTCGAGCCCCTACAGTGCCAGAAGCCAGCTCTGCTCTGTTTCGCACAATGCGAATCCTTCAGTATTTGGGACTGGTCATAAACCTCCCAAAATCCAATCTTGCTCCCACTCAGTACCTAGAGTTCATAGGAGCTCATCTGGATACCAGACAGACAAGGGCTGTCCTTCCGCAGCCCTGCTGTCTTCGCATAGTACAACTAGCTTCCCAAGCAGTGTTCAAACCTTGTCTCACTGCTCGGGAAATGCTACAATTGCTAGGCCACATGGCATCCACCATGCATGTGGTTCCTTATGCTCGCCTCCATATGCTCTCAGCCCAGTGGACTTTATCCACTCAGTGGACACAGGCCTCAGGCTGCCTGTCAGACAAAATAACAAACTCAAATCGTCTTATTTCGTCCCTCCAATGGTGGCAATCACCCAAAAACTTTCTGGTGGGGTCTCCTTTCAAGCAACCACTATCCCAAGCCACCCTAACAACAGATGCATCACAGGTGGGATGGGGAGCCCACCTGCATGATCTCCCTACCCAGGGTACCTGAACTCCACAGGAGGCCTGTCTTCATATCAACCTCCTGAAGCTAAGAGCAATCTTCTTTGCTTTTCGAGTATTTCACGCCCAGCTCAGCTACAAGACAGTCCTAGTTCAAACGGACAATCAGGTAGCTATGTTCTATGTGAACAAGCATGGTGGAACAGGATCTCTGTCGCTATGCAATGAAGCTTTGCGACTATGGGCCCTCGCCAGAGAGCATCAGATTCATCTCCTTGCGGTGTATCTTCCAGGCATCCAAAACTCTTGGGCAGACAAACTCAGTCGAGTTTGGCTTCCACACGAATGGTCTCTCCATGCAGACCAGGTGGCCCAAATATTTCAGATTTGGGGAATCCCAGACATAGACCTCTTTGCAAGTCCGTTGAATGCCAAACTTCCCAGGTTCTGTTCCAGAATTCCGGCTCGATGTTGTCAGGCAAGGGACGCCTTACTCCTCCACTGGGGTCAGGACTTCCTATATGCCTTCCCACCCTTTCCCCTCATCCCCAAAACCCTATTCAAGCTTCAGAGAGACAGAGGTCATATTATCCTCATAGCTCCACGCTGGCCACGGCAAACATGGTACCCTCTGCTCTTACATCTCTCTCAAGCTCCGCCTCTGGAGTTGGGATCCGCTCCAGATCTTCTGTCCCAAGAGGATGGGATGCTCTGGCATCCGAATCCCCAGTCTCTGCATCTCAGGGCCTGGTTGCTGAAAGCCTTGAACTTCAGGATCTTAACCTTTCCCAACAGGTAAAGGATATCCTTCATGCTTCTAGGAAACCCTCCACAAGACGCTCGTATGCCCTTAAGTGGAAAAGGTTTACCATATGGTGCTCGCAGAAGGGTCTTAACCCTCTTGCGATACCTCTGGAATCTATACTGGAGTATCTCCTTCATTTATCAAATGCGGGTCTCAAGACAAATTCAGTAAGAGTCCATCTTAGTGCTATTGCAGCTTCTTACAAACCTCTAAGTGGACAACCTATTTCCTCTCATCCTCTCATAGCGAGATTTATGAGAGGCCTTCTTTTAACAAAGCCTCCGATTAAGCCACCACCAGTGGCATGGGACTTGAATCTGGTGCTCGGGCAGCTCATGAAACCGCCCTTTGAACCATTAGCCACTACATCTTTGAAATTCCTTTCTTGGGAAGTCATCTTCCTCATTGCAATCACATCAGCACGTCGCATCAGTGAATTGCAAGCATTAGTGGCTGATCCTCCCTATACAAGGTTCCACCATGATAAGGTAGTTCTTAGGACTCAACCACACTTTATGCCAAAGGTGGTTTCACCTTTCCATTTAAACCAAGCGTTTTACCTTCCTGTATTCTTTCCGAGGCCTCATGCCTCCAGTGCAGAAAGGAACCTTCATACCTTGGACTGTAAAAGAGCTTTGGCCTTTTACTTGCAAAGGATACAGCAACATAGAAAATCTTCTCAACTCTTTGTTGCTTTTGATCCTAGTCATTTGGGACTTCCAGTTTCCAAAAGAACTCTATCTAACTGGATTGCTCAGTGCATATCCTTTGCCTATGAGAGTAAGAATCTTCCTCTTGAAGGCCATGTCACAGCTCACAATGTGAGAGCCATGGCAGCCTCAATGGCTCATCTTCACTCTGTGTCTATCGATGCCATCTGTCGAGCAGCTACTTGGGCTTCGGTACATACCTTCACAGCCCACTACTGCTTAGACAAGGACTCCCGCCAGGATGCCTTGTTTGGCTAGGCAGTTCTTCAACACCTTTTTCAGACTTAATCAACTCCTACCCACCAGCCCTGGTAGGATGCCAGAGATCCATGGGGGGAAGTATGGCCCTTTCACAAGGCCTAACAACTTCCTTGGGCCATCTCCCTGGCATCTGCAGCTAGGGAGTCCCCATATGTGAAGACTACATTCCTGCTTGTTCCTGGAGATAGTGTAGTTACTCACCTGTAACAGGTGATCTCTGGAAACAGCAGGAATTTAGTCTTCACAACCTACCTACCTCCCCTAGGAGTTGTATCTCTCTCTCTCTCTCTCTCTCTCTCTCTCTCTCTCTCTCTCTCTCTCCCTCTCTCTTTTGTCTCAGCTATAAACTCAACTGGAGAGAGACAGTTGGAAAGGCGGGAAGGCAGCATGCAGGCGCTGTGGGATGCTCCCAAAAGCTTTCCTATTGGATGCTGGGGAGTGTTCCAGCGCAGGCTCCATCGGTACCGACGGTACCTATATGACTAAATTCCTGCTGTTCCCGGAGATCACCTGTTACAGGTGAGTAACTACACTTTTTCTGAAGACGGACAATATACTATATTGGACGAGTGTATGAAAAACATACACTATGTGAAACTTCTATTTTCTGCAAAGTTTTCATATTTTTTATTATTGCCGGTATTTCATAGTTGTTTGAGTGTAACAAATCTAATAAATCATCCAGAACAGAGAAAGAATATGTGAGCTGTCCAAAACGGGCTAATTTATGTATGACACACCTTTCATCCGGTTTGGGTGCGTTTACGGGAACATGCATCGCGTCTATGCAATCAGATCACAAACACACTCATCGTACAACATTGTTTGCTCCATCGTCGTGCCTTTTGTGAATTAAAGAGGAGAGTGTTTGACTATGTTCCACTGAATCTTCGAGGTGGTAATCGGGAACAGAAGCTTAAATTTTTGGAGCAGTCCTGGATTTTTAAATTATCAACAGTATCCCCCGAAGGTTTGAATCAGGAACTTGATTGGGCGAGTCTTTTGTGATGTACTAGAGGCTGATTGGTCTATTTTGTTCTTAATTCATTGGTCTAACTAGTCATGTGGTTTAAATATCAGCTGAGTCTCAAAAGCCATTCATAACGTTTAGTTGCTATTTGTGGTCTCTGGAGCGTTGAAACAGAGCGTTCATAGTTGACAAAGAACAAACAAAGAACTCCGATCCTAAGCTACCAGCAATAAGCATCCAAACATTAGCAAATCACTTTGCAGAAAAACTAAAATCTAAACCCAATGCTCTAACACCAATACTAACCACAAGCACCGAAATTATTAACAACTGGACAACGTTCCACATGATTGACCGAAAACAACTTATTAATATCATAACAATGATCAATACTACAACCTCCCCACTCGATCCTTGTCCTGTGTCCTGGATCAAATGTACAAAGGAAGAACTTGCTGAAAACATCCAATACATGGTGAACCTATCCCTTTCACAAGGCATCATGCCTGATGCCCTAAAGCTCACAACGCTTCGCCCAATAATAAAAAACAACAAACTTGACTCAAAGGACCCCAATTCATACAGACCGATAGCTAGCATCCCATTTATCGCTAAAATAATAGAAAAAACAATCCAATTACAATTACAAGAGCATATCGATGAACATAAACCTCTTGACTCACACCAATTTGGTTTCCGACCATTCCACGGAGTGGAAACCCTCCTGATTACATTGATGGACCACCTCATCAAAGGCACAGATGCCAACAATCAAGGCTTCCTTCTACTCTTTATAGACATCTCGGCCTCCTTTGACAACATCAACCACCCCACCCTGATCCACAGACTTGAAAACTTAGGGATAGGTGGAACTGTCCTCAAATGGTTCAAGTCCTACATCACACATAGACTAATACGTGTCCAAATAGATCAGGAAGCATCAGAATCCTTCCCCCAAGGACAAGGTATACCTCAGGGATCAGCCCTTTCCGCCTTTCTATTCAACTTATACCTGCAACCTATCACAAACATATTTAAAAAACACAAGATTAATCACTTTATATATGCTGATGATATAATGCTCGCTATCCCCATAACCACAAAAAACCACACATATGACAAATTAGCTGAATGCATGGCTGAGACCACCTCCTGGATGGAAACCAATTACCTCAGCATTAACCTCAAAAAAACCGAAGCAATGTTCGTTACAAGAACACCTGTGAATGAGGATACCTTTCCAACAACAATATCAATCAATAATACAACTATACCTGTTAAAAAAGAAGTAAAATACCTGGGTGTAATAATAGATCATACCCTCACCATGATACCACACATAAAGCAAACAGTAAGAACCATATTTCATAAACTCAAAACCATACAACACCTAAGGCCCCTCCTGGACACACATGACTTTAGATCGGTTGTTAATACACTTATCACACCCCACTTTGACTATTGCAACAGTCTCTTAATTGGCTTACCACAGAAAAACACATACCTATTACAAAGAGCACAGAACATCTGTGCAAAAGTAATTACTAAAGCCCATCTAACAGACCATGTGACCCCAATACTCCTAGAACTACACTGGCTCCCTATAAACAGCCGTATCAGATACAAAATTCTCCTAACAACATTCAAGCTCTTAAATGACATCGCCCCATCATATCTTTCAACACTACTACAAACCCCATCTAAATCAAGAGCTCGCAGACAAAATGCAGCCCACTCACTTGATATGCCAAAATCATTCACGAAGACTAAAAAATCCTCAAGTAACAGAGCCTTCACGTTAACTGCCCCCATGCTCTGGAATGAACTCCCTCTAGACCTCCGCACAATAAAAGACCTCCCCCAATTTCGAAAGGAACTCAAAACCTACTTATTCTCGGAACATTTCCAAATCCCCTACCCCCCAAACCATGTCCCTCAACATCCACAGACACACCAACTCAGAACGCCCAAAACCACAACTAGATACATTATAAAGAACCACCTGTAAATACTTTATGTAAATAGTTCAGACAGGCTTCTACACCTGTCAACATTTGTAAAAAAACTAGAATGTTTATCTACTCTATGTATTGTATACATTGTTCCATGTAAATAAGTTAGAAAGTTTTTCTGTTCAATGTAACGTATACAAAAGTATACACAAGTTGTTGAATTGTTCCATGTAAACCGCCCCTGATCTCTGGAAGGGGCGGTATAGAAGAAATAAATAAATAAATAGTTGGTATGCCTTAAACGCGGTGCTGTGTCCGCTGTTTGCACCTCATTTTCTGTGAAGGATCGCTGTTTACACCATATTCTTTTGTCAAGGACTGTGGTTGAGTATCACATGATTGCAATTTGAAGAATTGGTGCTCAACTTGAACAGTGGGTCATGGATATTTGAAACCATTTCTTCAGATAAGTGCATTGTGATATTGATTAACACGGAGGTGTTTTTTTCACATAAACTTTGGGTGAAGCGCATGGTTGTGTTTTTCCACACATTTTTAACAAGAGTTCACTGTTTAAATTGAGTAACCTTTATCTGAGTAAAATGGAAGAGTGGTCATGAGAGAAGTTTTCCTCAAGACAAATCTTCCAACAACTATTAATACTATTATAGTGGAAGACTATAGGTATGGCAGGCAATGCTGGTTTGTGCCAGCATCCCACTTTCTACTTAGGCACCACTCACTGCATTCAGATTCTTTCTAAACAGTGGTTCTGAGCCCTAGAGAAGGACTAAGATGTTACATGAGTGTTCCTGGCCAATGGTACAAAACAGAAGGGCCAGATGGAATATGCCCTACCAACATGCAGCAGTTGCACAAAGTACAAAACTGCTAACACAACATACTACAGTCAATACCAGCAGCATTCTGACAGTGGAACAGACATGCTCCAGAACCTGGCGAGACCATCTATTGCAGTGCTTGGTCTGGGGACCAGGTGATGTGTGCCCTTCTTCACATTCGGGTGAAAAAAGATACTTGTACATGTGGTGGCTGTTATGTCCATGAAGCACACAACGTGCTTGCACATCACAGAGCTGATGTGACAGATTGCGGCATTCTCCAGAGGGGAATAGTGTATAGTTATTCAGATTGTGAGGTGTATCCTGGGAAATAAAGAGGCTAACCAATACCAGCACACATAACCCACTTTGCAGCCATAGTGGTGACCCTAATCACTGGAGCATTACCCCAGTACCTGTATCTCCTGTTTGACGAAGAAGCAAGTGTGTATGGCACCCCAGAAAGAGCAGGATGGTCTGAGGTGGACCTCATGGGTAATGAATGATGTCTGAGTTTGGCATATGTGCAAAAGTACTTATCTTGTGGTGTTCAGCAAGTCACAGGGGAATGTACGCCCTGCACATTTGCTGCCTCAGGGATTAGTACCATATTTCAGCCCAGCAGACCTCTGTATGCGAATGTTGTTTGACTTAGGAGGTACAGTGGAGGAAAGAGCATCTTGCCCTCACATGTGGCTTGGACAAATTATCACAGCGGTCTTTTAACAGAGCGAAGCAGCTATTGAGTATATTGAAAATAACGCTCCAATTCTCAACCCAAATATAAAATCTATTAACCGTTCTCAGTCAGTTAAATTGTAATCAAACTGAGTTCTCAAATCCAGTACAGCATGCCGTTATTTTTGAGCAACAGGTCTCAGACTTCAATGGAGCAGGTAGAGCCAACTAAGAGCTCATGCCCCTCTTTACATCAACGACCTTATGTGTTGCTTCAATAGGACTCAATGATCTAGAATGTTATTGGAAAACAAAAATTAGGGAAAACAAAATTAAGATAAGCATTGTTTTCTAACAACATTCTAAAATCACGAGTTTTACTGAAGTGATATATGGGAAAACAAAATTAAGCATCGTTTTCCAATAACATTCTAGATCATTGAGTCCTATTGAAGCAACATATAAGGTCGTTGATGTAAAGAGGGGCATGAGCTCTTAGTTGGCTCTACCTGCTCCGTTGAAGTCTGAGACTTGTTGCTCAAAAATAGCGTCATGTTGTATTGGATTTGAGAACTCAGTTTGATTACAATTAAACTGACTGGGAACGGTTAATAGATTTTATATTTGGGTTGAGAATTGGAGTGTTATTTTCAATATACGCACATGTGGCTTGGCCTTTGGATAGGAGATTAATACTGGTGCTTTGTGTCCATTATGCAGATGCAGTATTGAGTGCCAGTGCAGTCCGTACTACTTGTGTACCGCTGCAGGCAGGCCCTAGGTGTGATTTACAACTCTCTCAGAATGCGTCTGCCAGGTTGTTTGAAGTCCTAGGTTTAGGCCATTACAGGCAGGTATCTGTAGTCGCGGTTTATTCTAGAGAATGCTATGGAGAAAGGCATGGAGGTGTAGCTGAATAATTAGAACAGTGGTTCAATAAGGAAGAGACCAGGGTTTGAGTCTCACTTGTAGTCTTGGGGAAGTTACCTCACTCTCCATTGCCTCAGAAGAAAGGCCTGGCAATATACTTCTGGTCATACTGCCAAAAAAACCAGGAACTAATTGGTCACCAGGAGTCAGCACTGAATTGAGGGCACATATTATTATTATTATGTATTATGATAGCACATTGGGTCTGCAAGGATGCACATTACAATCATACCTATCTGACAGCATGACTTTATCAACTCTGCTGCAGCACACTGCAAAGGGTCATACAATGTCACCCTCTAGATGCGTGACACATGAGTTGTACATGATTGGAAAATTTTGTGATAACTGTGAATGAACATCTTTTGCTCCATCAGGCAGGCATATCACACTTCTGGGATGGCCACCTGCACGGATCTTCACACGTCCTTGCTTGCTTCATATGGCCAATATGAGAGACACATCCGTTCACTACTACTAATAATAATCATTTGTATAGTGCCACAAGATGTACGCAGCACTGTACAGGCACATAAACAGACGGTCCCTGCTCATCAGAGCTTACAATCTAGTTAAGACAGACAACACAACAGCTGAGGATAGGGATACATCTAGGGTATGGTAAGGAACACATAGGAGACTAAGCGGATCAGGATCCAAAAATAGCCTCGAAGAGTTAAGCTTTCAGATTTGCAAAGGACCAGATTTGAAAAGGACTCAGATTTGAAAAGGACCAGAGATAAAGCCTGACGTACAGACTCAGGTAGTTTGTTCCAGGCATAAGGAGCAGCAAGGTGAAAGGATCGAAGTCTGGAGTTGGCAGCGGAAGAGAAGGGTATAGACAGAAGCAATCCACCAGAAGAGTAGAGTTCCCGGAGAGAGGTGCAGGGAGAGATAAGAGAGGAAAGGCAGTGACATAAGTGGACGCCAGATGTGTAACATCATGTGAGTGATCTTGTTCCACCAGACAGTATGAGTGTAGACTTTATCTGTACAATAGCACTTTCTGTTAGCACAGAGCTTGTACAGATGTGTGGCTGTTATGTCCTTGGATCATAGCTTACTTACTTGTCCATTTGTTATATGCATATGTGTCAGGAAGACTGTATGGTGGTTAGAGCAACTGAGACAGTTGTGAAAGCAAATAGATGGTATTAGACCTTTCCTCTGGCACAGCAACTATTTTCACACACAACTGAGATTAGTTGCATTTCTGAGGTCGCATTGGGTACATTGGGGCAACAAGGCCATACAGCACTCTCATCTATCCCCAACCATCCTTCAGCCCATCCATCAGCATTTATCCATCATATTCACTCATGTATTCTTCTACCAGCTGTGACACCCTGGCCCACACTGTGACATTTTATTCATTACAGCGTATCATTCACACCTCACCTGCAGCTGATGTGCAGATCACCACTGCCAGCCAGGTATTCTTTCTATGTCTACATCATGACCATGGTGGCTACTCTGTGGCATTCTTTTACCCAATGCTATGCCACTCACTGACATCACAGTGGATTACATGAGCACCCCTCACTGATATAGTCCAACTGCCTCCCACATTATCTGCACACTTACTGTCTCACACGTATGTGACATATGGATGAGACTTTTCCATCATCAATTCCCTTTGTTCCCATCGAGTATCTCAATTCTGACCTCCCTTATCTCGCGTTAAAGCAACCATCCTTATTGCACTTAACCTGTGAGCTTGACACTCTTAATGCACACTGTCCACTTAATGCCTGCTAACCAGCCACTAGCAGCCTTTACGTGGGAACGCCTCCTCCCCGCCCCAGACTTTAATGCCCGCTGGGCCCTCAACACTGCCGTTTTGTGCATTCTAAAGGGTACATCCTTAATGGTCCTTAGTAAACATACCCCATGGAGTGTTGATGCTCCAGGGGGATGTCTTTAAAGAAACCAGCCACCCACCTCCTTGGTGGTCTAAGCATAAAAAGTTGTAAGTCCTTGATCTCGCTGATCTCTCTCTGGCTGGCTGTAAAATACAAAAGGTTCCCCCTTAGCCCCATCCCTTCTGGAAAGTGCAGCTGCCCAACCCCTCTCTTTATCCTGGCACTTACCAAATATCAGTGATGGTCCAGTGGAGGGTAGGAGCACTTCACTCGTTCTTCTGTCCCAGTGTCATCATTTAAAGGCTAGTAGGCAGCTATCATTTTATTGCATTGCTAGTGGATTTGGGGTTGGTGTCTACAATTTTTTGCTAGAAGGAGCAGGACTAAGGGGAAACAATTTTGTATTTTATATACAGTTAAGTGGAGTTAGAAGGAATCATGGATTTATAGCTTTATTACAGTTAACTTCCATGGAGGTGGGTGCTAGGGGATATCTTTTATTAGGTAGCCCCTTTAAGAGATAGCAGCCCCAAATTAGAGCTTGATATGTGGTGCTGTGGCTGGGAGTTCACAATGTTCCTGACTGCTACAGCATAAAGATAATTAACATGGGATTCACTAACTCGCAATGCAGAGGCACTGTATGTAACCTGAATCTCTTCTGGAGTATGGACTTATGATGGCCACTCCTCAGAGAGTGCACAAATATTTTAAGAAAAACAATAAAGGGTTTCCAGTGGATTTAGGGAGACCACAGCCCCATGGCCCTGACTGTCTACGATCACCGAAACAAAGCATTCAACCAGAAGCTTTGTAAGATTGTCTTGATTAGATTGTAAGCTTTAACGAGCAGGACCTGTCTTCATCTGTCATGTAGGGTGCTGCGTGAGGCAAGTAGTGCTCCATAAATGTATAATAATAATAATAATAATCCACCTATAGTTAAGCAAATGATTTTCATTATTTCTGGTTTTACATGCATTTTAGTTTTTATCCTTTGAATCAGGTTTCCTCACCCAGCCCTAGAACACCCCCTGGCCAATCTGTTTTTTAAGATGTCCACAGTGTCCCTTGCTTGCAAATCTAGCTCATGCATATTCATTGTGGATGTCCTGAAGATCAGACTGGCTAGGAGACACTCAAGTATGGGCTTGAGAATTTCTGCTTTAAACCAGTACGTCATTAGATAAGGAGTACTGGTTACTATAAATGAAACCTAAAACACAACAGGATATATGCAAAACATTAAAAGGCCACTAGAAATTCAGAAACTGTTGGGACTAGGAGGTGTTATGAACAAAGAGAGGGTATTCAAAGACATTTAAATGCCATTGAATGGGATATCCAGCACTAACAAAGTTAGTGCCTGCTAGATAACCATGGGTGCCACCGCTAAATGCCCTGATGCTAAGCACTTAGCATCGGGGCGTGTCGTGGGCATTCTGGGTAGAGTGAAGGCAGCACCCGTTGCTAACCGGGCAGCAGCGATATTGAGCCACTGCCTGGTTTCTGAAAAGCTGGTAAAGTAAGGTGTGGCAAAGACTGGTCTAACTTTACCCATGGAAGCTAAATGGGCAGTGGCTCAATATCCCCGCTGCCCAGCTAGCTTCTGGCTTCTGCGGCAACTTGGATATTCAATGCCAATGGCCGGATATAGCCCCCGACATTGAATATCTGGGATTAGTATTCAGCGGCGACGGCTATGCAGTTTACAAGTGCTAGTTGCTGCCGCTGAATATCTCGCTCATAGAAACAGAGAAAAATGATGGCAGATAAAGACCAAATGGCCTAGTCAGTCTGCCCTAAGCAGTAATTTCAACTCCTGTTTTCCTTGTATTTATTATAGTAAATAGGTGTAGGGAGTGTTCAGTGCTGAAAAGGGAAGCTGTGTTATCGAATCACTATCATAGCCCAACTTACCCTTTCGTAAATGTCTGCTCTTCTTACAGCAGTGGGACGATCTGACATGTTTCCAGGTTTCAGTTTGTCGAATGTTGCACGCAGCCTGCAAGATTACAGTCATCTACTCTTACACCTTGAAAATAAAGCATCCAAAACTGCAGCTATAACAGTTATCAAGATAATACTAAGCTGCTGCTAGACATTTAAAACATGCCTGGCAGAAAATTACAATGTACTTATAACTGATTATCTAGAAAGTACATTACATTTCAATCAATGCCCTTAGAAATATAAGGCAGATAATGATGATGTTCTCACAGGGACAGTCCCATGGCTCCAAATAAAAGCTTCACTGCTAGGAATGCCATGCTAAAAGATCTGTTTTCATAATTATTCAGTGTCGTTACATTCACTCAAACATTCTTTGCAATTTAACAAGAGATCTCTTGCACCATGTGTGCAGATGAGTTGAGCATAACTATTGTATGCATGGCATGGTTGAATGTGTTAGAATATGTTTCAAGAATCTTTAGCTAAATGGCATTTTTCAGTTTGAGATATGGAGCATATGCAACCAGCATCACTCTTCTGTCTTTCCCTGACAGAAATTCATGCCTTCCATATGCATACAGATTCTGGGACCAGCAGTTTCCAGTGTACAGGGCACTATATCAAAATTGCCGTTTTTGGTAAAAGTGTGAAATACTAGGGGGCCTGTTTAATGATATACATTAGCTGTTTAAGAGCTGAATTACCATGCGCTAACATCGAGGGTCTGCGCTAACAGTTAATGCACCATCTTAGCTGTTAGCATGCTGTGGTTTCTGTGTTAACCACCGAATATGGAAAGGGGATAGAATGGGCAGGGTCTGTACCTTACAATTAAAGAGAGGTAATTAGCTGTTCATGCAGCAAATAATGTGATACAGTTAATGCTACCTCTGGAGGTCTAGCTTAGCACAGCACACCATTCACTTACTACGTTAAAAGATTTTTCTCTGTGCTAACTGAATGGTACCCCCAACAGCTGATTGCAAAGGTTTTATGGCTAAAGTATGTTCATTTTGGCAATTCCCATGCATTAAGTGTAAAACCTTAGAGTAGTTTAGTAAATGAGTTCCCAATAATTTCCATAATAACATTTATTTAGCTACACATAGGGGTATGTTTACTAAACCATCTTAATGTGCGCTCTGACACATTAGCGCGCGATAAGGCGCCTTATCACACAATAATGGCGCTTTACCGTGCGATAAGGTACCTTATCGCGTGCTAACGCACTCAGCAGTGCTCAGCGGTGCAAACGAGTGCTGAAGGCAGAGTAAAGGCTCCCTGAGGGCGGAGGAAGGCTCCCCAGGGGCGGAGAGAAGGGGTCAATTGGTAGAGAGTGGGAGGGAAGAGGCTCCCTGCACACTAACGCTGTGGATTTCAGGGCTGAAAACTAACGCCAGTGAAACCCTGGGGTTAGAGTAGATTTAAAGGGAAGAGAAACCATTTCCGTCAGCACGATTACCGCAGTTTAGTAAACATACCCCTAAGACTGCTTAGTAAACATACCCCATAGTTTTCTGCTATGACTTCAATACATGTTATATGCACATATATTGATTTAAACAAATATATTATCAATTACATGGTTGGGGCAAGGTACTTCAGGCCGGAAGGTCGAGGGTTCAAATCCCACTAGAGGACAGCAACCTTGGGCTGGAAGGACTGGGGTTTCTAGTCCCAAAGGTGCTCCTTGTGGTCTTGGGCAAGCCACTTAACCCTCCATAGCCCATGTTCCCTGTAAAATAGTTATCTCCAAGTTATAATGCCCTGTTCAATGTAATTTCAGTTTGTTCAATGTAAACCGCACTGATGCAGAATAGCGCGGTATATAAGAGAATGTAAATAAATAAATAAAATATATAAACAAAATATAAATATAACATTAAACTTTAGGATGTTTTATCTTTTTTTTTTTTTTTAACTTTTATTTTCATTTTGCAACAAACAAAAGAAACAACACACCAAAGGAGACAAAACAAGTATACAATAAGGAAAAACAAACCCTATTACCCCCCACCCCCCTGCTTCTTCTCTAAGTCGACAGTATCAGCATGTGAGTGCTTCCAAACAACAGTGGTTGTACATCAAAACAAAAATAAATAGCATCTGCGATACAGAATGATCATGTGACAGAGATTTATACAAATTTAAACAGTCAGATGAGAGCATTTAGCGGTGTGAACATAGTCATTGAGCAGCTTCCATTTAGACAGATGATGGGGGGTCTGAACGGAAGAAGCAAACATACGAGGTATTTGTTCATATTTACTGTAGAGACAGACATGATTCCACCATTCATTGGGGCTCAGATGGGAGCTATTTTTCCAGTACTTCGTAATTAGGGAAATAGCAATGCCCAGCATGAAGTC
The DNA here is from genome assembly GCA_033557465.1 of Ichthyophis bannanicus. Classification (NCBI taxonomy): domain Eukaryota; kingdom Metazoa; phylum Chordata; class Amphibia; order Gymnophiona; family Ichthyophiidae; genus Ichthyophis; species Ichthyophis bannanicus. The sequence goes on from CM066035.1 coordinate 613,952,337, forward strand.
TAAAAGGAAGTAAGCCGATTTTGGAAGAGAGGGGATCCCCGCAGCTGAGCGGAGTCCCACTATCCTCCAAGACAGGGGCTCTTGAAAGTGCAAAATAGATTGGATACGACCCCAGACCCGACGCCAGTAATACTGTAGTGCGGGACATTCATACATAACATGAGTTAGTGAACCGATGGCCGCATGGCATGTCCAGCATTTATTGCCCTGGGAGGTGTTCCATTTGGCTAATCTGTCAGGAGTATAGAAACACCGGTGGGCTAGAAAGAAAAGTGTCTGAGTGAGTGAGGCGGATCTGGAGACCCGTGTCACTCTACTCCAGACAAGGCTCCATTGCTCCGGGGTCAAAGTTACATGCAGTTCCCGCTCCCATGCTTTCTGTGCTATAGGGGTACCTCTATTTACAGCAGTACTTAAGGTTTTGTAAAAGTTAGATGCAACACCCGGTGAGCTCCCGATAGATTGGATAGTCTCCGACAAGTCCTGGGTAGGGGATTCCGATGGCGGGAGCACCTTAGCACTCCGAAGACAATGCTGTAGTTGCACCAACTGAAAGTAGTGTTTCGCTGGGAGACCAAATTCAATTTGCAATTCACTAAAAGTTTTCCAGCGACCATCATGGAACAACTGGGTAGGGGTCCAAATGCCCCTAGTGTACCAGGGGCTCCACGCCATCGGTTTATTTTGTATTTGAAATCGAGTATTGTACCAGAGCGGGAGTCTGTCTAACGGACAGAATCGGGAGTCTAAAGATTGAATAAGAGTATTAAAGGCACCTAAAGTGTCTAAAAGCATTGGTGGATAGTGGGAGTCTGATGGGAGAGTCATACCAGGGAGAAAAGTAAGAGGAAACGGTTTGCAAAGGTTCTCCTCTATATCTAGCCACACAGGTCTACTCGGTGCTAGGTCTTCCAGCCAACGAGCGCCTTGTTTGAGAAGAAAAGAGTGGTGATATTTCAGGAAATCAGGGAATCGGACACCCCCATTTTCCTTATCCGCTTGCAACTTATGCTTCGCTATCCTAGGTGTCTTGTTTTGCCATAAGTATCTAGTCAGAAGGCCCTCTAAATCTTTATATGTACGTCGAGGTAGGAGACAGGGCAACATTTCTAAAATGTAATTCACTTTAGGAACAATCATCATTTTTATGGTTTCTAGGCGACCCCACCAAGTAAGTGTTAAAGGAGTCCAACGGTGAGTAAGCGCCCGGACTTTAGAAGTTAAGTCTTTGGCATTAAAGGAGATAGCATCTTCCAAAGGAGAGCAATAGTGGACCCCAAGGTATTTGACCATGCGAGGTTGCCATAAAAAGGGAAAGGATTGCATATCTGCTTGATGAATCAGAGAGTTTAATGGGAAGGCTACCGATTTGGTCCAATTTATCTTATACCCGAGAGTTGTGAATATTTACCGATTTGCTCTAGGACAGCCGGCACCGAGTCTAAAGAGACAAAGAGCATAAGGTCATCAGCATATGCTGAAATTTTAATTTCTCTATGAGAGAAGGGGACTCCACGAATCTCCTCCGATTGCCGGATTAGTAAAGCTAAGGGTTCGAGTGCAAGATCGAAAAGAAGTGGAGACAGTGGGCATCCCTGACGAGTACCGCGCGTTGAAGGGGAAATGACTGAGACTTTAAAGCATTAGCACAGATACTGGCTGTAGGCTGTGCGTACATGGCGTGGAGACAACGGAGAAAACCTTCTCCGAATCCGTACCAGCGGAGAGTTGCAAACAGAAACGGCCATTCTAAGCGATCAAAGGCCTTCTCAGCATCAAGTGAGAGGCCGACAAATGGTCGATCAAGATTAACTGCGGTAGTCAGTACATGACATAGAGTCCGAGCATTATCAGCGGTTGATCTACCGGGAATGAAACCGCATTGATCTGGGTGTATCAAAGTAGACATCCTATCAGAGAGCCGGGTGGAAAGAATGGTGGCAAATATTTTATAGTCCGCGTTTAGGAGGGAAATTGGACGATAATTGGCTGTTAGTTGCGGATCTCTCCCCTCTTTCTCAAAAACTACTACATTTGCCATAGAAAAGGACCCAGAAGAAGATCCCTCCTCGGCCAGAGCAGAAAAATAAAGTTTCAAAACTGGAGCTAAGTCAGCGTTAAAGGTTTTGTAGAATTCAGCAGGGAGACCGTCCGGGCCGGCAGCTCGACCTGTGGCACATCTCTTGAGAGCAGAATGAATTTCTGATAAAGTGAATGGTTTGTCCATGGCCTCTCTATCTTCGTCAGATAGGGTCGGTCGTTGTACCCCTGAGAGCAATCGTTCAAATACTTCTGGCTCAAAATCACATTCAGATTGATAAAGCCGAGTATAAAAATCACGAAAGAGTTCTAAAATTTCTGTATCTTTAGTGACCAGGCCCCCCCCCCCCGACGGATAACGAAGAGCGGTAACCCGCTTTGCTTCTATTTGACCCTTCAGGGCATTCGCTAATAATTTGCCAGCACGGTTATTTTCCCGGTAATACAACCCTTGTTGTGATTCAATATTTTTAGCAGCAGCAGTATATAAAAGCTGATTATATTGAAAGCGGAGGCGTTGTAAACGGAGTAAAATACATGGGTCAGTACGGGACGTAAGGATACGCTCCCCAGCTTGTATCTGTTGCTCTAAAATCAGTAAGTGTTGCTTTCTCTGTTTCCCCTGTCGAATTTAATAGCTGGTTATAGTAGCACGGATAGATGCCTTAAAACCCTCCCACCAAGCCCAGCTCGCTGTGTCATGGGGTGAGTTAAAATGAAAATAATCTTGGATAGCGGCCTTTATGTCAACCTGAAAATCTTTTTGATCCAGTAGGGATCTATCAAAAAACCAAGCACGGGGATGATCATCTCGCATAGTGACATGCAATGAAAGAGATATGGCAGCATGGTCAGAAATATGGAGAGGGTGAGTCCTAGCCGTGTCCACTTGAGAAATCAGTGCTTTGGAAATGAGAAAAAAATCTATTCTAGATTGTGAGTGATGGGGGGCAGAAAAAAAGGTGTACTCTAAGTCGGAGGGGTGAAGCAGCCTCCATATATCTACTAGCGCAAGGTCTTGCATCAGAGCTGTAAGGGTAGCAAGACTCTTGGGTGGATTACTCGTTCTAGGCGGTTGTCTATCTATCAAAGGGTCTAACACTTGACTGAAATCGCCACCAAGTATTAATGGAGTATTGGCAGAGGCCTGTGCCAACTGCGCAATACTTGCATAGTAAGCAGGGTTATCCACATTCGGGGCATAAATACAAATACACGTGAATTCACTATCTCCAACCTTAAGATGTGCACGGGTCCATCTACCCTCCTTATCAGAACTAGTATCTATTACAGTAGCTTGCAAAGACTTCTTAACCAGAATGGCCACCCCACACCGTTTGGAAACGGCGGGAGAATAGGCAGCCACCAGATAAGGTTTAGCATTGAGTTTCAGTGTTTCAGCGGAATTTAGATGCGTTTCCTGAAGAAACACTAAATCAGCATGCTCATGATTAAGATAGCTAAGAATTTTCTTTCTTTTGATTGGACTATTGATGCCTTTTACGTTAAGTGATAAGATCTTACATAAGGCCATTGAGCAAGGTTAAAAATTCTGAAAGAGAACATGATAGCGCACCTAGGTTCACAATGTCCCTCATAGTAACTGTATCTGGCTGTACACATGACATGATAGAAAATAAGCTAATGTAATACAATGAAGCGCCCCACATTAAAAAATAAGAACCGCAGCGCGGTAGAGAAGAAGCAGAACCCCAAAAATTACTGGCGACCATGTGTCTGCGGGGAGAAACCCCAGAGAAGGCCGAAATTGAAAACATATAACCTGTATAACTGTGCGTGCTCCGAATCCAACCGAGGCACACATCATGGAGGGATAGAAGACCAAATAAGTCATATAAAGACAGAAAGAAAAGTCCAGGCAGTCTCTGTGCTTGGCGATGACCACCACGTCGGGCCCTTCAAAATGGCGGTCAGAGCCGGCAGATAATAAGTCCAAGTTGTTGGGTTAACGCATCTGCTCTGCTTCTTTGGAGTCTAAAAATGTTGATAGTAGATCAGGATCTTCGAATGTCCTAGTTTGGTTGTGGAGAGTCACTCGGAGCTTCGCTGGATACAACAGGCCAAAGCGAGCCTGTAGCTGTTGAAGTCGAGGGCGAAAAGCAAGGAGTCTCTTCCGACGGTCAACTGTGGGCTTTGCCAAATCAGGGAAGAAGGAGACTTTATGACTTTCAAACTCCAGATGACGATTCGCCCGGGCAGCATTTAGAATTTGTTCCACTTGTTGATATCGTAGTAATCGAAAGATAATAGGCCGGGGGGTCGTTCGGTTGAGCGCCATATGGGTAGGAACACGATGTGCTCGATCAATTTCCAGGTCTCTATGAAATGTGATCTTCAACAAGGAGGGAAGAGTTTTGAGCAGGAATTCTCTGATATCTCCTGCTTCCGCCCCCTCCGGTATTCCAAGGAGCCTCACATTGTTGCGACGGGCTCGATTATTGCTATCTTCTAACTCTTTTTGAAGATTTTGTATCTGGCGCTCAGCCTTGTCCAGTTTGACCAAGCGCACCGCGTGCGAGTCGAGGACCCCCGCCATGTTGTCCTGCCGTAATGAAAGGCTTTCAAGTCTGTCCTGGAGCACACCGAAGTCTTCTCGCATGGCTCGAAGCGCTTCTCCGTTGGACTGCACCAATTCCTTAACTCCGCGTATTTCCTCTAAGATCTCCTGATGCATTTCGGGGTTTTCCCGAAGTGGAACCATCTTTTGTGGGGAAGACACCTCTGTTTTGGAGCGTTTTCCGTGTGAAGAAGAAGGAGACCCGGAGTCCAAGCGCGCTGGTTTATGGGCCGCCATCCCCCCCGAGGTACCCCGGTAAGTTCGGAGCAAAAAATGAAGTTTATGTAGGTATTAAGTCAGGATTCTGTGTAGGCCTCTCGGGAGCTTCAGCGCGAAGCGTCTAACCCGCTGGACATCAGGCTCCGCCCCCAGGATGTTTTATCTTAACCGCGTCTAAAATTTGTCATGATTCATACTGTATCACATCCCTACATCACATCTCATGGGAATGCTATGGAGAAGAGTCATGTCTTTATTGGACATATGCAGACAGAAATATTTTGTTTTGTTTAGTTTTCTGTGTTGTTTGTAGGGTTTTTCATTGTTTCATTTTGTTTTTATAAGTTTTCATTTCAGGGCAATTTTGTTAATTAAGAAGTGACTGCAGCTCTTGCAAACACTGAAAAAAAATCTGTCAGATTACTAAAGATTTCCACGCAAATAAAATTGCCCATTTTTTTTTTTTGGGGGGGGGGGGGCATTCTACATTTCTTAATAGCTGTCATAATGTGGTTTTGAACCAGTGACTTTTAGAACAGAAATCAGTCCTTTTCCAAGATGAGTTATTCTCCTCGGAGGCTAATTTTAACCAGCTTGCTCATAACCATGTCTTGTAATCTTTGTTCCTGTTTTCTGATTGGCCCAAAGCTTGATTGTTCTTGAACTCTGTGGAAAACCCTTCCTGGATTTTTTGCCTTGTGAGTCTATTGACTCCTGCATTAAACACTTACTCCAAAGACTTTTCTTTTTTCATGTTCTTGTACTTGAAATTCTGTGAAATTATATTGAAGTATACTTATCAGACATTTGCCAAGGCTAATCATATCACTAATTAGGCAACCAGGATCTGGATTAGGCTTGATGAATATCTCTGATAGCATATTTAGACATGACTTCACAGAATTTCTGGCATAAGAATATGAAAAAAGAAAAATATTTGCTAAACCTCTAGATTCAAAGGGCAAACAATCTAGAAAGGCTGTCCACAAAGATGAATAATAAAGCTCAGGCCAATCAGAAAACAGGAAACAAAAATCACCAGAAATACAAGGCGGTTAAGGGAATGCTGATTACAAATAACCCACTGAGAGACCTAGGGGTATGTTTACTAAAGGGCGCTATTTGCGCTGCTGTCATGTTATCACGCGATAAGGTGCCTTATCGCGTGATAATGGTGCTTTACCGGGCGATAAGGTGCCTTATCGCGCGATAATGCACGCAGTGGCGCAAACGAGCGCTGAAGGCGGAGAAAGGCTCCCGGAGGGCGGAGGAAGGCTCCCCAGGGGCGGAGAGAGAGGGTCAATGGGTGGAGAGTGGGAGGGGAGAGGCTCCCTGCACACTAATGCTGTGGATTCCGGGGCTGCAAACTAACGCCAGTGAAACTCTCGCGTTAGAGCAGATTTAAAGGGAAGAGAAACCATTTACATCCGCAATGTACAGCAAAGCCAGGGAAACCTACAAAAAGTGATAAGTGTGATACATGTGCACGGAACAAAAGGGCAAATGAACATTGAAAATGACCTGAACAAACTGGAAAAAAAGATAACTAAGCTGGGCAATAGTGATATTAATGGGAAACATCAAAAAACACTGCCGAGAAAGCTCCAAAAAAAGATATTAATTTTGGAAGTGGCTATGCTCTGTCCCCATACAAGGTGAATGATCCCACAGTGACATAGCGCTGATCAGGGTTTTCCCTTTCTATTGGACAGGTTTCCTATGGCATGCACATGTTCCGCAACAGCAGGGTGGGCATGTCGGAATGGGCAACTGGACAGATGCTGGAAAAGGGGATACAGAGGGCTGCAGGCGGCACATGCTGTGGTGCAGCTGGGCTACAGTGCAGACTGGGGTGATGCCTAGGTGGCCCATAGGAATGCTTAAACAGTAGAGCCACCAGACAGCAACTGATGAGGGCCCAACATGGGCACGAGTGTGTTTCCCACAGGGTCACAGGGGATAGTACCCAGCAGGTACCCCCAAGGGCACAGAACATTGGCAGGTGGTGCTGGGGGGAAGCATGGACATCTATGCAGGCACCCCTACCCCAGAACGCACACCATAGGCAGCCGCCTACCTGCACACTGTATGGCCTGAGACTGCGCACCACCAGCACCACCAGCAGAAGGGCATGTCAGCATGGCGACAGAGGGGTACTGGTGGTGGAGGGGGCAGTGGCAGCTGCCCACAACAGACCATGGCCTAGCCCTGTTTAGGTGGGTGCCATGCACTGCAACAGACAGACCCTGTCTGACAAACAGTCATGGTATCCACAGGGAATGAACTGTCTCTGTGGCAACAGTGTGGTGCAGTACACACAGCCAGTTTGTTCAGGAGCAGAAGGTCACAGCTTTAAGTCCCAGCTGTGGCTCCCACCAACCCAGTCCCCATATTTTACTCAGTAATAAAGAGGGAACCTTTATTGCAGATAACATAAACATGCCTGAAATGCCTATATTTTACCCTACAGAGCACAGACACCATAGACATGTGCAATACCTAGAGCAGAGTTTCCCAAATGCACTCCTTGAGGGACAAACTCCATTCAGTCGTCATGCTGTCCCTAATAAAGATGCCTATGCTGCATTTCTATGCGCCGCCCCCATGGTATGCAGATGTATCCATGCATATTCATTAGGGACAGCATGAAAACCCAAAAGTGTTTGGCCCACCAGGACTGGAGTTGGGAACCTCTGCCCTAGAGCAGCGGCCAACAGGGACAGAAACACCCGCACCCACTGGCTCCATTATCCAAAGCCTCCTGGAGAGGCAGGATGTTGGGCCCTGTGTGCAGCAGCATCTCCCAATACTAGCACTTGCAGACCATAGCACTGCCACCCTAAACCTGGGAATATGGTACACATATATCAAAAGGTTGCTATGATTACTGGCAGATAGCAATCCCTAGGTTAAGCACAATCTGCTCATTGAGCTGTATCATAGCAACCTCTCTGATGTCTGTGGAGTGTGTTTCAGGTCTGGTGTCTGACAGTGTTTACCACCCCAGGGAGTGACCCCAACAGTATTGCGTACCATAGCCATGCCTGCACTGTGCCCAGGAATGGTGCACAGTGCAGTGCCTCATAAGGCGCCCTCTAAAGCGCTCTATAAGCCACCCTCTAAAGCGCCCTATAAAGTGCCTTACAAGGTGCCCTATAGGGAACATTATAATGTGCACTTTATAATGTGCCCTCTGGAGTGCCTTATAGGGCACCTTATGCAGTACCTTAGGTTACGGCACTGTGAGGGTGTGTTTGCTGGCAGCACTAATTTAAATTAAAAAATAAAATGCCTCAAACAGTACTGATTTAAAGTAAAGGGTAATGCCTCAGACAGCCTTACTCATCAAGCCCACTGGAGAATTGAATTCATGGCCCCTGTTTCATTAGCCAATGTATTAACCATTATGCTATACCTCTGTTGCTAAGTTTGTAGGTCAGCGCACCTAATTAAGGCTAACGTGCATTAACGTGCCACGGCTCCCTCTATCACACGAAAAAATACCTTATCGATAACCCTAAATGCTACTTTAAGACTGGAATGCCCACTACCTTATATGGCATCCTGCACATTAACGCCGGCTGCACGTTAAGACTGTTTAGTAAACTTACCTCCTAATAGCTCCTCCGGCAAAATATTTGCTTTCTATTCCAAAACTCACTTGTTCAAAACCAGGTTGTAGAACAGGGGAAAAGACAGGTTTGTTTTTTATTAAAAATGATATGAAACAACAAAGAAAATGTCATTGATATTTCCCATGTCATTTCAAAAAAATGCACATCCCAAGTCTTTATTAGTTGGCAGAACTGCACAAAATATGCCCTTATTATCTCTTGCTTAATATTCCACATGATCGATGCAACACATCGAAATAGACAATTTCTCATTTATGACAGATATACCTCTTTAACAGAAAGTAACTCTAGTAATAGATGTTTATCTTTGGATTGTAGGATGTGAGATGGTGCATAAACTTTCATTCTTTCCTCCAAATATTTAGAAGACTAATCAATATATCAAGTAAGGTCATTTTTATTACTGTTACACATCATAGTGTTTTTTTATTTCTATATATTTATTTTTAGATTTAATATACTGCCTTTCCCTTAAAGCTCAAGGAGAATAATAGAGGAGGGTCATTATGAGCAGCCACATTGTTTGCAATGTACATGGATACTTTTGACATTTAGACCATGGACAGATTTCAAAGGGAAACCACCTACCTTTTCCCTATGAAAATTAGCAACTGTAAGAGGCATGTTTACTGAAGTGCGCTAAGGATTGGCACCTTAGTGCATCTTAAGAGCCAAAATTATCATGAGAGGTGAAACGGATGTGTGCTAACTTTTGGGGATGTGCTTGGCATGTCCTTCTGGGGAGAAGCACCTCACAGCAATAAAACTGAAATTGCAATTAACACAGATAACACGATCTCTTGAAATAGATGCATCTCCGCTAACTGAAACAGTGACAGCACATCCTATTCATTCTGTTCTAATGTTAATGTGCAGCCAACGCCCATTCTCACCACTAACCTACTCAGTCCCTTCCACTTTGCATGCTAAGCAGTTATCATGTGATTTTTATTATGCTGAAAGCCTGTGCTGTTTAATGTGTGTTTTAGTGCATGGTAAACTTTAGTGCACTTAGTAGACATGCACCTGCATGCACTAAAAGCCCTGTTATTTTTTTTTTTAAACTTTTATTTTCATTTTGCAACAAACAAAAGAAACAACGCACCAAAAGAGACAAAACAAGTATACAATAAGGAAAAGTAAACCCATTACACCCCACCCCGATGCTTCTTCTCTACCCGATTATATCAGCATGTGAGCGCTTCCAATTAACAGTGATTATACATCAAACAATCAAAAGAGTATCTACAATACAGCATGATCATGGGACAGAGAGATATACAAAGTTAGACAGTCAGATGAGAGCATTTAGCAAAATGTACATAGTCATTGAGCATCTTCCATTGAGACCAATGAGAAGGAGTCTATACGGAAGAAGCGAACAAACGAGGTATGTGGTCATATTTACTGTAAAGACAGGCATGATTCCACCATTCATTGGGGCTCAAATGGGAGCTAATTTTCCAGTATTACTTAATTAGGGAAATAGCAATGCCAAGCATAAAGTTCGAAAGGAAATAAACCATTTTTGGGAGAGAGGGGATCCCCGCAACTGGGCGAAGTCCCACTATCCTCCAAGAAAGGGGCTCCTGAGAGTGCGAGATAGACTAAATACGACCCCAGACCCGACGCCAGTAATACTGTAGTGCGGGATATTCATGCATAACATGAGGCAATGAACCAATGGCCGCAGGACGTGTCCAGCAACCATTGCCCTGAGTAGTGTTCCATTTGTCTAATCTGTGAGAAGTGTAAAAACACCGGTGGGCTAGAAAGAAGAGGGTCTGAATGAGTGAGGCGGATCGGGAACCCATGTCCCTCTACTCCAGATAAGGCTCTATTGCTCCGAGGTCAAAGTCACATGCAATTCTCTCTCCCATACTTTCTGCGCTATAGGGGGATCTCTAGTTATAGCATTACAGAAGGTTTAGTAAAATTGGATGCTACACCCGGTGAACTACCGAGAGATCGGAAAGTCTCCAATCAACCTTATGTAGAGAATGCCGATGGCGGGAGTACTCTAGTGCACCGAAGGCGATGCTGAAGTTGCACTGACCAGAGTCGGGAGTCTAAAGATTGCATAAGAGTATTAAAGGCACCTAAAGTGTCTAAAAGCATTGGTGGATAGTGGGAGTCTGATGGGAGAGTCATACCAGGGAGAAAGGTAAGAGGAATCGGTTTGCAAAGGCCCGCTTCTATATCTAGCCACACAGGTCTACTCGGTACTGGATCTTCCAACCAACGAGCACTTTGCTTGAGAAGAAAAGATTGAGGGAACACTTGAGTAAGATCGCCACCAAGTATTAATAGGGCATTGGCAGAGGCCAAGGTTAACTGCGCAATACTTGCATAGTAAGCAGGGTTGTCCACATTCGGGGCATAATGCAAATACACGTGAATTCACTATCTCCAACCTCAAGGTGTACACGGGCCCATCTACCCTCCTTGTCAGCGCTAATATCAGGTACAGTAGCGTGCTAAGACTTCTTAACCAGAGTGGCTATCCCGTACCATTTGAAAACGGTGGGAGAATAGGCAGCTACCATGTAAGGCTTAGCATTGAGTTTCAGTGTTTCAGCAGAGTTTAAATGCGTTTCCTGAAGAAACACTAAATCAACATGCTCATGGCTAAGATAGCTAAGGATTTTCTTTCCTTTGAGTGGACCATTAATGCCTTTGACGGTGAATGATAAGATTTTACATAAGGCCATTCAGAAAAGTCAAAAATTCTGAGCATGATAGCACACATAATTTCACTATGTCCCTCAAACTGACTGTATCTGGCTGTACACATGACATAGGAAAAATAAACTAATATAATACAATGAAGCGCCCCACATTAACAAAGAAAACCGCAGTACGGTAGAGGAGAAGCAAAACCCCAAAATTACTGGCGACCATGTGTCTGCGGGGAGAAACCCCCGAGAAGGCCGAAATTGAAAAAACACATAACCTGTAGGACTGTGCGTGCTCCGAATCCGACCGAGGCACACATCATGAAGGGATAGGAGACCAAAAAACAAAAGTCACATAGAGAAAGAAAGGAAGTCCAGGCGATGTCTGTGCATTGGCTATGACCGCCGCATCGGGCCCTTCAAAATGGTGGACAGAGCCGGCAAACAAGAGTCCAAAATTTGGGATTAGCGCATCTGCTCTGCTTCTTTGGAGTCCAAAAATGTTGATAGTAGGTCAGGATCTTCGAACGTCCTAGTTTGGTTGTGGAGAGTCACTCGGAGCTTCGCTGGATACAACAGGCCAAAGCGAGCCTGTAGCTGTTGAAGTCGAGGGCGAAAAGCAAGGAGTTTCTTCCGCCGGTCAACGGTAGGCTTTGCCAAATCAGGAAAGAAGGAGACCTTACGACCTTCAAATTCCAAATGATGATTCGCTCGGGCAGCATGTAAAATTTGTTCCACTTGTTGATATCGTAGCAAGCTAAAGACAATAGGCCGGGGGGTCGTACGGTTGAGCGCCATATGGGCAGGAACACGGTGTGCTCGATCGATTTCCAGTTCTCTATGAAAAGTGATCTTCAGCAAGGAGGGAAGAGTTTTGAGCAAGAATTCTCTTATATCTCCTGCTTCCACCCCCTCCGGCATTCCGAGGAGCCTCACATTATTGCGACGGGCTCGATTATTGCTATCTTCTAACTCCTTTTGAAGATTCTGTATCTGGCGCTCAGCCTCGTCCAGTTTGCCCAAGCGCACCTCGTGCGAGTCGAGGACCCCCGCCATGTTGTCCTGCCGTAATGAAAGACTTTCAAGTCGGTCCTGGAGCACTCCAAAGTCTTCTCGCATGGCTCGAAGCGCTTCTCCATTGGACTGCACCAATTCCTTCACGCCGCGTATTTCCTCCAAAATCTCCAGGTGCATCTCGGGGTTTTCACGAAATGGAACCATCTTCTGCGGGGAGGACACCTCTGTTTTGGAGCGTTTTCCGTGAGAAGAAGAAGGAGACCCGAAGTCCAAGCGCGCTGGTTTATGGGCCGCCATTCCCCCCGAGGTGCCCCGGTCAGCTCGGAGCGAAATAGTAAATTTGTATAGGTATTAAGTCAGGATTCTAAGTAGGCCTCTCGGGAGCTTCAACGCAAAGCGTCCTACCCGCTGGACATCAGGCTCCGCCCCCCTAAAAGCCCTGTTATATGTTCTGAACAGTTGAATCAAGGGCATTGGAATACCAAGGGTTATGTTAACCAAACTGCGGTAATATAACAGCGGCTACGTTAAGGCGCTGGAGTAGAAGCCTGCACAAGAAGACATGACTGTACACAGCCGACAAAGGCAGATAGATAGGCCGAAGAATGGATGGCAGCTGAGGAGAGGGTGTTATGGGCTGGCAGGACAAATGTGCAGAGCCATGACAATTACAGGCATAAAAATGATCTGAGTAGCACAGTCATGAAAAGAACAAGTAGGAATCAAACCCCTGTTTCCTGGTTATAAAGGCACTGCTGTAATCAGTAGGCTAAACATCCATACCTTGTGACACAGCAATGGTTGGAAACAAAGAGACTATAGGTCACTTCCTAAAACTGATGTATGTGCCAGCATAGGGTAACCCCCACCAGTACCCATGATGCAGTGCACATGCCAAACAGCAGTCTACAGCGGATCCCCAAATGGAGAATGCACATATCCATCACCTCAACTCAGTAAGATGTACTGTCAGTGTGTGATACAAGCACAGAGCAGCTATAAACAGTGCTACTGAGCAGTTTCTGTGGCCACCCTGATGGTGAGGACGGGCACCCAGCACCAGATCCCCAGTACCTACAATGCTAGACATAGTCTGTTGGTTTGTTGTGGGTCTCCATTGCTGTCAATGTGTGGTAGGTATTTGTGGTGTGCTTATGCTGGTCACCCTGCAGCATGCACCAGTTCCGTCTGGTCCTGCCTAACAGGGTTCCACCTAGACCAGTGTATGCTAATACCCCAGTGATGCAGTGGCTGATGCATGCATGCATGTGTACACACACTCATGTCAATGCACTATACAAAAATGGGGTTGGTTAGCATTTCTGCCTATCACTCTGGTACTAATCTTAGCTCAGGCATTGTTAAGATGTGTTCATTATACAGAAGCTAGTAGTGTACTTTGATGTTGATGCATGCTCAGTGTGCGGGTGCTATCAGCCTGACTCTATCCAGCTGAGAATAGTGGAGGTCATCTGTGTGGGTGTTTGTACCCTTGTTGGCTGCTTCATTGGGGGTTGCACATGTTGGTGTTGTACCTGCACCGTGGGATAAAAAAAAATACTAGCCACAGGGACATGCACTGCGTGATCTACAGCCAGGTCCTGAACCTGTGACTCTCTGCTTTTATACATACCAACTGTGTGTAGTGCACCACAGTGCTGCCAGATGGTCATATTAGTCCCTGGGGCTGACATGCTTCCCATCAGACAGACCTCGGCACATGTTGCACTGTGCAAGGTAGAATGGAGCAGGGCATGGCCTTGGTCTACTGCAGGTGGGTGCCACTGCCCCCTACGCCAACACCCCCATGCCATGCTAACAAGCCCATGGGCTGTCAGTGTTGGTGGTGCGCAGTTCCAGGCCAGCCAACATGCGGGTTGGTGGGCGCTTAGGGTGCAGAGTCCGGGGGGGGGGCAGAGGCATACATGGACGGCCACTCATCCCCCTGACAACCATCAGCCTCTCCAGGGACCCCATCACTGCCTGCCAATGTTATGTCTCTTCAACCTGGGGAAGAGATGACTGAGGGGTTTTATGTTAGAGGTATAGAAAATATTGCCTGGAGTAGAACGGGTAAACGTAGGTCTACTGTTTATGCCTTCAGAATTTAGAAAGATTAGGGGATATGTGATGCAGCTACAGTGTAACCCATTTAGGACTACTAGGTGAAGATATTTTTTCAGTCAACTTGTCATCAAATCCTGCAATTCATTACTGGAGGATATAGTAAAGGCTGTTAATTTAGCTGGGTTTAAAACATGTTTGGACAGGTTCCTGGGGAGGGTTCATACATCATTGTTAAAGAGGACCTGGGATATGCACTGCTTGCCAGGGGCGGCCCAAGGGGGGTGCGGGGCCATGTGCGGAGACTCGGTGCGGGGCCTCATTTGCATAAGTGGCCTTATTTGCATAAATATTTGCATAATGTTACCATACACTAACTTTTAGTAAACATGTCTCTTAATGAGTGTATGGATAAAGAAAGACTAAAAGATTTCTACATTACTATAATCCAGTGCCAACCGCCAGGCACATTAGGAACTACTACAAACGCTGCCCATTTAGAACCCATAGCAAACCCGCTGTATCCTGACAGCATTACCAGGACTCACAAAGCACCAGACCCTACCTATCAAAAGGAAACACTGCAAATATTAAACCAGTACATTTCAGAGAATACTGGGGAAAGAGAACAAGTGGCAACGTCAAATAGGAATTACATAAACAGAATACCTCAGCTCAGTTACACATGCAGAACATAGACCATCACCAAACAAGGAATCACAATTTAGAAACAGGAAGGCAATAATTAAACTGGGAACCCCAAAAGCCAAACTTGGAATGTACAACAACACTGTAGAAATAAAACTATAAATCAATTTCCTCTTGTACCAAACAAAGCGCAGACGTTAATGATGCACATTTCCCAGAGCTTTCATATTCCAGTTAATAAATTCAAAATAAAGAGATATATTTCTACCTTTTGTGCATTTTTTTTCAGTTGCAATTGCTCCAGCCACTTTCTTCTGGTTTCTTCATGTTTTCTGCTAACTCTCCATCGTCTGCTGTCCATTTGTCCTTTCTTCTCTCTTCTAGTTTTCTTTCCATCCTCTCTCTCTACATCTGCTTTAACATACTAATCTTTATCCTTTTGCTCTTTCCTCATTCTTATTTCATCCACACAAATTTTACCCCTCCATCCTCAATCCCCACTTACTCTCCCAATACCCGGCCAATTGTAGATTTTTCATCCCTCCCACACAAAATATTTTTCCCCTCTCCATTTTACTCTCCCAGCCCCATCCCATTCTAATCCTCCCCCAACATCAGCTCCCTTCTAGTTCCAGTCTCACCCAGCATCCATTCCCTTCTAGTCCCTGCATCAGCCCATTTCCAGTCCTAGCCCCCCATCAACCCATTTCCAGTCCTAGCTCCCCCATCCATTTTCAGTCTGAGTCCCTTCATCAGCTCATTTCCAATCCTAGCCCCCCATCAGCCCATTTCTAGTCATTTCCTAGCCCTACCATCAGCCCATGTCAAATCCTAGCTCCCCTCCACTCAGCCCAATTCCAGTCCAAGCCCCCCCATGAGCCTACTTCCAGTTCTAGCCCCTCCATGAGTCCATTTCAATTCAAGCCCCCACCACAGCCCATTTCCAATCTTAGCTCCCCCCAACAGCCCATTTCCAGTCCTATCCTAGCTGCTCCATCAGCCCATTTTCAGTTCTAGCTCCCTTCCCTCACAGCCCATTTCCATTCCAAGCTCCCTCCCCATCAGCTATTTGCAGTTCAAGCCTCCCCGTCCACTCAGTCCATTTCCAGTCATAGCAATCCCCCAACCCATTACCAGTCCTAGCCCCCCATCAACCCATTTTCAGTTTAAGCCCCCCCTATAACCCATTACCAGTCCTAACCCCCCATCAGCCCACTTCCAGTCTTAACCCCATCAGCCCATTTCCAGTCAGCCCCCCATAGCCCATTGCCAGTCCTAACCCCCCCCCCATCAGCCCACAGCCCATTACTAGTCCTAACCACATCAGCCCACCTCAAGTCCTAACCCCTCCCCATCAGCCCTTTTCCTGTCCTAGCGCCCCCATAGCCCATTAGCAGTCCTAACCCCCCCCCATAGCCCATTAGCAATCCTAACCCCCATCACCCTATTTCCAGACAGCCCCCATCAGCCCACAGCCCATTACCAGTCTTAACCCCCCCAGCCCATTTCCAGTCCTAACCCCCCATCACCCCATTTCCAGTCAGCCTCCATCAACCCCCAGCCCATTACCAGTCTTAACCCCCCCAGCCCATTTCCAGTCCTAACCCCCCCATCACCCCATTTCCAGACAGCCTCCATCAGCCCCCAGCCCATTACCAGTCTTAACCCCCCCAGCCCATTACCAGTCTTAACCCCCCCAGCCCATTTCCAGTCCTAAACCCCCCAGCCCATTTCCAGTCCGCCTCCATCAGCCCCAGCCCATTAGCAGTCTTAACCCCCCCTAGCCCATTTCCAGTCCTAACCCCCCCCCAGCCCATTTCCAGTCCTAACCCCCCTCACCCCATTTCCAGTCAGCCTCCATCAGCCCCAGGAGATTAGCAGTCTTAAGCCCCGCCATCCGATGTCCAGTCCTAACCCCCCCAGCCCATTTCCAGTCAGCCTCCATCAGCCCCAGCCCATTAGCAGTCTTAACCCCCCCTAGCCCATTTCTAGTCCTAACCCCCCCTCCAGCCCATTTCCAGTCCTAACCCCCCCCCCTGCACATTTCCAGTCCTAACCCCCCCCCTTGCACATTTCCAGTCCTAACCCCCATCACCCCATTTCCAGACAGCCTCCATCAGCCCCCCCCCTTCCCTTCCCTTCCCTTCCCTTCCGGCAAATTAAAAAAAAAAAAAAAAACCTGGCTCTAGCTGCTGCCGCTGCCGCGTCCGTCGCAGCAGCGGCAGAATGGCGTGTCCCGCGGGGCCCCCTCTCCTCGTCGAGCCCTCTGCAAGGGCTTTCAGATTCGCAAAGGGAGAGTGCTCCCTCGCGTCTCTGTAAAGCCCGCAGGGGCTAATGGGAAATTTCCCATCAGCCCCTCGCGTCTAAAGGGGCAGATGGGAAATTTCCCATTAGCCCCTGCGGGCTTTACAGAGACGCGAGGGAGCACTCTCCCTTCGCGAATCTGAAAGCCCTTGCAGAGGGCTCGACGAGGAGAAGGGGCCCCGCGGGACACGCCATTCTGCCGCTGCTGCGACGGACGCGGCAGCAGCCAGAGACAGATTTTTTTTTTAAAATGTAATTTAAAAAAAAAGCAGAATGTTCTTTGCGCGGGGCCCCCTGAAACGCGGGGCCCTGTGCAAAAAACATTCTTGCTCAATGGACGGGCCGGCCCTGCTGCTTGCCCCATTACAAGCATTGTGGATCCTGTGTGTCTTTTGGTGAAACTGCTAGGTACCTGTGACCTAGATTGGCCACTGTTGGACACAGGATACTGGGCATGATGGACCTTGGTCTGATACAGTCTGACATAGTTTCAGGTCCTATGTGCTTATGTGCCACCTAGGCAACTGTCTAGTCTGCCCTGTGCACCAGCGATCCCCCACTGCATGATCCACATGCACCCTCCTTTGCCCTATTTGCACCATCAACATAGTGCCTTTCATACTTGGGCACTATGCTGTTGCTGCTAATGGAGCAATACTATCACTTTCTTGGGCTCACCTGTCTGTGCAGCACATTGTAGACATTTAACTAGGCTCTCTCCACTCAAAATGCACCCTTACCGACAGGTTTTGATATGCAATAAGGTTCCTGGTGTTAAGGTGCTGTCTTTAAGGATGCAGGGCCTTGTTCCTGCCCACTCCCCGCCCATTGACCCCTACTCTCTGCCTACTCTCTGCACATAGGGCGCTTTACGCTGCCGATTTTGTTAACGCACGCTAAAGCGGTGTTAATGCACGCTAATGGTGCATTAGCACGCACTAATAGCGCAAGTGCCCGTTAGCACGCACTAATGGCACACTTGCTCCTTTAGCGCGGTTTAGTATACATCTCCCTAAGGGGCATGTTTACTAAAAAGCGCTAATTTGCGCGCCGCAAAATAGCGCACTAAAAGCAGCACTTAAGTGCTCTTAAACGCCCCGCAAACGTGCGATGAAGCCCCGCACACTTGCGCGTCACAGTAACGGGTGCCGCACAAGTACAGGTCCGCAAATGTCCGATAGAGGCGTGGAAAGGCTAACGGAGGGCGGAGGAAGGCCCCGGAGAAAAGGGGTTAATGGACAGGGAAGGGGAGGGGAGAGGCACCGCGCACATTATCGGAGCTGAATTTCCAAAAAAAAATAGCATTTAAAGGGAAGAGAAACCATTTCCGTCAGCAATGTACAGCAAAACCGGGGAAACCTGAAAAACGTGAGCAGTGTGATACATATGCACAGCCCAAAAGTGCAATTAAAATTAGAAAATGAGCACATCAAAAATATTAAAAATAGATTTTCAGCTGGGGAACATTTATAGTAATGGGAAAAACCAAAAAACAAACCCAGGAAAGCTCCAAAAAAAAGAAATGAACTTTGGAAAGGTGTACGGAGCGGAGACTCTTCCAAAAAACATTTCCTTTTTTGGAGCAGTCCTGGGAGTGTTTTCAAGGGTTGCCCATTAATATCACTGTTGCCCAGCTTGGGTATATGTTTTCCCCCTTGTTCCGTGGTCATTCCCGGGTTTTATTTGCACGTTTGTCACCACACAGGGTGAAGGAGCCCACAGTAAATATGCGCAGAGCAGGGTTTGTGACTCCATCCTGACAGGTGTACTATCTCCAGGGAGTACACACTCTCTGTGGCCACAGTGTGGTGCAGCAGACAGAGCCAGTACCTCTAGGACCAGAGGCTCATAGGTTCAAATCCCAGCTGGTGCACTTGCCAGCCCAGTCCCTATATTTTACCCACCACTAAACAAAGATAGCACAGACACCCCTGTATTGCAGGGAACATAAGCATGGTGAAAAAACCCATATTTTACCCAACACCGCACACACACCACAACAATGGGCAGTACCTACAGCCAAGTCCCCCAAATGCAGTCCCGTACTGCCACAACACAATCAGGTCATCTATTTTTTTCTGAGAGAAGGACATGCCAGCATGTTGGTGGACGAGTACATGTGGTGCAGGAGGCAGTGGCTGCCATCCCCAGAGGACAGTGGCCTAGCCATGTGCAGGCTGGCACGTCCACTGCAACAGACAGGCCCTGCCGGATGCACAGTCATGGACTTCCCAGGGAATACAGCCAATCCGTGCCTACACGATGGTGCAGTGCACACAGACAGTGCATGCAAGAACAGAAGGTCACAGGTTCAAAGCCCAGCTGGGGCTACTGCCAATCCTGCTCACATATTTTACCCACCACTAAACACAGATAGTGAAGACACTCCGTGATTGCAGAGAACATAATCATGGTTCCAACACCTGTATTTTACCTAACACCGCGCACACACCCCATAACAATGGGCTTTACGTACAGGCAAGTCCTCACAATTCAGTCCTGGAGTGCCACAATGCAATCAAGCTATATGGGTTCTTCCATATAAGGACATGTCGTCATGTTGGGCGAGGTGTACAGGTGGTGGAGGGGGCAGTGGCTGCAAGCCACACCAGACAGTGCCTTAAGCGTGTGTAGGCTGGCACTGTCCACCACAACAGACAGGCTCTATTGGATGTACAGCCATGGACTCCCCAGGGAATGCAGCTTCTATGTGGCAAAACGGTGGTGCAGTGCACACAGTCAGTGTTTGCACAAACAGAAGGTCACAGGTTCAAATCCTGTCTGTGGCTCCTGCCAAACCAGTCCCCAGAATGGAAACCCTCTGAAACATGGCATGAAAGACTGAACCTTTGCTGCTGAGAATCAAGATTGTGTGAGATAAAATGTTTTCCTTTTCCCCCTCAACACCACACACCAAATAAACATGTGCATCATCTACAGCAGATTCACCCAAATGCAGTCCTGGAGGGTCACTGATCATGCACTTTATATGCAGGCGCCAATATAAGGCCATGTGAGCATGGTGATGGCAGGGGAACTGGTGGCAGCTGTGCACAGCACACCATGGCCTAGCCCGTATTAAGTGGGTGCTGTGCACTGCAACTGACAGGGTCAGTCTGACAAACAGCCATGTAGACCCCTGGGAATGCACTGTCCCTGTGACAAGACGGTGGTGCAAAGCACACAGGCAGTGCCTTCAGGAGCAGAAGGTCACAGGTTCAAATCCTGTGTGTCAGCCCGGCCAACCCAGTCCCCACAATTGTCACACCACACAAATGTTCTAAAACTAACAGAACCTGTAGTGCAGATAATGCAAACATGGGTAATACATCTATATTTTCTTTGAAAGTGTACATATATGAGAAACATGTGCATTACATACAGCAGATTCCCCCAAATGCAGTCCTGGAGGGCCACAAATGATTAACATCTTATGATGTGTGAAATAAATATGTGTTTTTCCATTTTCATATGCTGGTCCATGGTCTGCAGATGTATCACATGCATATTCATGAGGCACAGTTGCAAAACATGATCAGTGTGTGGGACAACAGGACTGGAGTTGGGGACCTCTGGCTGAGAGTACCAGCCAACAGGAGCAGAAATGTCCAGACCCACAGGCTCCAGTACCCAAACACTACTGGACAGTCATGATATTGGGCCTTGCGTACATCTCAAAAAACTAGTACGTGCACACCTTAGCACTGTCACCATAAACCTGGAAATACACTACACATATATCAACATGTAGATGTGAAAAGTCACAGATATCAATTCCTACGTTAAGCACAATATGGTTATTGAGCGGTATCATACCAATATGTCAGATGTTTGTGGAGTGTGTCTCAGGTCTGGTGCATGACAATGTTTCCCACCCTGTGGTGTGACATCAACAGTATTCATACCATAGCCATGCCTGCACTGGGTCCAGGACTGCTGAGATGGCCTAGTCTGCAAAAGCTAGCTATAGTAGCACAGTGATGGCAGAGGTGTGGGATTGTGTGGCTGCACATCCAGTGTGTGATGTCTTAAACACCTTACTCAGCGCACAATGTTTGCACTGTGTCCAGTGTTAGCTTACCAATGTGCATAATGAGGAGCAAGGTATTGTGGGTATACCTCTGACAGGCTGCCCTTGCCAGGATGCATGAGAACAGATCATAAGGCAATGTATTGGACATTGTAGTGTGCGGCCATCAGCATCACGGACAGGGTAGCACCTGCATGTCTTGCTGGAAGGTCACTCTCACCCTGACTGAGCAGTCACCATGGCATGGCTAGGTCAGCCATAGTGGCAACAACATCTCCTACAAGTGATATCTATGGGTTGCCTTTTGGGGCCCAATCACTAGCTTAACTGCTTGGTGAGTGTGCAAACATCCCAGTAATATGCACTATGGACGAGTAATATTCTCCAGTAATATGCACTATGGACGAGCTAGCAGATTGCTTGCACCTAGTATGTCTAAGGCTGGCACACCTTGAAGGGTGCAGTGTCTGAAGCTTTTCTGTTTGCGCTGCTGGAGAATGTCCGATAGCGGTGGTGGGCTGTTGAGTATTTCCAGGCCTGCTGTCTGGTATGGATGTGCACAGAAATGCATGGACTGCCCTGTATGGTGTTCCTCCTTCAGCTGTACCCAGGTTGGCAGTTCCTTCCATCAGCACCATTGTAGTGATGGGGAATGTGGATGTGTTGGTGGGTGATCATGAGTGATAGTGCTCAGTTTTGGTGTTGTAACATAATCCGTCTATGTATTCCAAACCTCCCCCTCACTCAACTAACCTAAGTAATGTGGTCATGGCCACCACACAGGATATGTCCAATTTGTTTTCTTAAAATTCCACAAAGAATAAACGTCACAGAGAAATAAGAGATGGACACAAGTGTATTTAGCAATGCAGCTATAAGACCTACCCATCAGACACAGTCACTGATGTGGACTCACAACATAGCCTATCTCAGCTAAGCCAGTTGATGTGGACATGGTGTTGGGTGTCCCCTCTCACTCTCAGGGTGAGACCAGGACCCGCACAATGTGATGCTCAGTATCAACACTGTGTCAGTAATCTACATGCTCAGTAATAATTAGCAGCCTGAGGTGGTTGTGGGCCTTCATAACCCATCGTTTTGTTATGTCTAGACTGCTGTTGTACATGTGCAGTGCATCATGGGTATGTGTTGTTTTACCCTATCTTCGTAAAGAAATCAAACAGGTCATGTGGTGGCCCTCAGTCCTACTGTAGGCAGCCAGGGGTGTGTTAGTATCAAGGGCAGTGGCTCAGAACCAGTCACCCTTGAAACCCTAGGCAAGTCGGGTGTTTAGGATAGCCCTAATGAAGATGCATGAGATATATATGCATCAGAGATATCATGCCAACGTGAGTGCTGAGTGGCTCTCCAGGGCTGTATGTCAACACCTGTGCCCTACACCTCTGTCATCAATGATTGTAAGTGGGCAAGGTGCAGATGTCCAAGACATAAAAAGGTTTCCATAGAATGAGTCACATGCCTCTTTGCCTCTCACCACCACCACCACCAACATATTTTAGATGCTACAACGTCATGGTGTTGTTGAAAATTGAGGAAGTATGTGACACATTTGATTAACGCTTTTCCAGTCTATGACATCTGCACTTTGCACACTCACACTCCTAAATGAAAGAGGTGTAAGGCAGGGGTCTCAAAATCCAGACCTAGAAGGCCACGAACCAGTCAGGCTGGCAGGATAGCCCTGATGCATATAGATCTCATGGATATTCATGAGGGCTATCCTGATCACCTGACTGGCGTAGGGCGCCAAGGAGCACTGATTCACAATCACTGAGCTATGGAGATGTTGGCCACCTGTGACATCACAGCGTGTAGAGCCATAAGTCATAGGTCTGATCCCACAGTGGGGTAATCTGATATGGCTGTCAGAGGTGTTTCCCCTTTGCAACGTCATTTGTTCCTGCCACCAACAACACCCTCAGTGCTGTAGCCTGAAGGTTACTCCAAAGACTCCAAAAGGTGGCTGAAATTGAATGTTAGAAGGTGCTGTGGTGGACACTGCACCTCATATGGTCCTCTCTGGAGTGCCTCCTAGGGTACCTGATGTGCCACCATAGGTCATAGCATTGTCCCAGTGTGTTTGCTCTCATAAAAAAAAAAACCTAACAAACTCCCGACAAACCACAGCTGATATTAGGGAGTAATGTGCCAGCAAGTCATATTGATTAGGCTGCCTGTGTGAAGGAAAAAACTAGCTCTGTAACATAAGGAGGTATGGCAAATAATGTGACACACCTCATTCACTATCTCTGTATGTCAGCATACCTACGTAAGAGAAATGTGCATGTGTGTTGCATGCCAACCTCCATCAGCTCATTATGTGTGTTATGCAAAATAATGTGGATGTAGACTGTCCACATACCAAGGCCCCACATCATTGCTGGGCTCACATTGAGATGAACTACTGAACTTGATCTATTGCAACACATATTCCCATATGACCACGGTGACTGGTAGGCCACTCTGATGTGCTCTGTGGACCCCTGTGGATAGGGAAGTTTTGTTTTCTACCTTAACCACACACAACCATATCACCAGGGTGACTGATAGCCCCCTGTGATGGGCTCTCATGACCTCTGTGGATAGGGAGGCTGTATTAAACGGTGTAAGCATACACAAACATATCACCAGGGTGACTGATAGCCCACATTGATGTGTTCTCAGCACCCCTTGTTGTTTTAACAGTCGTATTGGCAGTCATTGCAATGTGAAAGCCATAGCACATCACATCATACAAAAGCCTAAGAACCATTGTGTAGGTGTTGATAGGTTCAAGTCCCAAATGTGTATACACAATAATATCATAACATTTTTCCTGTGTTTTAAATAAGTGACACACAGCAGTGTATATGCAATTTGTGGTGCTCATGTGCGCAAGTCTTTGCGCCAAACTGTGTATTTGATGTGCGCAGTTGCACGTGAAATATCGCAACCATGCGCCAGCTGCGTAGCCCACATGCACGTACTACATTCAGGGCGCACATGGACGCCATACGTTGCAAAACTGCGCCATCTGCGTGGCACAGTTGCACTTAAATCGTCGTGCCAGTTGCGGTGCGCATGCGCGTGATGCACGCTGCGTGCAATCAGGTGATAAAATCTAAAAATGGCGCCCAAAATAAGGAAGCCCTCCTTCACCCCCTGTGAGCTCATGTACCTGTCCCAGCTCATCGCCCCCCGCCAGCATAAGCTCTTCCCCGGGGCCACCATGCACAGGGACAGCTCTAAGGTCCATAGGGCCTGGGAACGTCTCCAAAGACGTTTCAATCGACAAGCAGATTACCCAAGGGAGGTAAGTGTATGGGGCCAGGTCATCCCAATCATATATCTAGCCTGTGCTCATTGCAAATGTACATGCTGTTGTGTTTAGGTACTGTGAGTCAGTAATGTGCAGCAGATGAGAAGACATTCCATAATGTGTCTGTATCATTTGTGACTGTTTTGTCCTGTACCCAGGTGTTGATGGACATGGTCATAGAGGTCACGATGCTATCCTTGTGGCATGTCAGCTGCTGGTGTGGCTGTGCCACTACATACTGTAATTAAGTAAGACCATAGATCAAAAGATGTAAATAAACACTACAGCATATGGATATGGTGGGATCTGTACCTGGAAAACAACACCTTGGGTCCAGCACAAGGATATGTGAAACATAGCATTCATGGTATGTCAATCACCCAGGTGATATGGGCTTTGTTCCCAATGTTGTTCAATACGCACGCCTATCTGCAGGGGTCCTGAGAGCTCATCACAGTGGCATAGCAATCACCCTGGGGAAATGCTTGTGTGTGCTTGGGCAAGTTAATACATACACCCTATCACCAGGAGGACAGAGAGCCCATCACTGTGGGTTTCCTGTCATCCCAGTTATATTGGTCTGTGTGCTGTCCAAGTTGCAAATAGTCCCCCTATCTGCAGGGGTCCTGAGAGATCATCACAGTGGGCTAGTAATCACCCTGGGGAAATGCTTGTGTGTGCTTGGGCAAGTTAATACATACACCCTATCACCAGGAGGACAGAGAGCCCATCACTGTGGGTTTCCTGTCATCCCGGTGATATTGGTCTGTGTGCTGTCAAAGTTGCAAATAGTCCCCCTATCTGCAGGGGTCCTGACAGATCATCACAGTGGCCTAGCAATCACCCTGGGGAAATGCTTGTGTGTGCTTGGGCAAGTTAATACATACACCCTATCCCCTGGAGTCCAGTAAGACCCTCATAGTGGCTAATCTGGCACCATGGGGATATGGTTGTGTGTGCTTAAACAGTTTGCTTTACGCTCCCTATCCCCTGGAGTCCAGGAAGACCCTCACAGTGGCTAATCTGGCACCATGGGGATATGGTTGTGTGTGCTTTAACAGTTTGCTTTAGGCTCCCTATCCCCTGGAGTCCAGGAAGACCCTCACAGTGGCTAATCTGGCACCATGGGGATATGGTTGTGTGTGCTTTAACAGTTTGCTTTAGGCTCCCTATCCCCTGGAGTCCAGGAAGACCCTCACAGTGGCTAATCTGGCACCATGGGGATATGGTTGTGTGTGCTTAAACAGTTTGCTTTACGCTCCCTATCCCCTGGAGTCCAGGAAGACCCTCACAGTGGCTAATCTGGCACCATGGGGATATGGTTGTGTGTGCTTTAACAGTTTGCTTTAGGCTCCCTATCCCCTGGAGTCCAGGAAGACCCTCACAGTGGCTAATCTGGCACCATGGGGATATGGTTGTGTGTGCTTAAACAGTTTGCTTTTGGTTCCATCTCCCCTGGAGTCCAGGAAGACCATCACAGTGGCTAATCTGGCAACATGGGGATATGGTTGTGTGTGCCTAACAAGTTATATGCATTCTCCCTATCCCCAGGAGTCCTGTGGTGTATGCAGCTGATGATGTGTGGTAGGACACCCAACCCACAGGGGGCCAGATCAACACTTGCTATGGTGGGTATGTCATGAAGATAATGTGGTTGTTCATGGCAGGTAGGTTGCACCTATCCCATAGTCTGTGAGGTCAACATCTCATCACACATGTCTATGATGTCTCCAGATGATATGCTAGCTGCAGATGTTTATGTGTGTAACAGCACCCCATCCCCATGAGCCATCAGATGTGTTTGAAAAGACCTGTAACAGATCCATGTCCCCATACCATCATGCAGAGTTAGGTTCAACATCTTACCACCTAATATAAATCCAACACCATCAGACACATGGTCATCACTGATGGTGTTGCAACGACACATGCAACTGTTGTGGCTGGAGAACACATACATAAACCCACACATGAGCAGTGGTGCAAAGAGCTGTTATGGTGGTTTGGCCCCTGTCCATGGTGCTGCCAACCACACCTGCTGTCAGCCTAGCTCAGCCAGGGCATAGGAACATAACAACATAACATAGGCCATACAGGGACAATACCTACCCCCACACACACACATTATGCTGTCAGGAACAGTGTCCAAAGTAGGTTGGACATAGCCAGCAGGTTCCCCATAAGACACACTTCACACAATGCAGCTACTGGTTCAAGCAGTGATATCGTGGGCCTTGTCAAAGGTGAAAGGTAATGTTAGTGGCCCCTGGCAAGGTGAATAGGGCCACCCACACAATGTCTCATGTTATTATACAGCGCCAATGATTGATGGAATATCAGGCTGCCATTGGGGTTGAGTCCCAGGATGTCTAAAGATCGTGACAACAGAAATGTGTGGAACACAGCACATGCTGGGTAACTGTGCTTAGCATGGACACCATCATTGGCCAACAAAGTGTGCCATGGTGCTTCAATGTCATGCAAGGGGGCCCCAGGGTAGTTCAATGATGTGTTGAGGGTGCCAAGTACACTGGGCATAGGTGTCACTGCACACATGTGCACAGACAAAGCTAGGAATGCAGGTGGCACTGGGAGCACGAAATGGCCTGCAACAATCAGGACGTAGGCCTGACATGTGTGTCTACATTCTTGCCAAAAGAGGATGCATGCAAACACTCCCCAGTATAGAAATTTAATCCTATCATAAGAAACCTAATGTGTCTGTGTGCGGTGATGTTGCCGGTGCAAAATGGCTCTTCCAAGGTCATGGATTACCACACATCCAGCAGGTCATTGTGACTGCCATTGCTGGAAACCAGCTATTGTAGTGACACACCTGTGGCATTGTCTGGCTTGATGTCTGTATTTTCACCTATATGCCACGAATTACACGAATGCCAGGTTCACATACACACACACACTAGAACCATCACAACAAAAGGTGGATTTCACTTTGAAGGACTCCCCCGGTTTGCCAATAGGTCATAATCCAATATAAATATTCGAGACGCATTCCTGGGCTGCCTCTCACGCTCCATGTAAGCTTGATTGAAGGCCCTTCCAGGCATGCCCTGGTTGGCCTGGCTGCTTTGCCCTACACCTACAATATGTCACCCACTCCTATCTGCCACTCCCACAGGATGCTATAGAAACATGTGTGGAAGAAGAGGCCACCCACAGCCCCTCAGCACACTGGTGAAAACTGACTAGCATTTACATATACGGTGTTGCCACATGATTGACCATGTGTTGTGTGTAGCTGGTGACAGCATAGTTAAACCCCTGTGAGAGGTGCTCTGCAGGAACAGCAGCATTAGGCAATCACAACCCACCCATCTCCCCTTGTGGGGGGGGGGTCTCACTCTCTGTCCCTGTCACACTCCCACTATGTTTCTCACTGTTCTTCCCTGTGTAAGCTGTATACTCTACTGGAGAGAGACATGTTGGACAGGGGGGAGGGCAGCGCATTCACACTGTGGGATGCTGCCACAGACCTTCACAAAGGATGCAGGTTAGCTGTGACACACAGGCTCCCTTGCCACCAACAGTAACCACATGTCATGACATATGACTGTTGCCCATGGAGATGCCTGCTGACAGGTGATTAACTATGCTATACATGAGACACACACACAGCAGTGTGGCAGGAGCAGCAAGACACTGGCCACACTGATGTGTGTGTGTGTGGGCAAAACAGCAGAAGGTGACCAGTCAATAATGCCCTCACCTTTTCCTTGCACATTCACAGGTCGAGGATCTCCGGAAGAAGGGCAGGGAGCTGTGCCTCCACCATGGCGCCTACCTCCAGCGCCTCCAGGGTGAGAACTCACAACAGGGTGATGTTCAATAATTAGAAAGTGACCTATCAGTAACTGATGTTCCATTGTCCCAGATGCCTGTGTGGTGCCTGCATATGTAGAAGTGCTATATGTCTGACATAACAAAGTGCCGATGACTGTCATGTTCCACAGATGGTGATGTCCCAGAAGATGAGGCCACCACCTCTGCACACCTGTTCAGGCTGCCAACAACACCACATGATGCAGAGGTGGTGGTGTTGGACACAACGGACGAGGAGGAGGAGGAGGAGGAGGTGGTGGAGGCGCCAACACCAGCATCACCAGAGGAAAGAACACAGGAGGGGCAAGATGGACATTGGGAAGGGTGGTTTGGGGGGGAGGCAGGGCGGAGAGAGGGTGTAAGTGATGTGCAGGGGGGGATGTTGGGGAGGGGTCAGGGGGGGAGGAGTACCCAGAAGGGGTGTGGGAAAGTGATTTGGAAGACAGGGCAGCACAGGGCACTGTGACCTCCCCCCAGCCACAACAGTTGCCTCCACCATCCAGGGCCACACACAGGGCCTACGCAGATGCCACCACACAGACAACAGCAACAATGTGTGTGTGTGGTGGCAGATGCATTGACAACCTGTCTGTGGCCCTGGATGCGATGGAGCAATGTCTACACCAGCTGTCACACTCACAGCAGTGGCTGGCGGCAGTAATTGAGAGGGTGGTTGCCGAGGTGGTACGTCTACCATGTCAGCAACCACCCCCTGAATGGCGTCAATGGCGTAAGTGATTGCGCCAGTGACATCCCCACATGTGCCCTGTGCTGCCCTGTCTTCCATCACTGGGCATGCTGGGGGAGGGTGGGGCTCTTGTGGGGGTTGTGGGTGGTATGTGGGGGTTTTTTCAGGACGGGTGGGTGTTTGAGGGTCGGGGAGGGTGTGGTTTGGGGGGGAAGGTGATGTTATTTTCCCCCTTCCCACACATGTAAATAGTTTTCCTTTTTGTTTGGGCTTCAGTAAAGATATTTTGTTACAGACCTTGTAATGCTCACGTGTCTCACTTAGCCTAAGTCTATGGATGTCAGCATGTGATATGTGTGGGGACAGATATGTTCCTGTGGGGTAAACATGTTTTTGAAACCTAAATTGGCCCCACATGTAGTTGATCTACAAGACCATGTGTGTAGGTGTTTGAAACTAGGGTTCTGCATTAACTGTTGCAACGTAGCAGCTGTCCCAGAGACGTACATGGCACAGGGATGGGCCTAGTTGAACCTAAGAGTTGCACATATCTGAGTCTCCAACATATGCATGCCACCCATTTCTACCTCTGTCACAGGCATTCCTATGGTGGGGTTGGAGGCATGTGATTACTGATGTGGGCAAGGGCAAGGGTCACACATATGCCACCAATGTGTGTTGTATGATGGATTGCACACGGTGATGAGTATGGAAACTAAACAGGCAATTTGAAACATAGTCCCCCTGTGTCCACATGGATGTCTGTGCACACTGTCCCGCTGCAGCTCCGAGGCTGTGGTGACACAATGTGCACATGACACATTGCATATGTGTGTAGCATGACAATCGTACCTGCCTCTGGCAAAGTAGTTGCAGCACAGGACCTGTGTGTAGGTCATATAGTGCACCCAGCACTGTATGACCTTGGTGCAGGTCATATAGCGTTTCCCCCCCCAACCTCAAAGATACACACGGGACAACATGGACACTCATTGGACACACACACTGTATGTATTGTGGGACAGCTGTTTATTGTCACAGCTTTTCCCTCATATTTAAGTATTTATACAAACATGTATATTATAATGTTTCGTTTTCCAACAATGCGGGTTACGTGACACACACACAACATATGATTAGCATATGTCAGCTTTTGACATCTGACACATAAAAAACACCTCCAAAACAAGGTGAACTATATACATAGTTTCTTCAAATGAGCATTGCAACATATAAAAATGTATGATTTTAACATGATAATGCGGATATCATTATCTTTTATCGGCGGCGTGGTCATCCACGCCTGCCACGTTGGGCCCCCCCCCCCCCCCCGGACAGGACCCTCTTCTGGAACCACTGCTGGTGGTGGTGCAGGTGCAGCTCGTCGCATCACATCCAGCATGCCCTCAAGGGCCTCACATATCCGACTGAGGGGCATGGCTCGGACCGCCTCAAGTAATTGGCGCTGCTGACCATACACCTCCCGTGTGTTCTGCTCCACTGCAAGGCGGATCCTGTCCAGAACGCGTCGACTGCCTGTGCATGGGATACAGGGTGGTCTATTAGATACATCTCCACTAATCAACCGCCATACACAAACATGTCATGCACATCCCACACGATCGGTAATGTGATAGGGCAAACTAAATCACACAACTGGATAGGGGTAATATACATCATGCCCACAGTAGTATACGTCAGACAAACCCAGAGGGCACATCACACGACGTAGATGTGGGATGCCATCACAACGATCTACAGGCTGTGCAGACACACCCACATACTACTGATGTGGCAACAGGATTGGCCAATGAGAGCTATCACATATCCATCGTGTAGGGGAGGTGCAGCATGCACCAGCCACAAATAAATCTGCTGGCCAGCAGCAGCGATGAACAGAGGAAAGTCGAGCAAATGCATCACAAGTGAGGACACAGTTGGAGGGAGAAACAAAATTTCTGACGGGTACAGGAGATTTGTTGTGGAATGAATGGGATGGAAGGTAAGCACAGGGATAACACACCTTACCTGCACAAGTGCACTTCCGCTACACATATGTGACACCTGAGGGATACATATGCACCTTCTGTGTAACACAGAGGAGGGTTTGGGGACCAGATCTTGTGGGCCATGGAACAAATATGGAGAATTTGGACAGAGCAGGGGGAGCCACAGAGGGGGCCATCAGAGGTGGACACAAACAAGGGAAAGAGAGGACGGGGTATGCTTGGGAAAACACAGCTGGTGTTATGACGTGGTAAAGGACAGTGATGGCCAGAGTTGACGGGCCATATTTTGGATTTTAGTCGGCATGAGGGGTGGTAGCTGGGGTTTGGCTAGTGTTATAAATGGTAACATATGTATTTAGCCTACCTATGTGATTATGTGTGTGAGTTGCAGACAGGGCCAAGCAATCCTTTCAGCAAGTATGTATTTGCACAGAGGCCGCCGTTCCTGGGGTCACCATGCAAGGAACATGTATTTTTGACATCCTCACAAAAATGTATTCAATACCTGCCTAATGCCGCAGACGCGCCAGCAATGGCAGAATTTATTGTCCTGCAGTTCCCCCTCTGTTCTATTATCCCCTCTGCAAAACCTAAGGGATTTGTAGAGGGAGTGTGTCTACCCTCCGTCTCTGTACAGGGCACAGGGGCTCATGGGAAATGATGCCTATGCTCTTTTGGACACAAGGGTGTGATGGATAGCATATCAATAGGCCTGTTGCCGTCAATGAAACGCAATGCAGACCATGTTCCCTTTCAGTAGTGTATGGCCCTGCAGAGGGTCTCAGCGGACAGAGCGTTCCCCCCCCCCCCCCCGGGACACTCCATTCTGCTACTGCTGCAGCTACAACGGAAAACACATTACATTTTGGAAAAAAACACATAGCCAATGTGGGGTGGGGGTCAGGATGTGACGTGCGTGGGGCTGTGGTTTGTGGGTTACGACAGCATATGGGTTTTGAGTAAGGTTTTAGGGCGTAAGGTGGCTTTTGTGGGGGTCTAGGACCCGTAATGGACTATGGGGGTTATGGACCTGTAATGAGCTGTGGGATGCAGATCCATGTCTGATTAATGGGTCTGGGAGTATTTGTGATGGGACTGCACATGAGCTGTTGGGGGATGGTGTGAATGGTGGCTGCCTGGGTTACAATACTCTCCTTGAGGTGATTGCACTGGATGTAGCCTCATGGGGGTCCTGAGTCTTGGTTTGGGATTTGTGCTGGTGACGTAGGTTTCACATGGGCTGGTGTTTGTTGTAGCACATGACTCTGTATGTGCTGATGGGGGTTTTGCTTTGAAATGGGCGGGTGACTATGTTTCAAATGTAAATGGATGGCTGAGCTAGTTATTGCAATTGCCTGTGCAAGGACTAGAACGAATTGTATGCTGGCTGAGGCAGGAACGGATAGGGAGCTCATGTTGGTGAATGAACAGAATGTGATGGTGCTGGGACACTTTAATGCAGAGAGGTATATAAAGTTTGGGTGGGAGGGGTGATACATCTGCCATATACTTGCTTTTGTGAGGGTAGGTGTGGTTTGAGGATGCCATGATATGAACGTGAGAAACAGTGAGGGAACTGAGGGACATACTACAGGGAAACACTGGGTATGATCAAGCAGATGTGATATGTGAGAATGGAGAGGACAGTAGAATAGAGCAGTAGAATAGAGCAGTCTGACTAAAGAGACATCAGACGATGAGGAGTGGGCACAACCATCATAAAGCTTGCTGAATGTGGCTGGAGCAATTGAAACTGGGGAAACATGCACAAAACATGGGAATGGTTTTTTTAGTGATACATTTTACATTGCATATGTAAGCGTTACATAATGTGAATCACTATGTGGTTTCCTTGGTTTAGTGCAAGGGACAATGTATGCATCACTGTACTGATTTGTCATAGATTAGTATATTGCTACTTCAAATTTCAATCACAAATGTACCTCTACAGTGTTAATTTACATTCCAGGTTAGCCGTTTGTGACTCATGGTTTAATATTTGGCCTACTGTATGTGAATTATGTTTGCATGTATGATGATGATGTATGTTCAGCTTTTGTACGTGAGCTGAGGTATTTGTTTAACGTTATTCCTATTTGACCTTGACAATTGTTATCATTCCCCAATATCTTCTGTAACGTCTTGGTGGGAGATTGTCATTGTTGCAGTTTGCTTGGTTGGGTATGGTGATCTGCAAATCCACGTAATGGTGTCAGGATACAGGGTGTATGATATGGTCTCTAAATGGGCAGATGTTGTGCAGGATCCTCATGTGTGTGGCCTTTGTCATTTCAGTACAGTGATTGGTAAAGGTTATAGTCCCTCTTTATCCATATGCTCATTAATATACATGTTTCATTCTCATCACTGTATGGTTAACTGCAACACCAATTGCAGGAAAGCCACTTATGATAATGGGGACCATCACAGAGTATTGACACATAGCCCCTCAAGCCGACTGTGACGCACATGCTCACAAACTCTGCAATGTGGTGATGCATTGGTTTACTTACAGGAAGGGGACATGTTGCTGGGCTTGTATGTCTGCACTGCAGTCTATGTTTTTTATTGACGTACAGGTACAATTACAGTATGTGCTTTCCAAAACAACAAACAAATTATTTATGTACGCTTGAGTCACCTATGGAAATCCTTGTCTATGTGTCACCTTACACATTTGCTCAGATCTATGCATATGCTATGTTTTCTCCTACCTGCAGATGCAGACGTTGTGGAATGGAGATTTTGTGACGTCAAATCACAGTGGATGGCTACATTGCTTGATATATGCTCATTGTTTTGGGAGACTATGGGTTAGTTGTCATCCTGTTGTTAACAAGACATCTGGGTGTCTGCAATGAGGCGGGATGTTGCTTGGCCAATGTCTGTATCTATTTATGAAGTCATAACGTGCTGGACCGTCAAAAACATTCCTCTTAGGTCTGCATCTGTGGGTCTCAACCTGACCTTAAGCTACTCTGTTGTGTGACACAATAACATCATTTATTGAACCCCACAACCTTTTGTTCGCACACATCCCATATAAATGAGCCAAACATGTAACATGTGTGGAGGTAATGTTGCAACATCCACCACACAAACACCAACTATAGACTACTGGTTTCTGTGTTGTGGATGTGACAGTCTTTTGTCACCTACCTTCAGCATCTCGATGTGATGATGCACCATAGGCCCTCAACTCCGCCATCATCATCTCAGGGAGAGGTGTATGTATGTCTACTGATGGCATGGATTGTTGGCTGCCCTCCATTTCTGCTGCCCCCAGTGGTGTTCTGCTGTGTACGGGTGGCTCCCGGGACTCATCACCAGCACTTGTGCTGCCCCCTGAGACAGCAGCCTCGGCCTCCACCAGACTCATTGGGGCTGTGATGTCCACCTCCTCCTCCACCTCCTCCACCACCAGCTCCTCCTCCTCCACCTCCTCCTCAGCCCCCATTACACTGTAATCACCTGCATTGGGACAATGAAAGAGAGCACACATATGTTTCAGCAATCCACATATGTATACGTGTGTGCTTCAGAAACCACAGACATGATGGGGTGGGTCCGTGCATGTGTGCTGCATACCGGACCCACGACACCCTCCCATACGTGTGTGTCCCCACCATGTAGCTGATTCTGGGCCACATGTGTGTGCTGTGCCCATGCACAGATGGCATGTTGCCCATGTTCCTGTTGATGGTCACATTGCACATGTTTCCCCATCGCATCCCTTTCCACATCTGTGCCACATATGTCCACACATGCGTGTTGCTGCCCCCACCCTTACACCTGATTTTGCCAATCACTGCATGTTTGTGTTGGATTGTGAGTATGGCACATATTTGTATGTCAGATTATCTTCTCATTGCTACATGTGATTGGCAGTGACCCATTGTGTAGCGGATGGCAACTAGCCAGCCCCTTTGGCCCACTGAGATGCACATGCAGCACTGTTCTGATAGAATTTCATACAAACATGACATTGGAAATGACCATCACAGTCATACAGTGGATGGCAATCACAGGTGTGGTTGTTGTTTAGTGACTCGTGTGTGTGTGTGCTTCATAGTGGCAGATGTTTTGGGGGATGGGTTGAGGAGCTAAGTTTGGATGGTGACCACAGACATGTCAACATAACAGGTTGTCTATGGATATATCACACACATGTTGCACCAGGATAGCAACATGATGGGATTGGGTGACACATATGGGAGTGTCTGTGCAGATGAGTGCTCTGTAAGGAATTGTGATATTATACAAGAACCTCAAAGTAACAGTTAGTGTACATACCTGCATGTGGATGTGCGGTATCAAGGGCCTCAGGCAATCCACGAAGGTAGATGTCTCCCAATCGTGTTGCGAGTTCTTGTTCCAGGGGCGAGAGTGTGGGTATAAAGGGGCCCCCGCCACCTGTGCCCATAGCATGTTGTCTCTCGGCAACCATGTGCTGACGCACACCTCTTTTGATATCAGAAAACCTCTTTTTGAGGCTTTCAACATCACGTGTGGGGCCCCCTGCCTCAGACAGTGCAGCACGCACATCCTCCCACACTGCCATTCGGGTTGACACAGGTGTGCGGCTGCTCATTCGCCCAAATAATACATCATAGTTCTCTATGACATGTGACAGAAGAATATGGTTTTCCCTGTCATTGAACTTTACAGCTCTCTTCCTCTGTGTTGCAGGCACAGGGATCCTTTTTCTTTTGTCTGTTTGGCTGTAATGTAAAGGCTGTGGCACAGCAGATGGCCCTGCCTGTTCCTGCCTAGGCTGTGCAGTCTTTGCACTGGGTGTGTCAGCACCAACTGGCTGGCCCACATCCTCCACCACCTCACCCTGACCCTCTCTGTCGCTGTCCCTCTCCATCTCCCTCTTGAGAACAGGCTCCTCTCACCACACCCTCACTCACCTACACACAGCAGAACAGAGACCACAATACAGGAAACAAGGACACTACAATACAGGACACACTACACAACACTAGAACACAGGTGACCTTTAAAGAAAACAAGCAAAAGTAACAAGATACTACACTGATCGTATGTTGTTTCCCCTCCCTCTCTCCTGTGCCTTACTCCTAACACAGCCTCTCTCCCTCAAACTCTCTCTAACTCTCTATCTCTCTCCTTCCTCTGAATTACTCCCACCACAGCCTCTCTCCCTATTGCTCTCTGTAACTGTCTCTCTCACTCCTTCCTGTGCACTACTTCCAACCCAGCCTCTGTCTCTAGCTCTCTCTCCACCTCTCTGTCTGTAGGTCTAACTCCTCTACCAACCCTCAACTTGTGCCA
Source organism: Ichthyophis bannanicus (assembly GCA_033557465.1). Taxonomy (NCBI): domain Eukaryota; kingdom Metazoa; phylum Chordata; class Amphibia; order Gymnophiona; family Ichthyophiidae; genus Ichthyophis; species Ichthyophis bannanicus. Next base: position 613,988,698 of record CM066035.1, read on the forward strand.
CGTGTGCATGCTTATTTATACTGTTTTTCCACGCTTTTTCTTTGCACATGCGCAATTGTGCAGGCATTGCGCACGTGCGCCGCACTCGTGCCGCCATTCGCATGGGTGTCTGTACGCGGCAACATGCACATGCGCCGAGAGACACAGGAGTACGCATGTGTAGGATCGCGCATGCGCATTACGGCGAGTGCCGCATGGGCGTCTGTATGCGATTTGCGCATGCGAGAGGCAATGCGCATGTGCGGGTCACCACGCACATGCCTACACCCATGCATAGAGTCACGCAAGCGCGCGACGCAAGAGCGTCGCCTGCGAGCAAATGCGCATGCGCATTGCCCAGCAAGCCAAGAAATAAGAAAACTATAAGTGAAGGAGAAAAGCGTGTCCACGTTGAGGGTTGTAGGCGGAGAAGAGTAGGAGTGTGTTTGCTGAGAGAAAGGAAAGGAATCGAAACAGGTGTATATGTAGATTGTGTTGGTGCTGGTTGTACTGGGTATTGTATTGTCTTGTGTGTATATGGTCTTCTGTGGTGTATAGGTTGTACAGTGCTTAGGTAGGTTGGTGTGTGTGTCAGAGTTTGTTTTTTGTGTAGTTTGCCGGGAGGAGTTTATGGCGCATATATATGTTTCTGCATGTGTCCTGTGTAGTGGGCAGATGCTGGGGTTGCCGGACAGGGAAGATGGTGTCCATGGGGCTGTGGCACAGGGCATGGGTGTAGTCCCGCAGCAAATCAGACCTGCAGCTGTGGAGGCTGTCCAAGCCTATGCTGTTCGTCCACGGCGCAGGAGGCGTGCCGAGGTGCAGGCTCGGCAGCCACGCCTCTACAGGCCCCGGCCCCAGCTCCAGGACATGCGAGAGGACCAGGTCATCTCCCTTTACCGACTGAGCACAAGGGCTATTAGGGGGCTCTATGAGGATCTAAGACCTGACCTCGAGCCCCTGACTGATCGGTCCCATGCCATACCAGGTTTAGTCAAGCTCCTTGCTGCGTTACATTTCTTTGCCTCTGGCTGTTTCCAGTCATCTGTGGCCGCAGTGGGTGGCATGAGCCGCCCCACCTTCTCACGATGTCTCCACCAAGTACTGCGTGCCATGGTCAGCCGGGTGGGGAATTACATAGCCATACCCCACACTAGGCAACAATGGTGGACCCTGAACCAGGCCTTTGAGGCATTAGCCGGGATACCACACGTGATGGGAGCTATTGATTGCACACATGTTGCCCTGGTCCCGCCTAGAGACAGGGAGGTAGCGTACCGCAACCGCAAACACTACCATTCCCTGAATGTTCAGGTTGTATGTGATGCAAATATGCATATTCTGAATGTGGTCCCTAGGTTTGCAGGGTCCACCCATGACTCCTATATCCTGCATCACTCGGCACTATTCACACAATTTGAGGATGGACGTTATGCCAACTGTATTTTGCTGGGTGAGTATGTCAGGATTAGTTATCCATGTATGTCTTTATACATGTCTCTATATCTACTCACAGATGATGTTTGGTTTTTTGGAACACATGCAGTTCACATATGATAAATGTTATTCAGAGGACTGCTGTCAGTTTAAATTATTACAGGTGTTTATACGTCTAGTAAGAGTACAAACATTAACCCTAGATCATGAGGATCTTAACAGTATATGATCTTAACATGCACCTGGTGTACATGTGAAGACACCACTGTGCATATGGCTTTGCTGTTGATGATTCCCTCATAGTGCGTGTTGGGAGCAAATGCAAACATGGGATGGGGTGGAGGGGGGTTTTGTCCTTCACATACACCTGTGATGATGGTTAATTGTCGTATAATGTTTTTATGTCATTTAAAATTGATGTTATTGACAATCTCTACAACTAACCCCATGTCATGTGTATGTTAGGTTCACCCATGCACTCTGTAATGGAGTTGTCACCCAGGAGGCAATAGCTAACATGAGGAGGTGTATAGTCATATCTGATGGATGATGTTGCGTTTTCCAGCAGGAAAAACACGTGTGCATATCTCTGAGCATACATCTTGGCTATGTCACAGCAGGGTTGCAACACTATATAGGGGGTAGAGTACCTTTTGCCACTGTAGATGAGCGGAAGTTACTGTCATCTTGTCTGCCCATCCTGATTTATCTTCACATTGTGGAGAGGTTACGGGTAAAGCAGGGGGACTAAGTGGGTGCATACAGAGAGGTATTGGAACCAGCTACACAGGACGGTAATGTGCCTATGCATCTGTTTTGGGGCCAAAGTAATGAGGGGTACAGTGTGCATGTTTGACGACCGCACCTTCAAAGGGATGTGTATAGGATGGGGACAGTGCCGAGGATGGCTATTACAGGAATTAGCGCACAACACTATACAGCATATGTTGACAGACTACCAAATCTTGATATGTTGACCTTCAACAACAGGATGTCTATAGCTGATATGGTTTTCATTTTTACATACCTCCATGGCATACATTGTGTGTGTGTGTGCCTCACGCAAATGGCAGCGTGTTTTCCCTTGGTTACTGCTGAGACATACCCTTTGATTATGTGAGCATTGGATTGCTGTTGTCATCTCACATTGGCGGTGGTGCAGATGTGGACAGTAACTGCATTACCATATGCATGTCGCAGACACACACACAATATCTATAGGTGTAGATGGAACTGTTGTAATATTTGCAATGTGTTTACGGACTGTATAGGCCATGTGTTCATTTTCTGTCATCATATGTATATCTGTAAGAGCTGAATATTTGTGCTGTATATTTGTGTCAGAATGTTTTTTGGGTTTGTTTGTCATGTCTAAACAGCTGTCAATAATGTTTAAGATGGACTCCTGCATTTACATGCAACATTTCTTTCGGCAGGTGATGCAGGATATGGTTGTTGGCCCTGGCTGCTGACTCCTGTGTGTCAGCCATGGACACGTGCAGAGCAGAGGTACAATGAGGCCCATGCCTCCAGCCGCTCGGTCATAGAGCGCACCTTTGGCGTGCTGAAGAGTCGCTTCAGGTGTCTGGATAGGACAGGCGGGGCCTTACAATATAAGCCAAGCACTGTTGCAGAGATAATCATAGCCTGTTGCATCCTGCACAACATTGCTCTCATGCACAATATCCCTGCAGAGATTAATGAGGATCTTGAGGAGGATCCAACGTGCCCCCCTGTACGTGCCAGTGGTGACACACGGGAGGGCTCAGCGGTCAGGCGGAGGTTGATTGCAGAGCTGTTCTCATGTACGTATTACTTATCTTACCACACTAATGTTGTATACTATGTGTGTAATGGTTATTTAGGTTTCTGTTTATGTAAAGATTGAATGTGGATGCCACACTGCATTAACAGTTGACTCTCAATGCAAACGTCACATATAGTCATGAGTGTGCCACAAAGAATGTGTGCAGTGCACAACAGCAGTTGTTGGCAGATGATGTGGGGGTTTGTTGATACCTCTGTGGGATGTTTGGAGGGTGTCATTCCCAGTTAGTGTCTGCTTCTGATAGCAGCAGCTGTTGTCCAAACACAACGTGCGTTTTAACATGAAATGTGTGGAGCACAGTGACAGCCATATGGTGAGATGTGCACGTTGGGCGGTCAGTCCCTGTTTGTGGACAGTTGGCCATTGGGGTGTGGTAATATTAGACACATTTGTGCTGCTTTGGTTGATGTTAAGCTCCTGTGAGATGCCTATGTTTGTGTGCTCCTCATGTGTGTGGCAACATGTTACACAAAGCACAATACACGTACTTAGTACTAGTATGTCAGGATGGTATTAACAATCTGTGCGGTTTGTTAATGTCACACCTAAAGTGTGTCAAAATGTATAGGTGACCAAGTAGCCATGACATGGATATGTTGAAGGATGGTGACCTGTGCATTGTCCAGCAAGGGGGTGTGCACTACAACATTTTTACCTTGGAGAGTCTACCTTCACTGCAGTGATGGATATCTACACACATCCTGAGATGAACCAGCCAAGATCAGCAAGGGGTTGGTTACAGTAGCCAGGTGGTGCACTGAATGTGGTGATGTCTTGTGGTATACCAGGTATTTCAGGGATTAGATGGCATATCTCGCTAATGCTCTCACAACATCTGCCATCATGCGTGTGATACAGGCTGTTTATGTGTGTAGGTCAGGAGAACACAGACCATATGAACAAATAGATTGCAGACACAAGCAAGCGAGGATTACGTCGGCATACAAACACAGACTTAGGTGACAGCTATTTCTGAGAGGTGCACATGTAGGGTATGCATGCTTTGACATTCTCACTGACACACAGTGGGATGGCATGCAGCCATCAGGGTTTTGTCACAAGCAGACATGGGGGGTGTTTTTTTCAAACATGACGGATATTTTGCAAGCTATTTGTGCATATCATCAGCACATAGCTGTCACTAGTACTGAAGGTATGAGATGTACAAACCAGGATATGTTTTTGATAAGTGGATACAGGAGGTGGGGCTGCATATTTCCAATGTGTTTCGGCAATTGTCAGTGGGTTAGCATACAACTTTGGGAGAACACTAAACAGGTAGAGGGGGCATTTTTGGCAATATGGTGATATTAGGGTAATATTGCCATCTGGGGCTGAGGTGAAACCATGGTGGGAGCAGACAACTCTATTGCTCTTTGCGTACAAGGACAGAGAGGTAAGGGAGGGGACAGAGAGACTACACACACCTGCGGATCGCCTGCAACACCTCCATGATGCCTCTGACATGTATGAGATCTGTACATTGTGTTAGGGAGCAGTCAGTTATTATGTGCTGTTGTTGGCTGTGACAGCTGGGGACATGACAGTGCAGTGTGTGATTCACGGCTAGAACATGACATATGTTTGCTTCTCTTGTGTCTCCAACTGCACAGGACATACTTTTTTCGGATGCTGTTGGTGTGGTGCATTGGCATGTGACTGTACATCACCAAATAGACATTGATTTGGGGTAGGTGGATCTACATAGACATTGTGTGTGCCTGCACTCATTGGAATCATATGTCTTAAGTGATCTGTGATATTGGGCAGATGATTTTGTTTCCTATTTGTTATGTTCAGCCTCCGTAACCCATCTCTTGCTGTTGTCACTCATATCCCCATGTGTTTGGGTTCAGCATGTCCTCTGCCACACTCTGAATGTGACATGTACAACAGACCTGCATGTGTGTATAGGTTGTTGTTTTCTGTTGTTTGCCTACACTTTCTGTGTCCCCCAGTAATGTACTATCAGCCAACAACAGGGTATCATTGCATGTTCACTGGGCCGTTATATCTACAGATATACACCTGTGCACATACAGGCCATGTGTTACAGATGGCACTTTGACCTTTGCATACTGTGTGTGTGGGTGTTTTATCGGTTGCCTGTGTGATGACGCATTGCTCAGACATAGTACATTATTATGTGCTGTGAGGGGTGTGTGCACCTGGGGCTCAGTTGTGACTATGCTACCTCTTACATAGTGGTGTTTACCTTGTCAACATTATTAACATGTGTTGTGTGCATTGAGAAGACATGTGTCTTGTGTTGTGATTAAGCACTGCTGTGTTTTTTATTTGTTCCAGATATGCACTTAATCTGGACAGTCATCAACAGTGGCTTGACATGGTGATTCTCCAACTTTTGCTGACATTGTCTCCGTTCATGTTTACCTGATATTGTTGTTTAGTGGCTCAGGCGATTGATGAGATACACCTGATGCACACACAAGGTATGTTTAAGCTTTTTTAATTTTGGTCATTACATCTGTCTTTAACTGGTGATGATTTCATATTTTTCTCATGTGCATGTAATATTTCCTCTATACTCACATGAACAGCTGCATATGGTGTGTAGCTGGGACACACCTGTGTGACATGAGCATGGACATGAACATATCCATGTGACACCCATGTCTGTGTTAACGATTAATGATGTTGGCCACAAGGTTAGGTTTCGTATTGCTATCATGTCATGTTTGCCTTTGCATCCCTTTCTTCAGCATTTCCAAAGGTATAACGTTCTGACATTTGTGTTTATTTTCCAAGGTGTCTAACAGTACCATACTTCTCCTCTCCTGACACAGGCCAGAGGAAATACCGGACACATCTCTTACACTGCATCTGTTGTCAACACCACCCACCTGTTTGAGGACAGAACACCATGCAACTCTTTGCGATGACATTTTGCCATTGGATGTTTGACCTCTGAGAGTGCGACACATGACTGGGAAGGACAGTATTAATCTTTGACCACTGATTTCCCCATGACAGAGGTGTCGAAGGCACTGCTGCTGCAATGGTTTGGCAGGGAGTGCTGCTTATTCTAGGGGACACACATGCACTTTGAAGGACTGTGGCATATTGAACACTGACACTTGACTATGCATGCCCAGAGCTGCAAAAACACTTTTAACCTGACCTGTTGGATTGTAGATACAATTTTGACTTTTTACAATGATCCCCCCTTGTGCAGCAGCAACTGACATGGACACTGTAGGTGGTACGTTTCGGCACAGTTGTGTTTTTGTTGAGATTGGGCCATGGGTGTGACATGGCACCAACGATATTCTCATGTGTTTCTTACAACACAAGCATACAGGCCATGTATTTGGCATGTGGATAACGATGGAGTGCTCCTATTGTCTACGTCCACCTATTTTCCACCTGGACATGATCCCGATTTTAACTCAACAATGCTTTCACACACACCACCATCTTGGAATGATGTTTTCAATGACCCAAGGGTGTTTACATGCATGCGTGTCATCAATGTATCATGTTGCAATGTGGCTGGTGCTTGTGCATATGACTGACTATGTTTATGAGACACAACATGTGGACCTATGGCTTCTGTGTGGTTCCCTGTAATATGTTTGTCCATTATTTCCTTATTCATATGCTGCTTCTTGTGTGTGTTTACTGTGCATACATGACAGTCTGCATGTCTGTACACACCTTGCATTTCCCATCCTCACGGTCCTGATTATGCCCTGTGTTAGGGACACTCACATTGCCACATTATGTTTGGAGTGTGGCAGTGTGGGTGACTGTTATACTTCTTCACTTGAGCATTCCATCTATCATGCTATATGTGACCAAACACTGTCTACCCAACAAACAGTGCAGGTTGACCTCCTTGATGGTGTTATATGTGCAGTTTTCTGCAGGTTGTTTAGTTGGTATTATGTCTGTGTTCATGTGCATGTGGTACCTGTTAGCATATGCTCATTGTGATTTACAGGATTGTTTGTGTCCACATTGGTGTCGCTTGTATTCCCAGATCAGGCATTAGGATGTGAGCTTCATCATTATTTTTATTGCATGGTTTTTGACATTAAAAGCTTTGACCAAAATAAGTTTTTGGAGTTTGTCTGACTCCTGTTTGGACAGATGGATATTTTCTGAGGGACAGATGAGGTATGTTGTATCCTCAGCATGCAGCATCTACTCTGTACATGCACTCATATGTGGGTAACACATTTGCGCCATGCAGCAGCAAGGGGGGGGCTGGGGGTCTGCTGTCAAGTGCAGAGCATGCACCTGATGCACATTATATCTCGTGGCGTTAATTTTTTGTCAAGCAAGTAACCTTTGTGTAGGAGGTGGCTTTGTGACATGCTAAAGGTGTTGCACACTTTCAGAAGGGATGCGGGCAGGCCTGATATTATGATGGCACTGTCTACACTATTTGTGATGTGCAAACCAAATAAAGTTATGTATTTGACCAACATTTGTCTCGTTTGCTGATTGCATTCCAGGTCTGTCACCATGATCAATGTGTGCCTTTGTATCAGTCCTGACTCCTTGTGACCCAGAGAATCCATTGTTTTCCTGTCAATGTCAGTGGATGTAGATGATGTTGTCTTTGTTGCAAGGTAATGGAGGGTTACATGACCTGCCGTAGCCCACATGGAGTGCTGGTGTGAATTGATCACTGGTTGTTTGTGGTCCAAGCCAATTTTCTCTTCACTATGTTGGTCCTCCACTTTTTGAGCGTACTGCCCCTTTATGTGGTCCTTTGCTGGCCATGTACATGGGGCACCTGTGCTCACATCCTTGTACAGTGCCAGCTGTGTATGTGACAGACATATGGCATATCACTGTGTATGAACGCTTGACATACACACCCTCCCTTTGGGATATTTGTGTTAGAGTGTGCTCATTGTGCGGTTTGTGGTATTGGCTACAGTCATGTGTTTGAACTCTGTAGTATGCATGTGTTATCCACACATGTGCTCTATCTTTTTTTTTTTCCACTGGCCTAACTGGACCATGAGGTACCACCAGGTTCCTCACCTCTACACACACCCTTCCCTCTCTTCACTGTAGAAGAAGGTGCATCCTGTGTGCTGCATAGCCATGACTTTTTTTTTTGTTATAAAGGCCTCACACTTTAGGGAGTTTACATGCCATTGCATGTGTGCCTTTCTTTTTGCTGTGATTCAGGGGATGTGTGTGGTACACCTGATTGCATGTTGAGCTCTCTCCTGTTCTTATCCAGATTATTCACCTGATCGACGGAGCATCCTCTGATGCCCTTGTGCTTAATTATCTCCCTGTTTTGCATGCTGTATTCACTGCAGAACATGTCATTGTGTTTGTGCAGGTGTCCGTGGTGCAAAATACAGAGTGCAATTTGATCTGTACATGGCAGATCTGCATGTGCATTTGCTCATGATGTCTGTTGTTGGTTTGCTTGTCCTGACAGCCAGCAGGCGTTTTGTGTACTGGCATGCAGTTTTTTTGTATGCATCCTTTGCTAATGCCCTCACATTGGCGGTGTGGCTTACCGGTTTAGGCATTGCAATTTGTGGTAGTGTTCGTAGGTGTGCTTCCTGTCTGGTGTCTTGGATTTGTATGGTTGTCCTGCATATGTGCTTTTCATTCGTGTGAGAGTCATATCTGTGGTGATCGGTGGCATGACCACATTGTACCGTTATCTGAGTTGTGAGACATCCTTCCGTCCATCCTTTCTCTGCCAGCTGTGTGCCATCCTACCCTGATGTACATGCTGCTAACCCACGTCGTGAACTACCACACATTCGTGCATTGCAGCTCAACCTGCTTGCCTCTCCTGTGTGTGCTTTGCCTAGCACTTGTACTCCACAGTCATCCTGATATTTCACATATCCTGCCGTTTCAGCCTCCTCTGCTACCCAAATCTTCCCATCCTCTGTCACACACTGTCATTATAGCATGGAACATTACCATCACTCTGTGCATGGATCTAGCAGGCCACGATATGTTTTTCACATTTTATGGGTGTCACATGGACTGCAGCTGCTTTCTGCAGCCCATCAACTTATGTACGTCCTTCTTTTACTTTGGTATTGTCTGTCTTCTCTGCTCTGTGCAGTGTTTGTGTTATGTGTGTGTTTGGCACATACCTCTGTTGGCATTCAAATTGGGGGATGTTACTGTTCTTGGCTAAGGTTTCTGATTTCACCTATACATCCTTGGGCATCTTCTGGCACACCTTTGATTCAGACAGCTTATGGGGTGCCTACGATAGTGCCTTGGGAGTTGACAGCCTTTCAACATGGCCTCTGGGAAACAATTACGGTTCCCCTTTGCTGTCAGGCTACGTTTAGGATGTTCCTTCTGCTGCACCATAAAAGGTGCAATAATATATGGCACAAGGGTGTAGTTGTCTTACGATGCCAGCAATGCTTGCTGTACACTTGCACACAGAAAAGGGACATACCTCAGCCACCCTTATTCACTGGAAGGAGCAAATCATGATCCCTACAACATCATTGGTGTCTTCACCAGTTGTCAGCATACATGACATAGGAGTGTGTGCTTTTTCCCCAGACCTTGGATGTCATGGAGCTGTGTTAGTCCTGGGATTTCAGTCTCCGAAGGTCATAGAGCAGTTTACAGGATGATATTGACTCTGATCCCCTGTTGATATCAGTCACCAGGGCCTGTCTGCAGCCCCTCCTTGGTAAATAAATAATGGCAGACCCAGGTCTGCCATTGTTGATTTAGCAGGGACGGGCTGCAGACAGGCTTAGGCAACAGATTACAATATGAGATTAACTCTGACCCCCTGTTGATATCAGTCGCCAGGGGCTGTCTGCAGCCCCTCACTGCTAAATCACGTATGCCAGAACTGGGTCAGCACACCTACTTACGATTTCCATACGTTACAATGCACAGTGCTGCCAGCAGAAACAGTGCTGTGACCTTTCCCTGCCTCATAGGGCACCCTATATAGCGCCCCATCGGCCACACTTTCAGCAACATTGTAGGTTGCCGTGGCGGACACTGCATTTAGAGATGTGTCCTCTGGGGTAACTTCAGGGGCACGTTATGTTACAGTGCTGTGAGAGGGGGGGAAAAAAACAAAAACAGGAAGCGGCAGATTCAACACCCAATAAGTACATTTGCTGGAAAAAGATTATTCCACAGATATACGATAACAGCTTCCTGAGGCAATCTTACCCCTAACAGGTACTGCCTCTGCCAGCCATGTTCACTTGCCATTGTGGGGGATTGCACCCCTGATCCCTGCACCATTGCACAGTGATTGTGTCCGTGTGCTTGCAAATCAGCGCGCCACCATATGCCTATCCAACATTATTATGCCTCCAAAAACATTGCCGCACACCCTTATGACCAGCAGCGCAACCCCTTATGCCACCTATTATTTCTATGCCTCAGCCAGCTTTCTTCAGTGTGCACTGTTGGTGCACGAACCCCTGCTCCCTGCAGTATTGGTCAGTGTTCTAACCATTATGCTGTGCCTCAGCTCGTCTGATTTCACATCAGTGCGCCACTTATGCCTCCCAGTATTCACAGGCCTCCAAAACCATTAGCGCGCCGCTTTACGCACAGCAGCGCAAGCACTTATGCCGGCCATGATTTCTCTGACTCCTAAAATAATGCCACAGCCAACTGCCTTCAGTGTGCACTGGGGGGAATTGAACCCCTGCTCCCTACACCATTGGTCACTGTCTTCACCATTGTGCTGTGGCTCTGTTCCTGTGCTTGCACATCGGCGCACCACCTTATGCCTCACAAAATTATACTCCCTCCTAAAAATATTCCTCCCCATAATAGGCAATGCCTGAGCCAGCCTTGTTCATTGTGCACAGTGGGGGTTTGAACCCATGGCCCCTGCACCATTGCTCAGTGTCTTCACCATTGTGCTGTGGCTCTGTTCCTGGGTTTGAACAGCAGCGCGCAGCCTTGTAGCCATTGGCGCGCCGTCTTGTGGCGCACAAAATTAACAGCGCGCCGCCTTCTGCGCCGTAACATTAACAGCACGCTGCCTTATGCCGCCCAACATGGGCATGCCCCTTAAAATAATGCCTCAGCCAGCTGTCTTCAATGGGCACTGTGGGGAATTGAACCCATGATGCCTGCACGAGTGGTCAGTGTCTTAACCATTGTGCTATGGCTCCATTCCTGTTATTTGCGCATCAGCGCCCCACTTATCCCTCCCACTATTGGGCTGCCCCCTCACACATCAGCGCGCCGCCTTCTGCCCACCGGCTCGCCGCCTTGTTGCCCAATTGTATCAGCGCGCCGCCCTCTGCCGCCCAACCTTAACAGCGCGCTGCCATCTGCTGCCCACAATGAACAGTGCGCCGCCTCATGCCGTATAAAATAAGAGTGCGCCGCCTTCTGCCGCCCATAATCAATATGCCTCCTACACCACTTTTGCCCATAAAAGTTGATGCCTCAGCTGGTCTTTTTTATTGAGCGCAATGGGGGTTTGAACCCATGGCCCCTGCACCATAGGTCAGTGTCTTCACCATTGTACTACAGCTCTGCTGTTTGGTTATGCAGCATCGCCCCACTTAGCCTTCCCACGCGCTAATGTGGGCCCCGCACATTAGCGCGACAGACACACGTACGGTCGGGTTTTTATCTTTTTTCTGCCTGACCCGCCCACTCCTTATATGGCACACGCACACTAACGGGGACCCGCACAGCAACGGAGTTTAGTAACATACCCCTAAGAGTCTTATCCACTCTCTAGTCACCTCCCTTCTTAACTATTGTAACCTGCTGCTCGCGGATCTCTCTCTGAATCATTTCTTTCCCCTTCAATCTGTTCAAAACTCAGCTGCACGCCTTATCTTCTGCCAGTGTCACTAAGCTCATGTAACTTCTCTTCTCAAGTCACTTCACTGGCTCCCTATCTGTTTTTGCATCTAGTTCATACTTCTCCTATGACCTACATGTGCATTCATTCTGCAGCTCCTCACTACCTTTCCTCTCTTATTTCACTCTATACCTCTCCTCAGAAACTACACTTCTCTGGCAGATCCTTGTTATCTGTGCCCTTCTCTGATACTGCCAACTCCAGACTTTGTTAATTCCATCTTTATGCTCTATATGCCTGTAACAAATTATATGAGTCAGCATGACAGGCTCCTTCTCTAGCGCTATTCAAATCTAGGCTAAAAACCCACTTCTTTGAGGCTGATTTTGGATCTTGATGCCCCTCACTCTCTTATTCACAATTTATGTGTATCATCCCCAATTTTGTGATGTTCTTCATCTTGATTAGATTATAAACTCTGATGAGCAGAGACTGTGTCTTACATCCATATGTACAATGCTGCATAACACTTGTAATGCTATAAAAATGATACGTAGTAGTAGTATTCTCCAGAACTGGCTACAGGGATGTTCATTTTTCGGGGTGGAGAAGGAATGATTTCAGAAGGCATTGCTGCCATTCCCTCGTGTTTTTGGATGTTCTGCTCTGGACATTGCAGATTCTTCCTAGACGACCCTTCTAAAATACCATTTTTATACTTTAAAAATGAATGGCTTCATTCGTGAAAAATTCTAGCATATATAAATAGATTGTTTTATCTTATATTTTAGCAAAGAGATTTATCTTCATTTTCATGTATTCTTTTCTGATTTTCAATTGTATTTGATCTGTAGAGTTGGAAGATCTAAGCATTGAATCTTTTCAAAAGAATCCCAGGAACCCTCAACTTTATGCATAGTAACATGATATATGACCACAGAAAAAGAGTGATTAACGCATTCAGAATACTGAATAATAATATTTCCCAGCTACCAGTCATGGAAGCATGGCTGCCGATAGAATTTTGCTCCTTTCCTTTTTCTCTTTAGCTTTATAGCATCCTGGGAAGATGATCATAAAAGATCCTATATTTAATTTTACACCCAGATCCCCCTCCCAACCATGTTGTAAGAGAGTATTGAAAGTAGTAGCAGCAGCATTTTATACTAAGTGCAAGCTGGTGGTTGTATATCTTGCCAAAATATATTGTTTTTTTCTAAGGGCAGTGTGATAGAGCTATAAAAATATATCTGTATTTGTTAGAGGAGTGTCATAAAGCTGTAAAAATAAATTTGTGTTTGCCGAGAGGAGTGGGATAAAGATGTTTTCATTGTTTATTAACCATTCAGTAGTGTTTGACTTTTCTACATTGAAAAGCAGAGTGAACCAAAAACAAAGATATAAGATAGCAACATAATAAATGACAGCAGATAAAGACAAGCATGGTCCGTCCAGTCTGCCCAATAAGGTGCTTTTACTTTGGGTTGTAAGAGATGCTCTGTGGAGGTTACCCTTCATCTGTGCCCTTTTTGAAGTGTGAAAGTCATTTAAGCTTGGCTTTGCTAAATATATAGGGCCTGATATTCATTTGCCAAGATCTTTGAAGGGCTATGCGCCAACAGGCACATAGCCCTCCCCGCCAATCTCCAAACCAGATATTCAATGCCACAGCAATGGCATTGAATATCCAGTGATTGCCACCAAAGCTGGAAGCCACCAAAGCTAATTGTAGAGCTGCAATATTGGCTGCTGCCCGGTTAGCAATTGACACCTTAAAGATAGGCGAGGGTTTTCTCACCTGTCTTTAAGGCACCGATCGCTAACCGGGCAGCAGCCAATATCGCTGCTGCATGGTTAGCGCCATTCTCTGCCTCCGCTCTGCCCCGGTACACCCCCAACACACCCTGATGTTAACTGGATAGCATCGGGGTGCGTAAGGGACTTAGATGGGGATATTCAACGGCACTAACTGTGTAAATTCCATGTAAAAAGGGGAAGGCGATGGCAGTGGGGGTGTACTATAGACTGCCTGGCCAGAATGAACAAATGGATGATGAAATGCTCAAAGAAATCAGGAAAGCTAACAAAAGTTACAGCACAGTAATAATAATGGGTGATTTCAATTACCCAGGTATTGACTTGGTGTCATGGTAGGACATGTTAGGGAGACTTGATGACTTGGTGTCATGGTAGGACATGTTAGGGAGATAAAGTTTCTAGGTGAAATAAATGATTGCTTCTAGGAGCAGCTGGTTAATGAATCGACCTAGTCATTTTGGACCTAGTCCTTAGTGGAACACCAGATCTGGTGCAAAAGATAAGGGTGTTGGGGCCACTTGGCAATAGTGATCATAGCATGATCGCGTTTGATTTAATTAATGGATGAGGGATGGTAAGGAAATCCACAGTACTATCTTTTAACTTTCGAAAGGGAGACTATGATAAAATGAGGAAAATAGTTAAGAAAAAACTAAAAGGAGCAGTTGCAAAGGTTAAAGACTTACATCTAGCTTGGGTGTTGTTTAAAAATACTATCTTGGAAGCCCAGACCAGTTGTATTCCATGCTTTAAGAAAAGTGGAAGGAAGTCCAAAAAACTGCCTGCATGGTTTAAAGGTGAGATCAGAGAGGCTGTTGTTGCCAAAAAAGCATCTTTCAGGAAATGGAAAAAAGAGCCAAATGATGAAAACTGGAAACAGCACAAGCACTGGTAAGTTAGATGCAAGGCATTGATAAGGCAGGCAAAGAGAGATTTTGAGAAGAAGCTTGCTGTGGAAGCAAAAATGCATAATAACGACTTTTTCAAGTACATTCAGAGCAAAAAACCCATGAGTGAGTCAGTTGGAGGGGTAAAAGTGTGTGAGTGGAGGAGTAGCCTAGTGGTTGGGGCAAGGTACTTCAGGCCGGAAGGTCGGTGGTTCAAATCCCACTAGAGGACAGCAACCTTGGGCCGGAAGGACTGGGGTTTCTAGTCCCACAGGCGCTCCTTGTGGTCTTGGGCAAGCCACTTAACCCTCCATAGCCCATGTTCCCTGTAAAATAGTTATCTCCAAGTTATAATGCCCTGTTCAATGTAATTTCAGTTTGTTCAATGTAAACCGCACTGATGCAGAATAGCGCGGTATATAAGAGAATGTAAATAAATAAAAGGGGCACTAAGAGAGGACAAGACCAACCCATATGTTGGATGGGCTGGGACCAGGACTGCATACCACCAACACTGACAGCACATGGGCATGTCAGCATGGTGTGGGGGTGTTGGCAGAAGAGGCAGCAGCACCCACCTGCAGCAGACCAAAGCCATGTGCTGGTCCTGTGCGCCATGCACATTGCAACATGTACCAAGGTCTGCCTGACGGCCATGGTATCAGCAGTTTAACACCAGGTATTGGCATGCACTGTTCTAAGTGGGTCCCTGTCTAACATGGGCAAGGCACAATACCAGATGTGATGGACCCATACTGCAATTGTGCAGGACACAAAGTGACCAGCATAACACACTGCAGATACTGCCTACCCCACACTAGCAGTAATATAGATCTGCAGTACAACCAGCAGATTCCATCTGTAACACTGCAGATTGTGGGGACCAGAGCTGGGTGCCCATCCTCATATTCAGGGTGACTGGAGAAACTGCTCGGTAGCATGGTTTGTAGCTGCTCTGTGCTTGTATCACACACTGTCAGTACATCTTACTGAGCTGAGGTGATGGATCCGTGCATTCTCCATTTGGTGGTCAGCTGCAGACTGCTGTTCTACCTAGCAACATGTAAACCACTTTGATTGAAGGAAAAGGTGGTATATAAAACTGGTTAAATAAATAAACAAATAAAATAAATAAATAAAATGTGCACTGCATCATGGATACTGGAGAGGCTAATCTATACTGGCACACTCAGCAGACCTTTTAGGCAGTTACCTGCAGTCTCTTTGTTTCCAGCCATCTCTATGCAGCAAGGTATGGGGATGTAGCCTACTAGTTAGTGCAATGTCTCCATATGCAGGAGACAGGGGTTTGAATCCTTCTTGTTCTTTTGGTGACTGTGTGCTACTCAGAGCATTGCCTGAAGCAGTCACGGCTCTGCACATTGGTGCTGCCAGCCCATACCATCCTCTCTCAGCCACCATCCTTCCTTCCACCCATCCATCTGTCTCTGTCAGCTGTGTGCAGTCATATCTTCTTCTGCAGGCTGCTACACCATGGCCTACACCGGTACACCTTTATGCATTTCAGCTCTTCACTTATGATTCACCTGTGCCTGATCTACACGTCACCATTCTTTGCTCTGTCCTCCTTTTGCTGCACACATCCTGCCACTTCTGATTCCGCTGGGAGACACATCTTCCCCATCCTATGCCACACACTGAAATTGCACCATTTTACATTGGCAGCCCCCAGTGCATTTGTACAGCTGCCTCCCACATGCTCATCCCAATTACTGGCAGGTCCATCGGCTTCCACCTGTTCTTCCATCCATCGCCTTTACAGTGCCTTTCCTTGGTGCTCATTTATCCAGTGTTAAGGTTGCAACCATTTTCATGCATTAAAGTACATGCTTGGCACCTTAACGCATGATGTCCTGTTAATGCGCTGTAAATGGCCCATAGAGCTCTTGACGCCAGAACGCCCCCTACACGCACAGTGCCTTTTTTGGATTTTTGCCCCTTACCGCTGCTGTTAACGCATGCTACTTACAACGCTTTAGTAAATATAGCCCTTATTATTTTGGTACCCCTGCCACACCTTAAGCGGGTTTGATAGTAGTAACTTCATCCTGGCAACCATGAGACATTTCTATCAAAGGGGGAAAGCCTGTTCTATTAGCCCAGGGGTGGGGGTGCAAGGTTACATAAATATAGTAATTAGGGTTGTAATGAGAGGAATATTCATGATTTAGATGGTAAAATTGGGATTTGAGGGATGCTTTGGAATGATTTTGTTTGGGAATGAGTGGAAGAATACCTTCCTGGCTTGCTTGGAATGTGCATGTGTCTGTTTTGAGTAGTCAGCTGGAGATCAATGGGAAGAGTAAGTGGAGTGTGCTGACTGTGGTGGTGTGTGAAGGTTTATTTTTGGGAAGAAAAAGAGAGAAAACTCTGAGTAACTAAATAGACTTAAGATCTTTCTGTATTTTGAGAAGAAAGCTGAGAAGGTGATAATTTCAGGAAAGAATCTCCTTAAGGAATTTTCCTTTGAACACCTTGGGGCTGCTCTTTAATTTTAGCTTTGAAAATTAAATAAGCAGTCTAACATTAAATTGTTGAAAGGCAAGAGAATTAATTTTAAGAAAGTTTGGCTACTAAGAGAAATTATTAGCTGTCTTGAGTGACAAGAACTGTCAAACTGTTCTGAAACCTTGAAAAGGAAGATGTTTTAAAAGATATTTTCAGCCTTGAAGTGATTTTAAAAGAAAGTTCTGTAATTGCTGTGAGAAACTTGTGTGAAGTGTCTCAGACAGTTTTAATAAGTAAAACTGTCAGAAGAGATATAGAGCACAATTCCATAACGCGCATGTCCAGCCCACCGACATATCTAAATCAAAAATCTCTTTGGTCTCAATTCTGCATCCGCAGGTCTGGATGTGGCCACAGGTCCGGAATCAGGTCGATAGATGTGTTTGGTGGGCATGTGCAAGCTCTATTCAGCCGACCCTATGCCTCAGATGCAGGTAAACACTTTCAGATCTTGCCCATCCCCGCAGGAAAAATGTGCATCTCCTAAGCTGCTCATCAGAGACAGCAGTTTGCTGATGCACACTAGACATAAATACTAATGAGAAATGACAGCTGCTGCAACCTAGAGCACCTACCAGTCCCCCTCATGCTCTGAAAAGTGCTAGGGAAACCCAATGCACCCCAATATGATATACCAGAATGTAAATGGGTACATGTGTGTCAGGGCATATCTTGCATCAAATGGTGCGTGGTATTAGGAACCAGCCCCAGTGATGCCTGCCCTGGCAATCTCTACAAACACTCAAGCAAAGCGGAAGCTAGAGACCACGGCCAAACACAGAGAAGTGGTATAAAAATTCTTTATTAGCAGACCCAACTCAACGGTTTCGGCCGGAGGCCTTCCTCAGGGGTCTAAAACAGACAGACACTAACATCAATATTAAAAATAAATAAAAAATAAGAATACAATGGTAATAAAGCATTAAAAACATCCTCGATTTTATACCATAAAAATGAAATACATTATCATGAAGGGACAAACAAACAACGTGAAAATGGTGGACCAAACCACTCTTCCCAATCTACAGGGGAATAGGTAAAAACATGCAAACATCATTAAATAAACAGCTGCATAGACATACTAACAGATAACTTGTGCAGCAAGAATCAAGAAGGATGAAAATACAATTCACAAAAAACAATATGCAAACAAATGTAAAATATTAAGAACAATAAAATGCATATAAGAGACTGAATACACATCACAAAATATATATATATATATCACCTAACCTAAGAGTAATTAATATACAACATAAGACCTTTATGATGAAATGACTATCACGTGGGTAACAAAAGAAAAAGGGAAGAAAAAGTGCCTACAAGCAAACAGTGTGATGGGCAAAAGATATAATCCATTCAAAAGATAGGCAGTGTATGAGCTAACAATAAAAGACGAATCAAGTAGATAGAGTTTGTTCATAGGAACAAAAAACGAGCTTGTTTACAGCACTGACTATGGAGGGGAGACACCGAAAGGACCAAAAAATAAGGCATAAAGAGCTGCAATAACAATACATCAAGTGCAGAAGAAATCATAATAGCAAAAATATAAAAAAATATAAAAAAGACATCCAAGAAACAAAAAACAAAAGCATTCATACATGAATATGATAAAGGCATATGCGGGATGAAATCAAACAAACAGCACATACCAGCAGGATCGCTTGAGCGGGAAACGCCGCGCAAGTGCAAAGAGGCCAACTAAAAGGGCAAAGGAGAACCATCCCATGATAACGTCATCATGATTGACACCTTATATAAACAGAAGGAGAGTGAAAGACTACTGTAGATGCCATAAAGGAACTGAGTATAAATAAACAAAAACATAAGGAGCAATAACAAACCCTTAAAAACACATATACGAACTGAATAATAAAAAAAGTAAAATAAAAAGCGCAGATAGGATCGCAATCCGAGGGAAATGTATATAGAAACATACCGAAGCTTTAAGGGGCAACGTGAAAACAAAAAAACTCTATAAAGGCAAAAAACTCTAAAAACAACGGACTAAAATTAAAATTAAAGGATAGCACAGTAACCCTAATCTGTGAAAATTACAAGAGAGGAGACCATTAGAGAGCTACATCTGCACGTAGTGGGTAGTGCAAACCATAACAGCGAAAGTGCAATGTACTGGGTGCAGTCAAACAAATCATACTAGCGAAAATATGGAAAAAAAGGGAGCATGCAAAGCAAAATTGTACATGCTTAAATATGATAAAAAATATACAGGAAAAAATAAAATCAAACAAACAGCGCATACCAGCATGATCGCTTAGGCGGGAAACGCCGCGGAAGTGCAAGGAGACAAACTAAAAGGGCAAATGAAAGCGTCATTGTGATTGGCACCTTATAAAAACAGAACAAAAATAAAAGACTACTACAGATGCCATAAGGGACATAATGTAAATGAATAAAAACACAAAGTGCAATAACAAAGAGCACACATACAATCTGAATAGTAGAAAAAAGTATAGCCCAACAAAAAAGATCGGAACAGCAGGTAGAATCGTGATCCAAAGGGGATAAAAGAGGCATAAAAAGCTGCAATAACAATACATCAAGTACAATAAAAAAATCATAATAGCAAAAATATGGAGAAGACATCCAAAAAACGTTCATGCATGAATATGATAAAGGCATATGTGGGATGAGATCAAACAAACAGCACATACCAGCGGGATCGCTTGAGCGGGAAACGCCGCGCAAGTGCAAAGAGGCAAGTTAAAAGGACAAAGGAGAACCATCCCATAATAACGCTTTCGTGATTGACACCTTATATAAACAGAACGAGAATGAAAAGCTACTGTAGATGCCATAAAGGAACTGTGTTTAAATGAGGGGCAATAACAAAAAATTTTTAAAAGCACATATACAAACTGAATAATAGAAAAAGGTCAAATAAAAGCACGGGTAGGATCGCAATCCAAAGAAAATATATATAGAGAGAGACATTTCGAAACTTTAAGGGGCAACGTGAAGACAAAAAACTCTATAAAAGGCAAAAAAACTCTAAAACAGCGAACTAAAAATAAAAATAAAAATAAAAGGGTGACAAAGTGACCCTAATCTGTGAGAAATACAGGAGAAGAAACCATTGGAGAGCTACACTTGCACGTAGTAGGCCATAAACAACGGGTGCAGTTAAACAAATCATACTTAGCGAAAATATGAAAAAGGAACAAAGAACATTCAAAACAAAATCGTGCATGCATAAATATGATAAAGGCATATGCAGGATAAAATAAAATCAAACAAGCAGCACATACCAGCAGGATCGCTTGAGCGGAAAAAACCACGCAAGTGTAAGGAGGCAAACTAAAAGGGCAAAGGGAGACCCTCCCATGAGAGCGTCATCGTGATTGGCACCTAATAGAAACGGAATGAGAATAAAGGACTATTGTAGATGCCATAAGAGACTGAATATAAACACAGGGAGCAATAACCAAATCTTTAAAAAAAACACATTCAATCAGAGTAGTAGAAGAAAATATAGCCCAACAAAAAGATCAAAACCGCAGGTAGGATCGTGATCCAAGGAGGATAAATAAACATATCAAAACTATTAGGGGCAAAGTAAATACAAAACAAACTATAAAAGGCAAAAACAAACTTCAAAAGCAACAAATTAATATAATGAGGTATCACAGTGACCCTAATCTATGAAGAGTACAGGAGAAGGAACCAATGGAAAGCTACACCTGCACGTAATAGCGCAAACCTTAACAGCAAAGGAGCAAAAACGGGGGAAACCTAAAATTGAATAGTACCTACATGTATACAATAAATATTGGGTTATCCATATAAAATATAAATAAAAGAATGTAAAAAATAGATAAATAAATAAATAGATAAATAAGAACACCTTTTCATCACTTCTCTGTGTTTGCTCGACTGTTTCTCCTGCGGAAGACTTTCTTCTTTTCCCTTTACCGTTTAATCTCTACAAACACGCCTTAAACTGCTAGAGATGGACTCTCACCAAGTACATAAAACCCCAAACTAACATTGCAGATCCCCAAAGGATGCATAATAACGCTGAGCAACAAATGTATGTGTGTTTCGTGCCTATGGTCTATAAGTGCATGCATTCTGCTGCTCTGCACTACAATTCCCCTCTTATCTCTCCCTACACTTCTCCCCATGAACTCCACTCTTCTGTCAGATTGCTTCTATCTGTGCCATTCTCTTCTACTGCCAAATCCAGACATCACTCCTTGCACCTTGCAGCTCCTTATGCCTGGAACAAACTACCTGCATCTGTACATCAGGCTTCATACCTGGCTCCGCTTAAATCAATGTCACTGCTGGATAAGATCCGTCTAAGCTCCCTTGTGTTTCCTGACCATTTTCCCTGGATGTATCCTGTCCACAGCTGCTGTGTTGGCTGTTCTGACCAGACTGTAAGCTCCGCTGAACAGGAACCATCTGTTATGTGTGTCTGTGCAGCACTGTATATGCCTTGTAGCGCTATACAACTGGTTGGTAGTAGTTGTAATTGTGGTAAGGCCTTCTGGCTATGGCATCTGAGGCCCACCTATCTGGGTACTGGCATTTCTCACAGCAGCCACACCTGTCCGATTGTGGCATACGTCCGTTTGTATACATCAGCTACATGTGGGACCCTCCCACAGCCAGATTTGTGGCACTGCTCCCCTGGTCATGGCTCTGTCAGCATGGGAGGAGAGATTCCTGTGCCATCACACCAAGTAGCCAGACTCCAGATATATCATCACTCTCACAGCTCTCATTGATCCTGGTCTGGGTAGGAATATAGGCCACTTGGGACAATCTGGGGATGCTGGCACCACATCAGTTGTATCTCCTTGTGCCAGGCTCAGCGGATGTATGGCTGCCCTATCACACTGCCAACAATATCTGATCTACATAGAGTACCCTATGTACAATAATCCAGAAGGAAACAACATAGATTTCCTATTACTAAATGTCAAAACATATCCCTTTCAATAATAGGGGCCCTCAGAATAAGGGCATTCTGAAGTGCAAACAAACAGCACTGATTCTCACCACCACCAAAAAGTTGTCTAATAGACAATATTTTGGTGGTGGTGAGAAGTGAGGAGGAATGTGACAGATTCTATCTAACATTTTTGATGTCTTGGACATCTGCACCTTGCCCACTCACAATCTTAAATGACAGAGGTGTAAGGCAGGGGTCTCCAAATCCAGCCCTGGAGGAACACAAACCAGTCAGGTTGGCAGGATATCTCTAATGCATATATATCTCATGCATATTCATTAGGGATATCCCGAAAACCTGACTGGTCTGCGGCCCTCCAGGACCGGAGTTGCCCACCCCTGACCTAGGCAATGCCCTGTACCAGTACGTGGTGTGCAGTGCAACATAAAAGGTCTGGCTGAGGAAAGGTACAGGTAGCTCCAAGGACTACTGTGCATCTGTGGCAACAGTGTGGTGCAGTACACACAGCCAGTGTGTCCAGAAACAGAGGGTCACAGGTTCATGTCCCATTGTAGGCACCTGCAGAGTATGTCCCTATATTTTACCCTACAATGCTGATACAACAGCAACATGTGCAAAGCCCAAAGCAGCGGTGAACAGGGGTACAAACACCCACTCACACAGGCTCCACAATCCAAAGCCACAGGGAGAATCAGGCTGTTGGCCCTAGCATGGAGCTGCAGTTATCACCAGAACACTACTATTACCTCCTGCACAGTTTAGCAATGTCAGCACCGTGATCAGGACCAGTGTGGCGGGCAGGGTTGCCAACCACCCCTATCTTTGCACAATGCTGCAAAAGGAATGTGTGTGTGTATGTCTATCCATTGTTCTGTGGCTGCCCACACCTCACTGGGCCCACAGTGTCCCACTGTTACCAGAGTTAGCCTGAATATGTGCATAATGAGGAGCAAGGTATTGTGGGTATGGCCCAGACAGGGCAGATTGGCCAGGATGCATCTTTACAGGGTGTGGGGCAATAGCTGGGACACTGTAGTTCCCGACCACCGCCTGCATGGACAGGGTGGCCACAGCATGTCATGCTGGGAGGACACTCACTCTGACTGAGCAGTGACCATGGCATGTCTAGGTTCCCACATAGCACTCTACACTACTTGCTTCCAGTGATCCCTCTATGCTCCCAGTGCTAGGTTCTAATCACTGAACTACTTGCTTGGTGTACATAGCTCCTTTGTGAGCATACACTATGGATTAGGTAGTGGGCTGTCTGTAGTTAGTCTGTACATGGTTAGTGCACCTTGTAGGGTGCTGTAGGTGGAGTCTAACTGTGCTGTCTGCTGTTGAAGGCAGAGCATTGTGTAAGGCAGTTGAGGTTTTCCAGACCCAACCCCAGCATTGCTGCTGGTCTGCCACAGTTCTAGTCACAGGTATGGCTCTGGCCCACCAACCCTGGAAAGCTGTCTTATACCAGCAGGGTCAAAGTTGTTTCACTGGGGCTCAGGCACCTGTTCCTTACCTACAAAACAGGTGATTGTGGGCGCTTTGGGGTATATAGTGTATACCACTGTGATCTGTACAGGCACTACTACACAAACCTCATGCAAGTCTAGAAACCTCTTTTCCCTGAAAACATGTGCCCATGTCAGCCAGACCCTAACACTGGGTATGTACTAATCTGGGTGGTGTCTGGTCCCAGAGGGCAACATGTGATGGCACAATACAGTTGGACACCAAATTACCTTCAGAGGCACTGCAAGGAACACCTGTCACACACTGTTAGTGATGGGGATGTATAGCAGGACCTATCTCTAGCACCACATGTACTGCGAACCTAGTGCTGGGCACCCATCCTATTCCTCAGGGTGAACACAGAACCTGCACAATGGCATGGTCTGTAGCTACTCTGTGCCAGTATCACGCACTGTCAGTTCGTCTTTCCAAGCTGATGTACCGGAGAGGTGCAGACCCCATTTGGTGATCAGCTGTAGACAGCTATTCAGCATGTGTATTTCATCATGGGTACTGGTGGGGTTACCTTATCCGGGCACTCAGAGCAGACAGTTTGTGTGGTGACCTGCAGTCCTTCTGTACCCAGCCATTGCTGTGAGATATGCCATGGAGTTATAGCTTACTGGTTAGTACAATGCCGTCCTCGGCAGTGTTCAAGGGTTCAATTCCTCATTGTTCCCGCTTTTCATGCCTGTCCTACTCAAATAGTTTGCATGCCTGTAACAGTCATATTTTTGCAGATCTGTGCTGCCAGCCCATAATACCCTCGCCACAGTTGCCAACATTCCTTCGGTCCGTCTATCTGCGTCTGTCAGCTGTGTAGAGTCATGTCTGCCTGTGCAGGCTGCCACCCCATGTCCTGCACTGCTACCCTTTCCTGCATTGTGCCTCTTCGTGCTTGCCTTGCCTGTGCCTGATCTGCATGGCACCACCACTCCTCTGTCCACCCATCATTGTAACTATCCTGCCACCTCCGCCTCCACTGGGGGACACCTATTCCCATCATCTGCCACCCACTGTCTTTCCAGTACTTTACATTGCCAACACCCTGTGCTGTGTGGCACAGTTGCCCCCAACATGCTTGTCAACAGTACTGGCAGCCGCATGGGATGCCCACAGATATGGCAGGTCCAGCAGCTCCCAGCTCTCCCTCCTTCACTCACCTGTTCATTGCCTTTCCTCGCTGCTCTATCTAGTGTTAGGGCTACATCTGTTTCTATGCCTCACAGGTCATGCATATCATCCTGAAGCACCTTGCAGCCCTTAGGGCACACTAACCTAGGGCACCGTAACCTTGTTAGGCCACCTTAACCTATGGTTCCATAACCAGGGTGCCTTCTAAGGTGCCTTGTCCAGGGGTGCCTAATATGGCGCTTAGTCTAAGGAGCCCTATAGGGCACCTTACAAAGCGCCTCATGAGGCACCTTATAAGGCACATTATAAGACGCCTAACAAGGCATCTTATAAGGCACATTACAAGGCACCTTATAAGGCACATTACAAGGCACCTTATAAGGCCCGCCACACTGGTCCTAATCACAGTGCCGACATTGCCAGACTGTGCAGGAGGTAGTGGTAGTGCTCTGGTGGTGACTGTGGCTCCGTGCTGGGGCCAACAGCCTGACTCTGCATGGAGCTTTGGATAGTGGTGCCTGTGTGAGTGGGTGTTTGCACCCCTGTTGGCCTCTGCTTTGGGGATTGCACATGTTGATATTGTATCTCCATTGTAGGGTAAAATATAAGGACATGCTCTGCAGGATCCACAGCTGGGACCTGAACCTGCAACTCTCTGCTCCAAGATACGCTGGCTGTGTATACTGCACCATGCTGTTGCCACAGAAGCACAGTAGTCCCTGGGGCTACCTTTACTTCACCTCAGCCAGACCTTTTCTGTTGCACTGCAGTCCACGTACTGGTACAGGGCATGGCCTGGGTGCACTGCAGGCAGGTGCCACTGCCCCCTCCAGAACCAGCAAACGCCCCCCCTGCCATGCTGCCTGGCCATATGCTGTCAGTGCTGGTAGTGCGTAGTCTCAGGCCATCCACTGTGCAGGTAGGCAGTCGTCTAGAGAGCAGGGTCTGGGGTGGGGAGGCATACATGGACATCCCCCCATCCCCCCATCACTGCCTACCAATATTATGTCCCTTCCACATGGGGTAGGGATGGCTGGGGGGATGTCAGGTCATTGCCCTAGCAACTATTGGCTAGGGTGCACCAGGTAGATGTAGGTGGATTGTGTTTACCTTGGTCAGCTGCTGTCTTGCAGATTTCCAGTTTCTATGTTCCTATGTGCCACCTGGGCGACAGCCTAGTCCACCCTGTGCCCCAGCTGCCCCCACTACATGTCATGCCTGCAGCCCCCTGTGCCCCATTTGCACCATCGCCATAGTGGCCTTTCATACTTGGGCACTATGCTGTTGCTGCACATGGATCACTACTATCACGGTTCTTGGGCTCCCTGCCTATGTTGTACATTGCTGACGCTAAAATAGTTTCACCCTCCTGCATATCTGCATCTAACGACAGGTTTTCAGTCCCGGTAATGTTCAGCCCTTCAGTACCCCGTGTTAGTGTTGCGGGAGCTTCTCCCCGCCTACTCCCCACCCACTGACCCCTTCTCTCCGCCCCCTGCGGGACTTACCATGGACGGTGAAGTTAGCGTGTGTTAGGTGCCCTTAACATCCATTAACGTTACCTAATGCAAGATAACATTACCTAACGCATGTTAATGTCACCGCTGCTACGTTAGCGCGGTTTAGTAAACATACCCCTCAATGTGCGGTAACAGGACAGGAGGTGGTAAGGTGTCAAGCATGCAACTTAATGCAGGAAAGCCACTGAAATGCTGAAAGGGAGGCAGGGAAGCCATTGGAGAAGGTATGGATGCAAGGACAGATGGTAGCTGATGGAGCTGATTTACCTGATGCCTGGCTATGTGGAAGTATGTGTGATGAGCATGTGCAACTTAACAGCAGGCCTGTGCTGTTGACTACATGAGATAGGCGTCTGCCTAGTGATGCTGGTCAGTGTGGGTGTTGGCAACATCATGGATGGTCGTTGGCGGCAGCAGAGTCAGTGGAGGGGTTGCAGCAAGGGGGGGGGGGCGGGGGGTTGTGACAGGTGTGCATTCCTAGGTGCTCCTGAAAGCCAACATTGTGCCATAAGTTATATTACAGTGTCTGTGAGATGTGGGCATGTATCCAGAAGTACTGTCAGTATGTGGCATTTCATAGGCCAGGACAGTGTCTGTGTGGAGGCAGTATGTTCCAGATGTAGGCAGGAAAGTGAGGATTGTCCGTGAGTGCTCATGTGGAGCAGTCACAGGAGAGGTGTGCATGATATGGCTAACTGCTGCCAATGACCCTTGATGGCCATGGTGGGGCAGCTTACTGGCAAATACATGAATCCCCCTGATGGCCAAATGGTGGGTGCAGGGCTGTGCCATGGATTTTCCAAGCAGAGAGTTTGCAATGTGTGTGATGGGTGGATGTATGGGATCTTACTGGCCAAAAGCATTTGGGGTGTGTGATCTGAACGTAGCAATGCCACGGAGCACATGAAATGCCATTTGTGTGGGTGGGACTGGTGCTTCAGCCTGTGCAACTGAAGGACAATGCGCCCGACAGAGTGGCATGATAGAAAAGGAGAAGTTGAACCCATTTGCCCCATATGGAGCAAGTAATGATGGCAGGGTATGACTATGCAACGAGTGTTATGTGCCTGAATGTATGAAATATATTGTCTTTACATAAGGATGGGAGGTCACAATGATGCCACAATAGAAAATGTATCCATACCAGTTGACCCAGACCCCTGCTGTGTATACATCACTGACCCGCTGCAATGGGCTGTGGCAGAGCCACTAAAGTTATGCTCTCAGATGTCCATGATGGGGAATGTCATGTCGGGCTACCCAATGCATAGGCTACACCTCCACACAGCTCTGCACAAAAGTATAGAGCCTGCAGGTCTCTGATCAAAATGTTTGCTGTGTGTGCTAGTATAGATTGGGCCCTCCACTACCCATGAGGCACTGCATATGCAAAACAGCAGTCTGCAGCTACTGAACCAATCGAGAATGCACTGATCCAGCACATCAGCTCAGTAAGACGCACTGACTGCATGTGCTGTATACACATAACAACTGCAAACTGTGCTGCAGAGCAGTTTTAGCTGTCACCCTGAAGGTAAGGATGGGTGCCCAGCACCTGGTCCACTGAACCTGCACTGTTAGAGATGTTCTCTGCTGGCTAGTGTGTGGTGGGTGTTGTCTGTGGTATATTTGTTTTTAGCCTTGTTTCTTGTAAGTGACAGCACCAGCTCAGCCTGTGTGCTGCCCATTTTGGACACTAGCCTGTCCCAATTGCTGTGCAGGTTGGTGCCCAGTGTCAATATGCTGATGGCATGGACAGCTACTGCAGTGGGGACATTAGGCTGGTATGGGGCTATTGCTACTGTCCTCCCACATCCATAATGAGTAGTCCATGATCTACTGCTGCCACAACCATTGAGGACCAACAGTTGTCCACAGCACATGCAGTAAAACTGCCCCTGCTGCTCTTCACTGGGTTGTGTCAGCCATGCACAAATCAACTACAGCTGGCCAGCAGGTACAGCATGTGCTTAGGGCAACCCTAAGCACTCTGTTTTCAGATACCCAGCATTTTGCTCAGTGATTGGCATCCCAGACAGAGATTGCATCCCAAATTACTGGAACCAGGTGTTATAATATCTCTATGTGGTACATATCTGTGTCTTGGTCACTTTTTGATCATAGTGAGAGTGACATCTCAGCTTGACATGCTGTGGCCACCCAGGCAATGCACGTGGCAGACAGGCACAATGACATCTCAGCCATTGACCCTACTGTTGTGGCAGATACATCCAGGCCAATCTGTGCTGTTTCAGGCAATACCCACAATCCTCAGCCTCGCGTTATTCACATTTTTAAACAAAGACTGGGAACAACTTGGACAATGTGAGCCAAAGTGAAGTGCAGAAAGACACAGGACAAGGGGGAGCCATATACATGCACGCGCATACACTCTCATTGGCACACTTTGCAAAAGTGAGATAGTTGGCATTCCTTCCTGCCACTCCTGTCTCCATGTCAGCTCAAGGATTGATAATGTGTGCACTGTGTGAAGGTGCTATTAGCATGCCTTGGCCTCACCACACGTTGTTACCGCCCTCTCAGTATGCTATTAGCCTCCAACCAGCTATGGATATTGGAGCCTGTCTGTTCTGCTGGTGGGTGTTTCCACCCTTGCTGGTCACCTCCTTGGGGGTTGCACATGCTGGAGTTGTACCTGCACTGTTAGCTAAACCTTGTCCACAGGAACATGCAATACAGAAACCCCCAGTGGGGACCTGAACCTGAACCCCTCCACACATATACACACCAACCATGTGTGTTGCACCAGTTCTGCTATATGGGGATAATAGCCCCTTTTTTCTAACATGCTCCCCTTCAGCAGGTCCCCATCAGTGTGTGATAGATAGTTCCGGCAGACACACCTAGGATACATCTGTGTCCCTCTGTATTTCTCAGTCATGTCTAGCCCTCATGGGCTATGATGCACCCAGAATAGTGCATATTTTGTGTTGGTGCCATGGTGATGTGGGTGAAGGGGGGGTGTTTGGACCCATAGGCAGAGTATGTACCACCACACAACCCACCCTCTGGTGCTCAGGGTGGGAAACAGGATCACCCACCAATAGATCCACCTCCCTGCAATGGTAGCAGTAGAGGAAATCATCCACCTCCATCCTGCTGGGGAACAGGCACCCTACAGGGCAGGCAATGCAGATCTGTACCCATCCACACAGCAATAGCAGACAGACAGTAGGCCTGGAAATGGCCAGCTGCCCCTCACCACTATCTGACATTCTCCAGCAGCAAGCCTCCAGCCGCTGCACCCTGCAAAGTGTTCCAGCCAGACACATACTAGCTGCAGGCAGTCTGCTAGCTAGTCCATAGTGCATGTTCCTGGAGGAAATGCATGTACCCAGAACTGGGATGTCAGCATACACACCAAGCAGATAAGTTAGTAAGTGGGTCCCAAAAAAGAACACATAAATATCACATACAAAAAATACTAGATAGCACTATGGGGGAACCTAGCCATGCTGTGGTCACTGCTCAGTCAGGGTGAGAGTGACTTCCCAGCAGGACATGCTGTGGCCACCCTGTCTGTGCAGGTGATGGCTGGCCACTACAATGTCTGAGCCATTGCCCTATGCCATGTACAGATGGATCCAGGCCAGGCCATCCTATCCTGGCTATTCCCACAGTACCTTGTTCCTCATTATGCACATTGGCAGGCCAATACTGGCAACAGTGCAAGCAGTGTGGGCTGTGGAGGGTGTTGGCAGCCACCACACACTGGATAGACAGACACACACTCCCCACACCTATGCCAGCATTGTGCAACTATAGAGGTGTTTGGCAGCCCTGGCCACCACACCAGTCCTGAGCAGAGTGCAGGCATGGCCATGGTAAGCAATACTGTTGGGGGTCACTCCCCAGGGTGGTAAACACTGTCAGACACCAGACCTGAAGCACACTCCACAGACATCAGAAAGGTTGCTATGATGCAGCTCAATCAGCAAATTGTGCTTAACTTA
The DNA here is from genome assembly GCA_033557465.1 of Ichthyophis bannanicus. NCBI lineage: Eukaryota > Metazoa > Chordata > Amphibia > Gymnophiona > Ichthyophiidae > Ichthyophis > Ichthyophis bannanicus. The sequence goes on from CM066035.1 coordinate 614,019,037, forward strand.
GGAATTGCTATCTGCCAGTAATCATAGCAACCTTTTGATAGATGTGCACCATATTCCCAGGTTAGGGTGGCATTGCTAAGTTATGCAAGTGCTAGCATTGGGAGATGCACGAAGGGCCCAAAGTCCTGCCTCTCCAGGAGGCTTTGGATAATGGGGCCTGTGGGTGCAGGTATGTCTGCCCCTGTTGGCTGCTGCTTTACGGCAGAGGTTCCCGACTCCAGTCCTGGTGTGCCAAACACTGTTCGGGTTTTCATGCTGTCCCTCATGAATATGCATGAGATACATCTGCATAACATGGGGGCGGTGCATAGAAATGCAGCACAGGCATCTTCATTAGAAACAGCATGGAACCTGAATGGTGTTTGGCCCTCCAGGACTGCATTTGGGAGACTCTGCTCTAGGTAATGCACATATTTATGGTGTCTGTGCTCTGCAGGGTAATATGTAGGTGTTTTGGGCATGTTTACGAATCTGCAATAAAGGTTCTGTCTGTATTAGCACATTTTAGTAGTGGGTAAAATAAGGGGACTGGGTTGGCAGTAACCATAGCTGGGACTTGAACCTGTGACCTTCTACTTCTGAATACACTGGTTTTGTGCACTGCACCACCATGTTCTCACAGAGTCAGCACGTTCCCTGGTGATACCATGACTGTTCGTCAGACAGGGCCTGTCTGTTGCAGTGCATGGCACCCACCTACACAGGGCTAGGCCACGGTCTGCTCTGGTGACCCTCTGCCACCATGCTGACAGTCCACGCTACCCCCCAGCACTGCCTGCCAATGTTCCGTGCCCTTGGGGGTAGCTTCTGGCTACTATCCCCTGTGACACTGTGTGAAGCACAGTCATGCCCATGTTGGACCTTCAGCAGTTGCTGTCTGGCTGCTCTGCTGTTTCAGCATTCGTATGGGACAGCTAGGCATCACCCTAGTCCGCACTGTGGCCCAGCTGCACCACAGCATGTGCCGCCTGCGGCCCTCTGTATCCCCTTTTCCGGAATCTGTCCAGTTGCCATTCCGACATGTCCGCCCTGCTGTTGCCGCACATGTGCATGCCATAGGACACCTGTCCGATGGAAAGGAAAACCCTGCACAGCGCAATTTCACTGTGGCTCATTCACCTTGTATGGGGACGGCGCATAGATCCTTCCACGATTTATATCTTTTCTATGGAGCTTTCTCGGGGGGGGGGGGTTGATGTTTCCCATTAATACTACTATTGGCCAGCTTGGTTATGTTTTTTTTCCAGTGTGTTCAGGTCATTTTCAATGTTTATGTGCCCTTTTGTTCTGTGCACATGTATCACACTTATCACTTTTTTTAGGTTTCCCTGGCTATGCTGTACATTGCTGACACCTAAATGGTTTCTCTCCCCTGAAATGTGTATTTAACGGCAGGTTTTCAATCGCGTTAGGATTCAGCTCTTCAGATCAGCGCGTTAGTGTGAAAGGAGCCTCTCCCCGCCCACACTCCGCCAAATGACCCCTTCTCTCCGCCCTCTCTTCACCTTCTGCGGTGTTTTACCGCGCCGCGGAACTTTACGATCGTTAACTTACGTTAACGCGCGTTATTGTATCGATCCATCTCATTGCTGGCCTTCCTCTTTTGCGTTGACCTTCTATCTTTCCAAGCATGATTTCTTTCTCTAATCTCTGTCTTCGCATGATGTGTCCAAAGTATGAAAGTCGAAGTTTTGTCATCTGAGCTTCTAAAGCAGGGGTCTCAAACACGCGGCCCGCGGGCCGCAGAGAGAACGTTGTGCAGCCCGCGACAGAGGGAAACAAAAAAGCCTGGCTTCTGCTGCTGCCGTTGCCGCCGTGGCAGCGGCAGAATCGACTGTCAAATTTAAAAAAAAAAAACTGGCTTCTGCTGCTCAAGCAGCAAAATCAGCTGTCCTGCGGCCCCTTCCCCTCTGCCCGTAGATCCCTGAGTGTGTGCTCCATCAGCGGGTGCTTTTCAAGCCGCGAAGAGAGTATTCCCCTCTCGCGAGGCTTGAAAAGTGAATAGTCTTTAGCCGCGCGAGAGGGAAATACTCTCTTCGCGGCTTAAAAAGCACCCGCTGATGAAGCACACTCAGGGCTCTCCGCGCAGAGGGGAAGGGGCCGCGGGACAGCTGATTTTCTGCTGCAGCAGCAGAAGCCAGGTTTTTTTTTTATTTACCTGGGTTGTAGGGGGGGGGTAGGACTGGAAATGGGCTATTGGGGGGGTAGGACTGGAAATGGGCTATTTGCAGGGGGGTTATGACTGGAAATGGGCTATTAGCAGGGGGGGGTTAGGACTGGAAATGGGCTATTGGCTGGGGGGGGTAGAAGTCGAAATGGGCTATAGGGAGGGGGGTTATGACTGGTAATGGGCTATGGGCAGGGGGGGTTATGACTGGAAATGGGCTATTGGCAGGGGGGTTATGACTGGAAATGGGCTATTAGCAGAGGGGGGTTATGACTGGTAATGGGCTATTAGCAGGGGGGGGGTTATGACTGGTAATGGGCTATGGTGGGGGCTAGGACTGGAAATGGGCAGGTGGGGTTTAGGAATGACTGGAGGTGGGCTGATGGGGGGAGTTAGGACTGGTAGTGAGCTATGGAGGGGCTGACTGAAATGGGGTAATGGGGGTTAGGGCTGGAAGTGGGCTATTGGCAGGGGGGGTTATGACTGGTAATGGGCTATGGTGGGGGCTAGGACTGGAAATGGGCAGATGGGGGTTAGGACTGGAGGTGGGCTGATTGGGGGGTTAGGACTGGAGGTGGGCTGATTGGGGGGTTAGGACTGGTAATGGCCTATGAGGGGAGGTAAGACTGAAAATGGGGTGATGGGGGATAAGACTGCAAGTGGGCTATGGGGGGGACTAGGACTGGTAATGGGCTATGGGGGGTAAGACTGAAAATGGGGTGATGGGGGGCAAAACTGGAAGTGCGCTATGGGGAGGTTAGGACTGGTAATGGGCTATGGGGAGGTTAGGACTGGTAATGGGCTGGGGGGGGGTTGCTAGGACTGGAAATGGGCTGAGTGGAAGGGGGGCTTGAACTGCAAATGGCTGATGGGGAGGGGGCTTGGAATGGAAATGGGCTGTGAGGGGAGGGAGCTAGAATTGGAAATGGGCTGATGGGGGGCTAGGATTGGAAATGGGCTGATGGTGAGGCTAGGATAGGACTGGAAATGGACTGATGCAGGGACTAGAAGGGAGCGGATGCTGGGTGGGGCTGGAACTAGAAGGGAGCTGATGTTGGGGGAAGATTAGAATGGGATGGAGCTGGGAAAGTGAAATGGAGAGGGGAAAAATATTTTGTCTGGGAGAGAAGACAAATCTACAATTGGCCAGGTATTGGGAGAGTAAGTGGGGATTGAGTATGGAGGGGTAAAATTTGAGTGGATGAAATAGGAATGAGGAAAGAGAAAAAGGAGAAAGATTAGTATGTTAAAGCAGATGTAGAGAGAGAATGGAAAAAAAACTAGGAGAGAGAAGAAAGGGCAAATGGACAGCAGATGATGGAGAGTTAGCAGAAGACATGAAGAAACCAGAAGAAAGTGGCTGGAACAATTGCAACTGAAAAAAGTGCACAAAAGGTAGAAAAATATCTCTTTATTTTGAATTTATTAACTGGAATATGTCAGCTCTGGGAAATGTGCATCATTAATGTTTGCGCTTTGTTTAGTACAAGAGGAAATTAATTTATAGTTTTATTTCTACAGTGTTGTTGTACATTCCAAGTTTGGCTTTTGGGGTTCCCAGTTTAATTATTGTCTTCCTGTTTCTAAATCTTTTAGTCTTTCTTTATCCATACTCATTAAAGAGGCATGTTTACTAAATGTTAGTGTATGGTAACATTATGCAAATATTTATGCAAATGAGGCCCCTTATGCAAATGAGGCCCCACGTCTTATGCGGCCCCCGGGTTACTTTACAAGTCCTCATTTGGCCCTCAAAGCAATTTGAGTTTGAGACCCCTGTTCTAAAGAAAGCTTAGGTTGGATCTCCTCTAGCACTGACTGGTTTGTTCTTCGGGCAGTCCATGGTATACGCAGTATTCACCACCAGCACCATAATTCAAAGGCATCAATTTTCTTCTTGTCTATCTTTTTCACTGTCCAGCTTTCACATCCATATGATGTTATTGAAAATACTATGGCTTGAACAAGTCAAATCTTTGTATGGAAAGAGACATCTCTGCTCTTGAGAATCTTGTCTAGGTCTTTCATAGCCATTCTGCCAAGAGCAATGCGTCGTATGATTTCTTGACTGTTTGTTGCTTCTTTATTGATAGTTGATCCGAGTAGATTAAAGTTATTCATGATTTCAATTTCTTCTCCTTCAATGATGAACTTGTTGATTTTACCAGTTGTCATGATCTTTGTCTTCTTTACATTAAGGTGCAGGCCCATTTTGAGACTATGTTCTTTGATTGTGAGAAGCAAATGTTTCAGATCATCTTCACTGGAGATATGATACAGATGTTTAAATACCTCCATGGCATAAATGCACAGGAGGAGAGCCTCTTTCAATTGAAAGCTCTGCAACGAGGGGGCATAGGATGAAGGAGAAAGGGGATGGACTGAGGAGTAATATGTGGAAATATTTCTTTACAGAAAGAGTGATAGATGCATGGAATAGTCTCCCAGTGGAGATAATAGAGACAAAAATATTATGGGTGTCATGAGTCTTGTTTAGAGGGGATGTATGTCCAGGTTTGATGTATATCCCTGCTAAATGTCTGGGGCCGATTATCACTGCAGAGCTCCCTGCACATTTAGAGGATAGGTGCGGGGAGCTCTGTACGGGGGCGGGTAGAGGGAGGGCCAGAGGAGGAGTGAGGGCGGGCCGTGGGTGGGGTGCTCAACCTGGATGTACAAGGGCCAATTCTGGCACTGGCCCTATACGTCTGGGTGCCGTGGATTAGACGGGGAACTTATTCCACTTCAAGAAATCAGGCTTACCATCTCTGCAGTGGATTGGGGCACTTGCATGGCATCCCAGTGCCATGGCAACAGGATGCCACGGCACCGGGGCTCCATGCAGGCGCTGCAGCCGGGTTAGATGGGGAGTTGGCTGGATGTCTGGGCCCTCGGAACTGGTCATGGCCTGCCCGTCCAGGTCCTCTGCACCTGATTCAGATCCCGTAGGGACGTCTAGCCCCTGTAGGTTCAGAATCGGGTGCAAATCCGGCATGTCCAGATTTTCTGGATGTCCGGATGGGTCAGACTGGCCCTGACCTGAAATGGTCTCCACCTGAATTCAGGAAAGCATAGGACACACACTGAAGATCTCTAAAGGAAAAAATGGGACTATAGTAGTTTATATGTTGTAGTTGTTGTTATGGAAGGACAGACTAGATGGGCCTTGTGGTCTTTTTCTGTCATCATGTTTCTATGTTTCTATATGGAAGGGCACTCTACAGTAGATAGGCTATATGGTCCTTTTCTAACACCATGGGGTATGTTTACTAAACTGCGTTAGTGCAAATCGTGTTAGGAGCCGCGTTAGTGAAAAGAAAGCCAAAAAAGGACATGGGCGGGACATCGTAACGACTAACGCGCGTTCCAAAAACTAACGAGTGTTACAGGGCGCCGTGACGCGTTACTGCGCGTTAATCATATGAAGGCGTACAGACACAAATCATTGAAACAGAGCTGTAGCACAATGGTTAGTGTACTCACCGCTGTTACAGGCAGCATGGGTTCGAGTCCCCAGTGTGCCTAACGCAGAATGCTGTCCCAGGCAGCACCCTGCACATTACATAGGGAATGAGGAGGCATGTTTTTCTTTACGTTCAGTAGTTGTTAGTGAAACACACTCTCGCAGTGCGCATAGCCATGTACGTTGGTACGTGCTTGGCTGCGTGCGTTGTTACGGGCGTAGCCCCGTGCGTAGGTATGTGCGTTGGTACGTGCGTACAATCGTGCGTGGGTACGTGTGTTTTTACCAGCGTGGGCACCCTATAATACAGACACTTTAGGGTGTCTTGCACCTATGCACTATGCTAACAGATGTACGTGTGATGGCCTATGGTTTATCAGAGCCTGAGAGCAGGTGCTGGATCTTCCCAGGGTTGGATTGTGCCAGTCACACCCATGATGCACTGCACATGCAAATCAGCTGTCCACAGATACACACCATGGGGAATGCACCCCCACAGCACCTCGGCATGGTAGGGGGAAGTGACCATGTGCACCCCCACAGCACCTCGGCCTGGTAGGGGGTACTGACCGTGTGTTGTACTGGCACAGAGTAGCTACACACCGTCACATTGTGCGGGTACTGTGCTCACCCTGAGGGTGCAGTGAGGCGCCCAGCACCAGGTCCACAGCACTGGCCATGGCGCAGGTCCAAAGCAGTGTTAATGTGCGAGATAGGTAGTTTCTGCACAAACACCTTGCAGTCAGGTGTAGCCCCCATGGACCCCTAGGTGGCCCATGTTTACCCCCCCCCACCACGTGCTAAGGGTGGCAAACAGGGTCTCCTAACAATAGATCTACCTTCTACCTCCCTGCAAAGGTGGCAGTAGAGAGGAACATCTACCCTAGTACTGGTGAGGAATAGACACCCCACAAGGCAGGCACTGCAGCTCTGTAAGCAGACAGACATCAGGCCTGGATATGGTAAGCTGCACCCCACCACTATCTGATATACTCCTGCAACAAGCCATCAGCCACTGCACTCTGCAAGCCACTCCATCAAGACACATACCAGCTGCAAACAGTCTGCTAGTTAGTCCATAATGCATGCACCCAGAACTGGGGTGTCAGCATACACAGCAAGCAGATAAATCAGTGACTGGGCCCCAAAAAGAAACCCATATCTATCACATAAGAAAAATACTATATAGCACTATGGGGGTGCCTAGCCATGCTGTGGTCACTGCACAGTCAGGGTGAGAATGATCTCTCAGCAGGACATACTGAGGTCACCCTGTCTGTGTAGGTGGTGGCCGGGCACTAAAATGTCCCAGTCACTGCCCTATGCCCTGTGCAGATGCACCCTGGCCAGGCCACCCTGTCCGGCCTATACCCATGGTACCTTGCTCCTCATTATGCACATTGGCAGCTCAATACTGGCAACATTGCTGGCAGTGTGGGCTGTGGAAGGTGTTTGCAGCCACCACACACTGGATAGACAGACAGACACCCCCACACCTATGCCAGCATTGTGCAACTATAGAGGTGTTCAGCAGCCATACCCACCACACCAGTCCTGGGCACAGTTCAGGCATGGATATTGTACGCAAGACTGTTGGGGGTCACTCCCCATGGTGGTACGCACTGTCAGAGACCAGACCTGCAGCACACACCACAGACAGCAGAATGATTGTTATGGTGGAGCTCACTGAGCAAACTGTGCTTAATGTAGGAATTGATATCTGCCAGTTATCACAGGAAACGTTTGATAGCTGTGTACCATATACCCAGGTGTAGGGTGGCATTGCTAAGGTATGCAACTGCTAGTATTGGGAGATACAGGCAGGGCCCAATGTCCTGCTTCTCCAGGAGGCATTGGCCAATGGGGCCTGTGGGTGTGTCTGGCCCTGTTGGCTGCTGCTTTACGGCAGAGTTCCCCAACTCCAGTCCTGGTGTTCTAAACCTGTTCGGGTTTTCATGCTGTCCCTCATAAATATGCATGAGCTACATCTGCATACCATGGGGGTGGTGCATAGATATGCAGCACAGGCATCTTTATTAGAGGCAGCATGGAACCTGAATGGTCTAGGACCCTACAGGACTGCAATTGCGAGACTCTGCTCTGGGTAATGCGCCTGTTTCTGATGTCTGTGTTTGGTGTGGTATAATATAGCCGTATTAACCATGCGTATGTTCTCTGCAATAAAGAGGTGTCTTTCCTATCACTGTTTAGTGGTGGGTAAAACTATGGGGACTGGGTTGGCAGGAGCCCCAGGTGGGATTTGAACCTGTGATCCTCTGGTCTTACAGGCACTGGCTGTGTCTGTTGTACCACACTGTGGCCACAGAGATGGTGCAGTCCCTGGAGTTAGTTAAAGCGGCCTGACGAGTCAGAAACCCTGCTCTGCACAGGTTTACTGTGGGTTCATTTACCTTGTATGGAGACAAAGGTGCACATAAACCTCAAAACAGACCTCAAAAAAAGGGGCAAACACCCATAACCAAGCTGGGCAACAATGATATCATTGGGCAACATTACACACCACTCCCAGGAAAGCTCCATCACAATGAAATGATCTTTGAAAGGGTCTACGGAGCGTAGACCCTTCCAAACATCATTTCTTTCTTTGGTGCTTTCCAGGGAGTGTTGTTCATTGTTGCCCATTGCTATCACTGTTTCCCAGCTGAATTGTGCTTTTTACAATGTTTCTTGTGGTCATTCTTAAGGTTTTATGTGAACTTTTGGTCTTTGCACATGTATCACACTGCTCACGTTTTGTAGGTTTCCCCGGTTTTGCTGTACATTGCTGACGGAAATGGTTTCTCTTCCTTTTAATATGCCTTTAACGACAGGTTTTCATTCGCGTTGGAATTGAGCTCAGAAATTCAGCGTGTTAGTATGAGGGGAGCCTCTCCCCGCCCACTCTCCGCCCATTGAGCCCTTCTCTCCGCCCACTCTCCACCTTCTGCGCTGTTTTAACGCGCCGCGGAGGTTTACGATCGTTAACTGCGGTTAACGCGCGTAAAGTACGTTTAACGATCGTTAGCACGTCAGAACGCGCGTTCGGACGTGTGAACGATCGTTAAACGTACTTTAAGCGCGTTAATCACGATTACCGCACTTTAGTAAACATCCCCCCATGTTTCAATGTTTCTATCTCTGTGGACAGAAATTCCATCTTCTCTTTTAAAGGTGATCCATAATACTTCCTCATTTCCTCAAGCTCTCTGCATTGCAGTCACCTTAATACTGGTTTTCACATACAGGGCTGGCAGAACATGTGGAAGAATAAGTGAGAAAAGATAAGAGAGTATGCCCGTGAATAGGGATTTATATACTAGAACTGCAACTTTATTTTGTATTCGGAACTGTATAGGGAGCCAATGATACTGCATAAGAAGAGGTGTAATGTGATCAGATTTCGATGCCTTAGCTAGAATACGCACAACAGTATTTTGAACTGTTTGAAGATGTTTGAGAAGATAATGAGGAAGATCAGAATTAACAATATTACAATAGTCAAAATGTGATGTAACAAAGATGTGAATAAGCATGTGTAACAAAGGAATATCCAGAAAAGAGTGCAAAAGACCAACGTTTACGAAGGGTGAAGAAAACACCAAAAACAAACTGAGAGACCTGTTTCTGAAAAGATAATTCAGAATCTAAAATGATTCCCAGATAATGAAAAGGATCTCTCAATGTGATTGAAACACCATTAATAAAGAGTGAAATATTAGGAGCAAAAGTAGTCCCTGTAAACCCAGTAGCAGTGGTTTTTGATAAGTTCTACTCGAGTTTAAAAGTCTGTAGCCATCGATCAACGTCAGATAAACAGGGATTTAATGAAAGGTCAGGTAAGCTATAGATAGCAGAAGCAAGCAATAAAATATCATCTGCATAACAATGCACAACAATGTCATGTTCCTGAGTAACTGTAAACAAGACACTCAAAAAGATATTCAATAAAAGAGGGGCCAAGACAGAGCCTTAAGGCACTTCACAAACTAAATTGTGAGACTTAGATGATGCAGAACCAACAATAACTGAAAAAGCACAATGAGACAAAAATGATAAAAACCAATCTAGAATATTTCCACATTAACCAATCTGCTGTAAACGAATAATAATAAATAATGAATGATCTACAAGATCAAATGCAGCAGCAAGGTTCGATGATACTGCAATGACAATCTGACCTCCACCCAAAGAGCTATGAATATCAATTAACATGGCAGTCAATTAACAGAAGCCAGATTGTTGAGGGTGCAAAACTTTAGTGCTTTCAGTATGCTGCCAGAGCTGAGAGAAAACCATTTTCACAGTAAGTTGTGCAAGAAAAGAAAGATTTGAAACTGGACAATAATGTGCCAGAACTTGAGGATCAAAATTAGCTTTTTTCAATATAGATCAAATCCAGAGCCAGTGCATGGAGATAAGGCGCCCTAGAAGAGCCTCATCCTGTGCACCCCCTTGTGGCGCACATTGCCACCATTGCCACCCCTCTCTGGGATGTGTAGCAGTGGCAATGGCTGCAAACAGCCCTGCAGTACCTACTTTGAAACTTCAGTGCAACGGGGCTGTTTGCTTTCCCCCGCCCTCCGATGTCTGAGGCTGACAGGAAATCATCATTAAGCAGTTCAAGGGGGTAGAAGCAAACTGCCCTGCAACCTGGATGTTTCAAGGTAGGTGCTACAGGGCTGTTTGTGGCCATTCCCACTGCTGCAGGTATCGAGAAGGGCATCAGGGGCGGGAATGGATCCCCCAGAGGGCCGGCGCTCTAGGCAACTGCCTAGTTCACCTAATGGTAGTGACATCACTGGTTGACTCATGGCATATTTCCAGGTGGTAGGTACTAAATCACTTGAGAGACTGTGTTGTACATAAGGAAGAAGAAGATAAAACAGAGCTGCAAATACCACTTAGCACAGGATCCAGTTGACAGGTTGTTTTGCGAATGGAAGCTACCGTATGCAACAAAACCATCAGAGATGGTAGAGAAAATTATGTCCAAGAGTATTGCAAAGAAGAATCACAAGGAGCAGAGTTAAAGATTAGTGGAGAAAAGGGACTATCTAAAAGCTGGATGAGAAATGATTGTTGTAAGTCAGTGACTTTTTTTATCAAAAATATCCATCAGGACATCCGCTGGATTTCATTACCAATCTGCAAAATCATTAAAGTTGGTACAGCTTAACCAGATTAAAATGTTCCTTTGGACAATTAGCTGCTGTACTAGTTTTCTTTGCATAATAATCCCTTTTGGATAGGCTTACCTTGGACTGATAGAAACAACAGGCCTGTTTATAATGTTTGCACCAATTTATGCTTTCTTCAAGAACTTTCTCCCCTTCTGGTTTGTCGCTTCAATAAGTGCAACCTGGCATAGTACCAGGAAAGTGCCAGTTTGTGTGTATTGTTCAAAGATCGAGTGGTACTGTTGTTGTAGTTAAGTGCCGTCGAGTCGGTGTCAATTTATCGCGACCCTCTGGATAGTTGTCCTAAATTGTGTTCGGTCTTCAGTCAGGCAGCTCATTGTTGACAGACTGTCACCTGTAGCTGCTGTTATTGCATTGACCCATCTCACTGCTGGCCTTCCTCTTTTATGGTGACCTTCTATCTTGCCAAGCATGATGTCTTCCTCTATTGATCTCTCTCTTCACATGATGTGTCCAAAGTATGAAAGTTGAAGTCTTGTTAACTGAGCTTCTAAAGAAAGCTTAGCTTTAATCTCCTCTGTACTGACTGGTTTGTTCTTTGGACAGTCCATTGTATACGCAGTATTCGCTGCCAGCACCATAATTCAGAAGCATCAATTTTCTCCCTGTCTATCTTTTTCACTGTCCAGCTTTCACATCCATATGATGTTATTTAAAATACCATGGCTTGAACGAGTCAAATCTTTGTATGGAGAGAGACATCTCTGCTCTTGAGAATCTTGTCTAGGTCTTTCATAGCCATTCTGCCAAGAGCAATGCATCGTCAGATTTCTTGACTGCTTGTTGCTTCTTTATTGATAGTTGATGCAAGTAGATTAAAGTTGTCCACAATTTCAATTTCTTCTTCAACGATGTTGCCAGTTGTCATGATCTTTGTCTTCCTTAAATTAAGGTGCAAGCCCATTTTAAGACTATGGGGTATGTTTACTAAACCGTCTTAATGTTACCTGTGCTAGTTGCAGCGATAACGTGAGGAATGCCATATAAGGTAGTGGGCATTTCTGCGGTAAGGTAGCAATGGCGGCTTATCTCGCGATAGAGGGCGCCTTGCCGTTATCGCGCTATAGAGGGTACAGTGGTGCGTTATTGCACATTAACCTTAATTTTACGTTGTGGCACATGATCAAAGAAATAGAGGTGTAGCACACTGGTTAATACAATGACTGCTGATACAGCAGTCATGAGTTCAATCCCTCAGTGGGCAAATTTCATTAGGCTGTTAGAGGCAATTTATTTTCCTGCCTGTAATGGTCAGACACATCTCAACAACCATTACTGCCAGCCAAAAAAACCCTCACCCCAGTTCCATAATCTAATGCACCTTTTAGGGCGCACCATAAGGCACATCATAGAGCACCATGTCATCCAAGATGGGTCATAATGTGCCCCAGAGGGCGGCATGAAAGGGTGGCACCCCCAAGTCAGCATATAATGTGCCCCATAAGCTGGCCGAACCGAAGGTGATGCTAAAGATGGCCCAAGGATGTTAAGATGACCCAAGAAATGTTGGCTAAGGGCAGTAAGGTGGACCAAGGTCACAAGCATGAAATGTATGGGCCAAACACAGATGTAACTCTAACACTGCAGAGAGCAGCAAGGAAAGCCAATTAACAAGTGATGTAAGGAAGTAAATGTCAGAGGTGAAGGACATGCCAAATCTGCGTGAGGGCCACGTGGCAGCTGGTAAAGTGGACAAATATAACAGGGGCAGCTGTACCGATGCACAGGGTGATGATACTGTAAAGTGCAACAATGACAGTGTGTGGCAGAAGATGTGAATACGTGTCCACCAGAGGAAGTAAAGGTGGCCGGATAAGTGGAGTGACAGGAGGACAGAGAAGTAGCAGTGCCATGCAGAGCAGACATGGGAGAGGCAAGCATGATGAGCCACAATGCAGAAAAGGGTCACAGTGCAGGTCATGGGGTAGCAGACTGCACATTAGTGCAGGATGCCACACAGCTGGCAGACACATATAGACAGACAGAAGGATGGTTGGCAACTGTGATGAGGGTATAATGTGGCAACAGCACAGATCTTCACAGATATGACTGTCACAGGAATGAAACATAGTTGTGTACGACAGGCATAAAATTAAAAGAGAATAGAGAGGAATCAAACCCATGACCAGTAGCACAAATGTCAATGCACAAACCTGTAGGCTACACCACCAACGTGAGCACCACAGCAAAGGCTGCATACAAGAACACTGCAGGGCACCACACAAGAAGCCTGCTGTCTGCCAGGATAGAGCAACCCCCAACAGTAACCATGATGCAATGCACATGCAGAACCGGTGTGTACACCTCATATCACAGTCTGTGATTGTGACGAGAGCCACATATAAACACATGCACACACACAATGACATGTTATGCAGTGGAGACAGCATGCAAAGGAACAAACATCCTAAACCCAAAGTGCGGCAGGGGATGCTCTGTGGAGCAGGGCAAAATGGGGAACAGAATGGAAATGGAGCATGTGAGAAGTGAACCTGCAAACAGACATGTGCTAGACCAGCTCATCAACAGCAATGCCAATCCCCCAAGCGCACTGCCCACATGGACAGTACAAAGAAAGAGCCATATGTAACAGCCAATATGCGACAGATAGGTTGCATAGAGGGCACACTGTGGTGTACAGTGAAGAGATGGAAGGGTGTGTGGAGATATGATGAGGCTGCAGCAATTGGATGGGCAGGTTAGCAGAACACAGGAAAGTAAAAGGAAAGGAACATGTGGGAATCAACCTGGCAACCTCTGGCTTCTCCAAATGATGTATGTGACCACTATCCCAAACAACCCCAACAGGCAGAATGCAAACAGGTGCCCACAAAGGCTACACTGTGGTTCACAGTACAGAGATAGATGTCCCCACTGCTCCACTGTCAACTCCAGACATCGCTTCCCTCACCTAGCTGTACCGTACGCCTGGATCTTTATTTATGTTTATTTAGTTATTTACCTATATCTCTTATATACCACTCTATTTAAAATCAGTGTGGTTTACAGTTAACAATTTGTTATACAGAGCAGGAGGACCAATGTCCAGTGTGTTTGCGCCATGCACTTATGCAAACCGTCAGCAAATCAAGGCTGAAAGCTCACCTACTCGCTGCTGCCTGTGGAACTGAATTCCCATGATCTCCCTCCCCCACCTCTTTGTTCCACCCCAGCCTGCACATGCACTGTCTTCTCAGAACTAGATTGTATGCTATGATGAGTAGGGATTGTCTCCTACATGTGTGTGCAGCGATGCGTATGAGGTGTTGCACCATACAAATGCTCAGATGCAGTAGGTGTTGCAAAACATATTTATTGGCATATGTTTAAAGGCATTATACCTGTCACATAAACAGTCTGTGAACATATTTTGCCCTGTGCACACCACACACCCATATGGCTCAAACCCCCTGGTGCCCATCACGTCCGGATGGCTGGGGAGCTGCACTGCCCAGGACACCCTCACAAAGCCTGTGGAGCTCCTCTGCCATCCGGACAATGGCATTTACCACCTGCCCCAGGGCGTGGGTCTGTGCCTGCTGTTCATGGGACACAGCACACATTGCGACAGACAGGCAGCACAAACCCATGCCACCACACAGACACACCATACCCACTGTCTGTGTGGTGGCATCGGAAGACCTTCTGTCTGTGGCGATGTGTGCCAGGTCCCCGTCCAGGAGGGCCACATCCCGGCACCGTGGGGCAGGTGGCAGGGGCCCATAGTGGGATGTGATGGCCTGTGATGGCCAGGACTGGCCACATCCCCCCCACTGCAACCCCCCAACCCCCCACCACCACCTCACCACCACCCACCCCCTCCCCCAGCTCCCACAACTCCACGCTCACGTCACCTCCCACCTCAAACTCCCCACCCCCATACTTCTACTCCAACACCTCCTCCATGGGCAGCAAACCACCATCCACCCTCACCTCATCCTGTTTCCCCCTCCCCCTTTTCAGGCTGCAGGCCTCCATCTCGTCCTCCGCCAGCACAGCCATGGTCCTCAGAAGGACACGCCCCATGCCACATGCCCCTGGGCCCTGGTGGCTGCGTCCACCCATAGGTGTCACATTGCCTGTGGCCCCACCAGCAGCAGCATTCACTGTGGAGGGAGAACAAAAGCATTAGCACCATGGTCATGTGTTTGCCACATCATGGACACATAGTAGGTGGCACCACAGGATGCTGGTGCACATGAACATGCTTCTGTGCATCACACAGGCAGCCCACTCACCATATCTATGGACTAGCACCTCATGCTGCAGCCACCGCAAAAGGCCCAGCCGGCACAGCCACAGCCGCAGCCCCAATCTGCAAAGATCCTCCACCTGGGGGTATAGCAATGGATACGGACAGCTAGGGGACAGACATCTGTGGCCATCGGGTGATACACATCACACATGGCTGTGAGCAGCAGGGGGCTGCCCCTTCTGTACACCGTTGGTCCAATGCGAGTTGTTTCTCATGCCACCTGCATGCGTGCGTCTGTGGCTCAGCATGTGTGGCTGAACTGCCGCACCTAACATAGCACCAGGGGCAAACACAGGCCTCTGTACTGAGGCATGAGGCCACATGGGGCTACTGCAGACCTGCCCACCTCAACTTCCGCACCTGCATTGGTGCCAGGGTGACCCACAGACCTGTCTCTAACCCATGTTGTACATGCCGTGTATGTGTGACGATAGCTGGCCACTGTGTTGCACACACAGGTGTGTGTGGCCTGCCCCTATTCACCTACCTCACATGGTTGTAGTGTGGCCTGATTGAAGTGCCTGGTGAGGCACACCCACGTCCCCCTGCCTCTGCTCAGGAGGTGCTTTATAGAGAAGCGTGGGAAGAGGCACCTCCGCCTGCCATGGGTGAGGCACCGCAGCAGCTCATGGTGTCTCAGACTTGACAATTCACCATCCATCTTTGCTTTAGTGCAGGCCAATAGCGCATAATGTTTTAAAAAAGCTTCTGCTGAGTGCGGTGCGTCACACAGCCATGGCTGAAGATGTGACATGTGAAGTCAAGATGGGTAAGAGAAACAGAGGAGGCTGAGGGAATCGAACCAGTATACAGAAGAGCAAAAACACAGCTAACACACCACAAGACCAAACCTCTGAGTCAACTGGCCACACTGAAAGCCTGAGGAAGGGGACAATATGTAATATCCACCATGCGTCGGATAGGCTGCACGGAGGGGACAATGTACAGTGAAGAGAAGACGTGTGTGCGGATAGGTGACAGTGCTGGAGCCAGTGTATGGTGAGCTAAGCAGAACATAAGAAAGGAAAAGCAAAGTCATGAAAAGGAATATGTGCAAATCAAACACACAACCTATGGTGGGACAACACAAGTCAGTAACCGCTGTACCAAACAACCATAACAAGCACAGTGAACATATGTTCCAACAAAGTAGATGTGTGTATGGTAACCCGGAGCACCCCATGCCGCTGGATGCAGAAAATCTCATTGTCACAGATGCAAACATCTGTAATGTAGGTGGTGAAGGATGGGAACACGAAACACATCAGCCATGAACTGTCCACCACAAACATACATACCCGGTAATACAGGACACACAAAACTGCACATGCAGATCAAGAACGATGTCAGCAGGTGTACACACGTACAGGGTGGCCCAATAAAAATGGAATCACCGCGAAGCATAGAGGTCATTAAAAACAACAACCTAATTAACGATATTAATTTTCAAGGTCGCTCATGCCAAGATGGCGAGCTGAGCATGTGGAAACAAAGACGTCATGTAGCTGGAAAAGGTTAATAATTAGACTATGTAAGCTTCCAATCTAATAGAACATGACACCTCTTTCTGGGCCACTCTGTACATATGTAGCAGCTGTCCCATTATATCAACCAAAGCAATGTACAGGGCATCATAAACCTTGTCATGTATACTAAGGACAGCAATGATCAACTGGATCCTGTCACAGCAATGCAGGTTAAAAGATGTGACAAACACCACAGTGGGACTCAAACCCAGGTCCCCTTGTTGCCAGGCCAGTGTATGAACCATTACGCCAACACACCACAGCATGCCATGAATACATATGCATTCGAACATGTGTAGACAAGGAGGCAGCCACATCTCCAATCTGCCCCGCCGCCACTGTCATCACCATTGGCAATGAACACCAATGCCAGCTAAAGGCACAATACACATCCCAGGTGGTGTTGGAGAGTCACCGGCATGAGCATGCATGTTGTCAGGTTATAGAGATGCCCACCCATAGGAAGACACAGTAGTCAAAAAGAGCTGACATACAACTGTCCAGGCAAATGGGAGCGGCAAATGCACACAGTTTAAAATTGAACCCCCTTGTGGATGTAAGTTAAACCATCTGTGTACAGGGATCCATCAGCACAATGTCAGAAACACCACACACATTCTGTGTCTGACACAACACACACACAGGGCAATGATATCAAAGGTGGACTGTGGTTGTAGTGCTGTGAGGGATCCATATGGCATCAACGTACTTTGTCTGCATCATCACGACCAGAGCAACAGTACACACAACTGACAGAGGGCATGGACCAGGCAGGTACACAAAGCTGCATACACAACCACAAGGTGATAAGATAGGGAGGGGGGATATTGAGGTGTAATGTCTTCATGCTATGCAGTGATGTGGATCCGCAGTACACAGGCAAATGAACATACATGGAAATGATGTCATGAACCAATGGGCCAGCAGTACCCCTCAGCTGTGTCGACCATACCATATGTGTGTGTATCAGTGGGTCATACAGCAATGTAGATATCCAGACAACAGTATGTGAGATGCACAGAAAGAGCAGATGTCGGATACACACGTAAATAAACACCTTTAATCAGCAAATGGGATCAACACAGCAACACATTCCAAAATGATGATATGGTAACAGGTACGAAAGGCACATGTTGACAAAGGAGAAACACAGCACAATCCCACAGTCACGCCAAGTTAGCACAATGCAGAAGGCCTGTGGCAATGGGTGCTGTGCAAAGAGAAGCATCATAGATATGACAATTAACACAGAATGCACAAATGCGGTCTGAAATGTGACTCACCCAGTACAAAGAAAGGTCCACAGTGGTGCACCAACCCACACACAACCCACACCGGCACATGCCCCAGTGTAACGATGGAACAAGGCAGATGCACATGCACCATGTACGTTGAAACATGCCACATGGCTGGCCTGGATGCACTGTAACACCCCCTGCAAGTGTCAAACAGCAATCACACAAGTTGGCATGCATCACAGTGATCTGGTTGCAAACTGTGTGTCATAGCCAAGTGTAAGGTAAGCAGTCAAATAATCATGACCCACACCATGTACCCCCTGTGCCACAAGCATGGCTGCATGCACCTGTTGAACACAACAGATGTGGAGACAGTGTGAGGCTCGCCACACACATGGGGCACACACATCAATACAATATCACAAAGATGTACAGCACACAGCGAGTACGTGAGTTTCTGCTGCACATGTATGGACTGGTACACAGTGTCCATAGTCCAAATTCCACCTGCAATACCACATGACCTGTTACAGCAGCCCCAGAATCCATGTCCGTGCAAAGTCACGCATGACATATCAATGTGACACAGTAAAGCTAAGGTGCTGTGTGTCTCCTGCATTGATCAGGACACCCAGCCAAAGCAAACCAGCAACTGTTTGTAGGTCAACCATGTCCTGCCAATGTAGCAGTACAACAGGAATGTCCTGCAGAGGTGTGAGTCCACCCGTAGAGGTCCATCAACCAATGGCACTATCTCCCAGCGAACGTTGAATGGAGTTGCGCTGTGCTCCAACAGGTTGCTGATGTGACCGAGGATCCACTATAGGCGATGTTCTCTGTGTGTTGGCTGTGGCCTGTGGTGAACAGAGGATAAAAAAAGGTCATGGTATGCTGCACACAACAGGTCACATTGCAGAGAGTGAAACCACAATATGTAGGTACGGAATCCTCGGACATACAAACATGGCCCGATCACTACACTGCACACAGTGCATGTTGACGACATCATGAGATGGCACTGCAAACCAGGCTGCCAACTCAACATGGGTATGTCTTTTCACATTGCACAAAGGCATCCCAGAGGTCCACAGTATGTCCAGTAGTGCTGGTGCACAGAGATCCCATATAAAACCACCATGAAACAAACACTACAACATGAACATGTAAAGGCTGATGTCCCTCATAAATGATCAAAGGTGCAACCTACCGTCTGTATGCAGCAGGTGCCTGATAGGGACTGTCAGAGGCAGACAAAGGGCACAAGAGGTCAGAGGCAAAGGCAGAGAATGTCAAAAGCAATCCGTTGAATCTCCATGTCTGCATGTTCATCTGTCATTGACATCTGACCAAGGTATGGTGCCATGTGTGAAACTGAAACGTAGATGCGTAGTGCTCTGTCAGCAAACAAGAAACAGGTCAGTCAACAGCACCAGACACATGTGGAAAACCATGCGCACAACCTACACAAGTGAAACAGCAGAGGGTTAGAGATAGAATACTGATCACCACCACACAGGTGTCTTGACACATCGCAGGACCAGAAAATGCAAAAGGACAACAGAATGCACCATTACATAGACACCTCAGTAACACATACAGACACACACAGTGAGCATGCCTCAAGTAGCATACGGGCTGTATGTGCACAACATGAGCCAAGTGTAGACATTCAGGACAGTGCATGCTGAATTACACTGATGTTGTATAATGTCACAATGTCAGGGAAGGGTGTAGGTGCCGTCCACCACCACCACCACACCCTGGCCAGGTAGACACCCACAGTTCGGTCACATGTGTCCCAAATACAGTGTTCCAAATACAGAACCTGTCACTAACAAATCACAATATGTGATGCACTATGAACAGGTAGGATATAGGGGTGCAGCACAAAGAGGTGTACAACAACATATGTGCAGTGCACAGAGAACAACAGACATGAGCAATGCTGTAACAGCACTACCGTACACTCACCAGTATGTCCACACACCCCAGTCCCCAGAGGTGTGACTGACCTACACATGGTTTCCATCGCACCACAGCACCGGACAGGCCCAGCGGTTCATCCTATGGAGTCCAATACAGAAGGCAAACATACATATGACAGAGCATTGCATCACACATGGCAGCATATACATTTATAATCATGGGCATATCCACACATATGAAGTACGTACATGTGAACAGCTCCTCTATCAGATGTTGCCTGATTGCCGGCCCCTCATGTGTGCCAGCATGGGCACGTGCAGGAGGGCACACAGGATCCTCCTAAAGATCCTCATTAATTTCAGCTGGGATATTGTGCTTTACAGCAATGTTGTGCAGGATGCAACAGGCCAGAATAATATGTGCCACAGTCACAGGTCAGTATTGTAAGGCCCCTTCGGGCCTATCCAGACACCTGAAGCGACTCTTCAAAATGCCAAAGGTGCACTCAATGACTGAGTGGCTGGAGGCATGGGCCTCATTGTACCTCATCTCTGCACGTGTCCATGGAAGACGCACAGGGGTCAGCAACCAGGTGTGACACCCATATCCTGCATCACCTGCAGAAAGAAATGTGGGAAGGTCAATCAGGAAAGGCAAGGCACACAAATTCACTCAAGCGTCTATGTGCATCCAGACAACAGATAAACTAGGACACAAACATTTGAATACACGCGATGGCACTCAACAGCAATGCACTAGCACCGGGATTGGTGAGACACGGACCAACAGGGATGGGCAATGAGGTGAACATACATCCGCTGTACACAGACCAAAAACATAATCAACCACCTGTACCCGACAACAGTGACAACAAGGACAATAGACATGTGTGATGCAACATGACAACACAAAGTAAACAATGTGATACGAACCAGACCGTCCAAGGTGAATGACTAGCCAGCACACAAGACAGCAGGAAGAATAGTCAGGGAGCAAACACCCCCCCCCCCGCCTCACCCAGAGTGTCACCCACACAGATGCAATAGTGCGTCGCCTAGGGATCTACGGAAAATGTAGACACATGCACATCTGCGTATCTGTTTGGTGTCTGTCCATGAGCTGTATCTGTCAGCCAATTGGTGTTGCAGGCTATCACATAAGGTACACAACGTATGTGCCTCCATCAACCCAGTCAAAAATGAGCTGTGCAACAGAGCAGCAGTCACAAACACGAGTGTTACATGCATGTGTGTTGAGAACCCCATATGAGCAAGGCCACACAGCTGGTAGTCATAGTTAAGTGCACAAACACATAACGGAACGTGCACATGTCCCTGGTGACAGCAACATGGTATGACAGTGGGCACAGGCACATACAAGGTCTGCATTCCACAACCACTATGCAAGGAAAGGCATGCAGAGCCAAAAATTGCCAATACGACATGCTCAATGATACACCGGCTGTGCTGTGATATGGCACGGCCTGACGGACCTTTCCCAGAATGTTGGATGGATGCAGGTCAGACCTGCAGTGATGCATGTCATGTGTGTCACAGGGGATATGCAGTCACTTGTTCCAAAAATGAAACCACACGTAACCATGTACCACCTTTGACAGATGATAAGAACCCCCGCACACAGGAACACCATGTGCATGTGGGAGTTGAGAAATACAAACCCAGCAGGACACAGTCCTGATATTGTCCGTCCGGAAACTGGTCAAACAGTGACGAGTGATGCGGGATATAGGAATCATGGGCAGACCCTAGGAGCCAAGGAACCACATTCAGAATACATATATTTGCATCGCAAACAACCTGCACATTCAGGGAATGGTAGTGTTTGTGGTTGCGGAACACTACCTCCCTGTCGCAGGGTGGGACCAGGGCTACATGTGTGCAATAAATTGCTCCCATCACGTGTGGTATCCTCTCAAAATGTTGGAATGCCTGGGCCAGGGCCCCCCACTGTTGCCTATCGTTAGGAATCGCTATGTAATTCCTAACCTGGCTGACCATGGCCCACAGTACCTGGTGGCAACAGTGTGAGAAGGTGGGCCTGCTCATCCCACCCACTGTGGCAACCAAGGATTGGAAGTCCGGGGCTCGAGAGCAGGTCTGAGATCCTCATAGAGCGCCACGATATCTCCTGTGTGCAGATGGTAGAGGGAGATGACCTGGTCCTCATGCATGTCCTAGAGCATGGGCCTGGACCTGTAGAGGTGGGCCAGTCGAGGTCATGCCTCCACACGCCTACAGCGCCGTGCTGGTATGATGGCAGCCTGCAGTGCCTCCACAGCTGCAGGTCTGAGTTTCAGCAGGACTGCACCCATGCCCAGGGCCACAGCCCCAGGGAGACCATCTCCCTCACCACGCAACCGCATCTCGTCTCCCATCTCCAATGCAAAAAACGCACATTCAGCATCCCACAGGTGAGCCATGATGACATCAGCTAGAGGCTGGTCAAATGCTATATAGAGCATGGGGTGTGGCAACTAATCAGATGAAACATAACACACCTGTGTCTGCAGTAGTATACACCAGCAGGATCCTGGCAAATCACGTCATACCCACGGAAGCGTAAATGATGAACGCGTGTACGAGCACATGTACATATGTGCATCACACACAATAAATGCACGGCACACAATTGGATAGGAACAGGAACACGGGGATGGGATGCTATCACCAGCCCCATATACGAGTGAAGTAATGGTTGAAATAAAGCAGACACAATATTTATTTATTTATTTATTTAGACCGTTTTGTATACCGCCTTATCCTTCAATCAAAGCGGTCACAACTCAATTGGGGGACACATTTAACACACGGGGATATGAGACACATACACTAATACTTACAGGGAACATGGGCAATGGAGGGTTAAGTGGCTTGCCCAAGACCACAAGGAGCATCTGTGGGACCAGAAACCCCAGTCCTTCCGGCCCAAGGTTGCTGTCCTCTAGTGGGATTTGAACCCCTGACCTTCTGGCCTGAAGTACCTTGCCTCAACCACTAGGCTACTCCTCCCTTATGGCAGGGGAATCACATTCCATGAGAATAATCATCACATACCTGTGCTGGGAATGCTATACATCAGAGATAGAGGGCAGACCGTTACGCACGTTCATCGATGTTGCTCACAGAGATTGACGTTACATGCATGATAATGCACATGACACAATACAGCAAGTGCAGTATGTGATGTGCGTCCACGTAGTGCAAGCGTATGCACGCCCGTAAATCCTGTAACCCCTTAAAACGGAAAGCACGTTCGTACAATGCACATTACACAGATGCAATACGTATGTTGATCTGTATTTCAGACCCCAAGATGAGCTCACAACTACCCGAGACTGCTGGCACCACTCCACCATTACCCGATGAGGAAGAACCGGGCACATCCGGAAGGCCAAACATAAGAGGCGATCTGTGGCCGAGGAGGAGCAGAGGAGGGTTCAGAGATTCACACAGGAGGAGAATGACCTGCTCCTTGATGCAGTCCTCGAGCACTACAATGTCCTCTTCAGCCGGTACAGCAGCATCACCACCAGCAGTGCGCGTGCTGCTGCATGGGGAGCAGTGCAGGCGGCAGTGGCGCAGGCAGATGGGTGACCCCATGACATCGAGGAAATCAAGAAGACATACAATGATATCAAGAGGGGGATCCATGCCCACTTGTCTGTGCAGAGCTGCCATGCCGCAGGCACTGGGGGTGGTGCACCCACCCCGAATGCCCTCATGCCCCTGGAGATGCAGCTTGCTGGCCACCTGGGGCCCATGTGCATACATGGACTCCCTGCAGCACTGGACACGGCCCACCCATGTGCAGGTAAGATGGAGAAATGTGTTCCGTAGAGAGGCCACAGCACAGCACAGGCAGGTGTTTTGGCCCTAGGATGTGGGGGCCATGTCCCTGCACCTATAGTGTCTCATGTCCCCACCCAGTCCCTCACAACATGTTGCACAACCTACGGGTGAGACCAGGACAGGATGGGGGAGCGGGGATGGGCAGATGGTGTAACGTCGCTGGTCATCCACCTCACGGCTGCCATAGGGAAGTGAGGTGTGTAGGGCCATGGTGACCCCATGGTAGCGAGGAGCAACAGGTACAGGTGCATTGGGCAGGGAACAGGTAACACCCAGGGCAGGACAGGGTAGACCAATGGAGATAGAGTGACCATCAGCATGGCAGGCATATGTGGATCAGTGTGCATACCTCATGGCACATGGGGGAGGCAGCATGGGTGGGGCGACTGTGGGATGTGGCTTGGCACTGATGTGTACCATGCTGGTCATACACTGTGTCTGACAGGGTGGCAGGGGCCCAGGCCTGTTGGCAACATGTTGCAATGTGCTGACATGCAGGAGTAGTGTTGTCTGGGCTAGCAGGGGACGGAACAGCAGGGACAAAGGCGGGGCTCCTGTGGCAGGTGGTGCGATGGATGTTCCACAGGCAGATGGTCCTGTCACACAGGAGCTGAGGAAGAGGCATGGGATGTTAGCGAGGGGATGGGAAGGATGGGAACGGAGGTAGATGGAGAAGAGAGCATATGCGAGGGAGGCCAGGGACAGGGTGTCACATTGTGGTGCACAATGTGTTACTGGCCCAATGTGCATGACTCAGGGGTTTGGCAATGACGGAGGAGTGTGGATTGTGGTGTCACAGTGGGAATCCACAGCAGTGTGTGGGCCAAGGGATGTGTGGACGCAATCCTTGGTTGACAGGATGACCCATGGAGGGTGGCCAGGGGGGGCAGGGGAAGGGCATCTCTGGATGGTGGGAGGATGGTGCTACAGTGTGCATGTGGACGCATTGTTGACGAGCACAGCAGGGCCACCACATACCATTGCGGGACACACCCACATATGCACCAGCTCCGCACTGGCAAATATTGCACATCACCAGTCACGGTGCCATGGCCCTCCAGGAACCCAGGGCAGTCACCCATGCACACGGATGTCTGGCACACACAGGGCACACATGTCCCATTCACCGGTAGACCCATCCCCTCTGCAGCCCTGCAAATACAGGCATAGCTGTGGGTGTTGCACCTACACTGATGTACACACATGCAGGCACCAGTGGGGCACCCCTGACATCCAGGGCACCCACAGACGATGGTGCAACAACCATCCCTGTACAAGTACAGTCCCCACCCACACGCATGCCACCTGGCTGGTCCCACAGTGACATGGTTGTCCCATAGGCCAGACAGTCCGTTGTGCTAGGTAGTATGAGGGATATGTAAGGAGATGGCCAGGAACCCCACACCCACACAGTGTACCCTGTTTTACCACAGAGGATATACAGGCCCTGGAGACAGAGGAGTGGGACGGCCACCCACAGCCAGTGCCTAGGACTCCACCAGAGAAGCATTACTCTGGGACACCGCTGCATGAGGCCACTGTGAGAGAGGTCATGGAGGAAGAGGCCATTGAGGCACCTGAGGATGACAGCGGGACCACCATGTGGGTGCCTGAGGGTGGCCCTGATGCAGCTGATATCAGACCTGTGTCAGCTGCCCCAGCACCACCAGGGCCCATCCCATGGCCATGTCCACCAGCAACAGAGGAGGTGCTAGCTGCCATGAGGGCAGGTTCGGTGGTGGCACATGAGGACGCCATGGGTGAGGGACCAATTGGTCAGCCACTTGATGCATGTGTGTGGCTGGCATGTGCAATCCATGTCTTACTTGTCCCACTGTGTCTCTCCCACAGGCATATAGCTGTCATTGGACAGAATGTCAAGGGAGCTACGGAGGCAGCGGCACACATCCTGCCACCAACTCAGAGAGTTGCACGCACTACGGCGTGCCAATGACTCCATTGCCGCCAGCTCGGCCAGGATGGTCAACACATTGGAGGCCATGATGGCTCGGTGGCCACACCTGGCAACAGCTGCACCCGGTGCAGCAGCACCACCACCACGGGGTGGGAGGGGGAGGGCTATGCATTGTAGGGGGTGGAAATGAAGCCAGTAGTTGTAGTTGTTAGGGGGTATGATGTCATAAAATAAACACTTTTCAGCTTATTCTTGGCTGTCGTACTGTGTCCCGTGTTTCATTCAGGAACCCCATGTTCGCCCTGTCTATCATGTGGTGGCCCATTCACAATAACCTTGCCATTGGTCGAGGTCACATTTTCACGCCATCTGCTATCCATGGCGCACAACCAAGGTGTCCTGGGGTAACCCATGGTGCCATCACATGCATGTCTGTACTACACTGTACCCATGCTGTGGACAGTGCTGAGTGTGCACTGCTCACATGTCCATGTCACCATGCACCTTGTCTTATCTGTGCTGCACACACTGGAATAGTACGGCACAGTGATGGTTAGGTGACATCTGTCCACCTCCATGCACATCCCCCTCCCCTGCCATGCAAATGGTAACATGTATGGGACTGTTGTCATGCACCCAGACACACAGGAACATACCCACACGTGTCACAGGCACTGCACCGACATGTGAGAGAATGAGACACATGACCAGAATGATGCTGTAATAAACTATTTACATATATTTATTGTGTGGCAACACTTGCTGTAACATACACCATGTTCCCGCTGTGGCCTGGTTGCCCCATCCCCAGTGGTGGTGGCAGTCAGGGGCACAGGACAGCACAGGGCAGGGGTGGCATGTGTCATCCTGGTACTCACACCCCCTGGGAGGCCACCATAGGGTGTGGCTGATCAGCTGCGCCTGCCATGAGTATATTGCACAGCCTGCACATCTGGTCAGCCATCACGCCCATAGCCGCAGCCATCTGGGCCACAGTGTGGGTATTATCCCTCAGGATGGTGCCCGTGGCACGCATCTCCACTGCCATGTGGAGGCTGCACATGCAACCACACGGACACACGTCACCCCTTGTCTGTGTGGATGCATGTGCGGACTGCATGACAGTGGGGATGTGTGTTGGGCTGGTGCCCAGCAGGAGGACATCTCCGGTACTGTGGGCCAGGTGGTAGGGGCCCCCAGTGCCCTGTGGCAGCCTGTGCCTTACTGGACTGGCTACACCTTCCCACCCACCAGGCCCCCCCACCCCCACCACCTCCCCCACTCCCACCACCTCCTCCACCTCCTCCCCCACCTCACCATCCCTCTCCTCACCCACCCCCATCTCCCCATCCCCCTACTCACCCGCCCCCACCTCCCCCTCCCCTTGCTATCCCTGGGCTCACAGGAGCCACCCTCCCCCTCCGTTCTTCCATCTGGACCCTCCGGCCCTGCCTCCACACAATCTAGCCCCTCCACTACTTCGGCAGGGTCCTCGCCCACCGCTGGCTGCACGTGGCCAGACAGCCCTGCTGGCCCATCTCCTGCATCAGCGTCTGCTGTGGAGGGAAACCATACATTAGTACCGGGGTCATGCATTCTGCACTTCATGCATATATGTTGTTTAGCAACACAGCATGCTGTACCACGGAAACATGCCGTAGAGCCGCACACAGCCTGCGTCACTCACCAGTGCTTTGTGCCTGCTGTTCCTCCAGGACCCATTGTACAAATGCTGGGTTCTGGCCCTCAGCTCGCGTGCCTTCTTACGAAGGTCCTCTACCTGTAGGTACAGCAAGGTATAGGACCATTAGGGAACAGGACTCCATGTCCATCTGCTGTAGCAAAACACACATGGCTGAGTGATGCATGATGCTACCTCTACTGTCTCCTGTCTCTGCACTACTAGCTGTTACACCTTCCACCCACGTGTATGCGGGTGGAACTGCGCATGTCAGGCCTGTCCCCTAGATACCCTGTGTGCCACCCTCCTGGCACACCATAGAGCACCAATGGCCAATTGTGCCGGACAGTACAGCGCCACGCCTTATGCATCCTTGCTACACCACTGGTCATGTGCGACATGACAGTGGTATTGCATGGTGCTGTTATACATGCATGGAGTACCAGGGGGTGGAAGCGCATGTGGCACATCCCACACATGTTACATGTTGGCATCACCAATTGACCTGCCTGTAACACATGTCGGACATGTGTCCGGACTGCCTGTCTCTGTGGAACGTTGCACAATGGCATGTGTGCTCCTCATGTGACAGAACATCTTGCCATGGCCACAGCGGCAGATGCACCTGAGTGGGGCCAGGGGGTGTGGTGCCACATGCACCCTTCCATCCAGGGACCATGTAGGGATAATGCTGACATGCACAATTGTACAGTTGTGATTACCATGTCACCAGCATGGATACTCTGACCTATGTAAACAGGCCTTGGGCCTCCTGGGGATGAGGCTGACCTGCACACTGCAGTAGGTGCAGCCACCTTACCAACAGGACTGAATTGAAACCACTGTAAACAGGCCTTGGGCTTCCTGGGGATAAAGCAGACATGCACAATGCAGTTGGTACAACCACCTTACCAACAGGACTGAAATAAAGCCACTGTAAACAGGTCTTGGGCCTCCTGGGATGAGGCTGACCTGCACACTGCAGAAGGTGCAGCCACCTTACAAACAGGACTGTACTAAAACCACTGTAAACAGGCCTTTGGCCTCCTGAGGATGAGGCTAACCTGCACACTGCAGCTGGTGCAGCAACCTTACCACCAGGATGAGTGACTGACCTCTGTAAACAGGCCTTGGGCCTCCTGGGGATGAGGCTGACCTGCACACTGCGCATCTGGTCAGCCATCACGCCCACCAACAGGACTGAAATAAAGCCACTGTAAACAGGCCTTGGGCCTCCTGTGGTTGAGGCTAACCTGCGCACTGCAGCTGGTGCAGCAACCTTAACACCAGGATGAGTGACTGACCTCTGTAAACAGGTCTTGGGCCTCCTGGGGATGAGGCTAACCTGCACACTGTAGCTGGTGCAGCAACCTTACCACCAGGATGAGCGACTGACCTCTGAAAACAGGCCTTGGGCCTCCTGGGGATGAGGCTGACCTGCACACTGCTGCATATGCAGCCACCTTACCAACAGGACTGTAATAAAACAACTGTAAACAGGCCTTGGGCCTCCTGGGGATGAGGCTAACCTACACACTGTAGCTGGTGCAGCAACCTTACCACCAGGATGAGCGACTGACCTCTGAAAACAGGCCTTGGGCCTCCTGGGAATGAGGCTGACCTGCACACTGCTGCATATGCAGCCACCTTACCAACAGGACTGTAATAAAACCACTGTAAACAGGCCTTGGGCCTCCTGGGGATAAGGCAGACAGGCACACTGCAGTTGGTGCAGAAACCTTACCACCAGGATGAGTGACTGACCTCTGTAAATAGGCCTTGGGCCTCCTGGGGATGAGGCTGACCTGCACACTGCAGCAGGTGCAGCCACCTTACCAACAGGACTGTAATAAAACCACTGTAAACATGCCTTGGCCCTCCTGGGGATGGGGCTGACCTGCACACTGCAGCAGGTGCAGCCACCTTACCAACAGGACTGTAATAAAACCACTGTAAACAGGCCTTGGCCCTCCTGGGGATGGGGCTGACCTGCACACTGCAGCAGGTGCAGCCACCTTACTAACAGGACTGAAATATGGCCAGTGTAAACAGGCCTTGGGCCTCCTGGGGATAAGGCTGACCTGCACACTGCAGTTGGTACAACCACCTTACCGCCATGATGAGTGACAGACCTCTATAAATGGGCCTGGGGCCTCCTGGGGATAGGGCAGAACAGCACACATCAGCAGATGTAACTACCATACCACCAGGATGACACACAGATCTCTGTTGTCAGGCCTGAAACCCCCTGCGAATAGGGCATAATTGCAGACATCAACATGGGGGCCTACATTGATCCCATGTTGACCCGCACACATGTCCTTTCCCACAGTTCAGCGTTTCTGATATTCCTGTTTGTTGCAGCCTATTCTGTTGCACTCCTGGGTTTGTGTGACCTGTCCCCATGCACTTACCTCACATGGGTTGTCTGCCTGCCCATTATAACGCCTGGTGATGTGCACAAAGGCCCTGCGCACCCTGTTCAGGTCCTGCCTGCGGAAGGAGCCTGGGAACAGGCGCTCCTGTCGTCTGCAGATCATCTGTGCCAGGAGATGCAGGTCTGCACTGGTAAATGCTGGCCGTCTTGATCTGACGTCCATTTTGTTTTGCTATTTGAGGTCCATGTGCTAGTGACGTACAAAAAAGGCACATTCTGCCGCATGTACTTTGAACTGTGAGGCCTGTTGGTTTACAGCTTTCTGGTGACCTTTTTTTTTTTTAGTTATTTATTTATGAAATTTTTTACATTTATACAGTAATTATTACAGTATAAAGAAAAATGATACAAAGAAAAGAACAATAGTAAGAAAAATCAAAATACTTCAGCCCACATCTCGAGAAAAACGTTCATTTTGAATACAAAAAAAAACATTCTAAGGTAAACAAAGCCTAGAGATAATACCAAGTAAATCCCTGGCCAACTACACTGTCTGATAAGTTACTTCTCATTACCCCCACTGAAAAACAAGCAATTAGGAAATTAAAATACAAGATCATGGTGCCTTTTCCCTCCCGAGGATCCACCTTTCCAAATCTAAAGATGCCAAAAAGACAAATTGACTGTATCCCAAAGTAACACAACATTTACACGGGTATCTTAGAAAGAAAGTTGCCCCTAGAGCAAGAACGCTAATCTTAAGCGCAAGAAATGCTTTCCTACGTAATTGAGTTGAAGCGATACATCTGGAAAGATGGAAACACGATCCTCACAAAATTTAACTACTTTCTTCTTGAAATATGTCTTAAGAATAGCAATCTTGTCTTCCTCAGAAGCCAAAGTTACCAATAAAGTTGCTCGAGAAGAAATTTCGTCCTGAGTGTCCTCGAGAAAAGCAGTTAAATCAAATTTATCAGAAACCAAAGGAACTTCACCCTCTTCCACCGCCATGGCAGACAGCATCTTAATAGACAAATAATAACATTTAGTAACTATAATAGATTCAGCCTGTGGTAGAAGAGGGGTGTCCTTAAGATATTTCCGAAAAAGAATCATAGGGGACAACATAGGACAAACAGGAAAATTAAGCATTCTCAAATTTTTAGAACGTAATTGATTTTCTAGATTTTCAAGTTTCTGGTGCATTATACCACTATCCTTCAAATGGACAGATTGAAATTCTACAAAAGATTTAACTTGAGTATTGTCAGATGGCTGCCTGGGTGAGAATCTTCACACTCTTGACAATGCATATATTTATATGATTTTTGCAAGGTATTGTGGGTAATGTAGTTCATTCACACCAGACACAGCTGCTAACAATAATTTAGTTGTGCACAAGTGTTAAAGCCAATAAGATACTTCTTTATTTATGGGGTTATTTCTCCCAGCACAGATATGCTTGGTAGCACATAAATTAGGTTACTTGCTTGCAGTGTTTAACTTGGTAAAACAAAGTCAAAAAATCAAAATCAGGAAAACAACCTTCAAACTTGTCAGGCAATTAGCTAATGTTTTCTTAGCATATCTCTAACAAACGAAAAGCCACAAAGAAAGAAATAAACTGTTCTTGTAAGGTTAACTTCTGATTACTTTCCACACAGATCCAGAAGTAATTCTCTCCTAGCTCACAAGCAATTAGGTGCAGCTCAATTGCTATCAGTTATCCAGCTGAAACCCTTTAGCAGGCTGGCTTTCTACTGTGTGAGTCAAATCCTGCTTCAGGAGCTTTTCTTAGTGGAATAAAGAACAAATTTATATTTCTTTGTGATGGCTGCTGTGCTTTATCACAGAAAGTTACCAACGGAGTTTGGATAGAGAGCAGTCCATATAAACAATATCTTGATCTGCTATTATTTCCCCTTCATCAACAAGCATAGGGTCACTATCATGAATTGGCACAGATGAATCTTTCAATGGAGCACTTTCAGGAGAACACTTATTTCCCTGCTGTCTTTCAAGGTTATAGCTAGGGCATAGATCAGTGTTCATACCTGAGCTTCCATTGTTGCTATAGTTCCTCTCTATATAGCCTGGCCAGTATGTAGTCCAGTTCTTATGTCCAGCCTTCCAGTCCTGATCCCTGGACACTGGATCTCTCTTCACATACCTTCTGGCATAGGTCTTAGAGTCCCTTCCACGTGCAGCTGTCTCCCTCACAGGTAGCCTCTGGTGATTTCTTGTTCTGCAGCACCATTCCTCTGGCTTTCCCCAGTCCAATGGTCTATGCTGGCCCTTGGAATACCTCCCAGTATACGTACTGCCTTGGACTCTTCTAGACCTCTCAAAGGCTTTTCTCCTCTTCCTTCCAGAGGGTTTCTTTCCTTCTCTATCCGTCCGGTTTGGCTTCTGCTTCTGCTGATCCTTCAGATGAAACTGATGATCAAACTCAAGCTGATTCTCAGGATACTGAGGACAATTCTCTGAATATCCAAGGTGATCATGAAGCTGGTCATCTGTTGAATAAACTCTACTCTTATTCTGCTTAGATGAGTGATCCTCCCTAACACAGCGCAGCTGTGCTGAATCAGGCCCTGCCCTTTGAGATGAGTGCTTAGGGATTACCTCATAGCCCTCCTGATTGAACACACGTTTCCCTACTTCAGCTCCTCTAATGGCTCTTGGAAACCTGGTGCATTCTGGGACTGGTAGTCTTTTATGGCAAAATTCTGTTTTCTCATTTCTACCAGCACTGACAGGTTGCTTGTTCAGAGACACTTCACCTTTTCTATAGCCCCTTCCTGAGCTATGATAAGCTTCCTTATCACAGTATCCATGGTAGAAACCACGGAACTCAAAGCACCAACTTGCAAATCTAGAACTTGAAATTTTGCTACCGTATCTTTAGTAAATTGGCATAGCAAAGGAACAGTATAAATAAGAACTTGTTCAGTATGAGATACAACTTTCCATACATCTAAAAGAGAAATAGTAGAATCCTTAGAGTCCTTATCAGGAGCAGAAGACTCCTTCCATGACACCACCTTAGGGAGCGCACAATTCAATTGCACACTCAAGGATCCCTGGGGTTCAAAAGACACTTCTAAAAACCCTGGGGGAAGTGGAGAAGTACGCTCAACTGAGCTCAAACCTGCTCCCTCAGACATAGGCTTAGAAGGCACAGTACCTGGCTCCTTCGACCGTGGGGTAGACACTACATGCTTATCCAGGGCTCCCGCCTGAGACACTTCCACCGGAGCCTTCTTCTTCCGTTTACCACCAGGCATTATTACTTCCCCAGCACCACGGCTCCGGCCGTGCTCCTAAGGGGCTCACAAGGGACAAGACATGTCCCTTCAAACACGCCCCTTAAAAACACACCCCAGCAGAGCGCCGATGGCAGAGCACCGTAATACTACAGCGCTCTCTTATCTGGGCCAGAGGATGATGTCAGCTGGGCTGCTCCACCCACGCCGGAAGATCTTACCGCCGGCACCCTCAGCCTCTGCAGGAATCAGGCAGCAAAAGATGAAACAAACGCTCCCAAATGCACAGCTCTGCGATGCTCTCTTATCCGGGCCAGAGGATGATGTCAGCTGGGCTGCTCCACCCACGCCAGAAGATCTTACCACCAGGACCCTCAGCCTTCGCGGGAATCAGGCAGCAAAAGATGAAACAAACACTCCCAAATGCACAGCTCTGCAACGCTCTCTTATCCAGGCCAGAGGATGACATCAGCTGGGCTGCTCCACCCATGCCGGAAGATCTTACCGCCGGCACCCTCAGCCTCCGTGGGAATCAGGCAGCAAAAGATGAAACAAACGCTCCCCTCTGGTGACCTTTTATAGATCCTGAATGCACTACTCATATCTGCATGTCTATGCACAACCGTGCTCCACGTGTGTGATGTGCTAGTTTCCCATCCAGGTAACATAGTGGTATCCTCTTCCGGGATTTGAACTCTGACTCCATTGTTGATGGGTACATTGCTTAACCACTGCACTACACACAGCAGTTTCTGTTGGTTTGATGGAACATGATCTTGTGGCCATTGGCGCTTTACGTTCCCGTGTATCCAGGTTTCAGCCGTCGATGCCTAGGACGCGTTCAACAACGACTCTGATTACGGCACCATAGAGTGCGCCTTATGGCACTGTACGCTACCAGGCACGTGATGGGCCGCCTTAGCCCTGCTGACATGTTCTACGGTGCCCTAGACTGCGTTTCAAGGCACCGTGCAACCTAAGTCACCTTCGGGTGCTGTAGGCACTTTATTTGTGTGTGTCTTATCCAATACGCATCCAGTGTCTTGCAAGGTGCCTTGTCATGCGCCTTCTCAGTTACCTTATAGGGCTCCCTAGGCACCCTTGGACAGGGCACCTTAGAGGGCACCCTGAGTTATGGGAACATAGGTCACGGTGCACTGACAATGCTACAGTGCTCTGGGTTGGTGTGGCCTAACGGCTACACATTTCCTGAGGTTTACATGCATGACCTGTGAAGCATTGACACACATGTAACCCTTATACTGGATAGAGCACCAAGTAAAAGGCATTGTACAGAGGATTTAAGGGGTCCGGGCTGTGAGCTGTTGGACCTGCCATATCTGTGGCCAACACATGTGGCTGCCAGTTATGGTGACAAACATACTGGGGGCAACTGTACCACACCACAGGGGGTTGCCAATGTAATGTCCTGAAAAGACAGTGGGTGCACGATCTTGGGAATACATGTCCCCTAGTGTAAGTGGAGGTGGCAGTATTGCTACAATGATGCATGGCCAGAGGTATGGTGGTGGCATGCAGATCAGACACAGGCGTGGCAAGCAGGAGGAGGTGCAATGGCGGAAAGGGTACTGCCGCAGACCATTGGGTGTTAGCCTGCACAGGAGGACAGAACGCTACACTGTCTGACAGATGCAGAAAAGTGGAGCGCAGTATTGCTGGCAGCTGCAGTGCGAGAATTATGAGCTAGCAGCACAGATCTGCTAAAAGATGACTGTTACAGCCATGTAAATTATTAGAGTGGGACAGGCATGACAGGATGCAATGACGAGGAATTACAACCATAACCACTGCCCAGAAAGGCTTTTCACTAACCAGTAGCCTATACCTCCATGGCTTGTCTCAGAGCAATGGCAGGGTACAGAGGGACTGCAGGTCAGCACACAAAGTTCTCTGAGTGCCAGGATATGTAAAGACCACCAGTACCCATGATGCAATGCACATGCTGATTAGCTGTATGCAGCTGATGACCCAATGGGATCTGCATCTCTCCGGTACCTCAGCCTGAAAAAAAGACCAGGCACTGTGTGATGCTGCCACAGAGCAGCTACAGACCAGGGCATTGTGCATATTCAGAGTTCACCCTGAGTGATAGGATGGCCGCACAGCACTAGGTCGGCAGCACATATGCTTCTGGTGAGTGGTCCTGCTGTATGTCCCCATTACTACCACTGTCTGCCAGGTGTTCCCTGCAATGCATCTGAAGGTTATTTGGGTGTCCATCTGTATTATGCACTCACATGTGGTTCTCTGGATCAAGTCACCACCCAGATTATTGTGTGCCCATTGTTAGGGTATGGCTGCCATTGACACCTGGTATTTGGGTAGAAGAGTGTCTAGACACACACCATGTTTGTGTGGCTGTGCCTCTACAGGTTTATGTAGTATACAGTACATACCCCATGGCACCCTAAACACCTTTTTGGCAGTTGAGGGAGTGGAGCAATGGCTGTATGACCAGCAAACCCCATCCTGCTGTCAATGGACAGCACCCCAGTGTTTGTGGCCCACAGCCATAACTGTGACTGGGCCAGTGACACTCCAGAAGTACTGCTGTGTGTATGCCTGTAAAACTTCCACTGTGGTCTGCCATTCACAAGCAGAGTGTACAGTCAGACTGCACCTACAGCACCTTCAGGGAATTCCAACCATGCACAGACTAGCTGTAGACAATCCACTGGCCAAGCCATAGTGCATGATCAGAGAAACAATGTGCACCAAGCAGATAACACTGTGCTTGCCAACAGCAATGGGAACACCCAGGTGTGACATGTGACACATGATGTATAGCACTATGTGGGAACATAGACATCCCATGGTCACTGCTCAGTCAGGGTGAGAGTTACCTCACAGCATGACATGCTATGGCCTCACTGTCCATGCAGATAGTGGTCGGCCTCTACAGTGTCCCAGCCATTGACCTACATCCTGTGCAGATGCATCCTGCCCAATTCGCCCTGTCTGTGCCATACCCACAATGTCTTGCTTCTCATTATGTTCATTTGCAGCCTAGCACTGGTAAAAGTGGGACATTGTGGGCCCTGTGAGGTGTGGCCAGCCACAAAACAATGCCTGGACATACACATACACACTCTCCTAATGCATCATTGTGCATAGATATGGGTGGTTGGCAAGGCTGCCAGGCACACTGGTCCTGATCACAGTGCTGACTTTGCTCAACTGTGCAGGAGGTAGTAGTTGTGCACTGGTGATAACTGCAGCTCCGTGCTGTAGCCAACAGCATGAGCTGCCATGATGCTTTGGAGAGTGGTGGCTGTGTGAGTGGGTGTTTGTCACCCTGTTTGCCACTGCTTTGGGGATTGCACATTCTGATGGTTTATCTGCATTGTAGGGTAAAACATGAGGGCATGCTGTGCAAAAGTCACAGCTGGGATGTGAACCTGTGACCTTCTGTTCCAGGACACACTGTCTGTGTGTGTATACTGCACTACCCTGCTGCCACAGCAGGGCTGTGGTCCCAGTGGCTACCTTTGCTTTTCATCTTCCAGACCTTGTCTGTTGCACTGTCCATGACACCCTGGAGGAGGGCATGGCCTTGGTCCCCTGAGGGCAGGTGTCACTGCCCCATCACCACCAACACCCTCTCCCACACCATGCTGACATGCCCATATGCTATTTGTGATGATGGTGCTCTGTCCCAGGCCATCCACTGAACACTGTACCTTTGCTGGGGCCTCTGCCCAGATGAGGTCCCTCATAGAGACACACTTTGTTTGATGTAGGCTGCCTATGCCACTGGGACTGGGGGGGTAGGTGGCAGGGCTGGGCAGCTGCAGGAATGCCCATCAGCACAATTCCATTATGGCCATCCTGGCCCTCTGTGTGCCCTGTCAGAACCAGACACACACAGGGAGCCACAATACTGATCCCATGGGGCATGCCTGGCCCCAATGGACAAGAGTTTCAAATAGGCCTGTATGTGCAGGCAAGGTCTACAAAGCAGCCTGGCCTGCATGTACAGGCCTTCCCCAGCTAAATTGGTCTGGCCTGTACAGTGGCTTCTGGGGTGGTGGGGCCTACCTGTACATCCCCACATCCACCCCCCATCTCTGCCTGCCACTGTTATGTCCCTTCCACATGGGCTGATGCTGGCTTTGGGTGTCAAGTTGGTGATCCTGCAGCTATTGGCTAGGGTGGGCCTAGTAGATAGCTGGTGTTATGCTAGCAGACTATGGACTGGCTAGGGCATGCAGTGCGGGTATGGTATACCCGGTTTGGACTACTGAGTGTACATCTGTTTCAGATGACGTGTGGTCACACTCTGCACTGCCTTTCAGGAGCTGTAGTAATGGGTGTTCGTTTAGTTGGGTGTCTGGTCTATTTTGGACGTAGTCTGTGGAAGGTGCAGAGACCTTTGTAGGCCTGATCCCCAGATGTGCATTGCTTGCCCCATTACAGGCATTGTGCTTCCTGTGTGATGTTTGGGGTACCTACTGGCCATGTGTCCCCTGGATGCGACACTGTAGAGCATAGACTGATGCGCATGTTTGGCCATGGTCATATGCTGTCTTGCTACTGGTTTGTTTCTGTGTTCCTACGTGCCACATAGGCGGCTGCCTAGTCCCCTCTGCACCATGGCTGCAGCCACTGCCTGTCCTGCATGCAGCCCCATATGCCCCATTTGTGGCATCACCATAGTGGCCTTTCATACCTGGCCACTATGCTGTTGCTGCACAGGTAGCACTACTATCACCTTTCTTGGGCTCCCTGCCTATGCTTTACATTGCTGACTGAAATGGATTCTCTCTCCTGCAAATGTAACTCTAACGCAAGATTTTCACTCTTGGTAGTGTTCTGGCCTTAAGATCAATGTGTTAGTGTAGCAGGGGCCTCTCCCCGCCCACTCTCCGCCCACTGACCTCTTCTCTCTGCCCTCTCTCCACTCCTCACCGGTCCTTAACGCAGCCGGTACGGTTTATGCATGTTATGTAACGTTAATGCACGTTAGGTAATGTTAATGTGCGTTAACGTTATGTTAATGTGCGTTAATGTTACCTAATGTGCGTTACCGTAGACGCTGTTACGTTACTGCAGTTTAGTAAACATCCCCCTATGTTCCTTGATCATGAGAAGCAAATGCTTCAGATCATCTTCACTTTCAGCTAGTAATGTGGTATCATCAGCATAACGAAGGTTGTTGATGAGTCTTCCACCAATCTTTGCACCTCTGTTGTTTTCATACAATCCTGCTTCTCTGATGATTTGTTCTGCATATAAATTAAAGAGGTAGGGGGAAAGTATGCAGCCTTGTTGTTCGCCTTTGCTGATTTTAAACCATTCTGTTTCTCCTTGTTCCGTTTGAACTGTTGCTTCTTGATCAATGTTCAGATTATGCAAGAGAACAATCAGGTGATCTGGTATACCCATGCTTCTTAATGTGGCCCAGAGTTTCTTATGGTTTCTTGTGGTTTATTTGTGGTCAATAAAGCATAAATAGATATCCTTTTGGTATTCTTTAGTCTTTTCAAGAATCCATCTCACATTCACAATGATGTCTCTCGTTCCTCACCCTTTCCTGAACCCTGCTTGCACTTCAGGTAGTTCTTGTTCCAGGTATGGTTGTAGTCTCTGTTGAATAATTTTCAGTAGAATCTTGCTGACATGTGGGATCAGAGCGATTGTGTGATAATTTCCACAGTCAGTTGGATCACCTTTCTTTATTATTGGTTTAAACACAGATCTCTTCCAGTCAGTTGGCCATGATGTTGTCTTCCAAATTTCCTGCCAGAGCCTTGTAAGTATGATAACAGCTGCATCAGATTGCTGTAATACTTTTATGGAAATGCCATCAATGCCTGGTGCTTTGTTCTTTGATAAGGCTTTCAATGCTACTACGACTTCTTCTTTCATCAACATATGGTTCTGGATTATAAGGTACAGGTTGAAACGGCTGTTGGTCTACTTGATCTTTATCATAAAAAAAATCAGTATATTCTTTCCACCTTTTCTTGATCTTCTCAGCATCATTCAACATAGATCCTTCAGCATCTTGTAACATTCCAATTCGAGGCTGGAATTTTTTCTTTAACTCTTGTAGTTTTAGGAAAGCCGATCTTGTTTTGTCCTCTAATAGTTTCTGCTTCTATTTCCTTACATGTGTCATTGCAGTACCTCTTCTTGTCCTGTCTTGCTGCACGTTGGAAATCTCGAGTTCTGCGATTGCCTCTCTTTCTTCTCTGCGTTTCTGGGCAATTTTCAGAGTTTCTTCCTTCATCCATTTTGGCCATTTTTGCTTTTCACCTTTTGTAGAAACTTCTCGCTTTCTTCCAACACAACCTTTTTGATGTCATTCCATAATTCTTCTGGAGCTCTGTCATTTGTATCTAAAGCAGCAAATCTATTTTGCAGGCAGTCTTTAAATTCCAGTGGTATATTCTCAAGGTCATATTTTGCTACATTTATGAGTGGCTTGCTCTTTTTCAACTTTAGCTTGAGTTTGCATACTAGTAGTTGGTGATCTGTACCACAGTCAGCTCCAGGTTTTGTCTTTGTTGATGTTATAGAGCTTTTCCATTGTTGACTTCCACAGATGTAGTCAATTTGACTTTTGTACAATCCATTGGGTGAATTCCATGTGTACAGTCACCGTTTGTGTTGCTGGAAGAAGGTGTTTGAGATCAATAGATTGTTAGTCTTGTAGAATTCTATCAATCTTTCTTCAGCTTTATTTCTATTGCCAAGTCCATATTTTCCAGCCACTTTGCCTTCTTCTTTGTTGCCAACTTTTGCATTCCAGTCACCCATGACTATCAGGATATCCTGTTTGCATGTTCTATACATCCAAATCACTACCACTGTGTGCCAGGTGTTCCCTGCAGTGCATCTGAAGGTTATTTGGTGTCCATCTGTATTACACACTCACATGTGGTCCTCTGGGTCAAGTCACCACCCAGATTATTGCGTACCCAGTGTTAGAGTATGGCTGCCATTGATGCCTGTTATTTGAGATGAAGGGCATGTGCGCTATGTAGCGTTAACGTGCACTATGTAATGTTAACATGCACTATGTAATGTTAACGTTACGTTAACGCGCATTAACGTTACCTAATGAGTGTTAGTGTTCCTGGCCGCGGTAAACACCGTAGAGGGTGGAGAGAGGGCAGAGAGAAGGGGTCAACGGGCGGGGAGTGGGCAGGGAGAGGCTAATTTTACACTAACGCAGGGAACTGGAGGGTTGAAAAGTACCGCGAAATGAAAATCTGTCATTAGATGAACATTTGCAGGAGAGAGAAACGATTTCAGTGTCAGCAATGTACAGCATAGGCAGGGAGCCCAAGAACCGTGATAGTAGTGCTCCATTTGCAGAAACAGCATAGTGTCCAAGTATGAAAGGCCACTATGGTGATGGTGTAAATGGGGCATAGGGGGCTTCAGACGGGACATGTAGCAGGGGCAGCTGGAGCACAGGGTGGACTAGGCGAGCACCTAGGTTGCACATAGAAACCAGAAATCAGCAAGACAGCAGCTGAGAAAGGCCAAACACAAGCCACCTACATCTACCTGGTCCACTCGAGCTAACAGTTGCGAGGGCACTGACCTGACATCCCCCCAGCCAACCCTCCCCCAAGCGGAAGGGACATACTATTGCTAGGCATGATGGGGGGGATGAAAGGATGCTCATGTATGCCCTCCACCCCAGATCCCGCTCCCTAGGCGACCGCCTACCCACACAGTGGATGGCCTGGGACTGCGCACTACCAGCACCGACAGCATATGGTCATGTCAGCATGGCAGGGGGTTGTGTGCCCATGCTGGAGAGGGCAGTGCCACCTACCTGCAGTGGACCTAGGCCATGCCCTGTACCAGTACTTGGTGTGCAGTGCAACATAAATGTTCTGGTTGAGGA
Organism: Ichthyophis bannanicus; assembly: GCA_033557465.1. NCBI lineage: Eukaryota > Metazoa > Chordata > Amphibia > Gymnophiona > Ichthyophiidae > Ichthyophis > Ichthyophis bannanicus. The sequence goes on from CM066035.1 coordinate 614,059,803, forward strand.
AAAGTACAGGTAGTTCCAGAGACCACTGTGAATGTGCGGTGCAGTACCCACAACCAGTGTGTCCAGAAGAAGAGGGTCACAGGTTCAAGTCCCAGCTGTGGATCCTGCAGACCATGTCCCTATATTTTACCCTACAATGCAGATACAACAGCAACATGTGCAAAGCCCAAAGCAGTGGTGAACTGGGGGTACAAACACCCACTCACACAGGCTCCACAATCCAAAGCTGCATGGAGAGTCAGGCTGTTGGCCCCAGCATGGAGCTGCAGTTATCATCAGAGCACTACTACTATCTCCTGCACAATTTATCAATGTCGGCACTGTGATCAGGACCAGTGTGGTGGGCAGGGTTGCCAACCACCCCTATCTTTGCACAATGCTGCAATAGGTGTGTGTGTGTGTGTGTGTGTGTGTGTGTGTGTGTGTGTGTGTCTATCCATTCTTTTGTGGCTGCCCACACCTCATTGGGCCCACAATGTCCCACTATTACCAGCATTAGCCTGAATATGTGCATAATGAGGAGCAAGGTATTGTGGGTATGGCCCAGACAGGGCGGATTGGCCAGGATGCATCTTCACAGGGTGTGGGGCAATGGCTGGGACACTGTAGTGCCCGACCACTGCCTGCATGGACAGGGTGGCCACAGCATGGCATGCTGGGAGGGTACTCACTCTGACTGAGCAGTAACCATGACATGTCTAAGTTCCCACATAGCGCTCTATGCTGTCTTTCTCCAGTGTTGTGTTTCCAATGTGGGGCCCTAATCAATGAGGTACCTGCTTGGTGCACATCGTTTCTCTGTGAGCATGTGTTATGGACTGGCTAGTGGACTGTCTGTAATTAGACTGTGCATGGTTGGAACACCTGTAAGGTGCAGTCTGACTGTGCTGTCTGCTGGTGACTGGCAGACAGTGGTGTGAGGCAGTTGGGGTTTTCCAGACCCAACCTCAGCATTGCTGCTGGTCTGCTGCTGCCCCAGTCACAGGTATGGCTCTGGCCCACCAACCCTGCAGGGCTATCTTATACCAGCAGGATTGAGGTTGCTTCACTGGGGCTCAGACACCTGTCCCTTACCTACAAAAAGGGTGGTTGTGGACCCTTTGGGGTATTTAGTATATACCACTTTGACCTATAGAGGCACTGCTACACAAACCTCATGCAAGTCTAGACACCCCTCTGCCCTGATAACAGGTGCCCATGTCAGCCAGATCCTAACATGGGGTACACACTAATCTGGGTGGTGTCTGGCCCCAGAGGACCACATGTGACTGTAGGATACAGATGGACACCAAATTACTTTCAGATGCAGTGCAAGGAACACCTGTCACACACTGGCAGTGATGAAAATGTACAGCAGGACCTACCTCTAGCACCACATGTACTGCAGACCTAGTGCTGGGCACCCATCCTATCCCTGAGGGTGAACAGAGAACCTGCACAATGGCATGCTCTGTAGCTACTCTGTGCCAGTATCACGCATTGTTAGTTCGTCTTTCCAAGCTGAGGTACCGGAGAGGTGCAGACCCCATTTGGTGATCAGCTGTAGACAGCTATTCAGCATGTGCATTGCATCATGGGTACTGGTAGGGTTACCCTATCCTGGCATTCACAGCAGACAGTTTGTGCAGTGACCTGCAGTCCTTCTGTACCCAGCCATTGCTGTGGGATACACCACAGTGGTATAGCCTACTGGTTAGTACTATGCCATTCTTGGCAGTGTTCATGGGTTCAATTCCTCATGGTTCCCTCCTTTCATGCCTGTTCTACTCAAATAGTTTGCATGCCTGTAACAGTCATATTTTTGCAGATCTGTGCTGCCAACCCATAATACCCTTGCCACAATTGCCAACATTCCTTCGGTCCATCTATCTGCTTCTGTCAGCTGTGTAGAGTCCTGTCTGCCTGTGCGGGCCGCCACCCCATATCCTGCACTGCTACCCTTTCCTGCATTGTGCCTCTTCATGCTTGCCTCGCCTGTGCCTGATCTCCATGGCACCACCACTCCTCTGTCCACCCATCATTGTAACTATCCTGCCACCTCCGCCTCCACTGGGGGACACGTATTCCCATCGTCTGCTACCCACTGTCTTTCCAGTACTTTACATTGCCAACACACTGTGCTGTGGTACAGTTGCCCCCACCATGTTTGTCAACAGTACTGGCAGCCACATGGGATACCTGCAGATATGGCAGGTCCAGCGGCTCCCAGCTCTCCCTCCTTCACTCACCTGTTCATTGCCTTTCCTCAGTGCTCTATCTAGTGTTAGGGCTACATCTGTTTCTATGCCTCACAGGTCATGCATGTCATCCTGAAGCACCTTGCAGCCCTTAGGGCACACTAACCTAGGGCACCGTAACCTTGTTAGGCCACCTTAACCTATGGTTCCATAGCACAGGGTGACTTCTACGGTGCCTTGTCCAGGGGTGCCTAATACGGCGCTTAGCCTAAGGAGCCCTATAGGGCGCCTTACAAGGCACCTTATAGGGCACCTAACAAGGCACCTTATAGGGCACCTAACAAGGCACCTTATAATGCACCTTACAAGGCACCTTATAAGGCACGTTACAAGGCATCTTATAAGGCACCTAACAAGGCACCTTATAAGGCGCCTTACTTATAAGGCGGCAACTTATTGGGCACCTAACAAGGCACCTTATAATGCACTTTACTTATAAGGCACCTTACAAGGCACCTTATAAGGCACCATACAAGGCGCCTTGTAATGCACCTTACTTATAAGGCACCTTACAAGGCACCTTTTAAGGCACCTTACAAGGCGCCTTGTAATGTGCCTTATAAGGCGCCTTGTAACACGCGTTAGTCTAAGATGCCTTGTAATGCATGTTAGCTGATACGGCTTGCCATAATGATGTACCTCCCATGCCTTTATATGGACATCTGTACCTTTACCGTGGAACCTAACGTGGGTGACATTACCGCTGTTTAGTAAACATACCCCTAAGTGTTCACTGATTGCATTGTATTTCATTACAGTTCTTGCAAGTTTCTTCTTAATTATAAATGCAACATGTGATAAGGAAGCGTATCATAGCTCAGGAAGGGGCTATAGAAAAGGTGAAGTGTCTCTGAACAAGCAACCTGTCAGTGCTGGTAGAAATGAGAAAACAGAATTTTGCCATAAAAGACTACCAGTCCCAGAATGCACCAGGTTTCCAACAGCCATGAGAGGAGCTGAAGTGAGAAAACGTGTGTTCAATCAAAAGGGCTATGAGGTAATCCCCAAGCACTCATTGCAAAGGGCAGGGCTTGATTCAGCACAGCTGCGCTGTGCTAGGATGGAACACTCATCTCAAAGGGCAAGACCTGATTCAGCACAGCTGCGCTGTGTTGGGGAGGAGCACTCATCTAAGCAGAATAAGAGTAGAGTTTATTCTACAGATGACCATCTTCATGATCACCTTGGATATCCAGAGAATTATCCTCAGTTTCATCTGAAGGATCATCAGAAGCAGAAGCCAAACCGGACGGACAGAGAGGGAAAGAGACCCTTTGGAAGAAGGAAGAGAAAAGCCTTTGAGAGGTCTAGAAGAGTCCAAAGCAGTACGTATACTGGGAGGTATTCCAAGGGCCAGCATACACCATTGGACTGGGGAAAGCCAGAGGAATGGTGCTGCAGAGCTAGGAATCACCAGAGGCTACCTGTGAGGGAGACGGCTGCACGTGGAAGGGACCCTAAGACCTGTGCCAGAAGGTATGTGAAGAGAGATCCAGTGTCCAGGGATCTGGATCGGAAGGCTGGACATAAGAACTGGACTACATACTGGCACATACTGGCCAGGCTATATAGAGAGAAACTCTAGCAGCAATGGAAGTTCAGGTATGAACACTGATCTATGCCCTAGCTATAACCTTGAAAGACAGCAGGGAAACAAGTATTCTCCTGAAAATGTTCCATTGAGAGATTCATCTGTGCCAATCCATGATATTGAACCCATGCTTGTTGAACAAGGGGAATAATAGCAGATGAGGATCCTGTTTATATGGACTGTTCTCTATCCAAACTCCGTTGGTAACTTTCTGTTATAAAGTACAGCAACCATCACAAAGAAATACAAATTTGTTCTTTAATCTACTCAGAAAAGCTCCTGAAGCAGGATTTGACCCACACAGTGGAAGGCAAGCCAGCTAAGGGGTTTCAGCTGGTAACTGCTAGCAATTAAGCATTACCTAATTGCTTGTGAGCTAGGAGAGAATCACTTCTGTATCTATGTGGGAAGTAATCAGAAGTTAAGAACAGTTTGTTTCTTGCTTTGTGGCTTTTCATTTGTTGTTTTCCTGATTTTAACTTTGTTTTTCCAAGTTAACACTGAAAGCAAGTAACCTAATTTATGTGCTACCAAGCATATCTGTGTTGGGAGAAATAACCCCATAAATAAATATCTTATTGGCTTTACCCAAGAGCACAACTAAATTATTGTCAGCAGCTGTGTCTGGTGTGAATGAACTACATTGCCCACAATACCTTGCAAATCATATAGAAATATGCACTTGCCAAGAGTGTGAAGATTCTCACCCAGGCAGCCGTCTCACAAACACCATTTCTTCTTTGTCTTTTGTTTCCAGCATAGTAGACCATGTGATCATCTGATGCAAAGTGCCCAATGCCAGTCTATTTCAGTTCGCTGACACCCAACAGATCAAGTTGTACACATTCCATTTCATTCTTGACCACCTCCAACTTCCCTTGGTTCATGCTTCGTACATTCCATGTCCCAATATGTAAGACATCTTTGCAGCCTCTGGCTCTCATTTCATGTGCAGCTACATCAGCAGTCAGATGTCCCAAGTGCTTTGATCCAACTACATCATAAATGCTGGCTTTACTATAAAAAGTCTTCAGCTCCTCCCCAGTAGCTAGTTGAGTGCCTTCTGACCTGGGGGTCTCATCTTCCAGCACTATAGTGCAATTTGTTTTGTTGTGACTATCCATTGGGTTTTCATGGCAAGATATAGAAGTAGATTGCCAGGCCTTTCCTCCGTGCAGTTTAAGTTTAGTGTTGTTGCCGTTTTCACAGAAATGTGATCCTCCACCGTTAACACCATTCCATTCTGCTGCTGCCCAGATGGGTTTTCATGGCTAGATACAGAAGTAGATTTCCAGGTCTTTCCTCCACACAGTTTAGTGTTTTTGCCATTGTCACAGAAATGTGATCCTCCACCTCCAACACTGTCCCATTCTGCTGCTATCCAGATGGGTGGTTTGTATTGGTCTGGCACCTCAGCTGAGACCTGTCTATCTTGGGAGACCTTGCCAGTAGTTAAACTACTTATAGCTTAGCCCTCAGCATCACTGATGCACACAAGCCCTCACAGCACGATAAGCTGCAAACCAAGTGAGGGCGAGTGGTACCAACTCCACTCAAATAAGTCGCATGAATGGTGTTCCAAAGATCTGCCTTTTCATCCATAGATAAAGAATGAAAATCAGAACAAACCAGTGAGTCACATGGAGACAAAGTTGTGGGATCTGGAAGAACATATTGTACAGCATTGGACTTTGAAATCTTATGGATGTCTTGTTGCGACAAACAAGCAACCAGATTGAAATTGCAGCACCAGAAAATGATCAGTCCATGGGAGAACCTTGGACAAAAAACTGCTGCTCCCTCTAGACTACCAGGGACAATGGCAAATGCTGGAGGGGAAATCAAGGAGTAGAGAAGGGGGGGGGGAGCTTTTGTGGAAGATCCCACTCAGTAGGGTTTAAATTTTGGAGGTCTTCTTAAATGGGAAGCCTGGATGCTGGGAGATGTTGAGGGGGTGTCAGGTAGGGATATGAATGTTAGGGAGCGATCTTACCTGTCAGTGGAGCATCAGAAGTGGATCCGATGCCAGGCAAAGTGTTGTTGGTGGTATCTGATGTCAAGGGAGTGTTAGAGAGGATATAAGGCTGTGGAAGGTGAGGGGCAGCATTGGTGTCAGTGTTGATAGTGGCAGAGTCAACATAAACCACAGCATCAGAGGTGTTTTTTACACAAAGCTTGAGCAAATGAGCCTGCTGACTGTGCCTGCATGGGTTTTGGAATGGTCAATCACAGGCAGTTCCAGGGCTCATGTGGCACACCAGTTTGCCATGGCACACCAGTGTGCAGTAGCACACTGGTTGAGAAGCATGGCCTAGACCACCCAAAAGTAGTTCAGGAAGATCTTTGGAGGGGTTGGAATGTGTCTTCAGGGGGTGTTGGGTAGTCGGTGTTAGGGGCAGGGGTATCATCAGGGTGACTGTGCTTCTTTTTTAATTCACTGGCTCTCATCTATGCATTACATGCAGACACACCCTACCCCTTGAATAGCCACCTGCAGGTATCAACTCCTGTCAGTACATGCCACATTTGCCCAGTTTGGATGACACATGTCAAGTTCTTATATACACATTTGTATGGAGTGTTATATGGTGGTTGTTGTGGCTGGGACAGATGTGAGACTCACATGTCTGTATCAGTCCTTCCACATGGCACTGACACACATTTTCCCACACAGTACAAATATGTTGGGGATGACCCCTAAGGCACATTGTGGCTGCCAGCCCATACCACCCTGTCCTCTGCCGCCATCCTTCCTTCAGCCCATCTATCTGCCTCTGTTGGCTGTTTGCAGTCATGTCTTCTCATATAAGCTGCTACACCATGGTCTACACAGGTACTCTTTTCTGCATTTTGACTCTTCACGCATGCCTCTCCTGTGCCTGATCTGCACATCATCACTCCTGCTCCATCCTACTTTCGCTGCACACATTGTGCCGCTTCTGACTCCACTGGGGGACATGTCTTCCCAATCCTATGTCACACACTGACATTGTGTCATTTACATGGCCATCCCCCAATGCATCGGGATAGTTGCCACCCACATGCTCATCCAAATTACTGGCTGCCACATAAGGTGCCCACGGATCTGGCAGGTCCATCAGCTCTCACCTGTCCTTCCATCCATCACCTTAACATTGACTTTCCTTGGTGCTCCCTTATTCAGCGTTAGGGCGACAGCCGTTTTCGGCCATTAAGGTGCAAACTTGACACCTTAACGTCTGATGTCCTGTTCCCATTGCGCCCTTACCGCCGGAATGCCTCCTACCCGCCCAGAGCCCTTTTTGTATGTAAAACCCCTTATTGCTGCCGTTAATGCCCGATAACACCTGCTGCCTAACGCCCTTTAGTAAACATACTCCTAGGTGTCTTTATAAAATAGGGTGAAAATAGGAAACCAGTTGCCTTCTACACATAGGCAACCAGATATAAAATTACCCTCTTTAACTTTTTAATATTTACAGATAGTGAATTTATACATTTACCAGCTACCACTAAATGCATAACTCCATTTGTTAATTGACAACAATATTTTTCTTGTGTCTACTTTTAAGTGTGCATATGATGGGCTAATTTTAAAAACACCTAATTGTGTGTAAAATACTGTTTTATATGCTCAAGTCAAAATTTTCCTCTACTAAGCTTCCTTTGAGGTCAATGGATTTTCTTTAGAGAGACTGTATTATTGTGAACATCTGCATTAATAAATTCGAGGGATCGGCATTCATCAGTACATATTTGGTATATTTGAGTGCCTAAAACATGTTTATGCCTGCAAATTGCTTGTAGGAAGGGAAGCCTACAAATTAACATACATACAATCAATTTACGAATGCAAGCAAATCTTCCTGCACTGCACGTAGAAGATGTGCATTTAAGATGAATATGTGCAAAAGCACAACAAAACACAATAATGGGAAAAATTTGGAAAATACAGACTCTAACATCCCTAATAAATAATGCATGTTTCATATGTTAATATGGTTTCCTTTAAAGGAAGGTAATGGGTGTCTTTTGACTAGTGCTCTGAAACCTCTCTTAATACAGCCTCTGAAATACGAGGTATTTCACTCATTGCCCTTACTGGACTTTATCCAGTAATATTGGATTAAATTTATTTAGGCTCCGTACATCATTAATTTTTATATGGTCCAGTTCTTTCATTACCTCTTCTTGAGCCACAAAGGGCAGACTTTATGCAAATGTGATCATTTATTTAAATGTCAGTACATTTATAGATTGCTTATGTATTGATGCCTCTAAATGCTGAGAGCATTGTTTGTTGAGTTGGGATACTTCCTGGCAGGTCATTACCATGCATAATCTTTCATTAACTACAGCAAATACAAATGATAAGCAAATATTTACATACTAAAGCAGAAACACAAATGTGATGAAGAATCGTTGCAGAAGGTTCATGTCTAAACTCCCATACATAACCTTATCGTTAATATTTATTCTTAATATTATTTACAATTGTTGTAGACTTGTATAGATTTTTTTGTGTATACTGTTTTATACATGAAGACTAGGAACATAAATGGGGTCATTTACTAGAGGTTAGTGTGTGCTAAAGCTTTTATCTTCCACAAGGACCAATTTATACAATGGGTCCTGTGGATGATAACATGAGAAAATGATATCAGCATGTGCTAGCCATTAGTAAATTATTCCCCATTGTAAAATGTGTGGAATGAAGATTAAGGTAAGAGTCACAAAACAGCTAGAAAAACTTGACTTAGCAGTTGAGTTTCAAAATTTCTGTGACTAGAGAAGTACACACTTGTTAGAGAGGATTCATATTTTTTTGTCGGACGGGGGTACTTTGAAATCGTAATGCATGCCTTAGTTTCTGTTGCTGTTTAATGACATTAGAATTTTGTGTCCTTAACATTTCAAGTGCATGATTTATGCAAATGCCTTAGGAGCCAAGTTTTATTATATTTGCAATAATTTGTTAACTGCCTTGGATGTCTTATAGCTGGGAAGGCAGCATACAAAGGCATAAATGAACAAACAAATAGCCTAGTGGTTAGAACTATGGCTTGGTAACCAAGAGACCAGGATGCAATTCTCACTAGCACTCCTTGAGTCTTTGGGCAAGTTACTTAAGAAGAGAGGACTGGTCACACTGCCAAGAAAACCCAAGAGCTGCTCAGTTGCCAGGAGTTAGAATGCTGACTCAAAAGCACACATTGCATTTGTAAATAGATAAATAACAGGACACTGACAATAGATAAGGTTCATCTAATCTGCCCATTCCTGTTGCAACACTGCAGAGCCTACCTGATCTCAGGCTTTCCCAAACAAAAGCCACATCATTTAGTGCCCGATCCTAGGCAATTTTTGCCTATCCCTTCCCTCAACCCCCTCATGCACTCTCTCTCTCTTTCTCTATCTTCTTACTTCCCTTCTTCTCCCACTCTCTGCATTCCCTCTCTGTCCATTTCCCTCAGATCCCCAAACCTTTATTGCTGAAGCTCCTCTGAGCCACAGCACAAAGAGCGGACATGATGCATGTCAAAGAAGGATGCTTTGATCTGAGGCTTAAAGGTAAGAGCGGAGTCTAATAAGATACTAAGGGGCTTGTTTACAAAGCCGCGGTAGTGGTTCGCGATCGCGATTGCAGCCGCGGCCCCATTGAAATCAATGGGGCTGCGGCTCCGATTACGATCGCAAAACGCTACCGCGGCTTTGTAAACAAGCCCCTAAGTGGGATGTTTACTAAACCGCCTTAATGTTACCGGCGCTAGTTGCAGCGTTAAAGTGAAGAATCCCATATAAGGAGGTGGGCGTTCCAGAGGGAAGGTAGCAAGGAATCTGTATCCGCGATAGAGGGCACCTTGGCTCATTAATGCGTGTTAACCCTAAGTTCATGCCAGCGCTGTGCTAGAAGCTATAAAGATGTAGCCCACTGGTTACTGCAATGACTGTGGAGGCAGAGGTCATGGGTTGGATCCTGCAGTGGTGCTATTTAATAAGGCTGTCTGCAGCATTTCCTTTTAATTTAAATTTGTGCTGCCAGCAAAAACACCCTCACAGTGCCATAACCTAAGGTGCCTCATAAGGCACATTATAAAGTGCCCTGTCTGCCAAGGCACCTATAATGTGCCCTATAGGGCGCTTTATAGGGTGCCGTATAGGGCGCCTTATGATGCACCTTAGGTTACAGCACTATGAGGGTGTTTTTTCTGGCAGCACAGATTTAAATTAAAAGGAAAAGGCTCAGACAGCCTTATTAAATAATACCACTGTGGGATAGAACCCACAACCTCTGCCTCCACAGTCATTGCAATAACCAGTGGGCTACATCTCTATAGTGTCTAACACAGCACTGGCAAGTATACCAGCAATTGGGCCCCAGAGAAGAGAACTAAAAAATATCACTTGAAATAAACACTGTATAGCACTATGTGGGAACCTAGCCATGCCATGGTCACTGCTCAGTCAGGGTGAGAGTGACCTCCCAGCATGACATGCTGTAGCCACCCTGTCCGTGCAGGTGGTGGTCGGGTACTACAATGTCACAGCCATTGCCCTATGCCCTGTGCAGATGTATCCTGCCCAGACCGCCGTGTCCGGGCCATACCCACAATACCTTGCTCCTCATTATGCACATTGGCAGGTTAACACTGGAGACAGTGCAAGCATTGGGGGCTCAGTAAGGTGTAGGCAGCCACAAAACACTGGATAGACATACACACACTCCCACACCTATTTCTATACACACTCCCACACCTATTTCAGCATTGTGCAAAGATAGAGGTGGTTGGTAGCCCTGGCCGCCACACCAGTCCTGGCCACAGTGCAGGCACTGCTAAGGTATGCAGGTGCTAGTATTGGTAGCTGCTGCTCCGCGCAGGGCCAAACAGCCTGACTCTCCATGAGGCTTTGGATAGTGCAGCCTGTGGGTGTGGGTGTTTGTGCCCCTGTTGGCCGATGCTCTAGGGCAGAGGCTCCCAACTGCAGTCCTGGTGGGCCAAACACAATTCAGGTTTTCAGGCGGTCCCTAATGAATATGCATGAGACACATTTGCATACACTGGAGGCACTGCATACCAATGCATCTCATGCATATTTATTAGGGACAGCATGAAATCCTGAAGGGTGTTTGGCCCTCCAGGACTGCAGTTGGGAACCTCTGCTCTAGGGACTGCACATGTTTATGGTGTATGTGCACTGTAGGGTAAGATGTAGGGACATGGTCTGCAGAGGTCACAGCTGGGATCTGAACCTGTGACCTTCTGCCCCTGAACACACTGGCTGTGTGTACTGCACCAAACTGTTGCCACAGAAGCAGGTCATTCCCTGGAGATACCATTACTGTTCATCAGACATACCTTGTCTGTTGCACTGCACGCCACCCACTTGATCAGGGCTTGGCCTTGGTGTGCTGTGGGCAGATGCCACTGCCCCCTCCACCACCAGCAACCCTCCGCCACCATGCTGACATGCCCTTATGCCGGTGGTGCTGGTGGTGCGCAGTCCCAGGCCATACAGTGTGCCGGTAGGCAGCTGCCTATGGTGTGGGATCTGGGGTAGGGGTGCCTACATAGACATCCGCGCTTCCCCCCAGCACCGCCTGTCAAAGTTATGTGTCCTTTGGGGTACCTGCTGGGTAATGTCCCCTGGGACACTGTGGGACACACACTCGTGGGCATGTTTGACCTTGGTCAGTTGCTGGCTTGCTGAGTTGCAGTTTCTGCGTTCCTATGTGCCACCTAGGCATCTGCCTAGTCCAACCTGTGCCCCAGCTCCCCCACTGCATGTCCCGCCTGCAGCCCCCTGTACCCCATTTGCAGCCTCACCATAGTACCCTTTCGTACTTGGGCACTATGCTGTTGCTGCACATGTATCACTACTATCACTTTTCTTGGTTTCCCTGCCTTTGCTGTACATTGCTGACTGAACTGGTGTCTCTCTCCTGCGTTAATTTTCAGACCTTCATTTCACAGCGCTAGTGTGCCTGGAGCCTCTTCCCGCCCACTCTCTGCCCATTGACCCCTTCTCTCAGCCCCCTGGGAAGCCTTACTCCACCCTCTGTGTGCCTTAACGCCGCCAGAGACGTTATCGCACAAAACCTCATGCTATCGCGCAATAATGTTACTTTATTATGTGATAACATTACGTATCGTGCGGTGACATTACGTATCGCGCATTAACTGCACCGCTGCAATGTTATCGCTGTTTAGTAAACATACCCCTAAGAGTTTTCACAGCATCATGATAGGGAATAGGAGTGAAGGAAAGCAGAAGAAGAGTGAAAGGGGGAGAGACACTTGGAGATGGAAAGCAAATAGAGCCACATTTAGAGACAGTCGTTGAACCATTAGACAACTACACGGAGACAAGACTGAAGAGGAGAAATATTGCAAAATGAAGGAGAAATGGTAAAAGAATCTGAATGTGTCCGCCATAGAGAAAAGGACGATAACCCAAAGACTGATCAGAAGGGGGAAGGGAGCAAGAAAAATATTGAAAAGAGTAGGGCCAAAAAGGGAATCTGGAGGAATACTGAAAAGAAGAGGAAAGGAGGAGAAGTATCTAGAATCAGAGAGGACCTACAAGGACAACTATGAGAAATAAGAGGAGAGCCAGTGAAAAACAGTCCACGAAGACTAATGGAGTTAAGCTGGTGCAGAAGGAGGCAATGATCAACAAAGTCAAAAGCAGAGGAAAGATCAAGAGTAACAAGGATAACAGGATTGCCGTGATCCAGGGGTGTCCAGATTTTGTTTAAAAGAGCAGTAAGGAGGGATTTGGTACTATGGCTGGGCTGAAACCCAGTCTGGAAAGGATGGAGGACAAGAACCTTGTCAAGGAAGAGGGAAAACTGTGGTAGAGTGATATGCTCCAGAATTTTAGAGAGAAAAACAAGACTGGAGATGGGATAGAAATTAGAGGGGTCAGAAGGATCCAAAGAAGGTTGTTTAAAGAGGAGGAAAATGACAGCATGCTTCCAGGAAGAAAAGACAACTTATTTTGTTATGGATCATATAAAAAGACTGAAGAGTAGTTACTAACATGCAATGCACATGTTTTGCCAAATAACTTGTGTTAAATAGCAAGACCATGTGTTATTTGCCCTTAATGCACATTTATTAGCACAAGGTATATTAATACTCAGATGCCAAATATGCAAAGCAATTCATTATTATGCAAAATGAATAACACAGCTTGCCTTTGACCTTACAAGCTGCATTATTAATGGAAAGATAATCCAGCTTTGAGCTGGCATTTTCTTTCCTCCCCAGGAGCACAGGGCTGCTGATATGCAACTTGAAGGTCTTGAAGGGAGGGGTTTATGGGAAATGTACGCCACCATCATTGACACCAATGTTCCCTCTAATTTTCTGTAGGCTGTGTGCGCATAAAATATCAGCAGCGTGCAGCTTTTGAAGGAAGGTTAAATTTTTGTGCGCCACATAACGACACTCGGAGTTATATATTTTAAAATTTGCACGGCAGAATACAGTATGTACACCACATTGATTTTAATCAAATTAAATGAAAATAGACGATTACTAAATGAAGCGGGAAATTTCTAGTAATCACAAGCATAACTTTTAAATTTTAAGACGTCTGTGTTGTTTTCTATCAGAATCAGAGCCGTAATTTTTGTGCGCTCTGTTGTGCGCTCGGCGAGGTGCAGGCATTGCTAAGGTATGCAGGTGCTAGTATTGGGAGATGCTGCTCCACGCAGGGCCCAACAGCCTGACTCTCCATGAGGCTTTGGATAGTAGAGCCTGTGGGTGTGGGTGTTTGTGCCCCTGTTGGCCACTGCCCTAGGACAGAGGGTCCCAACTCTGCTCCTGGTGGGCCAAACACTGTTCAGGTTTTCATGCTGTCCCTAATGAATATGCATGAGACACATTTGCATACAATGGGGCGATGCATACAAATACAGCACAGGCATTTTTATTAGGGACAGCATGAAATGTGAATGGTGTTTGGCCCTCCAGGATTGCAGTTGGGAAACTCTGCTCTAGGGATTGCACATGTTTATGGGTTCTGTTCCCTGTAGGGTAAAATATAGGTGTTTGTGGCATGTTCATTTAATCTGCAATAATGGCTCTGTCTTTATTACCACGGTTTAGTACTGTGTAAAATGTAGGGACATGGTTTGCAAGAGCCACAGCTGGGACTTGAACCTGTGACCTTCTGCCCCTGAACACACTGGCTGTGTATACTGCACCAAACTGTTGCCACAGAGGCAGATTGTTCCTTGGGGATACCATGACTGTTCGTCAGACAGACCATGTCTGTTGCAGTACACGGCACCCACCTAAACGGGTCTTGGCTGTGGTCTGCTGTGGGCAGATGCTACTGCCCCCTCCACCACCAGCATCCCTCCGCCACCATGCTGACATGCCCTTGCGCCAGTGGTGCTGGTTGTGTGCAGTCCCAGGTCTTCCAGTGTGCCGATAGGCGGCTGCCTATGGTGCGTGATATGGGGTAGGGGTGCTGACATGGACATCAGCACATCCCCCCGGCACCAATTGCCAATGTTCTGTGCCCTTTGGGGTACTTGCTGGGTACTGTCCCCTGGGACACTGTGGGACACACACTCGTGGCCATATTGGACCATGGTCAGTTGCTGTTTTGCTGCTTTTCCGCTTCTACATTCCTATGTGACAGGTAGGCATCTGCCTAGTCCACACTGTGCCCAAGCTGGCCCACTGCATGTGACGATGCAGCCCTCTGTACCCCAGTTACACCATCACCCTAGTGCCCTTTCCCACGTGCCCACTCTGCTGTTGCTGCACATGTGTAAGCCACAAAGGCAAGCTACCCCATACTCACCACAGACGACCCTCATCAGCACTATTTCTATGTTGGCACATTCACTTTGTGGGGGGACTGTGAATTGACCCTTCCAAGAGTGAGCTCGTTCTTTTTCCTCTTTATAGGTTGTGTTCATTACCGCTTGTCATTATTTGTTCTATTGGCCAGCTCGGTGTTTTGGATTTCAATTTTGGTTCTGGTCATTATTAATGGTTTGTGCCTTTTTGGTTGCGGCACATGTATCACTACTATCACTTTTCAAGGTCTCCCTGCCTTTGCTGTACATTGCTGACTGAAATGGTTTCTCTGTCCTGCAAATGTGCCTAGCGTGAGGTTTTCACTGGCGCTAATTTTCAGACCTTCATTTCACGGCGTTAGTGTGCATGGAGCTTCTCCCCACCCACTCTCCGCCCATTGACCCCTTTCTCTCTGCCCCTGGGGAGCCTTACTCCTCCCTCTGGACAGCCTTACTCTACCCTCTGCGCAACTTAACGCCACCGCAGACAGTATCGCGTGATACGTGATGTTCTCGTACAGTAATGCGCCATTATCATGCGATAACGTCACATATCGTGCAATAACATCGCAACTGCGCCATTACACATATAAATGGGCTAAGTGAATGAACATATTTTCTATTTATCAAGCTTTTAAGTTTTAGGGGGCCTTTTACTAAAGTGCAATAAGTAGATAGTGTGTGAAATAACATGCACTACAGCCACAGTAACCATTGCCACGCTGCATAGTACTAATTCACACACTCACTGCATATCACGCAATGAGCCGGGAAATGGGCAGATTATAGGCAATTAGCCCATGGTAACTTACTGGCAGAATTTTAGAAGCTTATTCATGAGTTGGATGTCTAAAACGGTCACATAAATGTGCAAATCATGGAGACATCCCAAGAGCCATTTTAGAAGATGGGTATGGAGATACCCACAGAGCGAGAATGCCTACGTCACACAGGGGGCATGATGGAGGCATGTCCAGGGAGTGTTCCATAAAGATACATGTATGTGCCCAATTCTAGAAACAGCAAGCACATCTCTACCCAGCAGTGGTAATGTCTATGTCTATACCTGCTTCAGGCCACGAATGGCCTTCCAAAAAGCTTTCATTTTGGACAGGGAGGAGTGGCCTAGTGGTTGGGGCAAGGTACCACAGGCCAGAAGGTCAGTGGTTCAAATCCCACTAGAGGACAGCAACCTTGGGCCGGAAGGACCGGGGTTTCTAGTCCCACAGGTGCTCCTTGTGGTCTTGGGCAAGCCACTTAACCCTCCATTGCCCATGTTCCCTGTAAGTATTAGTGTATGTGTCTCATATCCCCTCGTGTTAAATGTATCCCCCAACCGCTTTGACCTGGTGTAAAGCGGGATATAAATGCAGCTAAATAAATAAATTTTGCCACCAAAACACATGGAAGGAGCAGAGCAGAAGATGCACTGGCCTTCTTGACTACAGTATAAAAAAGATGAAGGGAAATTAGGACACTTGTTCTATGGTCGGCATACCAATGCACGTCTCCACTTGCAAAATAGCAGGCAAGGATGTGCTTTCACCCCATTCTAAAATATCATTGTGGGAACATCTATGGATCTGCTTCCACAAACATTCATTTTGGGCACATATACATTTCCGAAATTTGCACATTTAGGCGTTTTGGACTTGATGTCCCAGGCTGCACCTAGACATCATTTCTGAAATGTGTCTTACTGTGCACTGTTACCACAGGAGAGATATACAGAACATTTAGAATCTCCTCAGTAGGAGACTGTAAGTGCATCCTCACTATCTGTCATTGCATTCATGCGTGATAATGTTTTTTCCTCTGCAATAACTGCATGGGTAGATGCTTCTAAAGCCCCAACATTTACCACCTACGTTCTGCAGTTATCGTGAGGTAATTTGGGCGCTTATCATGCATTAACTGCAAACCTTGGCCACACTTCAATAAAAGGGCCCCTTACTTTATAATAGACAATCTAAAAGGATTCCTCTGATGTCAATGAATCCCTCCCTATAGGAAAGTTAGCACCTCTACATCTGTTTATAATTATTTCTAGCCCTCACAGTTTTATGGTCTTTAAATACTGCAAAATCACACGCTCTAGAAAAAATATAAAAGCTGCAGTATTAAAATTATTAAACATCATAAAACCAGGAGTTCTTATAATTAGTTTTTGTTCTCTATGCTTGTGTTTCAGGCTTTTTAAAATGATATCTAGGTATCATGTAGGCAATAACACATTTCAGGCTATATATTAATGGATTTCAATTCATATGCTTGCATACATGAAACAATAATAGAATATTCCTTTAGAAAATATGACTTAGCTTTGGTTTTACTCTTTGTGGTAGTAGGGATATTTAGGAGATAACTTTATAACAAGCACCTATGCGGAATGACATTTTTTTTGTCTATTTTATGCAAGCAACAATATGTGATATCAAATTGATCTTGGGAACTGGGAAAAATCAATTCAAATCAAAACTGACCCAACCTTAATGCTTTTAGATTTTTAAATGGACAGTCATAAGTAAGACGTATCAACTTGCACAAGCATAATACCGTGAATGTTGATCTCCAAGATTTAATCATTGGTCCAAAGCAGAAATGTATTATTTAGTTTCAAATATTTAACAGCATAAAAAATTTGTCAAAAATGGCCAAAACTCAAAACATGAGAACTTTGCAAAAATTAATTTTACCTATCTTGAGCATATAAGAATTGTTCATCTTCGTAAATCTCCAGCCAGACTTTTGGCAAAAAATATTTTCCATGTTAAAAGTTTAGGAAAGGAGAATAATGACTATAAAAGATTACTTGAAGAACAAGGATAAATGAAAAGACTGAAGGGTGGAATTCAATGAGTGCTGCAAGGCAAAGCTGAAACAGAAAAATAAAGTGGAAAAAACAATAGGAGGCCACACCTGGGAGACAATATTATATAGGGAAGTCATAAAAAACAGAAAAGATGTGGGGATGAAGGGGGATAAAGAAAGAGGATACAAAAAAATTATACATAGGGAAAATAGCTTGGTGGGTAAGGGAGGAGCCCATCTAAGCAAAAGGGTTAACATAAAAGAAAGATGATGATGAATGATTACAATGAGATAGGGAAAGAGGGGGAGAACAAGAAAACGTGTGAGGAATGCCTGTGTACCCTGAGGTTGAGGGAGAATGATTACAACCTGGGTATTAAGATAGATGGTCAGTTACGGTTGGACATTCATATGATTGGAGCAGTGCAAGGGGCTTTTTGTATATTACATCATCTTATAGCAGGGGTTCTCAACCCTGTCCTTGGGAGACACCTCGCCAGTGAAGGTTTCAGGATCACCTGAAAGATTATGCATGAGAGAGATTTGCATTCAATGGAGGCAATGCATGCAAATCTCTCTCATGCATATTCATTGTAGTTATCCTCAGGGGCAGCTCAAGACAATCTGCTGCCTGAGGCGAGGGATGAGATGGCGCCCCCCCCCCCCAGAGGAGGGGGGGGGAGGCTTTCAAAACACTCCAGTCAGGGACTGAGCCAAATCAAAAATTCAATTAGATAATGTGGAGGCAATAAAAAGATGTTCGCACTCCATGGAACTAAAAGAAAGAGTGAGAACTACTGCACAGTTTATAACACCAAATTATAACTCATTTTGATTTTGTTGTTATAAACTGTGTTACGGTTGTTGCTTTTTCTTTTTGAACATATATTTTGCATTCACAGAGCCCCCCTCTCTCAACAACGGTGCAGAGCAGAGCTAGGACATTTACCCACAAAACTCAATATCTAATTTTAAAAAAATAAATCTGACTCTGGCCATCTCACTAACAAACATTCTCCTGTACCATGCATATTGTGAACAGTAGGAGTGGAGAAATAGCCTAATGGTTAGTGTACTAACTTAGGAACCAACGGCTTGATTTTCAAAAGGTATCTACACAGTTTACAGCTCAGTAAACTGTGTAGATGCCTTAATTGGGGATATTCAACAGCACTTACATTAGTGCCATAGGATATCCTCTCCTAAGTCCCCTACATGCCCCGATGCTATCCGGTTAGCATCAGGGCATGATGGAGAATGACGCTAACCGTGCAGCAGCGATATTGGATGCTGCCCAGTTAGCGAAATGCACCTTAAAGATAGGCTAGGAAAACCCTCACCTATCTTTAAGGCGCAGATCGCTAATAGGGTAGCATCCAATATCGCTGCTGCCCGGTTAGCATCGACAGCTTCTGGCTTTTGTGGCGATCACCGAATATTCAGTGCAGGGGCGGCCCAAGGGGGGTGCGGGACCACGTGTGGAGACTCGGTGCGGGGCCTCATTTGCATAATGGGTCTCATTTGCATAAATATTTGCATAATGTTACCATACACTAACTTTTAGTAAACATGCCTCTCAATGAGTGTATGGATAAAGAAAGACTACAATATTTGTACATTACTACGTATAATCCAGTGCCAACCACCAGGCACATTAGGAACTACTACAAACACTGCTCATTTAGAACCCATAGCAAACCCGCTGTATTGTAACAGCACTACCAGGACTCACAAAGCACCATACTCTACCTATCAAGAGGCATCACTGCAAATATTAAACCAATACATTTCATGGAAAGAGAACAAGTGGCAATGTCAAATAGGAATTACATACATAAACAGAATATCTCAGCTCAGTTACACATGCAGAACATACACCATCACCAAACAAGGAATCATAATTTAGAAACAGGAAGACAATAATTAAACTGGGAACCCCAAAAGCCAAACTTGGAATGTACAACAACACTGTAGAAATAAAACTATAAATTAATTTCCTCTTGTACTAAACAAAGCACAGACGTTAATGATGCACATTTCCCAGAGCTGACATATTCCAGTTAATAAATTCAAAATAAAGAGATATCTTTCTACCTTTTATGCATTTTTTTTTTAGTTGCAATTGCTCCAGCTACTTTCTTCTGGTTTCTTTGTGTCTTCTGCTAAATCTCCATTGTCTGCTGTCCATTTGTCCTTTCTTCTCTCTTCTAGTTTTTTTTCCATTCTCTCTTTACATCTGTTTTAACATACTAATCTGTCTCCTTTTGCTCTTTCCTCATTCCTATTTCATCCACTCAAATTGTATCCCTCCATCCTCAATCCCCACTTACTCTCCCAATACCCGGCAATTGTAGATTTTTCTTCCCTCCCACAAATAATATTTTTCCCCTCTCCATTTCACTCTCCCAGCCCCATCCCATTCTAACCCTCCCCCAACATCATCTCCCTTCTAATTCCAGCCCCACCCAGCATCTGCTCCCTTCTAGTCCCCGCATCAGCCCATTTCCAGTCCTAGCCCCCCATCAGCCCATTTCCAGTCCTATCTCCCCCATCCATTTCCAGTCCTATCTGAGTCCCTCCATCAGCTCATTTCCAATCCCATCCCCCATCAGCCCATTTCTAGTCCTTTCCTAGCCCCACCTTCAGCCCATGTCAAATCATAGCTCCCCTCCACTCAGCTCATTTCCAATCCAAACCCCCATGAGCCTACTTCCAGTTCTAGCCCCTCCATGAGTCCATTTCAATCCAAACCCCCACCACAGCCCATTTCCAATCTTAGCACCCCCAACAGCCCACTTCCAGTCCTAACCCCCATCACCCCATTTTCAGTCTTAGCCCCCCCATAGCCCATTACCAGTCCTAACTCCCCATCAGCCCACTTCCAGTCCTAACCCGATCAGCCCATTTCCAGTCTTAGCATCCCCAAAGCCCATTATCAGTCCTAACCCCATCAGCCCACTGCTAGTCCTAACCCCCCATCAGCCCATTTCCACCTAGCCCCCCCATAGCCCATTACCAGTCCTAACCCCCCATCAGCCCACTTCCTGTCCTAACCTTCCCATCACCCCATTTTCAGTCTTATCTCCCCCCTCCATAGCCCATTATCAATTCTAACCCCCCATCAGCCCACTACCAGTCCTAACCCCCCTCCCCCATCAGCCCAGGGAAAGTTAAAAAAAAAAACTGGTTGCTGTCGCCGTGGCAGCGGCAGAATCGAGCTGGGTGGCTGGTGGACGTGAGGATCACCTGGTAACATGCCTGCCTGGTGCAAAGGTAGCAGACCTCACGCACCACCTAGACAAGGTCTTAGATAGTGCTGGGAGGAGTCTGCTGTCTTAGTACATGTTGGTACCAATGACATAAAAAAATGTGGTAGGGAGGTTCTGGAGGCTAAATTTAGGTTTTTAGGTAGGAAGTTGAAATCCAGAACTTCCAGGGTAGCGTACTCCGAAATGCTTCCCGATCCATGCGCAGGACCCAAAAGGCAGGCAGTGCTCCGGAGTCTCAATACATAGATGAGACAATGGTGCAAGGATGAGGGTTTTGGATTTGTTAGCACCTGGGGAACATTCTGGGGAAAGGAGGGGCTCTTCCAAAGGGATGGGCTTCACTTTAACTGGGATGGAACCAGGCTGATGGCATTTAAAAAGGAGACAGAGCAGCTTTTAAACTAGATAATAGGGGAGAGCCGACAGTCGCCCAAGAGCACATGATTCGGAACAATGTATCCTTGAAGGATACTACCAAAAAAATGAAGTTAGCGCACATCAACAGAGAGGTTCCAATAAAGAAAAAGGTAGCCCAAATGCCCTTGGGTACAGAGCAGACAGAGCTTAGAGATTCCAAATTACCCCTGCCTGCCGATAACCAGATTAATATGAATAAAATACATTCTCTAAAGTGCTTGTATGCAAATGATAGAAGTCTAAAAAATAAGATGGGAGGGTTAGAATATATAGCACTAAATGAGAAGTCAGATATGATTGGAGGACAACCAGTGGGGCACTGTGATACCTGGGTACAAACTATATCGTAATGACAGAGCTGATCAAATTGGTGGAGGGGTTGCGCTCTATGTTAGAGTCACATTGAGTCACAAAGGATTAAAGTTTTGCTGGAAACAAAATTCACTGTAGAATCTCTATGGATAGAAATTCCATGTAAAAAGGGGAAGGAGATGGCAGTGAGTTACCGACCGCCTGGCCAGAATGAACAAATGGATGAAGAAATGCTCAAAGGAATCAGGGAAGCTAACAAAAGTTACAGAACAGTAATAACAATGGGTGATTTCAATTACCCCGGTATCGACTGGGTCAGTGTCATGGCAGGACATGCTAGGGAGATAAAGTTTCTAGATGAAATAAATGACTGCTTCTTGGAGCAGCTGGTTCATGAACTGACCAGAGGGGAAGCCATTTTGGACTTAGTCCTTAGTGGAACACCAGATCTGGTGCAAGAGATAAGGATGTTGGGGCCACTTTTCAATAGTGATCATAGCATGATCGCGTTTGATTTAATTAATGGAGGCGGGATGGTAAGGAAATCCACAGTACTACCTTTTAACTTTCAAAAGGGAGACTATGATAAAATGAGGAAGCAAAAACTAAAAGGAGCAGTTGCAAAGGTTCAAGACTTACATCAAGCTTAGGTGTTGTTTAAAAATTCTATCTTGGAAGCCCAGACCAGCTGCATTCCACACTTTAAGAAAAGTGGAAGGAAGTCCAAAAAACTACCAGCATGGTTTAAAGGTGAGATCAGAGAGGCTGTTGTTGCCAAAAAAGCATCTTCCAGGAAATGGAAAAAAGAGCCAAATGACAAAAACGGGAAACAGCACAAGCACTGGCAAGTTAAATGCAAGACACTGATAAGGAAGGCAAAGAGAGAATTTGAGAAGAAACTTGCTGTGAAAGAAAAAAGGCATAATAAAAACTTTGTCAAGTACATTCGTAGCAAAAAACCTGTGAGAGGGTCAGTTGGACCATTAGATGATAGAGAGATAAAAGGGGCAGTAAGACGGGACAAGGCTGTAGCGAAGGGACTGAATGAATTCTTTGCTTCGGTCTTTACTGAGGAAGATGTAGGGATGCTACCCATAACTGAAGTGGTATTTAAAGGTGATACTGCGGAAGAATTTAATGAAATATCAATACACTGGGAAGATGTATTACAACTATCTGATAAACTAAACAGTAGTAAATCACCTGGACCGGATGGCATACATCCTAGTGTGTTGAAAGAACTGAAATATGAGATTGCAGACCTGCTATTATTAATCTGTGAACTATCATTAAAATCATCTGTAATACCTGAAGATTGGAGAATTGCCAATGTAACGCCAATTTTTAAAAAGGGTTCCAGGGGTGATCTGGGAAACTACAGACCGGTGAGCCTGACATCAGTACCAGGAAAAATGGTTGAAACCATCATAAAGAACAAAACTACTCATCAAGTAGATAGTCATGGCTTAATGGGAGACAGCCAACATGGCTTTAGACAACATAGTAACATAGTAAATGACGGCAGATAAAGACAGTATGGTCTATCTAGTCTGCCCAGCAAGATGGCCGGAGTAAGATGGCAGGAGTAGGTGCCACTCTGTGCAGGCCACCTCTCCCCATGTCTTTGTTTAGGGGTAAACCCACCGCTCCATGCAGGACACCCCTATTTGTTGAGAAGTTAGATGGTTCAGGTTATTTTGATTTTATTCTGTTGCTATAAATGGATCCATTGTGTCTGTCCCATGCCATTTTGAATTCTGTCACTGTATTTGCCCCACCACCTCCATCGGGAGGGCATTCCAAGCATCCACCACCCTCTCAGTGAAAAAGTATTTCCTGATATTGCCTTTCAATTTTCCACCTTGCAGCTTCATGTTATGCCCTCTCGTTTTACAGCTTCCCCGTCTTTGGAAGAGGTTTGTTTGTTCATTATTTCTCCTTAAGTATTTAAAGAACTCCCTCCCCTCTTCTATCCGCCTCGAACAAGACCATGCCACCTTTAAGAACCGCCTTAAAACTCACCTCTTTTCCCTTGCCTTCGACCTTCCTGAACCTCCCACATGACTTTGTCTTCCCTTCCCCCTCCCCTCACGCTCCCCTCTATCGTCCTGTTGTACGAATCTGCCTAGTTTGCTTTCCTATCAAAAGATGTAACTTCTTTTCCTTTTTTTCTTTTCCTCTCACCTCATGGTGACCATTATAATTTGAACTCTGTAAACCGCTATGATGTTCCTTATGTTTAGCGGTATATTAAGTTAATAAACCATAAACCATAAACCATAAAGGTTTGAATCATATCTCCCCTATCCCTCCTCTCCTCCAAAGTGTACATATTTAGGTCTTCAAGTGTCTTCTCATAAGGCTTCTGAAGCAGGCTCCAAATCATTTTGGTCGCCTTCCTCTGAACAGTTTCCATTGTTTTTACATCCTTTGCAAGATACGGTCTCCAAAACTGAACACAGTATTCCAAGTGAGGCCTCACCAGTGACTTATACAGTGGTATTAGAACCTCTTTCTTTCTTCTGGTAATTCCTCTTCATATGCAGCCCAACATCCTCCTGCCTTTTGCCACCGCCTTGTCGCACTGCTTTGCTACCTTGAGATCTACATAAATAATCACATTGAGGTCTTTCTCCTGATCCATGCACACCAACCTCTCGCCCCCTGTCGTGTACATTTCACTTGGGTTTCTGCTACCCAAGTGCATGACTCTGCACTTCTTTGCATTAAATCTTAATTGCCAAGCATTTGACCATTCTTCCAGCTTTTGTAGATCTTTTCTCATGTTAAGGACTCCCTCGGGGGACTCCACTCTGTTGCAAATTTTCGTGTCATCTGCAAAAAGACAGACCTTTCCATTCAGTCTTTCAGCAATATCACTCACAAATACATTGAACAGTGCCGGGCCCAAGACAGAACCCTGGGGCACCCCGCTAATCACCTTCCTTTCCTCTGAGTGAGCTCCATTTATCATCACCTTCTGTCGTCTATCAGTCAACCAATTTCTGATCCAGTTTACCACCTTGGGACCCATCCCCAAACTACTGAGTTTATTGATAAGCCTCCTATGAGGAACAGTATCAAAGGCTTTGCTGAAATCCAGGTAGATGACATCCATTGCATGCCCCTGATCTAGTTCCTTGGTCATCCAGTCAAAGAACTCAATCAGATTTGTTTGGCAAGATCGTCCTTCGGTAAAACCATGTTGCCTCGGATCTTGCAACCTGTTGGTTTTGGGAAAGTTCACTATTCGCTCCTTCAGAAGTGCCTCCATTACTTTTCCCGCCACCGAGGTAAGGCTGACGGGCCTGTAGTTTGACACTTCTTCCCTGTCACCACTTTTGTGTAGAGGTACGACATCAGCCATTCTCCAGTCCTGAGGAACTACTCCTGTTTCCAAGGAACTTTTGAAAACATCCTTCAACGGCCCTGCAAGAACCTCTCTGAGCTCTTTCAGTATCCTGGGATGTATCCCATCCGGTCCCATGGCCTTGTCCACTTTCAGTTTCGCAAGTTGTTCTAACACATCATCTTCTGTGAATGGTGTGGTATCTACTTTATTCCCGTCTTTATATTTGGGAGTCACAGTTGGTCCTTCTCCAGGATTTTCTTTAGTAAAACAGAGCAGAAGTATTTGTTTAGCAATTCCGCTTTTTCAATGTCCCTTTCCACGAGTCCATTCCCAACACTTCTGAGTCCTGCGATTCCACCTCTGATCTTCTTCCTTTCCTGAATATACCTGAAGAGAGTTTTGTCGCCACACTTCACATCTTTAGCCATCTTTTCCTCTGCCTTTGATTTTGCTATCCTTATTTCCCTTTTTGTCTCTTTGAGTTTGATCCTGTATTCATTTCTGTGTTCCTCTGTTTGCAAGCTTTTGTATTTTGCGAAAGCTGTGTTTTTTGCCTTTATTTGAGCAACCGCTTCTTTGGAAAACCAAATGGTTTCCTTCTCCTTTTGTTTTTGTTTACTTTTCTTGCATATTTATCCATTGCCCCTTTTATTGCCACCTTTAGTTTAGCCCATTGCAATTCCACTTCCCTTATCTCCGTCCACCCTGTCAACTCCTCCTTTAGGTACATGGTCATTTTATTGAAGTCAGTGTTTTTGAAGTTTAGGACTTTGAGCTTGCTATAGTTGGACAGCACCTTGGTTTTTATCTCAAACCACACCGTGTGATGATCGCTGCTGCTCACAGGTGCACCCGCCCAGACATTCCACACGCTATCACCGTTGGTGAGGACTAAATCCAGCGTTGAGCTTTCCCTTGTTGGTTCCATCACCATTTGTCTAAGTAACGCATCTTGCAGAGCATCCACAATTTTTTTGCTTCTTTCCAGATTTGCAGAAGGATTAATCCAATCCACATCGGGTAGATTAAAGTCACCCAATATGGTCGCTTCCCCCTTTGTGGCTATTTTGACAATGTCTATAATCAATTCGTTATCTAGCTCTTCGATTTGAGTTGGAGGTCTGTAGACTACAGCAGTATGGATGACAGTGCCATCTCCTCTTTCCAACACAATCCAGAGTGCTTCTTCTTTTCTCCATGCCCCCTGCATTTCAGTAGCTTTAATATTGCTTTTGACATACAAGGCTACTCCTCCTCCTCTTCCATTTTCTCTGTCTCTTCTGAATAGATTATAGCCAGCTATGGCTATATCCCAATCATGCGATTCATTAAATCATGTTTCTGTAATGGCCACAATGTCCAAGTCCATTTCCACCATTAGGGCTTCCAGGTCTGGAACTTTATTGGATAAGCTTCGAGCATTTGTGCTCATTGCCTTCCAGCATTTAACTGACTTTTGCATTGATTTTGTTCTGTCTACTTCTTCCCACTTGTTTTTGTTGTGTGGTTTAAAAGTGTGTCTGTTTCTGATGTTGTTCTGCTTTTGCAGGGAGTGACGTCCAGAACTTGACCTTCCCCATCCGTCACCCCCTTTTTCTAGTTTAAATGCGTATCCACATACTGGCTGAATTTTTCACTTAGGATTCTTCTCCCTGCGACAGAGAGATGTAGTCCATCTGCACAGTATAGTCTCTTGTTGGTCCATCTATTTCCCCAGTCGCCTATAAATCTGAATCCTTCCTCTTTGCACCAGGTTTGGAGCCATGCGTTAAAGCTGTTTATGCGATTTAGCCTTTCTGCCCCCTTACCAAGAGCAGGTAGAACTTCTGAGAATGCTACAGTGTTAACAATGGGCTTTAGTTTCTTCCCCAGAGTTTGAAAATCCCTTTGAACTGTAGTGGCACTGTTTCTAGCCAGGTCATTTGTACCCAAGTGGATGATAACATCAATTTTGAAGAGCTCACTTTCAGCACTAAGTACATCAACAATTTGGTTTGTATTCTTGCTAGATGAAGAGCCTGGGAGGCATTTGACTAACTTCCCTCCTTTGAATTGTGTTTCCAAGTTGGTGCCTCTGATGATGGAATCACCAAGTAGTAGTAGTTTTCTGTTCCTTGAGTCTCTCTTCATAATTGGTGCTTTATCAGGAGATTGGGCATTGACTATCTTATTTAAGGGCCCTTGAGCTTCCCTGGCTTGGGCATCCTCATTAACCAAAGCAGAGAAGGCACTATGCAGTGATATCTCTTGATGTACAGAGTGTTTCTGCTTACCGGACGTAGTCTACCAGAGCCCACTGTGATTCATTTGTTCCTGGGATGTTTGAGTCTCTGTGGGAGCGGCGAAGGACTATCTTTGGTTTGTATCCTAGAAGAGGTGTGTTCCATTGCAGCTACTTCTTCCCTTAAAAGAGTCAATTCATTTTGTATGGCTGCCAACTTGAGGCATATAGGGCAAGCTCTTAGGTTCCAGATGATTCTTCTCAGAATTTATTTTATTTATTTACAGTCTCTTCTATACTGCACTATTCGGCATCAGCGCGGTTTACATGGAACAAAAATACTCAGTACAGTTAACACGTATGAGTTTACAGATTACAGGGTAAAAAATTTGGATACCAAAGGGCAAATATTTACAAAGCAAACTGCATAAAGTCATACGAACAGGTAGGTTTCATAGAATCATATAAGCCACTTGGAGTTAGAGTATCTATCTGGGCGTGTTGTTGAGGATCCCTTGATTGCTTGGGGTGTTGTGTCGTTGCTATTGCTACCCACCCACTCCCTGGACCTTGAGGGTTAAGGGAGGGGCTGGCCTTGAATGCCCTTGAGGGTTAATGTTGTAGTTGTGTTGGTGCTCAAGTGATAAGGCAAGGCAAAGAATATTTCTTTTTATGAGGTTTATTTCCCGCTTTTGCAGTTCAAATGCAGCAGACGTAAATGAAATAATATGACACAAAACAAGATGGAGAAACTGAACTTAAACAAGGCTTTTTTCACTGCTTAACTGAATGTCCATTACTGATCACATTCACCTGTCATGTGATCTCCTTTTCATTAAGGTAACAGAAAACTCCGATACCAGCACTGCTCCTGAATTGCACTGAATATGCTTCCACTTATTCCATTCACATAAGCTCTTTTATCCCAGCAAACAGTGAGCTAACTTTGCTATTTTCTTACGTACAACACTGGCAAGCAAATCAGTTAAATGTCCTTTGGAATCATACAAGTAGAGCAATCCATCGGGACTTCCTGTTCTGTAGATGGCAAAGAAATTAAAGGCATTTCTTCTTGCCAGCTGATCAATGGCTTTGCTACGTTCTGAGTAGAAACAGCTCTGCTTTTAAGGAACTCTCTGAATTCAGTGAGAAGTAATTCAGCCTGTGTATTTTCTGAGCTAGGCTGAGCAAATCCTCCTTCAGGTAAATGCTTGTTTATATTTCTTATCTCTAGGCAATTATCAGTGCTTTTACTTGGACAACATTTCAGCGTGCAAGCATTTCCCTTCCCCCACCTATCTCCACATGGCAGTGCAGGGTAAAACGCTCCGGCTATGTCTAGAGAGTCTCTCAGAGTGTTAAAAGGAAAACAGTCAGTCTTTTCTTGACTTAACCCGTTATTATCAAACTTTCTGCCTTTATCCTGTCTTTCACAATTAAAATTCACTCTTTCTGGCTTTCCACTGTTAAGCTTGCTAGCCGTGCCACACCCACCAGATACCTTGTGCTTGGGCTTCTTCCAGGGTAATTCCTTATCCCTTTGCCTCCTATTCCAAGGTTCTTCTGGGTCCTTTAAACTCCTGAGCTGCAGCCTTGGGTCTCTCAGTGCCTTAGAATTCTTCTGCTTCCAGAAATCTTTCTCTGCCCCTGAGTCTCCCAGCTGCTGTCTGCTCCTTCTTGGATCACAGCTGCTTAGTGGTTCTCTCTCTCTCGGTTCCTGTTCCTGGTCATCTGACCTATCCTCGTCCAGGTGCTTGTATCCTTGGTTGTCACGTTGCTTCCTTGGCTTCCTTTCCTGGTGGTCCTCTCTCTTGTCTAACTGTTTCTGGGTTTTTAACAAGCTAGCTGAGTACTGCACTGCCCACCTCCTGCTTGGGCGTGCCCAATCAGGGACTTGGCTTCTCACCTGCCTTGAAGTGAGGAGTGGTTCCTGATTAGCTCTGCATTTTTTCCTTTCATCAGAGAAAATCCTGCATTCCCCTGCAGTACCGGTTCTCTCCACCGGATCACTATCAGTTTCTCTTGCTTCATAAGAGCCTGCTACATCACAGATCCCCCCCTTAAGATATCACGGGCTGGCGTAGGCATGCCCGTACAGCACGTGATTCTATCTATGGGTTCAGTGGTGATGAGCTTCTGTTGGGGCTGTTGTCTGGGAGAGGCTATTGTGGCTATTTGGGCTAAAGCTACTCTCTCATGCCATGGTTTTAACATGTTGACATGGTAAACTTGCCTGCGACCTTTCCTATTCTCTACCAAGTAAGACACAGGTCCTACAGCTTGTACTACCCGACATGGTCCTTTCCAATGGCTCTCAAATTTTGGTTCTGTCCCAGCCACCATTACAATAACTTTCTCTCCAACATTTAGTTGACGTTGCTTTGTGTTCCTATCGTAATAGGCTTTATGTTTGGCCTGACTACGCTTCAGGTTATCCACAGCAACTTGTGAAGTCTGGCGTAGCCGCTTCTTTAAGTTTCTCAGGAACTCGGGCACTTCTACTTCCCTGGGATCGGGTTCTACCCACTGTTCTCTCAAAATATCGAGAATGCCTCGGGGAGACCTCCCGTATAGTAGCTCATAGGGTGCTGTTCCTAATGAAGCCTGTTTTCTCTCTTGGCATGCATAAAGAACAAAGGGTAACATTGTATCCCAATTGTCCATTTCCCCCTCCAAACTCCTACGTAACATCCTTTTAAGAGTCTGGTTTTGTCTCTCGACTAAACCGTTCGTTTGAGGGTGGTATGCTGCTGTCTTGATGTGGTGAATACCAAAGGCATCCCACACTTGTCCTAAGTATTTTGACATGAAGTTGCTCCCCCTGTCGGTGAGAACTTCCTTAGGGAAACCCACTTCACAAAACAACTTAATAAGTTTGTTTGCAATCACTCTGGCAGATATGGTGCGTAGTGGCATGGCCCACGGGAACCTTGTAGCATGGTCTACCACCACTAAGATATAGCGGAAACCTCGAGGTGTTTTAATCAGAGGTCCGACAATGTCAACACCTATCCTCTGGATGGGATCCTTAATCACTGGTGATGGTATCATGGGGACATCCCTGGGATGGGCTACTGAAACCCTTTGGCACGCGGGGCAAGCCTCACAGAACTTGGCCGTCTCTTTGAAGACACCAGGCCAGTAGAACCTGGATAAGATTTGATCAAGGGTTCCCTGAATGCCTTTATGCCCCCCAACAGGATGGTCGTGTGCCAACCGTAGCACTATATTTTTAAAGGTCGTTGGCACAACCAACTGCTTTCTACTATCTCCTGTGAAAGGATCTTTACTCTCCCTGTAGAGTATGCCTGCAGTCAGGATAAATCTAGGTAAGGTATCTCTAGTAGTCTGAGCCCATTTGAATGCCTGTGTGAGAGCGGGGTCCGCTTGCTGCTCATTTGGGAACGTAGGAAACTTATTCATTAGCTCCTCTGATACCCATGGTAGCTCTTGCCCTGCTCTTATTTCAGACTTGTTCTTAGAGCGAGACTGTTTCTCCTTACGTTTCGCAGATTTAGGCTTCCTGACTTTAGTGTCTGGAGTATCTATCAACGCATCATTAGAGGGGAGAACTTCTCCGAAATCCTCTGAGGTATCTTCTTTCTTTTCTAAGGCTGAGGA
Source organism: Ichthyophis bannanicus (assembly GCA_033557465.1). Lineage (NCBI taxonomy): Eukaryota > Metazoa > Chordata > Amphibia > Gymnophiona > Ichthyophiidae > Ichthyophis > Ichthyophis bannanicus. The sequence goes on from CM066035.1 coordinate 614,090,432, forward strand.
CTGGGCTCTTGTGGAGACCATTGCACCTTTCACCTGCAACTCTCTTTCCATCTCCCTGAAGAACTGCGGCCAATCCCTGCCTAGAATTACTGCCTGGGGAAGTCCTGGGACAACTGCTAATGGGACAGTCTTTGGTGCACCTAACCCTGCTATGCGTAACTTGTATACCGGGTAGGTAGAAGTTCCTCCATGGACGCACCTTATTTTGACTGAACTCACAGGCTGAATTACTTCCTTGCCCTGCATGGCCTCTATTCTCTGCCAAAATTCTTTGGAGAGCATGCTTAACTCCGCCCCTGAATCCAACAGATCTTGAGTGGTAATTCCCTGTACTTCAATAGCAAAAAGAAATCCAGGCCTATCATCCCTGGGACAACCTGCTATCAATGCAGTTTTTACAACACATTGTTTTTGCAAATGTCCCTCTTGCCCACATCTGTAACATTTTAGCCTATTCTCAGAGCTTTTCCATAAAGTCATGCACATCTTTACAGGGTCCTCATACACCCTTCCGTCCCTTTCTGATCTGCCATTGCCTAACTCCTGGGAAGTAGTGCCAGCTCTCTGGGCAGTTAGCTCTGCCTCTATATATCTCTCAGAGAGTGCAACAGCTTCTTGGGAAGTTTTGCAATTTTGCAAGATTAGGAAGGTGCGGATTCCTTGTGGTAGAGCGTTCATGTACTGCTCTAAAATCAAAGCATCCAGTATTGACTCCACAGACCTCCCTTCTGGAGTTAACCATTTATCAAGCAAGCTTTGAATCCTATGACATAATGACTTAGGCGTCTCACTCGGCCTCAGTCTCACACTCCTCAAACACGTGTGGTAGACTAAAGGAGTGAGCCCTAATCTCTCCCTGATCACCTTTTTTTACTTCATCATAATTGCCAGCCATGGCAGCAGGCATGGCACGGTAAGCGGCCATCGCTTCCCCAGTAAGGGATGCTGCCAGTCTTAGTGCCCAGTGCTCCTTAGGCCATGAGCTAAGGCGAGCTACCCTTTCAAAGCTCTCAAGATAGTCATCAACGTCATCTTGATTGGTAAGCTGTCCAAAATTAAACACATTTCCCGCCTGTAAACCCACAGGTTGTACAGCGTCTATTATATTGGAACCTGTTGTAGATGATTGTCCAGCGGCTTGCTTCCTCTCTTTCATCCATTCCTCCATGAGAGTGAGTAGAGGTTGCTGCTGTTCACGCATGCTTGCGTTGGCTTTCTCCTGGGCCTCTAACGCAAAATCTCACTGGCACTCCAGCTGCGTCGCCATCCATTGAAAAATTTCTTTGGCGTCCATCGCCATCTTGGGATACCTGAAAGAAATTAAAAAAAAAGAGACCCAAGTGCGGAAAACACATTACACTTTGGCTATCTGCTCTTTTTTTTTTTTTTTTCTCCTTTCTCCCTAGTCACCACTAGGCTTCACCCTTACCCTGGTATCCTGGTTACCCGGGGTGGATACCCTTTACCTGGCTCAGGTGATATACAAGCACATCAGGAACAGAAGATGATGTAGTCCTGCAGTCTCCTTCCTTGTTTGGGCTGGTCAGCTCTTCGGCTGGGCACCTCCTGGAAGTTAGCTTCTTCAGATCTTGCTGTAGTTATTTCTTGCACCTGTGCAGTATCCTCAATACTACGCCACTTTGCCACCCACCCACTCCCTGGACCTTGAGGGTTAAGGGAGGGGCTGGCCTTGAATGCACTTGAGGGTTAATGTTGTAGTTGTGTTGGTGCTCAAGTGATAAGGCAAGGCAAAGAATATTTCTTTTTATGAGGTTTATTTCCCGCTTTCGCAGTTCAAATGCAGCAGACGTAAATGAAATAATATGACACAAAACAAGATGGAGAAACTGAACTTAAACAAGGCTTTTTTCACTGCTTAACTGAATGTCCATTACTGATCACATTCACCTGTCATGTGATCTCCTTTTCATTAAGGTAACAGAAAACTCCGATACCAGCACTGCTCCTGAATTGCACTGAATATGCTTCCACTTATTCCATTCACATAAGCTCTTTTATCCCAGCAAACAGTGAGCTAACTTTGCTATTTTCTTACGTACAACACTGGCAAGCAAATCAGTTAAATGTCCTTTGGAATCATACAAGTAGAGCCAGGGCCGGATTTACCTTGAGTGAGGCCCTACGCCAACAAAAATTGTGGGCCCACAGCAGGGGCGGCCCAAGGCAGCCCACAGCCCATTACCAGTCCTAACCCCATCAGCCCACCTCCAGTCTTAACCCCCCCAGCCCCTTTCCAGTCCTAGCCCCCCCATAGCCCATTACCAGACAGCCCCCATCAGCCCACAGCCCACTACCAGTCTTAACCCCCCCCAAAGCCCATTACCAGTTCTAACCCCCACCAACAGCCACAGCCCATTACCAGTCCTAACCCCATCAGCCCACCTCCAGTCTTAACACCCCCAGCCCATTTCCAGTCCTAGCCCCCCCATAGACCTTTACCAGACAGCCCCCATCAGCCCACAGCCCACTACCAGTCTTAACCCCCCCCAAAGCCCATTACCAGTTCTAACCCCCCCAACAGCCCACAGCCCATTACCAGTCCTAACCCCATCAGCCCACCTCCAGTCTTAACCCCCCCAGCCCATTTCCAGTCCTAGCCCCCCCATAGCCCATTACCAGACAGCCCCCATCAGCCCACAGCCCATTACCAGTCTTAAGCCCCCCCAAAGCCCATTACCAGTTCTAACCCCCCCCCCAACAGCCCAATACCCTTCCTAACCTCATCAGCCCACCTCCCGCCTTAACCCCCCAGCCCATTTCCTGTCCCAGCCCCAGCCCCCCAATAGCCCATTACCAGTCCTACACCCCCCCCCCCCCGTCGGCCAAAGAAAAATTTAATTTAAAAAAAAAACCTGCTGGCTGCCGCCGCGGGGCCCCCTCTGCTGCCGCGGCAGCATGGACTGACCCGCGGGGCCCCCTCTGCAAGGTCGATCCGTCGATCCGGCCCGCCGTGCAGCCTGTGAGCGGCGCACAGGGTGCGTGTCTCCCTCGCGTCTCTGTTAAGCCCGCAGGGGCTGATGGGAAATTTCCCATCAGCATCTGCGGGCTTAAGAGAGACGCGAGGGAGACACGTTCCCTTCGCGCCTCTCACAGCCTGCACGGAGGGAGGGAGGGAGGGAGGGACGGATCGACCTTGCAGAGGGGGCCCCCGCGGGTCAGTCCATGCTGCCGTGGCAGCAGAGGGGGCCCCGCGGCGGCAGCTAGCAGGTTTTTTTTTAAATTTTATTTTAAAAAAAAGCTAACTTCCATTTTTGTGGGCCCTTGCCAGCTGTGGGCCCTACGCCATGGCGTACATGGCGTATAGGTAAATCCGGCCCTGAGTAGAGCAATCCATCGGGACTTCCTGTTCTGTAGATGGCAAAGAAATTAAAGGCATTTCTTCTTGCCAGCTGATCAATGGCTTTGCTACGTTCTGAGTAGAAACTGCTCTGCTTTTAAGGAACTCTCTGAATTCAGGGAGAAGTAATTCAGCCTGTGTATTTTCTGAGCCAGGCTGAGCAGATCCTCCTTCAGGTAAATGCTTGTTTATATTTCTTATCTCTAGGCAATTATCAGTGCTTTTACTTGGACAACATTTCAGCGTGCAAGCATTTCCCTTCCCCCACCTATCTCCACATGGCAGTGCAGGGTAAAACGCTCCGGCTGTGTCTAGAGAGTCTCTCAGAGTGTTAAAAGGAAAACAGTCAGGCTTTTCTTGACTTAACCAGTTATTATCAAACTTTCTGCCTTTATCCTGTCTTTCACAATTAAAATTCACTCTTTCTGGCTTTCCACTGTTAAGCTTGCTAGCCGTGCCACACCCACCAGATACCTTGTGCTTGGGCTTCTTCCAGGGTAATTCCTTATCCCTTTGCCTCCTATTCCAAGGTTCTTCTGGGTCCTTTAAACTCCTGAGCTGCAGCCTTGGGTCTCTCAGTGCCTTAGAATTCTTCTGCTTCCAGAAATCTTTCTCTGCCCCTGAGTCTCCCAGCTGCTGTCTGCTCCTTCTTGGATCACAGCTGCTTAGTGGTTCTCTCTCTCTCTCGGTTTCCTGTTCCTGGTCATCTGACCTATCCTCGTCCAGGTGCTTGTATCCTTGGTTGTCACGTTGCTTCCTTGGCTTCCTTTCCTGGTGGTCCTCTCTCTTGTCTAACTGTTTCTGGGTTTTTAACAAGCTAGCTGAGTACTGCACTGCCCGCCTCCTGCTTGGGCGTGCCCAATCAGGGACTTGGCTTCTCACCTGCCTTGAAGTGAGGAGTGGTTCCTGATTAGCTCTGCATTTTTTCCTTTCATCAGAGAAAATCCTGCATTCCCCTGCAGTACCGGTTCTCTCCACCGGATCACTATCAGTTTCTCTTGCTTCATAAGAGCCTGCTACATCACACTATCCATGAGGTACTTGATGAAAAGGTGGTGTTTGAGGGCTTTTCTGAACTGTGTCAGGCTCCTGATTGCCCGAATATTTGGGGGTAATGCGTTCCAGCATATTGGTGCGCAGAAACTAAAAGCCCTGTTGGCTGTAGTTGTGGTGCATTTTGTTAGTGCCTTCGGAACCTTTAGAGAGTTTATAGCCGTGGATCTTCTTGCTCTATTTGGGGATGTGGTGTGGATGAGGGCGGTTAAAGAGGCAGAGGAGAGTTTGTTAACAGCTTTGAATGTGAGTAACATGGTCTTAAAAATGATCCTGGCCTGGATGGGTAGCCAGTGTAACTGCTTCAAAAGAGGCGTCACATGGTCGCTCCTGGAGGCTGCATGCAGAACCCTCGCTGCCGCATTCATGGCGAGTTGTAGCAGGTTCAAGGTGGATTGGGGGAGGCCTTGTAAAATGGCGTTGGCATAGTCAAATTGAGGTATTATCAGCGCCTGGTAGATTTTTCTGAATTCATTTGGTTCAAGCAGGGAGCATAAATGCCTGAGTGAGCGGATCTTGTAGTAGATTGCTCTAACTGTGTTTCCTATGTGCACTTTCATGTCCATGTGTCGATCCAAAGTGACCCCTAGGTAACGTATTGTGGGTTGAATGAAGGCACTACAATTATTGCACTGAATACAAGGCATGTGTGGTTGAATTAAGAGGATAAATGTCAACATATATGACCGCTATATAAGGAATGCACCCCGGGGGTGGGTGGGGAAAGGGGTGGGAGGGTGGAAACCTAAGTGTCCTCGGCCAGCAGGCCTTACCTGAACCGAGGGTACTTTTAGATTTCTGATTGGAGGGCTACCCAAGGAATGCAAGCAGACAGATTATTCCCAGAAGTGAATGTAAAACCAGCAGTTAACTTAGCTACACAACAGCAGTTAAATATTATATATCAGGATAGGTAAGAAAATAGGTAAGAGATACCAAGCTGCAAGCTTATTAAAAGATACAAAGCTATAAGCTTATTTGTTTGTATGAGAAGCTGTGGAGCCCAGGTTCAACCAGGTGTCTGCAGGAAGTCCACTATTCAAGAGCCCCTCCCTGGCAGCAAATTTGCAGACAAGGAAGATCTTGTCTTACTAACCTGTCATGTTTTTTGAAGGTGTGAATAAACAGGTAGACAAAGGTGAGTCGGTTGATATAGTGCATCTGGACTTTCAGAAAGCCTTTGACAAGGTCCCTCATCAGAGACTTTTTGCAAAACTAAAAAGTCATGGGATAGGAGGCAGTGTACTATAGTGGATCAGGAACTGGTTAAAAGACAGAAAGCAAAGGGTAGGGCTAAATGACCAATTTTCCCAATGGAAAAAGGTGAATAGTGGAGTACCCCAGGGATCTGTGCTGGGTCCGCTGCTTTTTGACATATTCATAAATGACCTGGAAAAGGGAATAACGAGTGAGGTTATCAGATTTGCAGATGACACAAAACTATTTAAAGTTGTTAAAACCCAAGAGATTGTGGAAAATTGCAAGAGGATCTTGATAAATTGGAAGACTGGGCATCCAAATGGCAGATGGAATTTAATGTAGACAAGTGCAAAGTTATGCACCTAGGAAAGCACAACCCAAACTATGGCTACATGATGCAAGGTTCCACATTGGGAACCACCACCCAGGAAAAAGATTTAGGCATCATCGTGGATAACATATTAAAATCCTCTGCCCAGTGTGCAGCGGCGGCCAAGAGAGCACATAGAATGCTATGTATCATAAGGAAAGGAATGGAAAATAAAACAAAGGATATTATAATGCCTCTGCATCATTCCATGGTGCGACCAAACCTTGAATATTGTGTGCAATTCTGGTCACCGAATCTTAAAAAGCATATAGCATTATTAGAAAAAGTACAGAGAAGAGCCACCAAAATGGTAAAGAGGATGGAAGGATACCCCTATGAAGAGAGGCTAAAAAGGTTAGGGATTTTCAACCTGGAAAAGAGACGGCCGAGGGGAGATATGATAGAGGTCTATAAATTAATGAATGGAGTGGAACGGGTAAGCGTAGATCGATTGTTTACATCATCAGAATATAAAAAGACTAGGGGACATGCAATGAAGTTACAGGGTAACCTATTTAAGACTGGAATACTACAATCTCCTCTGCATCTTGTGCAATGACAAACTGCACCAAAACCAGACAAACCTCAACAAAAGCCCGATGGTTCACTCCCAAGTTACGAAGACTAAAGACCCAACTCAGAAGAGCAGAAAGAAAATGGAGAAAGACAAAAAAAGAGGAAGATAAATCAAAATACATTGGTGAACTAGACGCATACCACACAGAAACCGATAAAGCGAAAAGGACCTACCACTCAAAGATCATAAACACCTCAATAAACAAACCTCATGAACTCTTCGAAATTGTCAAGAAACTAACGAAAGCACCCAAACACTCCAACCAGCTACCAAACATCCCGCCAGAACTACTAGCACGTCAATACAAGCAGCTTCAAAAACCTCAAACTCTACAACCTAATGCAGAAACAACAACCCACCCTACTTCCATAGTTACGGACTGGAGCACATTCGAAACAATCACCAAAGAAAAAAGAGAACCCACCATCTCCTCCCTAAACACTACCACCTCCCCACTAGATCCATGCCCTGCGCAATGGATAAAGAAATCCAAAGAGGACATAAGCATGCCAACGAATCCCTCAGACAAGGACACATGCCAGATATCCTCAAAACCTCCATCATCCGCCCAACCCTAAAAAAACACAACTTAGACCCCCTTGACCCCACCTCCTTCAGGCCTATAGCAAGTCTTCCATTCACCACCAAAATCATTGAAAAAATAGTTCAACAACAACTCCAAGATCACCTGGATACCAACAACATACTGGACCCACAACAACATGGTTTCCATCCATTCCACGGAGTCGAGACCCTCATGACATCTCTAATGAACACCCTCATCAAGGGCATACAGACCAAGCACTCTGGCTACGCTATGATCTTCCTGGACATATCCGCAGCCTTTGACACCATCTCCCACAACATCCTTCTACACAGACTCCAAGAAATCGGCATCAAAAATGTCGTACTTCAATGATTCCAGTCCTACCTGACCAACAGACAACAACTGATCCGCACAAGCATAGCAACATCCCCCCCCTTTCAGCAACACCAAGGAGTACTCCAAGGATCCACACTATCCGCCATGCTCTTTAACTTCTATCTGCAACCACTCTGCTTAATAATACGCGCCCATAACATCAACTACCACATCTACGCAGATGACATAATGCTCTATGGACTGATCACAACCACCAACCCGACAAACAATCAACTAACAGACTGCTTCATAGAAGTCTCCAGCTGGCTACAAAAGAACAACCTATCCATCAACCTAAAAAAAACCAGAAGCCCTCATAGTAACCAAGGATCCAAACTTCACACCACCACCACACCTCAACTTAGGAACCACACAAATACAAATACAACCACACATAAAATACTTAGGAATCATCATAGACCAAGCGCTCACACTCAAGCAACAGATCAAAAAGACTACCGGAATAATATTCCACAAAGCAAAAACAGTACAATGCCTCAGGCCTCTCCTCGATCCACAAGACTTCAGGACAGTCATGCAAGCTATTACGCTCCCCCACCTGGACTACTGCAACATAATCTATCACGGACTACCTGCCACCCACACCAACCCACTACGAACTGCCTTAAATACCACAGCAAGAATTATCCTGAAAGCAAAAGAACAAGATTATATCACCCCAGTCCTGAGGGAACTGCACATACTCCCTCTCGAAGCAAGAATCAAATACAAATCAGCCCTACTTGTCCACAAAGCCCTCTATCAAACGCAGACCTCCCAGCTCCAAACTTTACTGCCCCAACCCACCCACAACATAACAACCAGACAAACCACCAGAAACACCCTCACCATCCCCCATGAACGAACTAAATACAACCAACGGACCTGCAACAGAGCCTTCAAACTATACACGCCATCCCTCTGGAACTCCCTACCAAGTCAAATCAGAAACAACAGAGATCCTTCAACATTCAGAAAACAACTAAAAACCACCCTGTTCCAAGAATACCTTGGACCAGAAACAAACATCCACCACTGACTCCCTCCCTGACCCTTTAACATACCCACAGATCTTCCCCCTAAGAGACTGATGTCCTTTGTTTAAGTCCTTAATACCTGTTCAGATCATTAATGTTGGCCTCCCGGTGACAGCCCCCCCCCAAGTATTGATTACTGTCCCCCCCCCTTTTTTTTTGTTAAACCGCTTTGACCCGGTGAAAAGCGGGATATAAATACAGTTAAATAAATAAATAAGAGAAAATATTTTTTCACTCAACGTGTAATCAAACTCTGGAATTTATTAGTAGTAGTAAAAGCTCTTAGTGTAGCTGGGTTTAAAAAAGGTTTGGACAAGTTCCTGGAGGAAAGGTCCATAAACCATTATTAGAAGGGACCCAGGATATCACTGTTTGACCCAATATAATAATTGAGGAACCTGTGTACTTTGGGGAGACTGCTAGGTACTTATGATCTAGATTGGCCACTGTTGGAAACAGGATACTGGGCTTGATGGACCTTGGTCTGACCCAGTATGGCATATCTTATGTTCTTATAGATGGCGGAGGTGTGGGGTGTCTAGGCGAATATTTATTGCCATTGTACTGTGTTTGATGTGTCTGTATTTATTTTGTAAGCCACTTTAAGCCCTCGATAGGACATGAGCAGGATATCCAGTTTTTTGCATTAAGCGTCATGTACAATTTTCTTCCAGTTGGTGAGGGATCTTTTGTGTGCACTAGCTGCAAGGAGCTCTTTGCCCTCAGGGAATGAGTCCAATCTCTGTAGGCAAGAGAGGCAGACTTGGAGGACATAAGGAAAACAGAGAGGTATATAGATGAGACCTACAGAGAAGTAGTGGAGAAATCCCATCTCCAGTCTGGCAGCCTCTCAATTGCCATAGAGGAGAGAAGTCACGTGAAAGGAGAGCATAACCTTGGTGTGGCAGGAAGTGATCCCATAGCTAGGACCTGTCCTCCAGGTGATGTAAAACCCTCTCACACCAAGGAGGTTTCTCCAGGGCCATCTGCCCATGAGGGAAGGGTTAGGACAGCCTTTATGTCGGCAATTTGATCATTAGGCATGTAGATAGCTGGGTGGCTGGTGGACATGAGGATCACCTGGTAACATGCTGCCTGGTGCAAAGGTAGTGATCTCACGTACCACCTAGACAAGGTTTTAGATAGTGCTGGGGAGGAGTCTGTTGCCTTGGTACATGTTGGTACCAATGACATAGGAAAGTGTGGGAGGGAGGTTCTGGAGGCCAAATTTAGGCTTTTAGGTAGGAAGTTGAAATGATTCATGTTCCATGCAAAAGACCCAAAAGACAGGAAGAGCTCTAGAGTCTCAATGCGTGGATGAGGCGATGGTGCAAAAAAGAAGATTTTGGATTCATTAGGAACTGGACAATATTCTGGGGAAGGGGGGGGAGGCATTTCCAAAGGGATGGGCACCATCTTAACTAGGATGGAATCAGGCTGCTGGCATTAACCTTTAAAAGGAGATAGAGCAGCTTTTAAACTAGATAATAGGGGAAAGCCGACAGCCATCCAAAAGTGCATAGTTCAGAACGATGTATCCTTGAAGGATACTAGCAAAAGAGGGAAGTTAGGGAAGCTGCCAGCCACCTCTGGGCCCCGATCGGTACCCCCACACCAGGTGAGCTGGAACGCAGGATACGCCCGCCCCTCTTCTGCAGAGGCCAATCAGGGACTATGCCTCCACCTCCAAAAGGACTTTAAATTTAAAGGGTGTTCTGGCACGCCCGTGTCTGGTGGACTTCCGCCTGACGTGCTTGCCAGAGGACCCTTTGGTATGGCCCTTAGGTGGGGACCATGGGCAGGGAGTTGATGGCCGCAACAGAAAAGCGTCGAATACACAAGAACGACATCCCAAAACCCACCACTCTGTCACCAACAACACAAAAATGACAAAACCCACGACCTGGATGCCCTCTCCAAGTCAGAAACAACAGACCTCCAAACCTACAATGAGCAACATCCGGCAGAAGATCATGACAGCAGCACAAACCAGTATCATACGAAACATGGCCTGTGTTGGGTTTGGGCCACCTCTATCAAATAAGGATCAATAGAGGTTGTGAGTTTTATTTGCTGCCCACGTTTTTTGGACTGGTTTGTCTGCTATCTTGTGTGGCAGTGTGCTGTTTGCTTCTTGGTGAGCAGCACAGACCAGCAGCACCACACAGCCCCACACATATCATACGAACTCCAGACAAAAAGAGCCACAATGACAACAACAAAAAAGGTAACCTTAACCACCTAACCCAACATGCTCACCTTATACCCTCTGCTCTATCTGCTACTAGCACTCTTACTGCTTACCACGGCACACAAATCTCCAACCACCTCAGCAGCCTACCATGGATCACCAACGAACCATCCAGCAGAACAAACACACAAGTCCCGCACAACATTCACCAAACCACAAGACACCTAATATACATAAAAAGACACCTCAAACCACTCCAACACCACCAAACTCCCCACACACACATCTACTGTGCTGAACCACGATAAACTCCCGAACCATCGGGAAGAAAGCCCAAATCATCAAAGACCTTCTTGTGTCAAATAATCTAGACATACCCTGCATAACAGAAACATGGATTACAGAAACAGACAATGTACTCCTGAATAAACTCACACTAAATGGATACAACCTATACAAATGCCCCAGGACCCAATGAAGAGGAGGCAGAGTGATTATAATAGCCAAGAAGAACATCAACCTCTGTTTCCAAGCAAACAACAGCACCAATGAACATGATTCCATCACCATCTCCAACAAAATGACCACAATCTGTCTCATATACAGGACACCGACCTCCACTACCAATGACCTATCAACAATACTGGATACAGTAATTGCAGGATCAAAAACTGGAAAGAAACTACTAGTACTAGGAGACTTCAATCTCCCCTCGCTATACCATAAGAACATAAGATATGCCATACTGGGTCAGACCAAGGTCCATCAAGCCCAATATTCTGTTTTCAACAGTGGCCAATTTCAGTCACAAGTACCTAACAGTTTCCCCAAAAGACACAGGTTCCACAATACTTGTATTGGAGCAAGCATTGGATTTCCCGGCTCCCCTTTAATGGTTTATGAACTCGTCCACACCTTTTTTAAACCCAGCTACACTAACTACATCCTCCGGTAACAAATTCCAGAGTTTGATTACACGTTGAGTGAAAAAATATTTTCTCTTATTAGTCTTAAATAGGTTACACTATAACTTCATTGCATGTCACCTAGTCTTTCTATATTTTGAGGGCGTATACAATCGATCTACATTTACCTGTTCCACTCCATTCATTAATTTATAGACTTCTATCGTAACTCCCCTAAGCCGTCTCTTTTTCTGGTTAAAGGGCCCTAAAATTTTTAGCCTCTCTTCATAGGGGTATCCTTCCATCACCTTTACATTTTTTTTGGTTCTTCTCTGTACCTTTTCTAATAATGCTATAGCCTTTGTAAGAGATGGCGACCAGAATTACACACAATATTCAAGGTGTGGTTGCACCATGGAACAATACAGAGGCATTATAATATCCTTTGTTTTATTTTCCATTCCTTTCCTTATGATTCCTAGCATTCTATTTGCTTTCTTGGCTGCTGCTGCACACTGGGTGGAGGGTTTCAATATGTTATCCACGATGATGTGTAGATCTTTTAACTGGATGGTGGTTCCTAATGTGGAATCATGTAGTCATAGTTTGGGCTGTTCTTTCCTAGGTGCATAACTTTGCACTTGTCTACATTAAATTTCATCTGCCATTTGGATGCCCAGTCTTCCAATTTATCAAGGTCCTCTTGCAATTTTTCACAATCCTCATGGGTTTTAACAACTTTGAATAATTTTGTGTCATCTGCAAATTTGATTACCTCACTCATTATTCCCATTTCCAGGTCATTTACAAATATGTTAAAAAGCAGCAGACCCGGCACAGATCCCTGGGGTACCCCACTATTCACCTTTCTCCATTGGGAAAATTGGCCATTTAGCCCTACCCTCTGCTTTCTATCTTTTAACCAGTTCCTAATCCACAATAGTACACTGCCTCTTATCTCATGATTTTTAATTTCGCCAAGACTCTCTCATTTATTTATGTAACTAGGCTTATATACCGCTTTTCTACCAGTCAATGTGGTGTACATTAAGGTACTGTATATATATTTTTTTCTCTTGTCCCCAAAAATCTCACAATCTATCTCTTTTTTTTTGTACCTGAGGCAACAGAGGGTTAAGTGGTTCATGATGACTTTATCAAAGGCTTTCTGAAAATCCAGATACAGTATATCAACCAACTCACATTTGTTTACCTGTTTATTCACACCTTCAAAAAACATAACAGATTAGTAAGACAAGACCTTTTTGGCCAAAGCCATGTTTGCAGTCTTGCATTAAGCCATGACTATCTACATGTCCAGTAATTTTGTTCTTTATAATGGTTTTTTACCATTTTTCGCGATACTGAAGTCAGGCTCACCGATCTTTAGTTTCCCGGATCACCACTGAAACCCTTTTTAAAAATTGGCTCTACAGTGCGTGCTCTGTTCCTGTTTGCTGCATTTCCCTCTTGATTTGGACCCTGGTCTCAGCTGCTCTGCACTAGCCTGTGACGTGTGGCTGTAAGGGCTATTTCATCTAGCCCCATCGCGGAACGCAGCCACGGGCGCGTGGCTGTGGGTGCGTGCTCCGAAGGGGCATGTCCAAAGGGGCAGGGCCTGCCCTTTTGGAGCCCCTTTGGAGCACAAAGGAGGAGTAAGGAAGTTGCTTGCTCTCGACATGGGGAAACAAAAAAAGAAATCTTTTGCTTCCCCAACGGTGAAAGCTGTTAAGGTTGTCGGTCCTCTTGATACTCATTTTGGAGTTATGGAGAAAGTTCTTGCAGCTTCCGCCATCGGGAAAGAGTCTCCAGCTATGAGTATTGTCTCTTCCTCCTCCTCAACCTGAGTAGTAGTTCTGTTAATGTTCTCCCTGCTCTACATAAGCAGTGTGGAGGAACATTGGGGCCTATTCCCCTGTCGGATTCTTTCCTATGTTTGGAATCTCTCTCTGACTCCAAATTTGTGTTACCTAAACCAGTTAGGGGCATGTTTACTAAAAGCCGTACAATTGCGTGCCGCACAATAGCGCACGGAAACGCGGCACTCAAACACTCAGAAACGCTCTTAAACGCCCCGCACAAGTGCGCGTGGGCCCCGCACAATTGCGCGCCGCACTAACGTGCCCCGCACAAGTACCCGGCCCGCAAATGTCCGATAGAGGCGTGGAAAGGCATTCTGAGGGCGGAGAATGGCTCCCGAGGGGCGGAGAGACGGGGTCAATGGGCGGGGAAGGGGAGGGGAGAGGCTCCCCGCACAGTATCGGGGACGAATTTGCAGGTTAAAAATAGCGCGAGTGAAACACTCACGGTAGAGGGCATTTAAAGGGAAGAGAAAACCATTTCCGTCAGCAATGTACAGGGAAACCGGGGAAACCTGCAAAACGTGAGCAGTGTGATACATGTGCACAGAACAAAAGTGCAAATAAAGATAGAAAAAGACCCAAACAAACATATTAAAAATAGGAAGTGAGCTGGGGAACCCTGATATTAATGGGCAAACATAAGAAACACACCCAGGAAAGCTCCAAAAAAATGAAATGAAGTATGGAAGGGGCTACGGAGCGGAGACCCTTCCAAAAACCATTTCCTTTTTTCTGAGCCTTCCTGGGAGTGTTTGCTATGGTTGCCCATTAATATCACTGTTGCCCAGCTTGGTTATATTTATCCCCAGTTCGTCGTGGTCAGTTGAGGGGTTTATCTGCACTTTTGTCACCAGACAAGGTGACTGAGCCCACAGTACAAATGTGCAGAGCAGGGTTTGTGACTCCTTTGGTCAGGTTTCCCACCCCCAGGGACTGCACCATCACTGTGGCCACAGTGTGGTGCAGCAGACAGAGGCAGTACCTCTAGGACCAGAGGGTCACAGGTTCAAATCCAAGCTGGGGCTCCTGCCAACCCAGTCCCCATATTTTACCCACCACTAAACAGAGATAGTAAAGACACTCCTTTATTGCAGAGAACATAAGCATGGTTCACACACCCATTTTGTACCCAACACCACACACACACCATAACAATGGGCATTACCGACAACCGAGTCCCCCAAATGCAGTCCTGGAGTGCCACAACTCAATCAGGTCATATGCTTTTCCAAGATACGGACATGCCAGCATGTTGGCGGTAGGGTACAGGTGGTGGAAGGGGCAGTGGCTGCTAGCCACAGAAGACAGTGGCCGAGCCATGTGCAGGCTGGCACGTCCACTGCAACATAGGCCCTGTCGGATGTACAGTCATGGACTTCCCAGGGAATTCAGCACATCTGTGGCAACACAGTGGTGCAGTGCACACAGACAGTGTGTGCAGGAGCAAACGGTCACAGGTTCAAAGCCCAGCTGGGGCTACTGCCAATCCTGTCCACATATTTTCCCCACAACTAAACCATGTTAGTAAGGGCAATCCTTTATTGCTGGGGATATACGCATTGGTCATACGCCTATCTTTTACACCACCAAGCACAGACACCATGACCAGGGGCATTACCTAGAGCAGAGTCTCACAAATGCAGTCCTGGAGGACCACACACCATTCAGGTTCCATGCTGCCACTCATACAAATAACCGTGCTGTATATCTATGCACCACCCCCATGGCATGTAGATGTAGCTCATGCATATTCATGAGGGACAGCAGGAAACCCCAACCAGTGTATTGCAAACCTGGACTGGATTTGGGAACCTCTGCCGTACAGCAGCAGCCAACAGGGACAGACACACCCACTCCCACACCCACAGGCCCCATTGGCCAATGCCTCCTGGTGAGGCAGGACATTGGGCCCTGCGTGCATCGCCCAATACCAGCACTTGCATACCTTAGCAATGTCACCCTACACCAGGGTATATGGTACACAGCTCTCAAACGTTTGCTATGAGTACTGGCAGATAGATATCCCTACGTTACGCACAGTCTGCTCTATGAGCTCCATCATAATAATCTATCTGATGTCTGCGGTGTGTGCGTCAGGTCTGGCCCCTGACAGTGTTTACCACCCTAGGGAGGGACCCCCAACGGTATTGCATACCATACCCATGCCTGTACTGTGCCCAGGACTGGTGTGGTGGGCAAGGATTCTGAACCCCTCTATAGTAGCACAATGCTGGCATACGTGTGGGAGTGTGTGTCTGTCTATACAGTGTGTGTTGGCTGCAAAACACTGTCCACAGTTTTGGCCTGATGATGTGCATAATGAGCAGCAAGGTACCATGGGTATAGCTCAGACAGGGTGGGCTGGCCAGGATGCATCTGCACAGGGCATAGGGCACTGGCAGGGACATTGTAGTGGCCGTCCACCACCTCCACAGACAGGGTGACCTCTGTATGTGCTGCTGGGCTTTCACTCCACCCTGACTGTGCAGTGATGGCAGCATGGCTAGGCACCCCCATAGTGCTTCATAGCACTTCCCTCATGTGATATATATGGGTCACCTGTTGGGGCCTAGTCACTGATGTATCTGCTTGTGTGTGCTGCCATCCCAGTTGTGGGTGCATGCATTTCCAGTGGGACTAACCAGCAGACTGTTCACAGCTGGTATGTGCCCTGCTGGAGTGCCTTGCAGGGTGCAGTGGCTGATGGCTTGATGCAGGGGAATATCAGATAGTGGTGGGGTGCATCTTAGCCTATCCAGGCCTACTGTCTGTCTGATATTGTGGTCTGGGTGTGTGTGGGGCTGCTTGGACTGCCCTGTAGGGTGTCTGTTCCCCAACAGGACTGGGGTTGATGGTCCACTCTACTGCCATCATTGCAGGGGGGGGGGTGTATAATGGGGATCTGTTGATAGGAGACCCTGCCTGTTTGCCACCCTCAGCTCGGGGGGGGGGGGTTGGTGGTACATAGCCCACCTAGGGGTCTGTGGGGGGGTTCCCCTGACTGAGACATCCAAGGTGTTCCTGCAGAAACTACCTATCTCACAGATTACGACTGCTTTGGAGCTCTGCCATGGCCTCTCTCAGCCATGGAGGGTGCTGTGGACCTGGTCCAGGGCGCCTCATCGCACACTCAGGGTGAGCACAGTTCCCGCACAGTGTGACTGTGTGTAGCTACTCTGTGCAAATTAAACACCCGGTCAGTACCTCCTACCAGGCCAAGGTGCTGTGTGGGTGCACACGGACACGTCCCCCTACCAGGCCGGGGAGCTGTTGGGGTGCATTCCCCATCTTGTGTTCATCTGTGGACAGCTGATTTGCATGTGCAGTGCATCATGGGTATGGGTGGCCTAACCCTATCCTGGTTCCCACAGCAGACTGTCTGTGTGGTGACATGCAGGCTCTCTGCAGCCAGCCAGGGGCTTGCTGGCAGCTATATAGCTGTAGCCCAATGGTTACTTCACTGCCTGTGGAGCCAGCGGTAATGGGTTCGAGCCCACAGTGGGGTTATTTGATAGGGTTGTCCAAAGCTTTTTTTAGATTTAATGTACATATGTTGCTGCCATCAAACACACCCTCAGTGTACTGTACCCATAAGGTGCCTCTGAGGGTGCTTTATAGGGCACCCTATAGGGCACCTTATGGTTGCCGTCCATATAAGGTGCACTATACATTATCCTGTGACGCAACATATATGGTGCCCTATAGGGGACATTCAAGGGTGCCTTGGCGGACAGTGAACTTTAACATGTGCCTTATGGGCCGCCTTATGTTAACACGCTTTGTGAGTGCGTTTGCTAGTAGTGATAACTGAAATAAAAATAGATTGCCCCCTACAGCACTCATCCCCATAATACACACTGCCTCAGTGAGCCTTCTTCATTGGGCACTGTGGGGGATTGAACCCCTGATCTCTGCACCATTGGTCAGTGTCTTAACCATTGTGCTGTGGCTCTGTTCCTATGCTTGGGCATCTGCGCACCGCCTTATGCCGCCCAAACCTAACAGTGCACCGCCTTATGCTGCCTGAGATTAACAGTGCACCGCCTTATGCCGCCCAAAATTAACAGTGCACCGCCTTATGCCGCCCAAAATTAATATGCCTCCTAAAGCACTTTTACCCATTACAGTTAATGCCTCAGCCAGCCCTTTTTGTTGTGCACAATGGGGAATTGAACCCATGGCAGCTGCACCCACAGTCAGTGTCTTAACCATTGTACTATGGCTCTGCTCCTTTGTGTGTGCACATCAGGGCGCCACTTAGCCTTCCCACGCACTATTGTGCACGGCGCACGATAGCGCCCCGCGCAAATGTGCGATCGCTTACTCCCGTTTTTTTTCTTTTCTCTGCCTGAACCGCCCACTCCTTATATGGCACAGGCACACTACCGCGGCCCCGCACATTAGGAATGTTTAGTAAACAGACCCCTTAGTTTCTTAGATGTTTCTGAGAAACCTGAACCTCCGCAATATATTTCACTTAAAGATATATGGGAAGTGGTGAAACGGTCTGAATTATCTTTGCAATCTTCTCTTTCTTGTATTTCTACTTTCTCTGAGGAGGTGGTGGCTGCTCTTGGCGAGCATGAGGTTAAATTTTCTTTATGTGATAATTGATGTTCTAAACTTGAATCTCAGACCTCATTAGTCCAGTCTGCTCTTGCCTCCTCAGTACAAGATTCTCTTGCTTTGCATCGTCAGAGTGAATTTTGTGAGAATGCTCTTCGTTCAAAACATTTGAGGTTTGTGAATGTTCCTTGTACTCATTTCTTGTCCTCTGGGATTTTGTTCTCCAAATATCTTAAGGATATCCTATTGCATCCTGATCCTGATTCAATTAAAATATCAAAAATGTATTATTTGCCTAAGGGTGTGAAGGAGACACTTAAGGATGTTTGTTTGGATGGGCAGGAGATGGATCAATTAAGTGGGCCAAGCCTTGATTTGTCTGCTTATTTAGAAACGTTATTGGAGGAAATTTCCTCAAGAGCAACTCTTTTGGTGACTTTTCTAATGAAAAGAGACGGCTGAGGGGAGATATGATAGAGGTGTATAAATTAATGAATGGAGTGGAACGGATAAATGTGGATCAATTGTTTACGCTATCAGAATATAGAAGGACTAGGGGACATGTAATGAAGCTAAAGGGTAAACTATTTAAGACTAATAAGAGAAAATATTTCTTCACTCAACGTGTAATCAAACTCTGGAATCTGTTACCGGAGGATGTAGTAAGGGCTGTTAGTATAGCTGGGTTTAAAAAAGGTTTGGACAAGTTCCTGGAGGAAAGGTCCATAAACCACTATTAAAAAGGGACCCAGGATATCAATGCTTGACCTAGTACAAGCACTACAGAACCTGTGTCTTTTGGGGAAACTGCTAGGTACGTATGACCTAGATTGGCCACTGTTGGAAACAGGATACTGGGCTTGATGGACCTCGGTCTGACCCAGTATGGCATTTCTTATGTTCTTATGTTCTTAAGTCTGACAAAGACTTGGGGGTATGTTTACTAAACTATGTTAACATAACTCGCGTTATGTTCTGCGGTGATGATACAAATGTCCATGTAAGGGAGTACTGTGCCTAATTAGGAGCCTTATAACGCCTTATAAGGATTGATGACAACTGTGGTGAGGGTACTATGGGCTGGCAGCATGGATCTGCAAAGATATGACTGTCACAGGCAAGCAAAATATCTGCCTTGGACAGGAGAGAACAGCAAGGAATCAAACCCTGACCTCCGCCTAGAATGTCAGTGTACTAACCAGTAGGCTATACCTCTATGGCTTGTTGCATAGCAATGGCTGGGTACAGAAGGACTGCAGGTCACCGCACAAACCATCTGCTCTGTGTGCCAGGATAGGGTAACCCCACCAGCACCCATGATACATTGCACATGCAGAACAGCGGCCTACAGCTGACCACCAAATGGGGTCTGTACCTCTCCAGTACTGCAGCGTGGTAAGACGGACTGACAGTGCATGATACTGGCACAGAGTAGCTACAGACCATGCCATTGTGCAGGTTCCGTGTTCACCCTGAGGGATAAGATGGGCGCCCAGCACTAGGTCCACAGTACATGTGGTGCTAGAGATAGGTCCTGCGGCACATCCCCATCACTACCAGTGTGTGACAGGTGTTCCCAGCAGTGCAACCAAAGGTACATCTGTTCCAGTTGTGTTCTGCAGTCACATGTGGCCCTGTGGGACCAGACACCACCCAGATTAGTGCATACCTGGTGTTAAGGTCTGGCTACTATGGGTACCTGTTATCAGGGCAGTGGAGTGTCTAGACTCACATGAGGGTTACATAGCACTATCGCTATGGGTCTAAGTGGTATGCCCTATATACCCCAAGGGGCCTCACTCACCCCAAGGGTGAGGTGGGACAGGTGCCTGCACCCTGCAGAATGGCTGTAATACCAGCAACCACAGTCCTGCTGGCAGATGACAGCCCTCCAGGGCTGCTGGGCCAGTGCCATACCTGTGACCATTGCAGACCAGCAGTGATGCTTGGGGTAGACAGGAGAAGGCTCAACTGCCCCACACCATGGTCTGCCATTCATCAACATACAGCACAGTCAGACTGCACATGCAGCATTCCACAAGGTGTTCCCACCATGCACAGGCAAACTGCAGACAACCCACTAGCCAATCCATAGTACATGCTCACAGGGGAACCCTGTGCACCCAGAGCTGGGATGTACAGTACAGACACAAAGCAGGTATCTCTGTGATTGGGCCCTAGAAGCAGGAACATGCAGGTATCACTGGAAACAAATAATGTGTGGCACTATGTGGGAACATAGACATGCCATGGTCACTGCTCGGTCAGAGTGAGAGTGACACCCCCCCCCCCCCCAGCGTGACATGCTGTGGCCACCCTGTCCATGCAGGTGGTGGTCGAGCACTACAGTGTCCCAGCCATTGCCCTCCATCCTGTGCATATGCATCCTGGCCAATCCGCCCTGTCTGGGCCATATCCACAATACCTTGCTCCTCATTATGCACATTTGCAGGCTAATGCTGGAAGCAGTTTGAGCAACATGGGCTCAGTGAGGTGTTGGCAGACACAAAACAATGGAGAGACATATGCCCACTCCCACACCTATCTCAGCATTGTGCAGAGATGGAGGTGGTTGACAATCCTACCCGCCGCACTGGTCCTGATCACAGTGCCGACATTGCTAATCTGTGCAGGGGGTAGTAGTAGTGCTCTGGTGATAACTGCAGCTCTGTGCTGGGGCCAATAGCCTGACACTCCATGAAGCTGTGGATAGTGGAGCCCTTGTGAGTGGGTGTCCGTACCCCTGTGCACCGCTGCATTGGAGTTTGCCTATGCTGTTGTTGTGGCTGCATTGTGAGCTAAAACTATGGGGAGATGCTCTGTAGGATCCACAGATGGGACCTGAACCTCTGACCCTCTGCTCTTGGACATGCTGCCTGAGTGTACTGCACCACACTGTTACCACAGCAGCATAGTGGTCCCTGGGGCTACCTTTACGTTCCTCGGCCAGACCTCTTCTGTTGCACTGCGCACCACGTACTGGTACAGGGCACGGCCTAGGTCCACTGCAGGTGGGTGCCACTGCTCCCTCCAGCACAATCACCCACCCCCTCTGCCATGTCATGACCATAAGCTGTCGGTGCCAGTGGTACACCATCCCAGGCCATCCAAGGGGCAGGTAGGTGGCTGCCTAAGATGTGGGTTCTGGGGTAGGGGTGCCTACATAGATGTCCACACTTCCCCCAGCACCACCTATCAATGTTATGTGCCCCTTGGGTTACCTGCTGGATAATTTCCCCTGGATGGGACACTGTGGGACACAGACTCATGGGCATGTCTGACCCCGGTTTCCATTTTCAGCATTCATATGTGCCACCTCGGCAACCGCCTAGTCCACCCTGTGCCCCAGTAGGCCCCACTGCATGTCCTGCCTGCATCCCCCATGCCCCATTTGCGCCATCACCATAGGTGCCTTTCATACCAGGGCACTATGCTGTTGCTGCAAATGGAGCACTACTATCACCTTTCTTGGGCTCCCTGCCTATGCTGTACATTGCTGACACTTAAATGGTTTCTCTCTCCTGCAAATGTGCATCTAACGCCAGGTTTTCATTCGCGGTACTTTACAGCCCTTCAGTTCTCCGCGTTGGTGTCGCAGGAGCCTCTCCCCACCCACTCCCCACACATTGACCCCTTCTCGCCGCCCTCTCTCCACCCTCTGCGGGACTTACCGCGGCCGGTAATGTTAACACGCCTGGCTGAGTGTACTGCACCACACTGAGTGGGTGTCCGTACCCCTGTGCGCCACTGCAGGCTAACGCGTTAACGTAACGTAACATTAACATGCGTTAACATTACCTAAAGCGCGTTAACGTAGCAGCTGCTACGTTAACGCAGTCTAGAAAACATACCCCTTGGTCTTAAAGCTCTATTTTAAAAAAAAGCAGGTGAAATATTTTGGGCAGACTATACAAATTTTCCTGATATATCACAGGTTACTCAGAAGCATAGGCAGGCCTTCCTGAAGCTGCGACCTCGGGTCCTGGCTCTGAGAGCCTCTTTTTATTTAACGTTTCCCTGTAAATGTAATTTGGTTTATCAAGGTGTGAGGTATGTTTTTTTTTTTAGCCTTATTAATTGGAGATTTTCTTGCAGGGTAAGGGTTGAAATATTATAATTTGTGTTTTTCTTTTGGATTTTATTTCCCTTGCTGCTCAGGATATGATAAAAGGGGTTAAGTACTTTGTTTTGGAGTGATTCTGTTTTTTTGGGGGCTCACCATTGATGTGGACTGTTTAATATGTACAAATATATTATGGCATTTGTGCATTTTTTTCCTTTTTTTATTGTAAAAGCATTAAAAAATAAATTGGCGCTACATTGGCCATCCTCCAATCTTCAGGTATTACAGATGATTTGAAAGAAAGTTCACAGATCAGTAATAGTAGGTCTGCAATCTCATATTTCAGTTATTTCAACTCCCTTGGATGTATACCATCCAGTCCTGGTGATTTGCTACTCTTCAGTTTATCAAATAGTTGTACAATACATCTTCTCAATACATCGATATTTCTTTCAATTTTTCTGTGACATCACCTTTAAATACCATTTCAGTCATGGGTAACATCCCTACATCTTCCTCAGTAAAGACGGAAGCAAAGCATTCATTCAGTCTCACCAAAACCATGCACAATCCTTTCTCTAAGCAATAATGGTAATAAACCCTCCCCCCTCCCCTCCCCCTCCTCCCCTCCCCCTCCCTCACACTAAACTACTAAATGCTGCAATCAACTGACCAAGACAGCTCTTCTCCATTGTAAAACAGCTGACAAAAACACCATCCACCGATAACCAAGAAGTCAAGGTCACCCACCAACAGCTCGCCCAACACTACAAACAGCTACAGCCACAACCTAATAGCACCACCCCACCCCCCACCAAAGACATCCACACAGACACCTGGAGCTCCTTCAACCAAATTACTGAAAGACAAATAAAAACACAATAATGGTGCTAAACACAACAACCTTCCCCCTGGACCCCTGCCCAACGTTATGGATAAAAGCATCCAAAAAAGAACTCAACAGAGTTATCACCAAATTCACACAAGTGATACTTCAACAAGGCACAATGCCTACAAGTCTAAAAACATCATTCATATGCCCAACACTGAAAAAACCAACCCTGGATACCTCTGACCCAGCTTCATACAGACCCATTGCAAGCCTGCCCTTCACAGCAAAAGTCATAGAGAAAACGGTGCAACACCAACTACAAGACCATATTGACAGACAGCCTCCTAGACAGCCAGCAACATGACCTCATGGAGTGGAAACATTACACAGGTACACTACCAAAAAACTGCCTCCAGTTTTGCAACTGATTCCTATAGATTTTGGGTGCTGAATCCAGGAAAAATAGCCAAAATGTTCCATCACGTCACGTTTTCTTGCAAAATTAGATTTCTTACCCATATAAGGAATGTTCACATAATTTCTTTTTAGCCGACTGCAGTTTATTTTCTTGGCCCAAAATAGAGGTTGTAATGGTTAACTAACTAGAAACACTCCCTCATGATATTTTAGAGTGTTTTGTATTCATTTTATACATTAACAGGAGAATTGGGAGGCGGGGGGCTAAATCCAGTACTCGCGCTGGTGCATGTTCTTTCCTGTTCGCCTCGCCTCGTTCACTCGCTCAAACACGGTGGTTGCGACATGAACGTTCCTGTCAAGTTTCAGTTTCTTGCAAGTTCATTATTACCTTTTGTTTGCTCAGTCGTAATCCAGCTTTATTCCGAAGTGGTTCACTACAGTTGTAGTTTGCAGTGCTGTGTATTTGTGATGGCTCACAGAGCCAGAGGTTGCGTCAACTCTCCGGACAGTTTTTGTTTTATTTGTGGGGAATATACCGTGAAAAAGCGGCAGAGGAACATTTCTGCATGGGCTCCTCACAAAGTGTGCAAGACATGTGAGGAAGATCTACGCTTATGGATGAAAGGTAAAAAACAAGCATTTCGTTTTGGAATACCTATGATGTGGCGTGAACAAAGAGACCACAGCAGTGACTGCTATTTTTGCTCTTGCATTGTGAAGGGATACAACTTAAAAAATAAGAACGTAATAAGTTACCCCAACCTTCCCTCAGCAATTAGGCCTATGCCTCATAGCAACGAAGTACCTGTGCCTGAACCACCAAAATCTTTGGATCATATTTGTGTGGACGGTTCTGATCATGATGAGACTCATCAGATGGCTTTTCCCGATGAGTCCAGTACTTCCGAGTTTGAAACTGAACCAGATCCGAAACCTGAACTTTTCTCTCAAGCTGAATTGAATGATTTAGTCCGGGATTTAGGACTCCCTAAAGATGCTGCCCAACTGCTAGGTTCTCGGCTTAAACAGAAAAATCTATTTTCACCAGGAACAACTTTTTATTGGTACCGCAACCGCGAGACACAATTTTTGAAGTATTTCAGCAAAGAGGAAGATTTGGTATTTTGCAACGATATATACGGAGTGATGGAAAAGTTTAAACTCAAGTATGATCCTGCTGAATGGCGGCTGTTCATTGATTCGTCAAAAGACAGCATAAAAGGTGTTCTTCTTCATAATGGCAACACATTCGCTTCAGTTCCTATTGCTCACTCTGTTATTCTCCAAGAAAAATATGAGAATTTGGCCCTGATTCTTCAGAAGATTCGTTATGATGAGCATAAGTGGATGATTTGTGGAGACTTTAAAATTCTATCCATGCTATTAGGGCAGCAATCCGGTTTCACCAAATATCCCTGCTTCCTTTGCTTGTGGGATAGCCAGGCCCGCGACTTACACTGGGGGAAAAAAGACTGGCCAATTCGGGAGTATTTGAGACCCGGTGAGAAAAATGTTCTTCATGAGAGCTTGGTACCTCGTGATAAAATTCTATTACCACCTCTCCACATTAAGTTGGGTCTCATTAAGCAATTCATCAAGTCCCTTCCAAAAGATGGCGAGTGCTTTCGGTACCTTTGCTCAAAGTTCCCTCGACTTTCTGAAGCAAAGCTAAAGGAAGGAGTGTTTGTTGGCCCTGATATAAGGAAACTCATTTCAGATGGAGCATTCGCTGAAACGATGTCTGAGAAGGAAAAAGAAGCCTGGGATTCCTTCAAGGATGTTGTTCTCAAATTCTTGGGGAACAGGCGGGATGAGAACTATAAGGATATTGTTGCCAGGATGCTCAATGCCTTCAAAGAACAAGGCTGTAACATGAGCCTGAAAGTCCATTTCTTGCACTCCCATGTGAACTACTTTCCCGAAAACCTGGGGGCGTACAGTGAAGAACAAGGTGAAAGGTTTCACCAGGACATCAAGGACGCAGAGAGAAGGTACCAAGGAAGATGGAACACCACTATGATGGCTGATTTCTGCTGGTTGCTGCTGCGGGAAACCCCAGATGAAAAATACGCCAAGCAGCGCACCAAGAGAAGCATTCGGGGGAAGAAGAAACGGGCCCACCAGGAGATTGATTGACCCAAGAATGACTTTAAAATCTAAACTGTGTTGACAAATATCGTGTTTTTACTAAACTTTGAAATAAAAATTTGCTAGTTATTACCACAGTGTCGGATCTCATTTATTAGAATTTTATTTTCACACCATCGGGTGTTTGTCTTCATGTATTGCAATGGTGCGGTTTGCGTTTTCTATTCTTACATACATACCTGTACAACATTTTTTGCACATTTCTTTGCTTTGCTTTGTGTCTAACCTCGCTCTTATATGCTCAATGTTTGTGCACATGTATGTTACTGTTTTAAGTGCAGACAATTTTGCTACCATCACAGTGTGTTTTGTTGACATTACTCTATTCTTATGTGCTGCCTTGTTACAATTTTCTTTATTCTTATTTGAATAACTACTAAACAATTAGTATAAAGAATTCATCCAAGAAACTTTTATCTCGATCACACTCAATCTGAAACGTTCACCTCAAACTGCTAACCCAATGTAGCAAAAAATCTGTACGTGATGGAGCAAATTGGTTACCAGATTTGGATTCAGCGCACCAAAAAACGTAAAAATCAATCGAAACATTAGAGGCAGTTTAAAAAAATTTTTTTTTAGTGTACCTGTGTTATTAACCACCTTAATAAACACACTAACGCAAGGAATGCAATGAACCAATCAAGACTTCCTGTTAATCTTACTCGACATTTCATCAGCATTTGACACTGTAAACCAAATACTACTGCAGCACCTCCACGCTATTGGAATTTAGGGAACTATTCACATGTAGTTCACATCTTACCTCACCAATAGATACCAAAAGATAAGGATCGGAAACAACTCCTCTACCCCATACAAGCAAACCCAAGGAGTCCCACAAGGATCCACTCTTTCCGCTATACTGTTCAACCTCTACCTACAACCACTCTGCACAATCATAAGAACCCACAACCTAAACCTAAACGTCTACACCGATGACATTATGATATACAGACCAATTGATAGAGTAACCCATGCCTGCAGTCCACCAAGAATGCTTCACCCAAGTGACAAAATGGCTAAATGACAGCAACCTACAAATAATCTACAACAAGACAGAGGCCCTCTACATAATAAGAAAGACTGCTTTTATCCCCCCCCCCAATGATAATGCTAAACAACACCACAATCAAAACCAAAATAGAGGTTAAATACCTCAGGATCACCCTCAACCAATACTTAACCTTCAAAGCACATATAAGCAACATCACCTGTACAATCTATTTCAAAGCAAAAACACTCCAGCGCCTCCGACCACTCCTTGAACCAAATGACTTTCGTACAGTGCTCCAAGCATCAATAATACCCACCTTGACTACTGCAACGCCATATTCCAAGGATTGCCACAATCCATACTCCTATCTCTCCAGACAGCTCTCCATTTGACAACCAGAATCCTACAAGCAGCAATGAAAAAAGAACACATCACCCAATACTCAAACAGCTTCACTGACTCCCGCTATAGAGCCGGATAACATACAAAACCATCCTGCTAACCTATAATGCAATCCACTCAGGCCCCCCCCACCTCCGCATACTCATTCAGCCTTCTCATCCACACAGACCCAGACGAACCTCAACAATGAACATCCTCATCGTCCCCCACATCAGAACTAAATCAAACCAGCAAGCATGCAAATGAACTTTCCAAATCTATGCACCCTCCATTTGGAACAGACTACCGGATCAGCTCAGGAACATCACGGACCTCAAGACATTCCTCCCCCACCCCCAAGAACAGCAATGTGCAATCACCTACCACTACTGCTGTATATAGTAAAACTGTATATAGTTAAGATCCAAAAGCTATGTAATTGCATGTTGTATATAGTTAAGAACTACAAAATATCAAAGATATCCCTCCAATTAAATAAGCTAAATCCAACGTACTTTGATCCAAGGGTATGGAATATTTCAGGTCTTTAAGCACTTAAATAGCTATTATATAAGAACCTATGGTCTCAGACTATAACACGCACAGCTCAAGAAAACTTTAAAGAGCTACGTGCCACAATAGCATTGTTATAGTCTGAGACCATAGGTTCTTATATAATAGCTATTTAAGTGCTTAAAGACCTGAAATATTCCATACCCTTGGATCAAAGTACGTTGGATTTAGCTTATTTAATTGGAGGGATATCTTTGATATTTTGTAGTTCTGAAACTACCCTCTGTAAGCTGACCACTAGTTCTTTTAGTATATAGTGTCACACCTCATCCGCCCCAGCCGTGACTACTGGTATTGTTGGGCTTTTATGAGGGTGGTAGTTGTGCCTTGCTTCTATATATAAATCACACAGAAGAACTTTCTTTTCTTTTTTAGGGTTTTATTCCCCGTCCCTTGAGGTTTCTTCTTTTCAAACAACAGAAATTAATAGCCCACTTGGCTTCAAACAAAAGATAACTATGTAACAAAAGTAGCTTCCTTCAGCTGATAACTTTAAACCAAAAGTAAATAATAAACAGCCTAACTGACTGCTTGGCTTGGAGAGAGGGAGAGAGTTGCAGCTCTGCCACTTGTATACTGGAATTTAAGGTTACACAAATCACATTTACCTTAATGATATCTCTGGCTCTATCACAGAGAAAGAACAGTCCATCAATTCTGTATTTGTTAATACTTCAGAATTCTCATATTCCATTATTTCTTGCTCATTGGTATCTCCACTATCCCCTTCCAACGTGGAATAAAAATATGGAAGGCTTGCCTCGTCAGTCAAGAAGTTTCTCTTCCTGTGAACAGCACTGCCTCTCTGGGGAGTATCACCAAACTCTGAGGGATGTCTTTCAGAGCCCTGCCCCCGCTGGTGCCTCAATGCATAGCTCAGGTCTTGGTTTGACCTGCTAGCTGGGTAATTTTGATAGGGTCCCTGCCGGGTCTGCCCTAGCTTTCCAGGCCCAACTGTGCCTGATTGCAACCGGTGTAACGGTGTTTCTCTAGAAGCTGGGAACTCACCGTGAGAAGGGATTTCTTCAGCTTTTCTAAGTAAGTGAAGCCCTCTTCTTTTAACACTTCTATAATCAGGAGAAAAGCTATTATTAGCCTCTGAATATCTGGGCTTTATATGGCTATTTCTAAGCCTCCAGGGCCCTTCCCTTTCAAATGGCAAATAGCCTTTGTATCCACTTTTTGCCCCTGTACCTGCTGTTGCAGTCTTCCTGTATTCTTCTTGCTTTCCAAACACATTCACGCTGTCAGGGTGTTGCCTTCTCCCAGAACCACACAGGTCTCTGGACTCTTTCCAACATTCACACCGGCTCCCCTGCTGCCTTTCAGCTTGTGACCTCTGCTGCTTTAATTCCTCTCTCCAGGATTCCCTCCTTGGCTTCTCTCTCCAGGATTCCCTCCTTGGCTCCTCTCTCCAGGATTCCCTCGGCTCCTCTCTCCAGGATTCCCTATCTCCAAATGTTTGGTAGTCTGTTTTATCTGTGTATTTCCTGACTCCACCTTCCCTCAGGTGCACTCTATTAGGTAAAGCAGACTCCCTTGCTTTGCTCTCTGGGTGTGTCTTTCTGGGCTCTGTGCATGTGTGCTTAGGTTGTCGCTGGCAACCAATAAACATTCTCCTGTTTATTCTGTCACTTTCACCGTGATCATTCACACTGCTCTGCACCTTCTCAGGCTGCCCTAGGTCCACCCTGTGACAATAGTTAAGAGCCAAAAGTCCTCCATTTACATGTTGTACATAGTTTGATACCACAGTTTCAATATAAAACACTTATGTTCCATGTGAACTGACTTGACCAGGAGAAAGGCAGATTATAAATACAGCTAAATAAAATAAAATAAAAATAATAAATCCAGACAGAGAGTAACCCAGATAACCTTAAGTACAGAGCTGAAAGATTCCAAATTACCACATCAACTGATAATCATATTAGGTATGAATAAAATACAACCTCAAAAATGCCTATATGCAAATGGTAAAAGTCTAAGAAATAAGATGGGAGAGCTAGAATATATATCACTAAATAAAAAGTTAGATATGATTGGCATCTCAGAAACCTGGTGGAAGGAGGACAACCAATGGGACACTCTGATACCTGGGTACAAATTATATCGCAATGATAAGGTAGATCAAATTGGAAGAGCTCTATGCTAGCATTGAGTCACAGAGGATTAAACTTTTGCAGGAAACAAAATATACTGTAAAATTTCTATGGATAGAAATTCCATGTAAAAAGGGGAAGGAGATGGCAGTGAGTTATCGACTGCATGGCCAGAAAGAATAAATGGATAATGAAATGCTCAAAGAAATAGGGAAATCTAACAATATTTACAGCACAGTAATAATAATGAATGATTTCAATAACCCTGATATCGAATGGGTCAGTGTCACGGCAGGACATGCTAGGGAGATAAAGTTTCTAGATGAAATAAATGACTGCTTCTTGGAGCAGCTGGTTCATGAACCGACAAGAAGGGAATCCATCTTGGACCTAGTCCTTTGTAGAACACAAGATATGGTGCAAGAGGTAAGGGTGATGGGACCACTTGGCAATAGTGATCAAAATCCTCATCGTTTCTTTAGCACACTCAATTCTCTCCTCAGTGTGCCTCCACCCCTGATTCCTCCCTCCCTTTCTGCCCAAACCTTGGCTAACTACTCCCATGACAAAATCAACACAATCACCCTCCAGTTCCCCTCCTCCTCCTCTCCCCCCTATTTCCCATTTCTCCCCTCCCCAAACTTCTGCCACTCTTTCTTCCTTCCCTATGGTCTCTGATGAGGAAACATCGCTCCTTCTCTCTTCCTCCAAACCTACTACCTGCTCTTCTGACCCCTTCCCACCCACCTCCTTAGCTCCATCTTTTCATCTCTCGTCCCTTCTATTTATCATATTCTTAACCTCTCTCTCTCCACTGCAACCTTCCCTTCTGTTTTCAAGCATGCTGTGGTTACACTCCTCCTCAAAAAACATTCACTTGATCCCACTTGTCCTTCTAACTATCATCCCATCTGTCTCCTTCCTTTCATCTCTAAACTACTTGAGTGTGCAGTCTATCACCGTTGTCTTGATTTCCTCTCTTCTCATACCCTCTTGGATCCTTTACAATCTGGCTTCCATCCCCTACACTCCACTGAAACTGCTCTTACTAAGGTCTCGAATGATTTGTTCTTGGCAAAGTCCAAAGGCTTTTACTCTGTCCTCATTCTTCTTGATCTCTCTGCTGCCTTCGACACTGTTGACCATAACCTTCTTCTTATCACCCTATCCTCACTTGGATTCAAAGACTCTGTACTATCTTGGTTCTCTTCCTATCTATCCCATTGCTCTTTCAGTGTGTGCTTCAATTGTTCCTCCTCCTCTTCAACCCCACTACCTGTAGGAGTTCCTCAGGGTTCCGTCTTAGGTCCACTCCTCTTCTCTCTATATACCCAATCCCTTGGCACCCTTATCTCTTGCTGTGGCTTTCACTATCATCTCTATGCGGATGACTCTCAAATATATCTTTATGCACCTGTTATCTCTACTGATATCCAGTCTAAGATCTCACTCTGCCTCTCTGACATTGCTGTCTGGATGTCCCACCGCCGCTTAAAACTGAACATGGCCAAAACTGAGCTTCTTATCTTCCCCCGAATGCTTCCCCTCCTCTTTCCCCTTTCTCTCTCTCTGTTGATAACTCTGTACTCCTCCCTGTTTCTTCAGCACGTAACCTTGGTGTTATCTTTGATTCCTCTCTCTCTTTCTCTTCACATATCCAGCTCATTGCTAAAATTTGTCGTTTCTTTCTACACAATATTTCCAAAATTCGCCCCTTCCTCTCTGTTGACACCACTAAATTGATTGTCCACTCCTTAATCACCTCCCATCTTGATTATTGTAACGTTCTCCTTGCCAGCCTCCCTGCAAGCCACCTCTTTCTTCTTCAGTCAATTCAACATTCTGCTGCTCGACTAATTTTCCGCCAGTCTCGTTTTTCCCACATCATTCCTCTCCTCATGTCGCTTCATTGGCTTCCCATCCATCTCCATATCCAATTTAAACCTCTCCTCCTGACCTATAAATGTATTCACTCTTCTGCCCCCCAGTACCTTTCATCTCTCATCTCTACTTACACCCCCTCTCGGTTGCTTCGCTCTTCTAATAGTCTTTGTTTATCTGTGCCCTTTACTTGTACTGCCAATTCCAGACTTCGCTCCTTCCAACTGGCAGCACCATTTTCTTGGAATAGTCTTCCTATCTCTGTGTGCCAGGCATCCTCCCTGGCCATTTTCAAGTCCAGACTAAAATCCCATCTCTTTATTATTGCTTTCCGTTCCTGTCTTACCCTATCTTGATCTCTCTATCAACATTTGCTTACTTTGTCCTGTAAATTTTTGTTATTTGTATTATGTAACTCATTTTGCTTTCTGTCTTATTAGAATGTGAGCTCTGATGAGCAGGGACTGTCTCTCTTCTAGGTTTGTACAACGCTTCGTATGTTGCGGTGCTTTATAAGTCTTTAATAATAATAATAATAATAATAATAATAATAACATGATCATATTTGACTTAATAAATGGAGGAAGGATGGCAAGGAAATCCACAGTACTACCTTTTAACTTTCATAAGGGAGACTATGATGAAATGAGGAAAACAGTTAAGAAAAAACTAAAAGGAGCAGCTGCAAAGGTTAAAGATTTACATCAAGCATGGGTGTTGTTTAAAAATACTATCTTGAAAGCCCAGACCAGCTGTATTCCACACTTTAAGAAAAGTGGAAGGAAGTCCAAAAAATTGCCAGCATGGTTTTAAGGTGAGGTCAGAGAGTCTGTTGTTGCCAAAAAAAGCTTTTTCAGGAAATGGAAAAAGAAGCCAAATGACAAAAACTGGAAACAACAGAAGCACTAGCAAGTTAGATGCAAGACATTGATAAGATGGGCAGACAGAATATGAAAAAAAGCTTGCTGTGGAAGCAAAAACACATAATAAAACATTCTTCAAGTATATTTGTAGCAAAAAATCTGTGAGAGAGTCAGTTGGACCATTGGATGATAGAAGGGTAAAATTGGCACTATGAGGGGCAAGGCCATAGCGCAGAGACTGAATGAATTCTTTACTTCAGTCTTTACAGAAGAAGATGTAGGGAAGTTACCCCTCCCTGAAATGGTATTTACAGCTGATGCAGCAGAAGAATTGAAAGAAATATTGATAAACCAGGAAGATGTATTACAACTATTTGATTAACTGAAGAGTAGCAAATCAACTGGACCAGTTGGTATACATCCAAGGGTGTTGAAAGAACTGAAATATGAGATTGCAGACCTACTATTAGTAATCTGTGAACTATCATTAAAATCATCAGTAATACCTGAAGATTAGAGGATGGCCAATATAATGCCAATTTTTAAAAAGGGTTCTAGGGGTGATTCGAGAAACTACAGACCGGTGAGCCCGACTTCAGTACCAGGAAAAATGGTAGAGACCATTATTAAGAACAAAATTACTGAACATGTAGATAGTCATGGTTTAATGGGAGACAGCCAAAATGGCTTTAGCCAGGAAAGGTCTTGTCTTACTAATCTGTTATATTTTTTGTAATGTGTGAATAAACAGGTAAACAAAGGTAGGTAGGTCAGTCAATGTAGTGTATCTGGATTTTCAGAAAGCCTTTGACAAGGTTCCTCCTGAGAGACTACTGGCAAAATTAAAAAATCATGGGATAGAAGGCAGTGTACTATTGTGGATCAAGAGCTTGTTAAAAGATAGAAAGCAGAGGGCAGGCCTAAATGACCAATTTTCCCAATGGAGAAAGGTGAATAGTGGAGTACCCCAGGGATCTGTGCTGAGTCTGCTGCTTTTTAACATTTATTTATTTGTCTTTTATACCGCTTTATCACATAATCAAGGTGGTTTATAGAGAACCAAAGTGTACCTCTCTGGGTAGTTTACAATAAACAGGAACATATTCATAAATGACCTGGAAATGGGAATAATGAGTGAGGTAATCAAATTTGCAGATGACACAAAATTATTTAAAGTTGTTAAAACCTATCTGGATTGTTAAAACCTTGTGAAAAATTGCAAGAGCATTTTAATAAATTGGAAGACTGGACGTTCAATTGGCAGATGAAATTTAATGTGGACAAGTGCAAAGCACCTAGGAAAGAACAACCTAGTCTATGGTTACACGATGCAAGGTTACACATTAGGAACCACCATCCACGAAAAATATTTAGGCATCATCGTAGATAACACATTGAAACCCTCTGCCCAGTGTACAGTGGCATCCAAGAAAGCAAATAGAATGCTAGGAATCATAAGGAAAGGAATGGAGAATAAAGCAAATGATATTATAATGCCTCTGTATCGTTCCATGGTGCGACAGCACATCAAATATTGTTTGCAACTCTGTTCACCGTATTTTAAAAAAAAGATATAGCAGAATTAGAAAAGGCACAGAGAAAAGCCACCAAAATGGGAAAGGGGATGGAAAAAAAAATCCCTATGAGGTGAGGCTAAAAGGATTAGGGCTCTTCAACCTAGAAAAGAGACAGCTGAGGGGAATTATGATAGAGGTCTATAAATTAATGAATGGAGTGGAACAGGTAAATGTAGATCAATTGTTTATGCCATCAAAATGTAGAAAGACTAGGGGACATGCAATGAAGCTACATTGTAACCCATATAAGACTAATAAGCGAAAATATTTTTTCACTCAACGCGTAATCAAACTCTGGAATTCATTACCGGAGGATGTAGTAACAACTGTTAGTGTAGCTGTGTTTTAAAGAAGGTTTGGACAAGTTCCTGGAGAAAAGGTTAATAAACTATTTTTACAGGGGACCCAGGAAATCCACTGCTTGTCTCAATACAAGCATTTTGGAACCTGTGTCTTCTGGTGAAACTGGTAGGTAATTGTAATCTAAATTGTCCACTGTTAGAAACAGGATACTGGGCTTGATGGACCTTGGGCTGACCTAGTATGGCATATCTTATGTTCTTATATCGCTTACAAATAATGTTAAATAGGACCAAGGATCAATCTCTGTGGAATGCCACTGGTAATGCCCATTTCTTCAAAGCAAACTCCATTTACTACTATGTCACCTTTGTGGACAATCAATCAAATTCATCTGATAAGACCAATCTTTAGTAAAGCCTCAGAACTAGTAATCTCTTGGATCCCAGAAACTGCACTATTATCTGCTTTAGCAGCATTTCCATTAATTTGCTCCCCACAGAAGTCAGTCTGTAGTTCCCAATCTCTTTCTTACTCCCGCTTTGGTGGACAGGAACCATATTTGCCTATAACCAGTGCTCTGGGATCAATCCTGATTCTAAAGAAGCATTGAATATGTCAGCCAATGGAGCCACCAGAATTTCCCTAAGTTCCTAAGTTGGAAAAATTTTGTTTTCCTCTTTTTTGTTTCATTTTTTCTCTTTGGGTGCACAAAAGCATACACTGCCTGACAAAAAACTACCTCACCTCCCCATAAGCTTTCTCTCATCTCTTGGAAACCCCCAACCAAGCTTACTGGGAATCACTGAAGTAAAAAGGTGGGTAGTGTTGTTGTTGTTCTTATTAAATGCCATCAAGTTGGTGTTGACTCATGGCAACCCTCTGGATAGTTGTCCTAAATTGTGTTCGGTTGTCAATCATGCAGCTCATTCTTGACAGACTGGCAGCCGTAGCTTCTGTTACTGTATCAATCCATCTCATTGCTGGCCTTCCTCTTTTGCGTTGACCTTCTATCTTGCCAAGCATGATGTCTTTCTCTAATGATCTTGTACGGCCCTGTTTCGTACAAAAATGGACCACAACCTAATTATTATTATTACTATTATTACCTGAAATGATCAGATCCAAAATGTCAGTACAGGTGCAATCAGAGTCTCTGTTTATTAGATAACTGATGACCAAATACAGGCAGCAAAGTGGGGAAGAGAGTTCTATCGGGCACTAGGCACCTCAAGAATGCAACTCTCCCCCCATTAAAAGCAAATCTATCATACTAAACCCCAAATGTATCATACTTAACCTCTACCTCTACAAGCACTTAAACCCTACCTTAAACCCTACAATCTCTCTCTTCACATGATGTATCCAAAATATGAAAGTCAAAGTCTTGTCTTCTGAGCTTCTAAAGAAAGCTTAGGTTTGTTCTTCGGGCCGTCCATGATATACGCAGTATTCGCCGCCAGTACCATAATTCAAAGGCATACATTTTCTTCCTATCTATCTTTTCACTGTCCAACTTTCACATCCATATGATGTTATTGAAAATACCATGGCTTGAAGGAGTCAAATCTTTGTATAGAGAGAGACAACTCTGCTGTTCAGAATCTTGTCTAGATCCTTCATAGCCATTCTGCCAAGAGCAATGCATCATCAGATTTCTTGACTGCTTGTTGCTTCTTTATTGATAGTTGATCCAAGTAGGTTAAAGTTGTCCACAATTTCAATTTCTTCTCCATCAACAATGAACTTATTGATTTTGCCAGTTGCCATGATCTTTGTCGTCTTTACATTAAGGAGCGGGCCCATTTTAAGACTATGGGGTATGTTTACTAAACTGCGGTAACGTTACATACTGCGTGTTATGTAACCTTAACAATCATTACTTAACGATCGTTAACGTCCCTGGCCGTGGTAAACACCGTAGAAGGTGGAGAGAGGGCGGAGAGAAGGGGTCAATGGGCGGAGAGTGGGTGGGGAGAGGCCCCTTTCACACTAATGCGCTGAACTGA
The DNA here is from genome assembly GCA_033557465.1 of Ichthyophis bannanicus. Lineage (NCBI taxonomy): Eukaryota > Metazoa > Chordata > Amphibia > Gymnophiona > Ichthyophiidae > Ichthyophis > Ichthyophis bannanicus. The sequence continues at coordinate 614,126,619 of CM066035.1, forward strand.
AGGGCTGAATCCTACCGCGAATGAAAACCTGCCGTTAGATGCACATTTGCAGGAGAGAGAAACCATTTAAGTGTCAGCAATGTGCAGCCTAGGCAGGGAGCCCAAGAAAGGTGATAGTAGTGCTCCATTTTCAGCAACACCATAGTGCCAAAGTATGAATGGCCACTATGGTGATGGTGCAAATGGGGCATAGGGGGCCACAGGCGGGACATGTAGCATGGGCAGCTGGGGCACAGGGTGGACCAGGCAGGCGCCTAGGTGGCACATAGGAACATAGAAACAGGAAATCAGCAAGACAGCAGCTAACCAAGGCCAAACACAATCCACCTATATCTATCTGGTTCACCCTAGTCAGTAGTTGCTAGGGCACTGACCTGAATATCCCCCCAGCCATCCTGCCCCCATGTGGAAGGGACATAATATTGGTAGGCAGTGATAGGGGGATGTGAGGATGTCCATGTATGGCCCCCCACCCCGGGATCTGCTCCCTAGGCAGGTGCCTACCGACAGAGCGGCTGGCCTTGGACCTGCACACTACCAGCACTAACAGTAAATGGCCATGTCAGCTTGACAGGGGGGGGTGCCACCTCCCTGCAGTGGACCTAGGCCATGCCCTGCATCAGTACGTGGTGTGCAGTGCAACATACAAAGTCTGGCTGAGGAAAAGTACAGGTAGCCCCAGGGACTATTGTGCATCTGTGGCAACAGTGTGGTGCAGTACATCCAGCCAGTGTGTCCAGAAGCAGAGGGTCACAGGTTCAAGCCCCACCTGTGGCTCCTGCAGAACATGTCCCTATGTTTTACCCTACAATGCAGATACAACAGCAACATGTGCAAAGCCCAAAGCAGCAGCGAACAGGGGTACAAACACCCACCTACACAGGCTCCACAATCCAAAGATGCATGGAGAATCAGGCTGTTGGCCCCAGCATTGAGCTGAAGTTATCACGAGAGCACTACTTCTACCCCCTGCACAGTTTAGCAATGTCAGCACTGTGAGCAGGACCAGTGTGGTGGGCAGGGTTGCCAACCACCCCTATCTTTGTACAATGCTGCAATAGGAGTGAGCGTGTGTGTATGTCTATCCATTGTTCTGTGGCTGCCCACCCTTCACTGGGCCCAAAATGTCCCACTGTTACCAGCGTTAGCCTGAATAGGTGCATAATGAGGAGCAAGGTATTTTGGGTATGGCCCGGACAGGGCAGATTGGCCAGGATGCATCTTCACAGGGTGTGGGGCAATGGCTGGGACACTGTAGTGCCTGACCACCACCTGCATTGACAGGGTGGCCACAGCATGGCATGCTGGGAGGGCACTCACTCTGACCGAGCAGTGACCATGGCAGGTCTAGGTTCCCACATAGTGCTCTACACTATCTACTTACAGTGATGTATTTGTGTTCCCCAGTTTTGGGGTCTCAATCACTGAGTTGCCTACTTCCTGCACATAGTTTCTCTGTGAGCAGGCTGGTGGATTGTCTGCAGTTGGACTGTGCATGGTCATAACACCTTTAAGGTACAGTTGGACTGTGCTGTCTGCTGGAGCCTGGCAGACAGTGGTGGGAGGCATTTGGGGTTTTCCAGACCTAACCTCAGCATTGCTGCTGGTCTGCCACTGCTCCAGTCATAGGTATGACTCTGGCCCACCAACCCTGGAGGGCTGTCTCATACAAACAAGCTGGCGATTGCTTCCGCGGGCCAGGGGCACCTGTTCTTTACCTACCAAAAGGATGATGTGGGCCCTTTGGAGTATGTAGTATATAGCACTGCGACCTATAAAAGCACTGCTATACACACCTCATGCAATTCTTGGAACCCCTCTGCCCTAATAGCAGCTGCCCATGTCAGCTAGACCCTAACACAGGGTACACACCAATCTGGCTGGTGTCTGGTCCCACAGGGCTGCATGTGACTGCAGGATACAGATAGACACCAAATTACATTTGGCTGCACTGCACGGAACACCTGTCACACACTGGTAGTGATAGGGATGTACAGCAGGACCTATCGCTAGCATCACATGTACTGCGGACCTAGTGCTGGGCACCAATCCTATCCCTCAGGGTGACCACAGAACCTGCACAATGGCATGGTCTGTAGCTACTCTGTGCCAGTATCACACACTGTCAGTTTGTCTTTCCAAGATGAGGTACCGGAGAGGTGCAGACCCCATTTGGTGATCAGCTGTAGACTGCTATTCAGCATGTGCATTGCATCATAAGTATGGTGGGGTTACCCTATCCTGGCACTCAGAGCAGACAATTTGTGCAGTGACCTGCAGTCCTTCTGTACCCAGACATTGCTGTGACATACACCATGGAGGTAGAGCCTACTGGTTAATACAATACCATTCTTGGCAGTGTTCTTGGGTTCAGTTCCTCATTGTTCCCCCCTCTCATGCCTGTCCTACTCATATTGAGCGCATGCCTGTAGAGGTCATATTTTTGCAGATCTGTGCTTCCAGCCCATAATACCCTCGCCACAATTGCCAACATTCCCTCAGTCCGTCTATCTGCGTCTGTCAGCTGTGTAGAGTCCTGTCTGCCAATGCAGGCTGCCACCCCATGTCATACCTTTTCCTGCATTGCACCTCTTCATGCTTGCCTTGCTTGTGCCTGATCTGCATGGCACCACCACACCTCTGTCCACCCATCATTGTAAATATCCTGCCACCTCCGCCTCCACTGGGGGACACGTATTCCCATCATCTGCACCAACTGTTTTTCTGGTACTTTACATTGCCAACACCCTGTGCTGTGGTACATCTGCCCCACCATGTTTGTCATCAGTACTGGCAGGCACATGGGATGCCCGCAGATATGGCAGGTCCAGCGGCTCCCACTTCTCCCTCCTTCACTCAACTGTTCATTGCCTTTCCTGAGTGCTCTATCTAGTGTTAGGGCTACATCTGTCTCTGTTCCGCACAGGTCATGCATGTCATCCTGAGGCACCTTGCAGTCCCTAGGGCACACTAACCTAGGACACCATAACCTTGTTAGGCCACCTTAACCTATGGTTCCATAGCCCAGGGTGCTTTCTGCAGTGCCTTGTCCAAGGGTGCCTAATATGGTGCTTAGCCTAGGAGGTCCTATAGGGTGCCTTATGAGGCACCTTACAGGGCACCTTACATGGCGCCTTACAAGGCGCCTTGCAAGGCGCTTTACAAGGCGCCTTGCAAAGTGCCTTGCAAGGCGCCTTGTAACACGCGTTAGCTGTCAGCTTGCTGTAACGATGCAATGCCATGCCTTTATATGGGCATCTCTACTTTTACCGCGGAACCTACCGCAAATGACATTACCACAGTTTAGTAAACATACCCCTATGTTCCTTGAGCGTGAGAAGCAAATGTTTTAGATCATCTTCACTTTCAGTCATTAATGTGGTATCATCAGCATAGCGAACGTTGTTGATGAGTCTTCTACCAATCTTCACACCTCTGTTGTTTTCATACAATCCTGCTTCTCTGATGATTTATTCTGCATATAAATTAAACAAGTAAATGGAAAGTATGCAGCCTTGTCATACATCTTTGCTGATTTTAAACCATTTTGTTTCTGCTTGTTCCGTTTGAACCGTTCCTTCTTGATCAATGTATAGATTGTGCAAGAGAACGATCAGGTGTTCTGGTATACCCATGCTTCTTAATTTGGCCCAGAGTTTCTCATGGTTTACACAGTCAAGGCCTTGCTGGAGTTAATAAAGTACAAATAGATATCCTTTTGGCATTCTTTAATCTTTTCAAGGATCCATCTCACATCCGCGATGATGTCTCATGTTCCTCACCCTTTCTTGAACCCTGCTTGCACTTCAGGTAGTTCTTGTTCCAGGTATGGTTGTAGTCTCTATTGAATAGTCTTCAGTAGAATCTTGCTGGCATGTGGGATCAGAGCGATTGTGCGATAATTTCCACAGTCAGTTGGATCACCTTTCTTTAGTATTGGTATAAACACCGATCTTTTCCAGTCAGTTGACCAGGATGTTGTCTTCCAAATTTCCTGGCAGAGCATTGTAAGTATGGTAACAGCTTGTACATCAGATTGCTGTAACACTTCTATGGGAACACCATCAATGCCTGGTGCTTTGTTCTTTGATAAGGCTTTCAATGTTCCTTCGACTTCTTCTTTCATCACCAATGACTCCAGATCATAAGGTACAGGTTGAAACGGCTGTCAGTCCACTTGATTTTTATCATATAAAACTCTGTATATTCTTTCCACTTTTTCTTGATCTTCTCAGCATCATTCAACATAGATCCTTGAGCATCTTGTAACATTCCAATTCAAGGCTGGAATTTTTTATTTAACTCGTAGTTTTAGGAAAGCCAATCTTGTTTTGTCCTCTAATAGTGTCTGATTCTATTTCCTTGCATGCGCCATTGTAGTACTTTTCCTTGTCCTGTCTTGCTGCATGTTTGAAATCTCTGTTGAGTTCTGCAATTGCCTTTCTTTCTTCTCCGACTTTAGCTTCTCTGCATTTCTGGGCAGTTTTCAAAGTTTCTTCTGCCATTTTTGCTTTTTCACCTTTTGTAGATATTTCTTGCTTTCTTCCAAAACAACCTTCTTGATGTCATTCCATAACTCTTCTGGAGCTCAGTCATTTGTATCTAAAGCAGCAAATCAGTTTTGCAGGCAGTCTTTAAATTCCAGTGGTATATTCTCAAGGTCATATTTTGCTACATTCATGAATGGCTTGCTATTTTTCAACTTTAGCTTGAGTTTGCATACTAGTAGTTGGTAATCTGTTCTACAGTCAGCTCCAGGTTTTGTCTTTGTTGATGTTATAGAGCTTTTCCATTGTTGACTTCCACAGATATAATCAATTTAATGTTTGTACAATCCATTGGGTGAAGCCAATGTGTACAGTCACCGCTTGTGTTGCTGGAAGAAGGTGTTCGATGAATAGATTGCTGGTCTTGCAGAATTCTATCAGTCTTTCTCCAGCTTCATTTTTGTTGCATTTTTCAACCATTTTACTTTCTTCTTTGTTGTCAACTTTTGCATGTTCTGTCAATTTCAGCTTCTACGTGTTCGTAGAACTCATCAATTTCATCCTCTTCTGCAGCTGTTGTTGGGGCATATACTTGAATTATAGTTGTATTGATAAGCATTCCTCATAGACAAATAGAGATTAAGCGTTCACTGACTGCATTGTATTTCATTACAATTCTTGCAAGTTTCTTCTTTATTATAAATGAAACACCATTTCTTCATTGTCTTTCATTTCCAGCATAGTAGACCATGTGATAATTTGATGCAAAATGCCCGATGCCAATCCATTTCAGTTCACTTGAGGCAGCCATGAGGTTTAGCTGTGGGTAACCCTTCCCCCAAGCCATGAGGTTTTACATAGTGATCAGCTTGCTAAGAGAAGACATAAAGGTTTCAGTAGGCACCCTTCCCCCCCCCCCCTCCAGGCCTGAGCACAATACCCCCTTGCCCAGAAATCAGCAGACCAGAGCATATTGGTTTGGACAGGTCACCCAGGCACCTTCCCCCAGGGGCTGCTGATTGGTGGACAGGAAATACCTGAGACGAATGAGATTGTAGAATGAGTTTGAAAATGTACTGTATATAAGACAATGTAGGACGTCCTTCGGGGCTCAGATTTTTTGTGGAGGGTTCCGGCTCTCTGTCTGGGCCTGTGTGCACATTAAAAGATCCTGTTTGCATTCCAGCCTGTCTGTGTGTTTCCTTCTGTGGGTGAGAGAGAGAATGAGAGCATTTTCAGCTGCTTGGCTGCAACATTTGGCACCCCATGTGGGACCCTATTAAATTAAACAAAAAGCCTCTCTCATCACACCCACGGTGGGAAGACTTCTGCTCTTGCAGCATCGGGCCTCCACCGGTCAGGGACCGGCCCCTCCAGGTGATTAACTATCCTTGGCGCCACCAGGCCCCTTTTGTGCTCCAGAAGGACACCTTGACTTGTGTGTTCGGTCGGTCCCTGCAGCTGACCCCCCCCCCCCCCCCGATTGAAAACCGGCTGGATAGACTGGCATCCAAACTCTCTCTGATCAGAGGTCTGGTGAGTACTACTGCCTTACTGTTTTACTGTTTTGGGTAGTTCTGTATTTCTGTATCTTGAAATTCTGGTAAAATCTGGTAAATCTGGTAAATTCTGTGAACCTGTAGCGGCCTGATCACCCGCACGAGCAGTCCGAGTAAGGACCCCAGAGGCCCTGAAACCACTGCTCGTCCAGTCTGTGGGGAAAAGGGGGGGGGGCAATTGCGAGCGCCAAAAATGGTCAGAGTAACCACGGGTACCTTAAAGCATTTTAAAGCACTGCCAAAACTTCTTAAAATGACCAAAAACATTAGCACTTGACCCCCTTAAGTGTGCCTTTCAACCTGTTTATTAATAATTGCGCTGATCGCAATTCTCTGATGATCGGGGCAATTTATTTAGAGCCTACACATGCTGTCTCTAATGAAGCATACCTGGGGGCTTCTTTTGTGTTGCCATGTGCTCCTAGTGTTGGGGGCTTCTTTTGTGTTGCCATGTGCTCCTAGTGTTGGGGGCTTCTTTTGTGTTTCCATGTGCTCCTAGTGTTGGGGGCTTCTTTTGTGTTGCCATGTCCTCCTAGTATTGGGGGCTTCTTTTGTGTTGCCATGTGCTCCTAGTGTTGGGGGTTTCTTTTGTGTTGCCAGGTGCTCCTAGTGTTGGGGGCTTCTTTTGTGTTGCCATGTGCTCCTAGTGTTGGGAGTTTCTTTTGTGTTGCCATGTGCTCCTAGTGTTGGGGGCTTCTTTTGTGTTGCCATGTGCTCCTAGTGTTGGGGGCTTCTTTTGTGTTGCCATGTGCTCCTAGTGTTGGGAGTTTCTTTTGTGTTGCCATGTGCTCCTAGTGTTGGGGGTTTCTTTTGTGTTGCCATGTGCTCCTAGTGTTGGGGGCTTCTTTTGTGTTGCCATGTGCTCCTAGTGTTGGGGGCTTCTTTTGTGTTGCCATGTGCTTCTAGTGTTGGGGGTTTCTTTTGTGTTGCCATGTGCTCCTAGTGTTGGGGGTTTATTTTGTGCTGCCATGTGCTCCTAGTGTTAGATCTCCTTAAGGTTAGAACACATAGGATCCACGTTTAAGAATTCCCTACACTGAGGTACTAAACAGAAGAAACAGCATGTAAAGTGATCCTGGAGCTCCATCTAGTGGACATTAGAAAACTAGCTAGCTATATTTCTCATATTACTATTATCCTCATGGTAAAAGTTAAATCCTATGCTACAGCTAGAGAGAGTGTGTGTAATGTGTATTTGTAATGGCTGCTACTGAGGAAAGAGAGTGTATGAGTATTCGCTGCTGAGATGTCTCTGTTTTCTGTTTTCCCTCTTTCTTTTTCCCTTTGTGGTCCTGTGTGTTTTGTGCAACCAAACTCTGCCTGTTACCTGGGTTATATTGTATATTGTATCCCCAGAAGTGAGATTAGAAAATTTACACTGTATATTGCATTCCCTGAAATGAGATTAGAAGATTTACACTGAATATTGCATTCCTTGAATTGAGATTAGAAGATTATATTGTATATTGCATTCCCTGAAATGAGATTAGAAGATTTACACTGAATATTGCATTCCTTGAATTGAGATTAGAAGATTTATATTGTATATTGCATTCCTTGGAGTGAGATTAGAAGATTCACATTGTATATTGCATTTAGTCATTGAACTGGGATTAGAGCATGGAGTCAGGAAAATCAAAGGTGCAAACACCCCTGCAGTGCATGCTTCATAATTTTAAATCTGGGTTTGGGGAGGATTACGGGGTACCCCTCTCTGCCTCTCGATTGTCTGTTGTATGTGAGCGGGAGTGGCCAGCCTTAGTTAAGCTGTGGCCTCCCGAGGGGTCCACTGATCTGCCCACTGTGTTTTTAGTCCATCAAATTGTAGCGAAAGAGCACCCGGACCAATTTCCCTATATTGATTCATGGCTGGCCATATGCCAGCACAGGCCAAAATGGCTCCAGTGCTGCCACGAGGATCAGTGTAGAATAATGGTGGCGGCCGTGGGTCGCTGAAAGGGGCGAACACCCACCCCATCTACCGGGGGTGGGACTCTCCAGATATTCCTCCACACCCTCTCTCTCTGCTTCACCCCCTTGCCCCGTCCGCACCACTGCAGGATCCGCCCATAGTTGAAGGGTCAGGAGAACCTCCTCTTGGGGTGGGTGGTGCCAGAGTTAGGGAAGATTCTGCAGATTCCAGTCCCTCTTCACATAGGGATACACCCCTCCAGACCCCTCCAACATCCTCCACCCCTCCCACTCCTGGTACCACCTCCAGTGCCACCGTCTCATCCCCTGAGAGCACTTTGGCTGAACTTGGACTGTCCACCCCGCTGGCCCGCCGCCTGCGGTCGCATGATCTCCAAATGCCACTACGACAAGTACAGGGACTCCCGTACTTTGATGCTGCTGGGCATGTGGCAGTGGGGCCATCCAGTCTGATTTATGTCCCCTTCTCCACCACGGACCTGTTGAATTGGAAAACCCACTATGCCTCCTATACTGAAGAGCCTCAGGAACTGACAGATCTTATGACCAGTATTATGCAAACACACCAGCCTACCTGGTCGGACACTAGGCAACTGCTTCCTACTTTATTCAGCCCAGAAGAACGAGCGCGCATTGTGTGGGCCACCCTCGCGTGGTTGGAGGCGCATCCTGCAGATGCTAGAGTTATAGATCCTCGACAGCAGGCAGCAGTGGATTTCCCGAATGAAGCACATTGGAAGCATGAGTGTCCAAATCATAACACAAGACAAGGGAGATACCCATCCCTAAGGGGCGCGAGAGCACCTGTACGTACTACATGGGAGCAGGACCAGTATGATGCTTTCCCGCCTCCACCGGGACCAGCCATTGCAACTATGGAACATTATGACTCAGATGACTACTAGGCCAGACCGGGCTCCAAGTTTCTGTTGGGTCCCCAGGAGCCTATGGTCAACATGAATTTAGGGGACCAGAAAATGCAATTCATGGTCGATACCGGAGCAACACACTCGGTGGTCACCCAGCAAGTGGCCCCGATCTCCTCCCAATCAGTAACTATTGTGGGAGCCACGGGGGAGAGGGCCCAGAGACTTTTTTTCTGCAAAAACCGCACGTGCCAGTCGGGGGGACGGACCATCACTCACCAGTTCCTGTATATGCCTAAATGTCCTATACCCCTGCTGGGTCAGGATGTTCTGGCAAAACTCCAGGCCCAAATCTCATTCGGGCCTGAGGGCCAGGCTGAACTAAAAATACCCAGCCTGGGCCCAGCGGTTTTGATACTGTCCGTCCCCCGAGAAGAAGAATGGCCGTTATATGAGGACAGACCCAAATCTAATGTGGCTGCCCTGGATACGTGGGATTCAGTGCCCCCTGGAGTATGGGCTGAAGGAAACCCCCCCGGAATGGCCATCAACATCCCTCTCGTATGCATTGAAAGGAAGCCGGGAGCCTCCCCTTTGCATGTGCGACAATACCCGCTGCCGCGGGCAGCTGTGGAAGGAATTCATCATCATCTGGTGCAGCTACTACAGCATGGTATCCTGCGGTCCTCTCAATCGGCATGGAACACTCCTTTGCTCCCGGTCTGAAAACCGGGAACCACCAACTACCGACCTGTTCAGGATCTCCATCGTGTTAATGAGGCCGCCGTGACTCTGCATCCAGTAGTACCAAACCCTTATACACGGTTGGGCCTCATCCCGGCGACTGCTTCACACTTCTCAGTACTGGACCTAAAAGATGCTTTTTTTTGTATACGCCTGGCTACTGCAAGCCAGCACCTGTTTGCCTTCGAGAAAGAGGATCCTGCTACTGGCAGAAAGTCCCAAGTTACCTGGACTTGCTTACCACAGGGATTCAAGAACTCCCCTACCATTTTCAGCTCAGCATTGGCCCAAGACCTCGCTAGTTTCCCCCTGGGAGAGCCCGGCAGACGAGTACTTCTGCAGTACGTCGATGACCTGCTAAATCGCTGCTGACTCTGAGGCTGAATGTATACTGGCAACCACAGAGCTTCTCCAACTCTTGTACGATGCGGGTTACCGAGCTTCAAGGAAAAAGGCTCAGTTATGCCAGTTGGAAGTGAAGTATCTGGGATTCCATCTGTCAAAAGGAAGCCAACGGTTGGGGAGCGAGAGGAAGGAAGCAGTGTGCCGGATCCCTGTGCCAACAACCCGCAAGCAAGTACGTGCTTTTTCTCGGGGCCGCTGGGTACTGTCGTATCTGGATTCCCGGCTTTACAAAGATTGCGAAGCCCCTCTATGAATCCACAAAGGGCCCAGAGAAGAGCCCCCTTGAATGGGGTCGGGACCAACAGGAGGCCTTCGAACATTTGAAAAGGGCATTACTGTCATCACCAGCCCTAGGCCTTCCGGATGTTACCAAGCCTTTCACCCTCTATGTACACGAAGCAGCAGGAACAGCTTTGGGGGTCTTGACCCAACAACTGGGGTCTTGGCCGCGGCCAGTCGCCTACCTGTCTAAACTATTGGATCCAGTGGCCAAGGGATGGCCACCTTGCCTGAGAGCAATAGCAGCAACAGCCTTGTTGGTGGAAGAGTCTGATAAACTATCCATGGGCCAAGACTTTTTAGTCACCGTCCCACATTCAGTCCAAACATTACTGGAGCATAAAAGAAGTCACTGGTTCACCAGCTCCTGGATGTTGAAATACCAGAGCATGTTATGGGGAAATCCCAGAGTGCAGATAACTACCAGCCAAGCCTTAAACCCTGCTACATTCCTGCCTGTTGGCCCGGGACCACCTGATCACGACTGCCTGGAAGTAATGGATACAATCTTCTCCAGTCGCCCTGATCTGACAGATGTGCCGTTAAGCAATCCGGATGAGACCTACTTCATAGATGGAAGCAGTCTGGTGTTGGAGGGCCGCAGGTGTGCGGGGTACGCGGTGGTGACGATGGAAGTAATAGCCGAAGCTCAGCCTTTGCCCCCTGGAACCTCCGCACAGAAGGCGGAACTCATGGCCCTGACCCAATACACCCCTCTGCAGCTTGCCTCCAGTAATACTGCCCTCTACCGCCCCTAGCGGTTGAGGTCTCACTTAAAAAGGGGGGAGTGAGGCAGCCATGAGGTTTAGCTGTGGGTAACCCTTCCCCCAAGCCATGAGGTTTTACATAGTGATCAGCTTGCTAAGAGAAGACATAAAGGTTTCAGTAGACACCCTTCCCCCCCCCCCTCCAGGCCTGAGTACAATACCCCCTTGCCCAGAAATCAGCAGACCAGAGCATACCGGTTTGGACAGGTCACCCAGGCACCTTCCCCCAGGGGCTGCTGATTGGTGGACAGGAAATACCTGAGACGAATGAGATTGTAGAATGAGTTTGAAAATGTACTGTATATAAGACAATGTAGGACGTCCTTCGGGGCTCAGATTTTTTGTAGAGGGTGCCGGCTCTCTGTCTGGGCCTGTGTGCACATTAAAAGATCCTGTTTGCATTCCAGCCTGTCTGTGTGTTTCCTTCTGTGGGTGAGAGAGAGAATGAGAGCATTTTCAGCTGCTTGGCTGCAACACACTGACACCCAGCAGATCAAGTTGTACACGTTCCATTTCATTCTTGACCACCTCTAACTTCCCTTGGTTCATGCTTCGCACATTCCATGTCCCAATACATAAGACATCTTTGCAGCTTTTGATTCTCATTTCATGTGCAGCTACATCAGCAGTCAGACGTCCTGAGGGCTTTGATCCAACCACATCATAAATGCTGGCTTTACTCTGAAAAGTCTTTAGCTCCTCCACAGTAGCTAGTTGAGTGCCTTCCGACCTGGGGGTCTCATTTTCTAGCACTATAGTGCAATTTGTTTTGTAGTGACTATCCATTGGGTTTTCATGGCAAGAAACAGAAGTAGATTGCCGGGTCTTTCCTCCCACAGTTTAAGTTTAGTGTTGTTGCCGTTGTCACAGAAATGTGATCCTCCGCCGCCAACACTGTCCCATTCTGCTGCTGCCCAGATGGGTGATTTGTGTTGGTCTGGTACCTTAGCTGAGACCTGTCTATCTTGGGAGATCCTGCCAGTAGTTAAACTACCAATAGCTTAGCCCTCAGCATCACTGATGCACACAAGCCCTCACAGCGCAACAAGCTGCAAACCAAGTGAGGGAAGGTGGGTAGTGGTGATCCTTAACTGCTCTAGACCCACCGCTGCCAAATTTAAAAATGGTGCCAGTCATTTCAAATGACGGCACATCTCAAATACAGTCCAATCAATTCAAGTGCCTGGATCACAGACCTCAATCCAATTAAACTAAGGAGGTGTTTTAGCTTTCTAATTACCCTTCTCTTGGAATTTTTTTTTTTAACTTGAAATTTTTATTGGTTTTACATAGCACACACAAAAGAACAGTTTGTAGCAGGTACAAGTTTTCACCCCCACCCATTCCCAAAGCCCAAGTACACAGTATCAACATCGCTAATAATGCAAACAAAAGCTAACAAAGAGCTACAAACATCCCCCTGTGGACCCTGCCCTCCCTCCCCCTCCCCCCTTAGTCACTCCCCCCACCCCTGGTTCAAGTAGCTCGTGCTTCCAAATATACCACCAAAGGCTGCCACTGCTTAGAGAACTTCTCCCCCTGCCCCCGTCGAAGCGCTGTAAGACGCTCCATAGTTAAGATCTTATGTAGCCGGGAGTGCCAGTGAGACAGTTCCGGTGGCGTACTTTGTTTCCACTTCCATGCAACATCACATCGAGCCGCAACAATGCATGTCAGCAGCACCTTATGCCATTGGAAAGCTAGGTTATCAGGCCACACCCCCAACAAAAATAAGGATGGGCTCAGGTCCGGCTCCACCCCAAAAATCACCCCCAGTTGTTCTCGAATCCTCAGCCAGTATTGAGATATCACTGGACAATCCCACCACATATGAAGATAAGTCCCCCGGGCACCGCAGCCCCGCCAACAAAGGTCCGAGGCCCCAGGAAACATCCTCCGATAGCGAACCATCTCATCATTCATTTATAGGCATTTTCCTGTATAAATGTACAAAGCGAGGATTTAGACACCCCCTTAATTATAGCCAGCCACTCCTCCTCGGCCCACTGGACCCCCAGATCCTTCTCCCATTCCAGCATATAACTAGGCCTGCCCTCCCCTTTTCTAGCCCGTTGGAGGCTATTATACAGCAACCGAATCAATCCTCGGGATTGCTGATGACCTAACCAGAGGGCCTCCAAATCATTGGGTCCCTCTTCCATCTTATCCATGTTTTCCTTTTGGCCCAAATAATGCTTCACCTGTAGATGCGCAAACAAGTCTCTGGACCCCAGCTGAAACTCAGCCTGTAATTGCTCGAAGGACTTGGGTTCCCCCATATCAATCAATTGCATAAAATTATCCAAGCCTTTCCTTGCCCAACTTTGAAAGATGCCCTCCCTCCCCGGACTAAAGGCAGGGGTAGCCTGGATGGGAGTCAACAAGGAAGGCCCCACCCAGACACTGATCCGTTTCCATCCCCGCTGCCATTCACCCCATAAGTGGCGAATAAAGGGATTCAATGTCCATTCCCCACATAATACCCCCTTCTGTAACCAAAGGAGGTGTTGAAGGCGCCAACCCTCTACCCAAAATTGTTCTATGCCATGGAATCGTTTAGTGTGTTCAGATTCCCGCCACTCCACCACCTGTCTCATCTGGGCTGCCAAATAATAATCCGCAATCTCTAACATCCCCAACCCCCCCGACCACCGGGAGCGATACAATACTCGACGCGCTATGCGCGGGGGCCGATGCCGCCATACAAAAAGAAACATTTTCCGTTGTAACCGTTGGAGGACAATGTGAGGCACCCGCACTGGTAACACTTGGAAGAAATACAGCAACCTAGGCAGCACCATCATCTTAAGCGTAGCTATTCTACCCAACCAAGAGATCTCCTCCTTATTCCACTTATCCATATCGCGTTCAATCTGGTCTAGCAAGGAAGGATAATTCGCCCCATACAACTTCGCCGGGTCCGCAGTTAGGCGGACTCCCAGATACTGTATATCCCGGGGGGCCCAACGGAATTTATAAGTCCCCTGTAAATGCCTCACCAAAGAATCAGATAGACTAACATTGAGCGCCGCCGTTTTATCCCAATTAATTTTGAAGCCCGCTACCCTCCCATAAAGTTTTAGCTCGTTCATATAGATGGGCAGAGCTATTAACGGACTGGCCACAAACAACAGCATATCATCGGCGAATAGCGCCACTTTATGCTCCTCTGTACCCACCCTAAAGCCTTTAGCATCCGGATTACTCCGCAATTGTCTCGCCAACGGTTCCAGAGTTAAAGCGAAGAGTAAGGGGGATAACGGGCACCCCTGCCGAGTCCCCCGTTCTAGATGGAAGAACTCCGAGTAGCGGCCATTCACTTTAACAGCCGCTACCGGGTTAGCATAAAGAGCCTTAATCCAGGCCATCATATTCCCGCCAATCCCCAACTTTTCCAGCACCGCAAACATGAAGCTCCATTCCACCCGGTCGAAAGCTTTCTCAGCATCGACACTTAGCAACAACAAGCCCTGGTTCAGTTGCCGCGCGGACCACATCACCTGGATGGCTCTCTGGACATTATCCCCCGTATTCCGCCCCTTGATGAACCCGGTTTGGTCCGACTGAATCACCCTAGGCATAAGGCCCCCGAGGCGATTCGCCAGCACCTTTGCGAGGATCTTCCCATCCGTATTCAATAACGAAATTGGACGATAAGATCCACGGCCCGGCTTTACCAAAACAGTAATCCCCGCCTGCTGCATAGAAGGCGCTAGCGGTTTACCCTGTAACACCTCATTAAAGAGCCGCTGCAACAGGGGGGCTAGCCGGTCCGTGAATTTTTTATAAAAGATAGCCGGAAAACCATCCAAGCCAGGGGCCTTATGCAAAGCCAAGCTCTTAATGATCAACCCAATTTCCTCCAGGCCAATCGGCCGATTAAGCATTTCCCTATCCAGATCTGTAAATTCCGGGAGTATATCCCTGTCTTGCAAATATTCCCCCGCTCGGTGTTCCATTCCCCCTAATGGGCTGGCATATAAGGTTTGATAATAATGGACAAATTGCTCCCGAATCGCCTTAGTACTAAACAACAGCTGGTCCCCAGGGCCCTTAATTTTTAATATAGCAGATCTGCGCTCCTTGTCCCTCAACTTCCTGGTCAGCAATGTGCTAGCCTTATTATTAAAGGCATAATAATGTTGATTAACTCGTTGCAATTGATAATGGATGGTCTCCGTCCGCAACTGCATTAGCTGCGACCGGGCACAATCCAATGCTGCTCGCACTTTCACTCCCCCCTCCCTTTCATGATGTCTCTCCAACTCTGAAATCCTATCCAGTAACTGGGTCACCTGTCCCTCTCTCTCCCGCTTAAGCCGTACAGACCAAGAGAGCAATTTCCTCTTAAAACCGCCTTGAGCCCATCCCACTGTACCTCCCAGGCCACCTCCCCTGTATCATTCCAATGAATATACTCGTCAATAGCTGCCTCGATATCTTTTATGACCTCCTTATTCTGCAGGAGACTTTCATTTAGTCTCCAGAAGGTCCGGCCATCCTTATCTAGCTCACCCCCAAACTCCACCCATATTGGGCCATGATCAGTCCATGTAATCGGTTCAATGCCCGCTTTAGTGATCTTTCGGAGCCAGCTCTCATCCCCCAGAAAAAAGTCTATTCTGCTATAGCTTTGGTGGACTGGAGAATAAAAGGAATAATCGCGTTCTTGGGGGTGTAACTGGCGCCAAAGGTCGCACACCCTGAATTGCGCCATCAGATCCAGTAAGGGCGCCCTCCCCCTACTCCCTTCCCCCGCACCTGGCCGCATTCGATCCCTCGGGGGGTCTAAGACTTCATTAAAGTCCCCCCCAACAACAACGCCCCATGTATCTTGTTTACCAACCATCCAGCTAAATCCGCCCAGAAGGACGTATGGGGGTCATTAGGGCCATAAATGTTAACAAGCGTGACGTCCTGTCCCTGCAGCTCCCCCCACACCAATAGCACTCGCCCTTTCATCCCCTTTATTACACCCCCCACCTGAAAGGGAACATCATTCCGAACCATTATTGCCACCCCTGCCTTCTTGTGAAGTCCCTCAGCATTAAACCAAATATTACCAAATGCCCCAGATCTAACCAAAGGCTCATCTTTTGGCAACAGGTGCGTTTCCTGCAGAAACACCACCTGCCACTTGTGGTGTTGGATTTCCTTAAACAACAGTTTCCTCTTTTGTGGGGAATTGAGGCCTCTCACATTCAAAGAACCTACCCTAAGTCCCGCCATTTGAGCAGATTCAAAATTTGTTTACTAGGAGCCACTTGAAAATGGAATACCCCCCTCTCCTCCCACCCACCCCCTCCCCTACCCCCCCTCCCACCCCCCTTCTCCCACCTCCCCCATTCCTCCCCACAAGCCATGCCTCCCTGTGGCCCCTACCGGAGGACGAAACTCCCCACCCGAGACCTGCCCGCACCCCGACCCGCGGGGCCCCCTCCCCCATATCAGCCCCCAAATCCTCCATACAGTCCAGATACCCATTCATCCCATTCATCCATCATCCACTCCCCTCCCCTCATTAATTACAAAACTATAATGCCTTCCCCCATGCGTTACCTCCAAGCTCTCCCCCAGTCATTCCCCCCCCCCAACTTCCCTTCTACAAAATATAGCTGAACACAGCTATCCGCCTGCAAGTTAAACCCTACAGTAGTCCCAATTCAGAGCTTGCACCAAGTCTCTCAACGTCAGGTAGCCTGTAATGATCCATTGCGATCCCCCTCCGCCACTCCCGAGGAAGTTCCCGATAAGCGCTGGAGCCGTCAGCCCTTAGAAGTGATCCGTTGCCAGCACTGTTGATCTGAGAGAGATCCTGGGCCTTTCAGTCGATCTCCCGCTGTAGGCTGAGTGCGAGTCTGGGGCAAATTAGGCGCTTTAGCTTTCTCCAAACATTTCCAGGCTTCCTCCACAGTTCTGACCCGCTGGGCTCCCCCCTGTATCTCAAATTGTAGCCCGAAAGGAAAGAGTCATTTATATTTAATATTTTCAGTCCGGAGGTACGAAGTCACTGGGCGCATGGCTCTGCGACGCTGCAATGTGGAGGGAGCTAAATCCTGAAAGATCTCTACAGTCACTCTATTCCATTCCAATTTGCCTTTCTTGGCCGCTGCTTTCATAATCTCCTCCTTCACGGGGTAGCTCGTGAGGCAAGCAATAATGTCTCGGGGTAAATTACCTTGGGGGGGCCGGAGGGCCCGATGTGCACGATCAATGCCAATCAGTCTCTTAGCCCCAGCAGGCTCATGAGACCCTTCCGCCAATAAGGCCCCACAGATATCCTGAACCACCTGGTGGGCTTGTTGAAATTGCCCCTCTTCAGGCACCCCCTGGACGCGTATATTGCAGCGCCTCGACCTATTTTCCAGGTCTTCAATCTTATCGCGCAATTCATCCCGGTCTTTCTGCCACTCCGTGTAGACGCTCTGAACGCTCTCAGCCGCCATTACCGCCTCCTCCACGTGCTCCTCCAAAAAGTCCACTCTATCTCCCAGAGCCTGCAGATCCCCCCTAAATTCATGCAGCATCGCCTTCATCTCAGTTTTCACCCCCAGCACCTCATGTTTTATCTCTTTACACCAGCGCCACAGGTCGCCCCTGGTGCACTGCTCCTCCGCATTCTGCGGTTCTTCTTCCTCCGCCATTTCGGCCTCTTCTCCCCGCTCCGTCTGTGAGCTCGATGTAACATAGGGGGATCGATACTTTTCCAATTTCTTTTTGGCAGTCGACATCCCCGAGGCTGAGTGCACTGAAATGCTATAAAATATGTGCTGCTACGAGGGCCCGATGCAACACTGTTAGCTATTTTTCTCTTGGTTCAAGGAGAGCTCTGCGATCAGGCAGCCATCTCAGATGGTGACGTCACCTCCTCCCTCTCTCTTGGAATTTTTAACTGTTGGATAAGGCTTAATGAATGATCTGATGTAAACAAAAATTCTCATTATTAAGATTTTTATCTTTTTCCCCACAAGTCAGTTTTTCAGAACAGAAACTTACAATTTAATATACTCAAAATTATGAGTTCTTGAGATTTTTTAAAGCTGAATTGTTCATGAGCTCTCATCTCACCCTGATCATCAAAGTCTCAAAAACAAATGACAGGTGGCTCCTTAGTGATTACAGATACAGTTGATTGCTTATGTATAACCCCAGGACAACAATTTGGAAATGAAAGATTTCACTCTTCAGGACAATAAATCACGCTAGACAAAGGCATGATAGAGAAATTAAGCTGTCTGAATAACTTAGAATAACAAGTTGAAAATGCAAACTCACAATGCAATATAATGATGCATTTTCCCTTTCTTCCATTTGCAGGCTCAGGCATGTCTGTGTGAGGGACACACTTGGCACAAGCCATATGAAAGTGTGTCTCAGTAGGATACCAGAGAATATATATGTGTGAGCATGTAGAGGGGAGGGCAAAGTGTGCATAGTGACTGATGCTGCATCTGAACTGCAAATGTATCTGTGAATCAATGGTATGATATGCAAATCTCTTGCCACGAGGAGAGTTTATCTATGGATATATGATGGTGGGATGTCAAAAGGGATATGCATGTGTCATGACTGTTAGCGGTGTGCATTTCATGACTGTGTTTGTCAGGGGATATGAGTGTTGGCGGTGTGTGCATGTGTCCCAGGGCTATGAGTTTTGGCTGTGTGTGTCACAGAGTATAAGTGTTGGAACTGTGTGTTGAGGGGCTTATTGTATGAGTATGTGTCTGTGTGTAGGAGTGTATGTCTGTCTTGGGTGACTATGTGTGTGTGAGGGACTGCATAATTGTGTGTATGTGCCTGCCTTGGGTGATTATGTGTGTAGGTGTGGGTGTTTCGGGAGTGTCTTTCTATCTTGAAGGAGGGCTCTGTGTGTATCTGTGCGCCCATGTCTGTGTCTGTGCATGTGTATTTGTATGTGTGTGTCCGTGTGTATGTGCATGCATGTGTGTGCATATATGTATCTATGGTGCTTTCCTTCATCCTTCCTCTCCTCCTTGCACTCACACTTTGCACACACCCTTCCTCAGTGCACTCTCATTGCACCGTTCCTCAATGCACTCTCATTGCGTTCACTCTCCCATCCCTGACTTCCCTTTCCATTCTTCCTCTTCTTGGATCACCCTTTCATGCCCCCTCCCCTCTCTCCTTGCACTCTGTCCTCTTTCCATCACTCCTTCCTGCCTTGCACCTCCCCTTCCCTGCAGTATACATTACCCAATGCCTATCTCTTCCCTTGTTCTGCCACTAAGAGTTGGGACCCCAGAAGCAGTCAGGTCTCATCCCCAGTGTGAGCTGAAATTTCTCTCTCCTTCTGCCACCAGGGGTCGAGACCCCAGTGACAGTCACTAATCTTCAGGTAGTGGGACTTGACTTCCCTGTTTAATCTCCTCCTTCTACGTGTCCTTAGTATATGGACAGACATCTGGAGCCCCCACAAAAGACGTGAAACATGCCTAATAAAAGTGGGAAAGAATATAAGCCAATTGGAATATCATAATAGGCAAAGCATATAGACAACACTAATAGAACTAAGATATTATGATGTAAAATAGGGATATGCCCATGAAAATTTTTCCTGTCAGTAAGTATATGTCCCCAGACAATTTACAGTCAGTTCCTGTACATTCACCCATGTTATTTGGAATCATTTGTGCATTCGCCTCATTTGTCCCCATTGAAGTTTGAGGCAAGCAATGTTATAGTGTAACAGTGGAGCTTTTCATCCATTTTCAATGAAACCTATTTGAAACTTGCTAAGAGGCATCTGTAACAGAGGCAACCACACTGCATGCCATCAGTAGTTCCACAAACACCTTATGACAGTAAAAGTGGGGCAAAGGTCACAAACGGTGGCAGGAAAACTATAAGCCACCCAGGGATGGCTTAAGAGGCAAACCAGTGAGGCACTGGCTCAGGGCACACAAGAACAAGGGCACAGGAAGCCCACTTCACTGGCTCTCTCCCAGCCAGCTACCTCCTCTCCTGCCTCCACTGCATTGACTGCATTAGTGCTAACAGTCACAGCAGCATATTCAGTTGTTCCCATGGCTGTGCTGTGCTGAAGCTGCCGGCACCATGGCATTTTTAGAAAGCAAAAATAAGAACTTCTTGTCTTTCGCGAAAAACAGGAAGTGCCTATTTTTGCACGCTGGCTAGGAGTGATGGGGGAGGAGGTGGCTGTTGGGACTGATGCTGAAGGCTGATGGAGGGAGGCTGGGACTGGAAGTGGGCCAATATAGGGGGAAGGAGGGAGGAATTGGAAATGGATTGACTGTTACAGAGGTCTGGGACTGGGAGAGAGCTAATACTAGGCTGATACTGGAGATGAGTGGGATGAGACTGAAAATGGGCTGATACTGGGTGCTGGGACTACAAATGGGCTTATTCTGGAGGGAGGATGAGACTAGAAAGGGGCTGGGACTGGAAGGAGAATGGTACTGGGCTAAAGAGGAGGAAAGACAGGGTTAATAAATACTGGAGAAGGAAGTAGATGGGTGGGTGCTAGGGAAGGGAAGTAGGAGTAGGCGGGCAGACAATGGGGACATGGGGATGTGGAAGAGCAGGGACTTTGACTTAGGTGGTGACTCCAAGATTGAGTAGAGATATGCATTCATTTGAAATGAAATGGGAAATATCAACAATATCTCCTATTTCATTTCATATAATTTACAAACAAAATGAAACGGAAAATGATGAAATGTTCATCATTTCCCATCATTTGACAGTAGTGCATGTTATTGCATCATGATGAAAAAAACAAAAAAACAAAACAAAATGAAAACTTTTAGAATAAAGACTGAAATGAAAATGTTTTGCCTGCACGTCGCTAAGACTGGATGAGAAAACAGAAGAAAGACTAAGATAGGCGAAGCATTAGGAATGTTAATGGGGACATAGGGCTTGTGTGGGATTGTGAGTGAGGACTCCGACTGGGTAGTGTGGAAGAGTGAGGACTCTAGATCACCTGGGGGATACGGAAATTAAGAAATTGACCAAAGATTTGGACAGTGGGGACAATGATTGAGTGTGGGGTGTGAGTAGGGTTTTGAGACCCAGAAATAAGGTAAGGGGAGAAGATTTGAAAGACCTGGAGGAGTTGGGGAGGGGTTGGAGTCAGTTGAAAAAGACAGAGGGCTATGGAGTGAATGAGAGCCACAGAAAGAAACAGGTCTTCCTTGAAGGAGGTGAGAGAACAAATGGGGAGGTGAAAGTGGAAATGGAAGCCTGGATAGAGGTAAGACATAAGAAAGGACCTGGAGGTGGAGAGAGGATGAGTGCTAGGAAATGAGCTAGTGCTGATTAGGGGATGAGAGTCAGAAGTCGATAGATGAGGCTGGGGATGTGATAAGTATATAAGGAAGACATGGAAAACTAGATAGTGAGTTAAAGATGGGGGCATAGGAGGCTGGTGAAGGAATGAGACAGGTGGGGAATTGAAGGACCAGGGAAGTAAGGTTAGGAAATGGAAAGCTAGCAAGTAGGTGAAAGGTGAAAAGAGGAAGACAGAAGATTGAAGGAGGAATGGAATGAAGCTGTGGTTAGGTAAAAAGGCAGATGAGAGAAATAGAGAAAAAAAGATGAAACAAAGATCAATATTGGAAAGAAATGTAGGGAAGGGAAGGGAAGGGAAGGAAAAGACAAATTCAGGGAGTGTAAAGAAACAGAAAATGCAAATGAGATCCTGGAAAAGGACTTAGAAGTAAACCAATAAGAGGAAGTGGAAAAGAGAGACCATGACCAAACCAACTAGACAAATAAAATGATCAGACAACAAAGATACAAGAGAGCAGCAGTTTTTAGAGAATGAAATATGTCATCTTTGAAAATGTGCTTTTCTTATAGTTCAGTAGAGGAGGAAATTAATTTCTGTTTCTCTTTCTTCAGTGTTCCTCAGCTCATTGTCTGTTTTTGGAGTTTTCCATTTCAATTTTGTCTGCATATTTGTTTCTAATTTGTAGTTTATATTCCTTACCAGATGATGGTCTGTGTTTTCCATGTGCAGCAGAGGTGAGGTATCATGTTGGTTTTGTATAAGAGTCTGTAGTAGTTCATCTTCTTTTCTTTTTCCAGCTGGAAGCTACTGGTGTTCTAGAATATTTGCAGTGCTGATTTTTCATAGGCAGAGTTGGTGCAGTTTGAGTTCTTGGACTTGGTGTTGGTGTAGAACATCCATTTGCAGGGTTTTTTGCTATGATGCACAATGCCTGTTACTGGAGGGAGCTGGTGGTATTGTCAGTAAGGTTACCAGATGTCCTTGATTTTCAGGGATTATCTCTTATTTTGAAATAGTGTATAACCACCTCATGTCCCCCATTTCAGTGGGGATAGAGGCAAAGGACTTGCTTTTCCTGCATACCCCTCTATTGCAGTCTTCCTGTTAGAGATATCATATCAATGTGAGCTCTTTTTCCAATATTTAGTACAATAGAACATCCAGATCTGATTCTTTCATAAGTTACCTGTTCGATTTTTTATCTATTTAAGTTTAAATCTCTTTATTACTACATTACATAACATTGGTGAGACCACCGACATCAATATCAAACTTTGCATTACATAGTAACATAGGGGTATGTTTACTAAACCGTCTTAATGTTACCGGCGCTAGTTGCAGCGATAATGTGAAGAATGCCATATAAGGAGTGGGCGTTCCAGCGGCAAGGTAGCAAGAATCTGTATCACACGATAGTGGGCTCTGTGGCACGTTAACGTGCGTTAACTCTAAGTTCATGCCAGTGCAGTGCTAGAAGCAATCAAGATGTAGCCCACTGGTTACTGCAATGACTGTGGAGGCAGAGGTTATGGGTTCAATTCTGCAGTGGTGTTATGTAAAAAGGCTGTCTGAGGCATTTCCTTTTAATTTCAATCAGTGCTGTTGGAGGCATTTCCTTTTATAATTTAAATCAATGCTGCCAGCAAAAACACCCTCACAGTGCCGTAACCTAAGGTGCCACATAAGGCACCCTATAAGGCACTCCAAAGGGCACATTATAAAGTGCCCTGACCGCCAAGGCACCTTATAATATGCCTTATAGGGCACTTTATAGGGCGCCTTACAGGGCAACCTATGAAGCACCTAAGGCTATGGCACTTATGAGGGTGTTTTTGCTGGAAGCACTGATTTAAATGAAAAGAAAATGCCTCAGAGAGCAGTATTAAATAACTCCACTGTGGGATCAAACCCATGAAGTCTGCCTCCACAGTCATTGAAGTAACCAGCAGGCTATATCTCTACCATGTCTAACACACTGCTGGCTGGCTACAGAAAGACTGCAGGTCACCACACAAACTGTCTGTTGTGGTTACCAGGATAGGGTAAACCCACCCGTACCCATGATGCACTGCACATGCAGATCAGCAGCCTACATCTGATCACAAGATAGGGTATGTGCCTCTATAGCACCCCGGCCTGGTAGGGGGAACTGACCATGTGTGTTACTGGCACAGAGTAGCTACAGACCGTGACATTGTGTGGTTCCTGTACTCACCCTGAGGGCGAGGTGGGGTGCCCAGCACCAGGTCCGCAGTACCTGGCTTGGCTGAGGTAGGCTGCGCTGCAGGTGCCCATCAGTGCCAGCGTGTGATGGGTAGTCTTTGCAGAAACACCTAGGATACACCTGTGTCCATCGGTATTTCCCAGTCACGTCTAGCCCTTGTGGACTATGGTGCACCCAGAATAGTATATATCTTGTGTGGGTGCCATGGTCACATGTTATAAGGGAAGGGTGGTGTTTGGACCCCCAAAGCGGATTATGTAGCACCACCCAACCCACCCTCTGTGGATCATGGTGGGGGACATGAACCCCCACCAACAGATCTACATTTCTGCAATGGTGGCAGTATAGGGGACCATCAACCCCAGTCCTGCTGGGAAATGGGCACCCTACAGGGCAGTCAATGTAGATCAGTACACATCACAGAGGGCAGTAGGCCTGGAAAAGCTCAGCTGCCCCCCCACCCCACCCCACCCCACCCCACCCCACCCCACCCCTATCTGACATTCACTAGCAGAGAACACAGTCAGTCTCCACCTGCTGCTCCTTGCAAGGCATTCCAGCCATACACATGCTAACTGCAGACAGTCGGCTAGCAAGTACACAGTGCATGCTCCTGGAGAAACCGTGTGCACCCAAAAATGGGATGTGAGCACACACACCAAGCAAGTATGTCAGTGATTGGGCCCCAGAAAAAAGAACCCATAAACATCACTTGAGAGAAATACTGTACAGCACTATGGGGGAGCCTAACCATGCCGTGGTCACTGCTCAGTCAGGGTGAGAGTGACCTCCTAGCAAGACATGCTGTGGCCACCCTGTCCTTGCAGGTGGTGGCCGGGCAGTACAACGTCCCAGCCATTGCCCTATGCCCTGTGATCATGCATCCTGCCTAGGCCGCACTGTCCGGGCCATACCCACAGTACCTTGCTCCTCATTATGCACATTGGTAGGCTAACATTGAAAAATGTGCAAGCAGTGTGGGCTCAGTAAGGTGTAGGCATCCATAAAACACTAGATGGACATACACACACTCCCACACCTATGCCAGCATTGTGCAAATATAGAGGTTTTTGGCAGCCCTGGCCGCCACACCAGTCCTGGGCACAGTGCGGGCATTGCTATGGTATGCAATACTGTTGGAGTCACTCCCCGGGGTGGTAAACACTGTCAGAAACAAAAACTGAAACACACTCCACAGATATCAGAAAGGTTGCTATGATGAATCTCTGTCAACAAATTGTGTTTAACTTAGGATTTGTTATCTGACATTAATCATAGCAAACTTTTGATATATGTGTAACATGTTCCCAAGTTTAGTACGGCATTACTAAGGTATGCAGGTGCTAGTGTTGGGAGATGCTGCTCCGCACAGGGCCCAACAGCCTGACTCTCCATGAGGCTTTGGATAGTGGAGTCTGTGGGTATGGGTGTTTGTGCCCCTGTTAGACGCTGCTCTAGGGCAGAGGTTCCCAACTCCGGTCCTGGTGGGCCAAACATGGTTCAGGTTTTCATGCTGTCCCTAATGAAGATGCATGAGATACATTTACATACAATGGGGGTGGTGCATACAAATGCAGCACAGGCATATTTATTAGGGACAGCATGAAACCTGAATTGTGTTTGGCCCTCCAGGACTGCAGTTGGGAAACTCTGCTCTAGGGATTGCACATGTTTATGGTGTCTGTGCTCTGTAGGGTAAAACAATAGGCATTTATGGCATGTGTATTTTATCTGCAATAAAGGTTCTTACCACGGTTTAGTACTGGGTAAAATATAGGGACATGGTTTGCAGGGGCCACAGCTGGGACTTGAACCTGTGACTTTCTGCCACTGAAAACACTGGCTGTGTGTACTACACCAAACTGTTGCCACAGAGGCAAATCATTCCCTGGGGATACCATGACTGTTCGTCAGACAGACCTTGTCTGTTGCAGTGCACGGCACCCACCTAAATGGGGCTTGGCCATGGACTGCTGTGGGGAGATGCCACTGCCCCCTCCACCACCAGCACCCCTCTGCAACCAAGCTGACATGCCCTTCTGCCGGTGGTGCTGGTAGTGTGGAGTCTCAGCCATCCAGTGTGCCGGTAGGCGGCTGCCTATGGTGCGTGATATGGGTTAGGGGTGCCTACATAGACATCCACGCTTCCCCTGGCACCACCTGCCAATCTTATGTACCCTTTGGGGTACTTGCTGGGTATTGTCCCCTGGGACACTGTGGGACACACACTCGCGGACATGTTTGCCCTTGGTCAGTTGCTGTCTTGCTGGTTTTCCGCTTCTACATTCCTATGTGTCACCTAGGCATCTGCCTAGTCCACCCTGTGCCCCAGCTGCCTCACTGCATATTCCGCCTGCAGCCCCCTGTACCCCATATTCACCATCACCATAGTGCCCTTTCCCACATGCCCACTCTGCTGTTCCTGCACATGTGAAAGCCACAAAAGCAAGGTACCCCATACACACCACAGAAAACCCTCATCAGCACTATTTCTATGTTGGGACATTTACTTTGTTGGGGGACTGAGAATTGACCCTTCCAAAGGTGTGCTCGTCCTTTTTATTCTTTATAGGTTGTGTTCATTACCGTTTGTCATTATTTGTTATATTGGCCAGCTCGGTGTTTTGGATTTCACTTTTGGTTCTGGTCATTATAGCTGGGTTTTGCCTTTTTGGTTGCTGCACATGTATCACTACTATCACTTTTCTGGGTCTCCCTGCCTTTGCTGAACACTGCTGACTTAAATGGTTTCTCTGTCCTGCAAATGTGCCTCTAGCGCGAGGTTTTCACTGGCGCTAATTTTCAGACCTTCATTTCACGGCGTTAGTGTGACTGAAGCTTCTCCCTGCCCACTCTCCTCCCATTGACACCTAATCTCTGCCCCTGGGGAGCCGTACACTGCCTTCTGGGAAGCCTTACTCCACCTTCTGTGCACCCTAATGCCGCTGGACACATTATCGCACGATACATGACGTTCTCGCATGGTAATGCGCCTTTATCACACGATAACATCACGTATTGTGCGATAATGTTGCAGCTGCACCATTAGCGCCATTTAGTAAACATACCCCATAGTATATGATGGCAGATAAAGACCAGTAAGGTCCATCTAGTCTACCCAGCAAGGCAGCAAGAGTAGGTGCACTTGCCACTCCATGCAGATCACCCCTCCCCATGCCTTTGTTTAGGGGTGTACCCGCTGCTCCATGTAGGTCACCCCTATTTGTTCAGCTATAAGAGAGATTATGCTTATTTTGATTTTATTCTGTTACTATAAAGGGATCCACTATGTCTGTCCCATGCCATTTTGAATTCTGTCACTGTGTTTGCCCCCACCACTTCTATTGGGAGGGCATTCCAAACATCCACCACCCTTTCAGTGAAAAAGTATTTCCTGACATACCCCCTTGCAGCTTCATGTTATGCCCTCTAGTTTTACAGCTTCCCCATCTTTGGAAGAGGTTTGTTTGTCCATTAATATTCTTTACGTATTTAAAGATCTGAATCATATCTCCCCTGTCCCTCCTCTCCGCCAGAGTGTATATATTTAGGTCTTCAAATCTCTTCTCATAAGTCTTCTGATGCAGGCTCCAAATCATTTTGGTCACCTTCTTCTGAACTGTTTCCAGACTCTCTATATCCTTTGTGAGATACGGTCTCCAAAACTGAACACAATATTCCAAGTGAGGCCTCACCAGTAACTTGTACAGTGGCATTAGTACATCTTCCTTTCTGCTGGTAATTCCTCTCTGCATGCAACCCAGCATCCTTCTGGCTTTTGCCACCAACTTGTCACACTGTTTCGCCACCTTGAGATCGTCAGAAACAATCACACAGAGGTCTTTCTCTTGATCCTTGCACACCAGTCTCTCGCCCCCTACTGCATACAATTCCCTTGGATTTCTGCTCTCCAAGTGTATGACACTGCACTTCTTCACATTAAATCTTAACTGCCAAGCATTAGACCATTCTTCCAGCTTTTGTAGATCTTTCCTCATGTTCCCCACTTCCTCAGGGGAGTCCACTCTGTTGCAATAAAACACATACTTTTCCATTCATCCCTTCGGCAATATCACTCACGAATATATTGAACAGTACTGGTCCCAAGACTGAACCTTGGGCACACCGCTAATCACCTTCCTTTCATCCGAGTGAATTGTGTTTACCATCACCTTCTGTCATCTGTTAGTCAACCAATTTCTTATCCAGTTCACCATCTTGGGACCCATCCCCAAGCTGTTGAATTTATTGATAAGTCTCCTATGAGGAACAATATCAAAGGCTTCGCTGAAATCTAAGTAGATAACATCCATCACATGCCCTTGATCCATTTCTCTGGTCACCCAGTCAAAGAACTCAATCAGATTTGTTTGGCAAAATCATCCTTTGGTAAAACTATGTTGCCTCGGATCATGCAACTTGTTGGTTTCAAAGAAGTCCACTATTCGATCTTTCAGGAGCGCCTCCATTACTTTTCCCGCCACTGAGGTAAGGCTTACTGGCCTGTAGTTTGTCACTTCTTCTCTATTACCACTTTTGTGGCGAGGTACCACATCAGCCCTTCTCCAGTCCTGTAGAACTTCTGTCTCCAAGGATCTATTAAAAACATCCTTTAAGGGCCCTGCAAGAATCTCTCTGAGCTCTTTCAGTATCCTGAGGTGTATCCCATCCAGTCCCATGGCCTTGTCCACTTTCAGTTTTGCAAGCTGTTCTAACACATCATCTTCTGTGAATGATGTGGTATCTACTCCATTCCCATTTGTATATTTCTCAATCACAGGTGGTCCTTCTCCAGAATTTTCTCTAGTGAAAAGAGAGCAGAAGTATTTGTTTAGCATTGTCACTTTTTTAAATGTCACTTTCCACAAATCCATTCCAAGCACTTTTGAGTCCTGCAATTCCACCTCTGATTTTCCTCCTCTCCCGAATATACCTGAAAAAAATCTTATCGCTACACTTCACATCTTTAGCGATCTTTTTTTCTGCCTTTGATTTTGCTATCCTTATTTCTCTTTTTGTCTCTTTTAGTTTGATCTTGTATTCTTTTCTGTGTTCCTCTGTTTGCGAGCTTCTGAATTTTGTGAAAGCTGTGGTTGTTTCCTTTATTTGTACAGCCACTTCTTTGGAGAACCAAATAGGTTTCCTTTTCCTCTTGTTTTTATTTACTTTCCTTATATATGCATCTGTTGCACCTTTTTTTGCTTTCTTTAGTTTAGCCCATTGCAATTCCACTTCCCTTAACTCCTCCCACCCTATCAGCTCCTCCTTCAGGTACTTGGCTATTTTACTGAAGTCAGCGTTTTTGAAGTTTAAGGGGTATGTTTACTAAACAGCGATAACGTCGCAGCGGCACAATTATCACGAGATACATAACACTATCGCATGATACGTGATGTTATCACGCAATAAAGTAACCTTATCGTGCGATAACATTCTGTTTCGCCCGACAACGTCTCCGGCAGTGCTAAGACACAGAGAGGGTGGAATAAGGCTCTCCAGAGGGCGGAGAGAAGGGGGTCAATGGGCGTGAGGTGGGCGGGGAGAGGCTCCAGGCACACTATCGCTGTGAAATGAAGGTCCGAAAAATAGCGCGAGTGAAAACCTGGCATTAGAGGCAAAAGTGAAGGAGAGGGAAACCATTTCAGTCAGCAATGTACAGCAAAGGCAGGGAGAACAAGAAAAGTGATAATAGTGATACATGTGCAGTAGCAGCAGATAGTGCCCAAGTACAAAAGGGCACTACAGTGAGGCTGCACATGGGGTACAGGGGGCTGCAGGCATGACATGCAGTGTGGCATCTGGGGCACAGGACAGGCTAGGCAGATGTCTAGGTGACACATAGAAAAGCAGAAACAGAATATCAGCAAGACAGCAACTGATCAAGGTCAAACATACCCATGAGTGTGTGTGTCCCACAGTGTCTCAGGAGACAGTACCCAGCAAATATCCCAAAGGGCATGTAACATTGGCAGGTGGTGATGGGGTGAAGCGTGGATGTCTATGCAGGCAACCCTAACCAAGATTACACAACATAGGCAGCCGCCTACCAGCACACTGGATGGCCTGGGACTGCGCACCACCAGCACCACTGGCATAAGGGCATGTCAGCATGGGGCCGTAGGGGTGCTGGTGGTGGAGGGGGCAGTGGCAGACCAAGGCTAAGCCCTGTTTAGGTGGGTTCCATGCACTGCAAAAGACGGCTATGTGTCTGATGAACAGTAATGGTATCCCCAGGGAATGATTTGCCTCTGTGGCAACAGTTTGGTGCAGTACACGCAACCAGTGTGTTCAGGGCAGAAGGTCACAGGTTCAAACCCCAACTGTGGCTCCTGCAGTCCAAGTCCACATATTTTACCCAGTACAAAACCATGGTAATAAAGAAGGAACCTGTATTGCAGATAACAGAAACAAGGCATAAACGCCTATATTTTACCCTACAGAGCACATACACCATAAACATGTGCAGTCCCTAGAGCACAGGTTCCCAACTGCAGTCCTGGAGGGCCAAACACCATTCAGGTTTCATGCTGTCCCTAATGAATATGCTTGAGATGCATTTGTATGCACCACCCCCATTGTATGTAAATGTATCTCATGCATATTCATTAGGGACATCATGAAAACCTGAATCGTGTTGGGCCCACCAGGACTGGAGTTGGGAACCTCTGCCCTAGAGCATCAGCCAGCTCCACTATCCAAAGCCTCATGGAGATTCAGGCTGTTGGACCCTGCGCGGAACAGCATCTACCAATACTAGCACCTGCATACCTTAGCAATGCCATCAGAAACATGGAAACACGTTCCACATATATCAAAAGGTTGCTATGATTAATGTAAGATAACAAATCCTAAATTAAACACAATGGGGTATGTTTACTAAACTGTGTTAGTGTGATTCGCGTTAGGAGCCGCGTTAGTGGAAGAAATGCCAAAAAAGGACATGGGTGGTACATCGTTAGTGATAACGCGCGCTATAACGCACCGCGCAGCAACGCACGTTACTGCATGTTAAGCGTAAGAAGGCGCGCAGACACCCAAATACAGAAACAGAGCTGTAGCATAATGGTTACTACACAGACTGATGGTACAAGGGTCATGGGTTCGATTCCCCAGTGTACCTAATGAATAAGGCTGGCTGAGGCATCATGTGTAACCCTTTGAAGGCCTACTATAATATTTTAATCCACAGTCTGCAGCCAGGTTAAAGTTTGCATATGTCAGGAAAATTGTACCCGTCTTATTCAATATGTTCCAATAGTGACGTTCCCTCTGCCATGGTCATGTATTATATACCATTTGATAGGAATATTTAGGCAGAAGTGTGGATCCCGAAAGTGTTGGGCTTGGCCTGGAAAGGGTTAGGTATTGGGCTGTGAGGAAGTTTAGGTGTACTGTAATAGTGCTGCCAGCAAACACACCCTCACAGTGGCGTAACCTAAGGTGCCACATAAGGCACCCTAGAAGGCACTCCATAGGGCATATTATAAAGTGCGCTGTCTGCCAAGTGTGACAACGCACCGCCTAGCCTGTGGCGTAAGCAGGCCAAGGGGATGTGAGCCACACAGTGAGGGTGAGTTTAAAAGAGTCCTTGTTAGTGCTGAAGCCTTCCTACTGTAGTTGTGGAGTGAGTGACGACAGCCAAGGTTGGGTTTCCAAAGTAAGTAATGCTTTATTCATGCATAAGGTATTTGCACAAAGTATAGCAAAGGACACCGTACAGGACTTACTCCCCCGCCACAGAAGTATAATGGTATCCTTCAGTACCAAATAAAAGTTCAAGTGTTTACACAGCTTCTCCTGATACTTCTCAGGGACACATAAAATATTTACAAGCTTTCATCATTCTTCCAGCTTCATTACTACAACAGGGCTTCAATCTTCTAGTATTGCTTTCTCAGTATCTACTGGTAATAAAGAATCTTTCTCCTGTTGTACTTCTTTCTAGTGTCAAACAGCTTCCCATAGAAATGGCAATCTCCACAACTCTGGCTTATTAATGACTGCCTTCTTGTGTAGGAGTAGTTTCTCTATATTGCCTTCTATTCACAGCTGTACCACATGAAGCTTTGACTCATTCCATTCACTAGAACGCTGCTGTCTCTCATGCAGGTTCTAGAACATTTGCTTAAGGCTTCTCAGCACTCAATCATCAATTAGGAATATTTATAGTTCTTCACTCTAGCATACAAATTCCACACTCCATTTCTGACTCACTGGAACTAGATAATGGAGCCCCCAATTCCATTGCTTCCTCTTGGTCCTCAAAGGGTTCCCTTAGCTCTCTGCACAATTGCTGCCAATTAGCCTCTTGCTGGCAAGCAGGTGTGTGCTCCTCTGAACTAGAGCTTAGGTCACGCTGTCTATACCATGGAAATGTTTGTAGCTTTCTAACAGGGACTTTCCTATAGCCCCTCTTCCTTCTATTAACTTCAGGTATATATTCAGGGTCTGGTTTACCCCTGCCTCTTTTAGCAAACAGTCTATTGTCAGTTCCTATAGACTGACTTCTCTCAAAGCTATTTGCTTTACAAGGCTTAGAAGAGTTTGCTCTGACCTGGTTTTTGCAGTGTCTGCCTCTGGGGAACTCCCCTGACTCCAAGTCAGTATTCCAAGCTTCTGAATCCAGTTCTGGGTCACCTCCCAGGTTTTCTCTCTCATGGAGCTGAGGTCTGCCTGTGTCTCTTCCTGGACCACTTGCAGGAACTCTCCCTTCCCTGGTTCTCTCTTTAGTTCCTCTGGGCTCAGCCTTTCTGCTTGCACTGCTCTGTAACCAGTTTCTCTCCTCCTTGATTCCTCTCTCGAGTCTGGATCTCTCCCTGCCTCCGGATCCACTTCCTTTGCTAACTGCTGCTTCCTGGTTATGAGTGCAGAGTGGCCCAATCCGGTCTGACTCCTCCCACCTCCCTGATTGGCTATGTCTCTGGGTTAGCCTAGAGCTAGGGTGTGGTTCTTTCCCTGCTCTTCTCTCCAGAGAATGTTTGTGTGCAGGAAACTTAACCCCTTCCTGTCCTGCCTCTCCAAGCCTCTGAGGTGACAGAAAGTGATTTAAACCCATTTTCTCCTGTTTCTGAGCCTCTGCCTTGTCACACAAGGCACCCTATAATATCCCCTATAGGACACCATATAAGGCACCTTATAAGACGCTTTATAGGGCGCCGTATAAGGTGCCCTATAGGGCGACGTATAAGGTGCCCTATAGGGCATCGTATAAGGTGCCCTATAGGGCACCTTATGAGCCACCCTAAGGGTGGTTCTGCCAGCAGCACTAATACACAATAAAAATAGACAATGCCTAAGACAGCCCTATTGATGAACCCCACTGTGGGTTGTGAACTCATGACCGCTGGCTCCATGGGCAGTGAAGTAACCAGTGGGCTAGAGCTGCTAATAAACACCTGGCTGGCTACAGGAGGACTGCACAGCACCACACCCACATTCTGTTGTGGTTACCAGGGAGATTACATACCACCACCCAACGCACCCTCTGGGGCTCAGGGTGGGGGACAGGATCTCCCGCCAACAGATCCAATGGTGGCAGTAGAGGGGACCATCACCCCAGTTCTGCTAGGGATCAAACACCCTACAGTGCAAGCAATGCAGAGCAGTAAACATCCATAACGCAATAGCAGCCAGACGGCAGGTCTGGAAATGCTCAGCTGCCCCCCACCATTATCTGACATTCTCCAGCAGCAAGCCTCCAGCCGCTGCACCCGGCACGGTGTTCCAGCAAGACACATACTAGCTGCAGACAGTCTGCCAGCTAGTCCATAGTGCATGGTCCTTGAGGAGATGCATGTACCCAGAACGGGGATATCAGCATACACATCAAGCAGATAAGTCAGTGATTGGGCCTCAAAAAGAAACCCATAAAGCGTAGTTACTCACCTGTAACAGGTGTTCTCCAGGAGCAGCAGGAATCAGTCCTCACTTATGGGTGACGTCGGCGCCGACGGAGCCCTCGCGGAGCAATTTTCCCCAGCTTTCAAAGAAAGCCTTTGGGAATTGCAGCGCGCATGCGCGGTAGTCTTCCCGCCCGAAGGTGCCATCTTAGCCAGTCAGATGACATAGCTAAAAGACAGCATAAAAATTTGCAAAAAGAACATAAGCAGATGATTGCAACTCCAAGGGGAGGAGGGAGGGTAGTGAGGACTGATTCCTGCTGCTCCTGGAGAACACCTGTTACAGGTGAGTAACTACGCTTTCTCCAGGACCAAGCAGGAAGTCAGTCCTCACTTATGGGACTCCCAAGCTCAAGGCTACCGGAGACCCTAAGCACAAAAATGAGCTCCCTCTAGCTCAGCAGCACAGAAGGAAAGAATCTTCGCTGAATCATCACCCACCGGTAGCCCACATCCGGGATGGAGGGTAGGAGTTGCTCAGACCTCAAAGAGATTACGGAGGACTGCCTGTCCGAAAGCACTGTCCCTACGGGACTCCCTCTCGAGACAGTAATGGACCGCAAAAGTCTGGCTCGAAGACCAAGTAGCGGCCCGGCAGATGTCTGCCAGCGGAACAGAGCGGAGGTAAGCCACTGACGTGGCCTTTGCCCGAACGCAATGAGCCGTGACTCGACTTTCTAAGGCGAGTCCGGCTGCCCCATAAGCCCAAGAGATACAGTCCGCAACCCAGATGGACAGAGTACGCTTGGAGACCGGGAGCCCCAATTTATTGGGGTCAAAGGACACAAAAGCTGCGCAGCTTTACGGTGCTCCCGCGTACGGTCAAGGTAGAAGTTCAACGCCCTTCTACAGTCCAGGGTATGGAGGACCGTCTCAGCTCGGCTGGAGTGTGGTCTGGGAAAGAAGGTTGGAAGTACCACCTCCTGATTCAAGTGAAAAGGGGAGACCACTTTAGGCAGAAACTTTGGGTGAGTCCGTAGGACTACCCTATTCTTGTAGAACCGAGTGTAGGGGGGATCAGACACGAGGGCCTGTAATTCACTTACGCGCCTAGCGGAAGTGAGGGCTATCAAGAACAGCGTTTTCCAAGACAGAAAACGGAGAGAGCAGGTAGCCATAGGTTCAAAAGGCGGACAGGTGATCCGCTGTAAAACCACATTCAGGTCCCAGTCAGGCGCTGGCGGGCGCAGAGGTGGTTTAAGTAGTAGGAGACCTCGGAGAAACCTCGCTACGAGAGGGTCGTTGGAGAGAGGTCTGCCGTCCACCGGCACATGATGTGCGGAAAGAGCACTGAGGTGAACTTTGACGGAGTTGGACTTAAGTCCCAGATTAGAGAGGTGTAGCAAGTACTGTAAGATCACCGACACCGGGCAGGAGAAGGGATCCTGAGACTGTTGGGTACACCAGACTGCAAAGCGACGCCATTTAAGGGCGTAGCATTTGCGGGTAGAAGGCCGTCGCGAAGCCAAGACGACCTCCTCCACCTCTGCCGGCAAGAGGAGAGGAGCAAGGACTACCCTCTCAGCAGCCAGGCCATGAGGTTGAGAGACCTGAGGTTGGGGTGCAGTAGGGACCCCTGATCCTGGGTGAGGAGATCCGGTTGCACCCCCAGAGGGATTGGATCCTCCACCGCCAGTTGCAGCAAGAGCGGAAACCACGGCTGCCTGGGCCAGCGAGGGGCCACCAGGATCATGAAAGCTTTGTCTCGGAGAACCTTGAAAAGGGTCCGAGAGACTAACGGGATGGGAGGGAAAGCGTACAGAAGGCTCCCCGACCATGAGATCAGAAAGGCGTCCGCCGCCACCCGAAGGGGGTGAGGCTGACGAGAGCAGAAGCGAGGAAGCTGCCGGTTGTGAGGACTGGCAAAGAGATCCACTGTGGGGAGGCCCCACCTGAGGAAGAGCTTCTGAACGATCAAGGGGTCCAGACGCCACTCGTGCGGCTGGAGGACCCTGCTGAGTTTGTCCGCCAGGCAATTTTCTTG
This sequence comes from Ichthyophis bannanicus, assembly GCA_033557465.1. NCBI lineage: Eukaryota > Metazoa > Chordata > Amphibia > Gymnophiona > Ichthyophiidae > Ichthyophis > Ichthyophis bannanicus. The sequence goes on from CM066035.1 coordinate 614,162,038, forward strand.
GCCCGGGAGATAAACTGCCTTGAGGAGAATGCCGTGACTGACGGCCCAAGAGCAGAGCTTCTGTGCCTCCCGGCAGAGGAGGAAGGAGCCCGTGCCCCCTGCTTGTTCACGTAGAACATGGCAACTTGATTGTCCGTCTGGACAAGGACGGACTGTTGGGAGGTCAGGTGGGAGAAGGCCTTGAGAGCTAGGCGGATCGCCCTGAGCTCCAGGAAGTTGATCTGCTGAGCAGACTCCCACTTGGTCCAGAGGCCCTGAGTACGTGCCTCTTGGCAATGGGCTCCCCAGCCCAGGAGGGATGCATCGGTGGTCAGCACCCGGGTCGGCTGAGGTGACTGGAAAGGCATTCCCAATACCAGGTTCGGCTGCCGGAGCCACCACCGGATAGACGAGACCAGCGGCTCGGAGACGCGCACCAGGTCTGCTAGGCCGCCCGTGGCCTGTCGCCACTGCTGGCGGAGACACCACTGAGCAGGCCGCATATTCAGGCGGGCATTGGGGGTCACATGGACGGTGGAAGCCATATGGCCGAGCAGTCTCAGGAAGCGCCTGGCGGAGACCAGGGGCTGGCTGCGAAAGCGGTCGGCTAGGTCCATGAGCCGCTGAGCCCTGTCGAGCGGTAGGTACGCTCGCGCCTGAGGGGTGTGCAGCCTTGCGCCGATGAACTCGAGATCCTGTGAGGGGAGCAAAGTGGACTTTGCGAAGTTGATGACAAAGCCCAAGTGCTGCAGCAGAGTCACCGTGCGGCACGTGGCGGTGGTGACCTCCCGAGCGGATGCTGCTCTGATGAGCCAGTCGTCGAGGTACGGAAAAACATAGAGGCCGTGAAGCCGGAGATGGGCCGCCACGACCGCGAGACATTTTGTGAAGACTCGCGGTGCGGAGGACAGGCCGAAGGGCAGTACTCTGTACTGGTAATGATTTCCTGCCACCACAAACCTTAGGTATTGGCGGTGGCTTGGGTGGATGAGGATGTGTGTGTAAGCATCCTTTAGATCCAAGGAGCATAGCCAATCTCCCTGCTGGAGGTAGGGCAGAAGGATTCCAAGGGTAAGCATTTTGAACTTCTCCCGCACAAGGAACTTGTTGAGGTTGCGCAAGTCCAGGATGGGTCGGAGGCCTCCTGTTCTCTTTGGTATCAGAAAATACCTTGAATAGAAGCCCTGACCTCTCAGGTGGTGTGGCACCGGTTCCACCGCCTGATCCTGCAGAAGACCTGCCAACTCCTGAAGGAGCAACTCCCTGTGCAGAGGGGGGCGCGGAGGCTCTCCCGGAAAATAGGAGGGAGGGACCTGATGGAAGTGGAGAAGGTAGCCCTCTCGCACGACCTGAAGCACCCAGGCATCTGCGGTGATGCTGGACCACCTGTCGGCGAAGTGAACCAGCCGGCCTCCGGTGCTGGGGGGAACCAGCGGGGGGGGGAGAGGCTATGCTGAGCGAGTCAAAAACCCCCACCCTGCTGAGCAGGGGCTGGTGGCGCAGGCTTGGGGGCTTGCTGCCTACGGGACCCGTTACCCCGTCCCTTGGCCTGCTGTCCCTGTTGGGGAGCTGCAGGGGCCTGATAATGGGGGTATTGTTTGTAGGCAGCCGCCTTCCTCGGGTAAAAGGTCTTTTTTCCCGAGCCCTTCTTTTTCTGGGAAGGGGCGGAGGTCTTCCTAGAAAGCCTGGTCCTGGTGAGAGTCTCAGTCTCAATTTGTGCAGCCTTTTCCGCAATGCGCGTGCCAAAGAGGTTTTCGCCCCGGCAGGGGACATCGACCAACTTGTCCTGTACCCAGGGCTCAAGGTCGGACGACTGAAGCCAAGCCTGTCGGCGGGCACCGATGCCGGCTGCGGCTACTCGAGCCGAGGCTTCAAAGCCATCATAGGCTGCTCGGGACATGAACTTTGAGCATTCCCGAATACCTGTGGACAAGGCTAGGAACCTCCGCAAGGGTTCCTCGGACAAACCAGCGGAGAAGCCGGCTAGCTCTTTAGCCAGATCCCTGAGATACATGCCCATGTAGAGCTGGTAAGTCTGGACACGACAGGCGAGCATAGAGCCCTGGAAGCACTTTTTGCCAAGGCCATCCAGGTTACGGGCCTCCCTTCCAGGAGGCACCGAGGAGTGCATCTTCTGGCTCTTAAGACGATGCATGGCCGATTCCACTACCATGGAATGGTGTGGCAACTGCGCCTTTTGAAAGCCAGGGCTCTTGCGGACTCGATAGATAGAATCGACCCGCTTGCTCAGGACCGGCGAGGAGGCCGGACTCTCCCACATGCGGAAGAGTAGTCGTTCCAGCATAGGAGGAACCGGCACAGTAAAGTGCTCCCTCGCGGGAGAGTCATACTGGAGGGCGTCGAGCTCTTCGGCTCGAGGCTCCTCCTCGGGGTCCGCAGGGAAGGCCAAAGCCTTGGCCATATCCCTAACGAAATCCGAGAACCGGGCATCCTCCGGGGGGGACTGCTTCCGAGGCTCGGACTCCGGAGAGTCCGATGGGACACACCGAGTCCGGAAAGAATCAGGTGACTCTTCCTCCTCCGACTCCCAGACCGACTCCGACGAGGACTCGGTGGGGTCGGCTCGGGCAGGGTGCGGCGCCAGCCGCCCCGACGCCGAGGGAGTCGGCGTCGGCGACCTCGGTCCCGACCGGGAGGCCGAGGGCGACCTCGACCGAGGATCGACTCGAGTTCTCATCGACTCGAGGATCGGCTCGGTCTCCGGGGTCGACTTGGACGTCGACGTCCCGGCGGTCGGGGCAGCGACGCCAGCGAAGCCAGCGAGCAGTGCCCGCTGCTGGTCCATGAAGGCAGACAATCTGCTCTCCAAGGCCGTCAACCTGAGTCCGAGCTCAGGCGACCCAGCAGCCCCCGACTCGGGCCCCGACGGCGTCGGGCCCGACGTCGGCTGACGCGGAGGCGAGTCCAGAAGGACAACAGGACTTACCCGGGCAGGCATCTCCGACTCCAGGCGAGGTCGCTTCGGGAGGTGTTCCTTCTCCAAGGACCCGGGGCGGCTGTCGGGGCTATGCGACCTGGCCCTCGCGGAGCCAGGAGCGTCCACCGACGCCGCCCTCGCGGGTTTCGCCTTCCGTCGATGGTCCCCGGAGGGAGAACCCCGGTCGGAGGAGCTCCGTCCACGGTCCGAACTGGAGCCTTTCGACAGTGAGGCCTCCGACGAGGTCCGGGTACGGCTGGGGTCAGCGAAGATTCTTTCGCGCTGATGCCGCCGACTTCTCAACGCCTTCGAGGACAGTTTGCTGCAGGGCCCACAGATCAGTTCCTCGTGATCTGGGCCCAGGCAGCGGAGGCAAAGGTCGTGTGAGTCGGTGAGTGACATGTTTCGGTCACACCGACCACACCGCTTAAAGCCACTGGCAGCCATCGGGGGAAAAAGGGCCCCTGCGAGGTCAAAGGACCGGGCTGCCAGGGAAAAAACGAAAAACGAAAGCTGACTAAGTCAGAAAAACCCGAAAAACCGTTAGAGGACTCGAGACCGGCGTCGCGAGTCCGGGCGGGAAAACGACCGGCGTCGAACCGAAAGAAAAAAGGATAAATACAGAGGAAAATCAACTTTTTCGCGGGGACAAGACGGGGACGTCTGTAGGGCTCCGCGGAAAAAAGAAGACTGGCTAAGATGGCACCTTCGGGCGGGAAGACTACCGCGCATGCGCGCTGCAATTCCCAAAGGCTTTCTTTGAAAGCTGGGGAAAATTGCTCCGCGAGGGCTCCGTCGGCGCCGACGTCACCCATAAGTGAGGACTGACTTCCTGCTTGGTCCTGGAGAAATATCACATACAAAAAATTCTATATAGCACTATAGGGGAACCTAGCCATGCCATGGTCACTGCTTAGTCAGGGTGAGAGTGACCTCCCAGCAGGACATGCTATGGCCACCCTGTCCGTGCAGGTGGTACCGGGCACTACAATATCCGGCCATTGCCCTATGCCCTGTGCAGATGCGGCCAGGCCAGGCCACCCTATCCAGGCTATTCCCACGGTACCTTGCTCCTCATTATGCACATTGGCAGGCCAATACTGGCAACAGTGCTAGCAGTGTGGGCTGTGGAGGGTGTTGGCAGCCACCACACACTGGATAGACAGACACACACTCCCCACACCTATGCCAGCATTGTGCAACTATAGAGGTGTTGGGCAGCCCAGGCCACCACAACAGTCCTGGGCACAGTGCAGGCATGGCTATGGTAAGCAATACTGTAGGAGTCACTCCCCAGATTGGTAAACACTGTCAGACACAAGACCTGTAGCACACTACACAGACATCAGAAAGGTTGCTATGATACAGCTCACTCCGAAAATTGTACTTAACCTAGGAATTGCTATCTGCCAGTACTCATAGCAACCTTTTGATAGCTGTGTACCATATTCCCAGGTTTAGGGTGGCATTACTAAGGTATGCAAGTGCTAGTATTGGGAGATGCACGCAGAGCCCAAAGTCCTGCCTCTCCAGGAGGCTTTGGATAATTGGGCCTGTGGGTGTGGGTGTGTCTCCCCCTGTTGGCTGCTGCTTTACGGCAGAGGTTCCCAACTCCAGTCCTGCGGTGCCAAACACTGTTCGGGTTTTCATGCTGTCACTCATGAATATGCATGAGATACATCTGCATACCATGGGGGTGGAGCATAGAAATGCAGCACAGGCATCTTTATCAGAGGCAGCATGGAACCTGAATGGTGTTTGACCCTCCAGGACTGCATTTGGGAGGCTCTGCTCTAGGTAATGTGCATCTTTATGGTCTCTGTGCTCTGTAGGGTAAAATGTAGGTGTTTTGGGCATGTTCACATCATCTGCATGAAAGGTTCTGTCTGTATTAGCATGTTATAGTAGTGGGTAAAATATGAGGACTGGGTTGGCAGAAACCACAGCTGGGACTTGAACCTGTGACCTTCTGCGTCTGAAAATACTGGTTTTGTGCACTGCACCACCATGTTATCACAGAGATGGTGCATTCCCTGGTGATGCCATGACTGTTGGTCAGACAGGGTCTGTCTGTTGCAGTGCATGGCACCCACCTACACAGGGCTAGGCCACGGTCTGCTCTGGGCAGCTACCACTGCCCCCTCCACCACCAGTATCCCTCAGCCACCATGCTGACATGCCCTTCTGCTGGTGGAGCTGGTGGTGCGCAGTCTCAGGCCATCCAGTGTGCAGGTAGGCGGCTGCCTATGGTGCAGGTTCTTGGGTAGGGGTGCCTGCATAGACGTCCACGCTCCCCCCCAGCCCCGCCTGCCAATGTTCCGTGCCCTTGGGGGTAGCTGTTGGGTACTATCCCCTGTGACACTTTGGGAAACCCATTCGTGCCCATGTTGGACCTTCAGCAGTTTCTGTCTGGCTGCTCCACTGTTTCAGCATTCGTATGGGCCACCTAGGCATCACCCTAGTCCGCACTGTGGCCCAGCTCCACCACAGCATGTGCCGCCTGCGGCCCTCTGTATCCCCTTCTCCGGCATCTGTCCAGTTGCCGTTCTGACATGCCCGCCCTGCTGTTGCGGGACATGTGCATGCCATAGGAACCCTGTCTGATGGTGGTGAAAACCCTGAGCATCGCTATTTCACTGTGGGCCCATTCACCTTGTATGGGGACGGAGTATAGACCCTTCCACGATTTATATCTGTTCTATGGAGCTTACTCAGGGGGGGGGAGGGGTTGATGTTTCTCATTGATACCACTATTGGCCAGCTTGGTTATTGTTTCTTTCCAGTTTGTTGGGGTCATTTTCAGTGTTTCTGTGCCCTTTTGTTCTGTGCACATGTATCACACGTATCACTTATTTTTGGTTTCCCTGCCTGGGCTGTACATTGCTGACACTTAAATGGTTTCTCTCCCCTTTAATATGCCTTTAACGGAAGGTTTTCATTCGCGTTGGAATTCAGCTCTGAAAATCAGCGCGTTAGTGTGAAGGGAGCCTCTCCCCTCCCACTCTCCGCCCATTTACCCCTTCTCTCTGCCCTCTCTCCACCTTCTGCGGTGTTTTACCGCGCCGCGGGGCATTACGATCGTTAGTGCGTCATAACGCGCGTTATGACGCGCTAACGATCGTTAACGTTACATAACGCGCGTTATTCATGATTACCACAGTTTAGTAAACATACCCCAATGTCTTAGCAGAGATTCATCATGGAAACCTCTCTGATATCTGTGGAGGGTTTTTCATTTCTTGTTTCTGACAGTATTTACCACCCCAGAGAGTGACCATAACAGTATTGAGTACCTTAGCGCTGCCTGCACTGTGGCCAGGACTGGTGTGGTGGCCAGGTTTGCCAACCACCTCTATTTTTGAACAATGCTGAAATAGGTGTGGGAGTGTGTGTATGTCTATCCATTGTTTTGTGGCTGACTACACCTTACACAGCTCACAATGCTTGCTCAATTGCCCCTGTTAGCCTGCCAATTTGCATAATGCGGAGCAAAGTAATGTGGGTATGGGTCAGACAGGGCAGTCTGGGCATGAATGCATCTGCATAGGGCATAGGGCAATGGCTGGGATATTGTAGTGGGTGACCACCACCTGCATGGACAGGGTGGCCACAGCATGTCAAGAAAGGAGGTCAGTCTCATTCTGACTGAGCAGTGAGAATGGCATGTCTAGGTTCCTACATAGTGCTATACAATGTCTCTCTCAAGTGATATTTGTGAGTTTCCATTCCTGGGGTCCAATCACTGACACAGCTGCTTGGTGTTTGTGCTTATATCCCATCTCTGGGGGCACATAGTTCCTCTAGGAACATGCACTATGTACTGGCTAGCAGACTGTCTGCAGTTTGCATCTGTATGGCTGGAATACCTTGCAAGGTGCAGACTGACTGTGTCCTCTGCTGCTGAATGTCTGGTGGTGGTGGTGGCAGCAGTTGATCTGACCAGGCCTACAACCAGTCTGCCATTGGCCTTGTCACAAGTAGCAATCTGCATCAACTGCCTGTTTGCCAGCAGGACGGGGGCTGTTGGTCCCACAGGCTGTCATCATGTACCTCTAGGGTCCCCATTGCAACCGTGGAGAGTGTGGGTGTGTTGGTCGCAGATCATGTCCCCCACCCTGACCCCTAGATGGCAGATTGCTATGTACATCATCATTATGTGAATCCAGGCACACCCCTGCCACAAAAAACAGTGACCAAGGCAAGCACACGTCAGATGCATTATTTTGAGTACAGCATGATCCACCTACTATGCCCTCGCCTGCTCCTCACCTCACCTCTCCACACCGCACCTCACCTCACCTCGCCTCGCCTCCCCTCACCAAACCTCACCTCTCCTCACCTCACCAAGCCTCACCACACCTCACCTCCCCTCACCAAGCCTCACCAAACCTCACCTCTCCTCACCTCACCTCATCTCCCCTCCCCTCCCCTCCCCTCACCTCACACCAAACCTCACCTGCTGTACACCTTACAAAATCCTGCACTCTCCTGCTCCTCACCTCGCTCCTCACCTTGCCTACACAAAACCCTCAGCGTGTACCACGTGTGCATGCCTATTTATGCTATTTTGGCCTGTGGCACGGAGTTACGTGCATTGCGAATACGCATGGGTGCATGCGTGCCAGCTACGCAGGTGCATCGGTGTTTGCACTGCGTGCATTGTGCATGCTCTGTATGAGCGTGTCCCATGCGCATGTGCTGCATGGGGTTCCACGCATACCAACGGCTGGGATGCACACATGCACAACACGGCGCACAGACACGTCACGTGCACATGCTATGGGTTTCCATACACACATTCCCTTTGATGGAACATATTTGCATGGTGCTTTTAGTGGTTGCTTGGGTTAGTGGTTAGAGACATGTGTTGGAGCACCATAGGTTGCATGTTTGATTCCCACATGTTTTTTTTTCTTCTGTTGTGCTAACCTGACCATGAACTAGCTGCAGCTTCATCACCTCTCCACACACCCTTCCATCTCTTCACTGTACACCACAGTGTGCCCTCTATGCAGCCTATCTGCCACATATTAGCTGTTACATATGCCTCTTTCTTTGTACTGTCTATGTGGCCAGTGGGCTTGAGGGATTGGTGTTGCTTTTGTTGAGCTGGTCTGGGCCAGCATTGCTTTGCAGGTCACTTCTCGCATGTTCCTTTTCTGTTCTGTTACCCATTTTGCTGTGCTCCATACAGCATTGGGTTGATTTTCTTTGCTCTTTTGCATGCGGTCTCCACTGCATAACATTTCATTGTGTGTGTGCATGTGTTTATATGTGGCTCTCGTCACACTTACAGACTGTGATATAAGATGTGCACAGCTCTTCTGCATGTGCATTGCATCATGGTTACTGTTGTGGTTGCCTTACCCTGGCACACAACAGGCTTTTTGTGTGCTGCCCTGCAGTATTGTTGTATGCAGCCTTTGTGGTGTGACTCACATTGGTGGTGTTGACCTACCGGTTTGTACATTGACTTTTGTGCTGGTGATCATGGGTTTGATTTCTCTCTGTTCTCCTTTTTTTATACCTGTCCTACACAACTACTTTTCCTTACTGTAACAGTCATATCTGTGCAGATCTGTGTGCAGAAACATTCTACCCTCATCACGGTTGCCAACCGTACTTCTGCCCATCTATCTGTGTCTGCCAGCTGTCTGGCATCCTGCCCTAATGTGCAGGCTACTACCCCATGTCCTGCACTGGTACCCTTTTCTGCATTGTGACTCTTCATGCTTTCCTCTCCTGTGTCTGTTCTGCATGGCATTGCTACTCCTCTATCCTCCTGTCATTGCACTTATCCTGCCACCTCTACCTGCTCTGGTGGACATGTATTCCCATCCTCTGGCACACACTGTCATTGTTGCAATTTACATTACCATCAACCTGTGTATCGGTACAGCTGCCTCTGATATGTTTGTCCACTTTACAGGCTGCCACATGGGCTGCACGCAAATTTGGCAGGTCCATCAGCTACGCCATCTGCTTCCTTCCATCACTTGTTCATTGCCTTTCCTTGGTGCTCTATGCAGTGTTAGGGTTACATCTATGTTTGGCCCATACATTTCATGCTTGTCAACTTGGGGCACCTTGCTGCCCTTGGCCACCATTTTATGAGTCACCTTAACATCCTTTGGGCATCTTTGGTGGCACCTTAGCTTCCGGCAGCTTATGGGATGCCTTATATGATGCCTTGGAGGGTGCCAACCTACGGTGCCTCATAAAGCGCCTTAGGGTAGGCACCCTAAAAGGCGCATTAGGTTACTGCACTGGCACGGGGTATTTTGGTTGGCAGTGCAGATTGTTGAAATGTGTTTGTTACATGCATGAAAAGGATTTGCCTCGGACAGCCTTGTAAGATGAGCCCACTGAAGGATAAAACTCATGACTGCTGTCTCAGCAGTCATTGCACTAACCATTGTACCATAGGGCACATTATAAAGTGCCCTGTCTGCCAAGGCACCTTATAATGTGCCCTACAGGGTGCTTTATAGAGCGCCTTATGGGGCACCTTATGAGGCACCTTAAGGTTATGGCACTGTGAGGGTGGTTTTGATGGCAGCACTGATGTAAATTAAAAGGAAACCCCCTCAGAGAGCCTTAATAAAGAGCAACACTGTGGGATTGAACCCATGATCTCTGCACTTACAGTCATTGTAGTAACCAGTGGGCTACAGCTTCTAACACAGTGTGGGCTGGCTACGGAAAGACTGCAGCTCACCGCACAAACTGTCTGCTGTGGTTACCAGGATAAGGTATACTTACCCATACCCATGATGCACTGCACATGAAGATTAGAAGTCTACATCTGATCACAAGATGGGGTATGCACCTCCACAGCACCTCGGAATGGTAGGGGGAACTGACTGTGTGTGTTACTGGCACAGAGTAGCTACAGCCCATGACATTGTGTGGTTCCTGTGCTCACCCTGAGGGTGAGGTGGGGTACCCAGCACCAGGTCCGCAGCACCTGGCTTAGCTGAGATAGGTTGTGCTGCAAGTTCCTATCAGTGCCAGTGTATGACAGGTAGTCTTTGCAAACACACCTATAATATACCTGTGTCCATCTGTATTTCCCAGTCATGTCTAGCCCTTATGGACTATGCTCCACCCAGGATAGTGCATAACCTGTGCAGTTGCCTTGGTCACACGTTATAGGAGAAGGGTGTTTTGTGAACCCAAAAGTGGATTATATAGCATCACCCAACCCGCCCTCTCTGGGTCAGGATCTCCCACCAACAGATCCACACTCTACATTGGAGGCAGTAGAGGGGACCACCATCCCAGTCCTGCTGGGGAATGGACACACTCCAGGGCAATCAATGCAGATCTGTACATATTTCATAGGGCACAGGCAGTAGGCCTGGAAAGCTCATCTGCTCCCCACTACAGTCTGACATCCACCAGCTGAGAGTACCGCATTCCAACCATATACATGCTAACTGCAGACAGTCTGCTAGCTAGTACATAGTGCATGTTCCTGGAGAAACTGTGTGCCCCCCAAAAGGCGGATATAAACACACGCACCAAGCAAGTAGGTCAGTGATTGGTCCCCCAAAAAAGAAAACTCATAGACATCACTTGAGAAAAACACTGTATAGCAGTATGGGGGAACCTAGCCATGCCATGGTCACTGCTCAGTCACGGTGAGAGTGACCTCCCAGCATGACATGCTGTGGCCACCCTGTCCATGCAGGTGGTGGTCGGGCACTACAATGTCCTGTGCAGATGCATCCTGCCCAGACCGCCGTGTCCGGGCCATACCCACAATACCTTGTTCCTCATTATGCACATTGGCAGGCTAACACTGGAAACAGTGCAAGCATTGGGGGCTCAGTAAGGTGAAGGCAGCCACAAAACACTGGATAGACATACACACACTCCCACACCTATTTCAGCATTGTGCAAAGATAGCAGTGCAGGCATTGCTAAGGTATGCAGGTGCTAGTATTGGTAGCTGCTGCTACGCACAGGGCCTGACTCTCCATGAGGCTTTGGATAGTGGAGCCTGTGGCTGTGGGTGTTTGTGCTCCTGTTGGCCGATACTCTAGGGCAGGGGTAGGCATGAGATATATATGCATTAGAGATATCCTGCCAACCTGACTGGTTTGTGGCCCTCCAGGGCTGGATTTGGAGACCCCTACCTTACACATCTGTCATTTAAGATTGTGAGTGGGCAAGGTGCAGATGTCCAAGACATCAAAAAGGTTAGATAGAATTTGTCACATTCCTCCTTCTCACCACTACCAAAATATTGTCTATTAGACAATTTCTTGGTGGTGGTGAGAATCAAGGCTCAAATTGGGGGCTCAAATCCCACTAGTGGACAGCAACCTTGGGCCAGAAGGACTGGGGTTTCTAGTCCCACAGGAGCTCCTTGTGATCTTGAGCAAGCCACTTAACCCTCCATTGCCCATGTTCCCTATAAATAGTTATCTCCAAGTTATAATGCCCTGTTCAATGTAATTTCAGTTTGTTTAATGTAAACCACCTTGATATCATGAAAGGCAGTATATAAGAAATGTTAAATAAATAAATAAATAAAATAAATCTTCTAAATTATAGCCAGCTATGGCTATATCCCATTCATGTGACTCTTTAAACCATGTTTCTGTAATGGCCACAATATCCAAGTCCATTTCCACCATTAGGGCTTCCAGATTGGGAACTTTGTTTGCTAGGCTTTGAGCATTTGTACTCCTTGCTTTCCAGCATTTGTTGAATGGCTTGCCTGCCTTTTGCATGGGTTTTGTTCTAAATGCCCCTTCCTGCTTGCCATTGATGTGTTGTTCAAAAGTGTGGCTGCTTCCAATGTTGTTTTGCCTTTTCTGGGAGTGATATACTGAACTTGTCCTTCTCCATCTATCATCCCCGTTCCCTAGTTTAAATGCCTGTCCACATACTGCCTGAATTTTTCATTTATCATCCTTTTCCCTACAGCAGAGGGATGTAGTCCATCATTACAGTATAGTCTCTTGTTGATCCATATGTTTCCCCAGTCGCCTATATATCTAAATCCTTCTTGTTTACACCAGGTTTGGAGCAATGTATTAAAGTTGTTTATGTGATGCAGCCTTTCTGCCTCCTTACCATGAACAGGTAGAACTTCTGACAATGCTATAGTGTTAGCAATGGGCTTGAGTTTCTCTCCCAGAGTCAGGAAGTCCCTTTCAACTGCAGAGGCACTGTTTCTAGCCAGGTCATTTGTACCCAAGTGGATGACAATATCAGTTTTGGAGTGCTCACTTTCTGCACTAACTTGGTTTGTATTCCTGCTGGCTGAAGATCCTGTGAGTCATTTGACCATCCTCTCTCCTTTGAGCTGTGTTCCCAAGTTGGTGCCTCTGATGATGGAATCTCCAAGGAGTAGTAGTTTTATGTTTAGTGATTTTTTCTTCCTATTTGGTACATTATCAGTAGATTTGGCATTAAGTCTATCATTTAAGGGCACTTCAGTTTCCATCAATTAGGTACCCTCCTTATCCAAGGCAGAGAATGCATTATGCAGGAATATCACTTGATGTATAGGGTGTCTCTACGTTGCAGGTCACATCCTTCCAGAGCCCAATGTGATACATTTGTTCCTGGATTGTTTGATTTTTTGTGGAAGAGGTGGTAGATTTTGTTCAGTTTGTAATCTAGTGGAAGTCTGTTTAATTGTAGTTAATTCTTCCCTTAGTAGAGTCAATTCTTTATGCATAGCAGCTAACTTGAGATATATAGGGCAAGCTCTTAGGGTCCAAATGATTCTTCTCAGAATGAAAGTACCACAGTTATTGCATTGAATACATGACATTCTGACTCAGCTGTCCTAGAAGGAGAAAAGGAGAAAAGGTGGGTGTAACACCTAATTAAAGGACAGATGTCAATGTATATGATGACTATATAGGCAATGCAACCCAGGGGTGGATGGGGTGAGGGGTAGGGTGGGCGGGAACTTAAGTGTCCCTGGCCAGTAGGCCTTCTATGAACTAAGGGCACACTCAGATATCTGATTTAAAGGCTGTACAAGGAATGTAGGCAGGCTGAAGATCCCTAAAAACCTATATGCAACAGGTAAAGTTTATAAAAAAAAAAAAACAGGCAATGATAAAGTTTGATAGCCTTAGCTGAGTGTGTAGTCTCTTGAAGTTCTGATGAGCAGACTGGTTCAGGTATTTGATCAGTAGTAGAGCAGCTTTAATTTAATTAGCTCCACCATGTAATGCAGGCTTGCAACAGACAAAGGAAACTAAAAAATTCAGACTAAAAATCTTACTATTATGTATCAGCCCTACTAAGCAAAGGTCCCTGTAACCTTAAAATTAAACCCTTGCTGCAAAACTTAAGTAGGAGACCTAAGTAGAAGACTAGGTCTAGCTGCAAGTCTAAAAGTAATGTATATTTCTGTTCCAAGTAGCTATATATCACAAATGTCCCTGGCCAGTAGACCTTCTATGAACTGAGGGCACACTCAGATATCTGATTTAAAGGCTATGCAAGGAACGTAGTATTGTCTATTCGCATTTGTGTATGTATCTGGTGGTCTACATGCTCACTCTTTGTTCAAGGAGAAAATTTGTCTTTCCTTTTGTCCCTTCTTTTTCCCCTTATCTATCAATCTCTCCCCCCTACCCTTCTATCCCCTTTTTTCAGTTTTTGAGCAGCAACTGAGCTCTGTGGTGGTTGTTCTTCTCCCCACTAGAGCTCTTTTATATCTTCCCCTTCCCCCACGCCCCCTTCTCATGTCCTCTCTACCACCCCCCCCCATACCCTTGCCCCCCCCCTCCCTTGAATCCATGGGAATCACTTCATACATTATCCTACATATTTACCATTCACCTCCATTGGTTTAGAACCCTACTCTGCATGCTTGGTGCCAGAGACTAGAGATATGGGCCCCACCTTCTAAAAATGCCTTCTGCTGCTGTGCATATCCACTCACCTTCTGCATCTCAATTAGCAGCAAGCAGGGGCGGCCCAAGGGGGGTGCGGGGCCATGTGCGGAGACTCGGTGCGGGGCCTCATTTGCATAAGTGGCCTTATTTGCATAAATATTTGCATAATGTTACCATACACTAACTTTTAGTAAACATGTCTCTTAATGAGTGTATGGATAAAGAAAGACTAAAAGATTTCTACATTACTATAATCCAGTGCCAACCGCCAGGCACATTAGGAACTACTACAAACGCTGCCCATTTAGAACCCATAGCAAACCCGCTGTATCCTGACAGCATTACCAGGACTCACAAAGCACCAGTCCCTACCTATCAAAAGGAAACACTGCAAATATTAAACCAGTACATTTCAGAGAATACTGGGGAAAGAGAACAAGTGGCAATGTCAAATAGGAATTACATAAACAGAATACCTCAGCTCAGTTACACATGCAGAACATAGACCATCACCAAACAAGGAATCGCAATTTAGAAACAGGAAGGCAATAATTAAACTGGGAACCCCAAAAGCCAAACTTGGAATGTACAACAACACTGTAGAAATAAAACTATAAATCAATTTCCTCTTGTACCAAACAAAGCGCAGACGTTAATGATGCACATTTCCCAGAACTTTCATATTCCAGTTAATAAATTCAAAATAAAGAGATATATTTCTACCTTTTGTGCATTTTTTTTCAGTTGCAATTGCTCCAGCCACTTTCTTCTGGTTTCTTCATGTTTTCTGCTAACTCTCCATCGTCTGCTGTCCATTTGTCCTTTCTTCTCTCTTCTAGTTTTCTTTCCATCCTCTCTCTCTACATCTGCTTTAACATACTAATCTTTATCCTTTTGCTCTTTCCTCATTCTTATTTCATCCACACAAATTTTACCCCTCCATCCTCAATCCCCACTTACTCTCCCAATACCCGGCCAATTGTAGATTTTTCATCCCTCCCACACAAAATATTTTTCCCCTCTCCATTTTACTCTCCCAGCCCCATCCCATTCTAATCCTCCCCCAACATCAGCTCCCTTCTAGTTCCAGTCTCACCCAGCATCCATTCCCTTCTAGTCCCTGCATCAGCCCATTTCCAGTCCTAGCCCCCCATCAACCCATTTCCAGTCCTAGCTCCCCCATCCATTTTCAGTCTGAGTCCCTTCATCAGCTCATTTCCAATCCTAGCCCCCCATCAGCCCATTTCTAGTCATTTCCTAGCCCCACCATCAGCCCATGTCAAATCCTAGCTCCCCTCCACTCAGCCCAATTCCAGTCCAAGCCCCCCCATGAGCCTACTTCCAGTTCTAGCCCCTCCATGAGTCCATTTCAATTCAAGCCCCCACCACAGCCCATTTCCAATCTTAGCTCCCCCCAACAGCCCATTTCCAGTCCTATCCTAGCTGCTCCATCAGCCCATTTTCAGTTCTAGCTCCCTTCCCTCACAGCCCATTTCCATTCCAAGCTCCCTCCCCATCAGCTATTTGCAGTTCAAGCCTCCCCGTCCACTCAGTCCATTTCCAGTCATAGCAATCCCCCAACCCATTACCAGTCCTAGCCCCCCATCAACCCATTTTCAGTTTAAGCCCCCCCTATAACCCATTACCAGTCCTAACCCCCCATCAGCCCACTTCCAGTCTTAACCCCATCAGCCCATTTCCAGTCAGCCCCCCCATAGCCCATTGCCAGTCCGAACCCCCCCCCATCAGCCCACAGCCCATTACTAGTCCTAACCACATCAGCCCACCTCAAGTCCTAACCCCTCCCCATCAGCCCTTTTCCTGTCCTAGCGCCCCCATAGCCCATTAGCAGTCCTAACCCCCCCCCCCATAGCCCATTAGCAATCCTAACCCCCATCACCCTATTTCCAGACAGCCCCCATCAGCCCACAGCCCATTACCAGTCTTAACCCCCCCAGCCCATTTCCAGTCCTAACCCCCCATCACCCCATTTCCAGTCAGCCTCCATCAACCCCCAGCCCATTACCAGTCTTAACCCCCCCAGCCCATTACCAGTCTTAACCCCCCCAGCCCATTTCCAGTCAGCCTCCATCAGCCCCAGCCCATTAGCAGTCTTAACCCCCCCCCCAGCCCATTTCCAGTCCTAACCCCTCCCCAGCCCATTTCCAGTCAGCCTCCATCAGCCCCAGCCCATTTCCAGTCCTAACCCCCCCTCCAGCCCATTTCCAGTCCTAACCCCCCCCCCCAGCCCATTTCAAGTCAGCCTCCATCAGTCCCAGCCCATTTCCAGTCCTAACCCCCCCCTTGCACATTTCCAGTCCTAACTCCCCCCCCTTGCACATTTCCAGTCCTAACCCCCCCCTTGCACATTTCCAGTCCTAACCCCCCATCACCCCATTTCCAGACAGCCTCCATCAGCCCCCCCCCCTTCCCTCCCCTGCCCTTCCCGCAACTCTAAACACAAAACCCTGGCTCTAGCTGCTGCCGCGTCCGTCGCAGCAGCGGCAGAATGGCGTGTCCCGCGGGGCCCCCTCTCCACGTCGAGCCCTCTGCAAGGGCTTTCAGATTCGCGAAGGGAGAGTGCTCCCTCGCGTCTCTGTAAAGCCCGCAGGGGCTAATGGGAAATTTCCCATCAGCCCCTCGCGTCTAAAGGGGCTGATGGGAAATTTCCCATTAGCCCCTGCGGGCTTTACAGAGACGCGAGGGAGCACAACTCTCCCTTCGCGAATCTGAAAGCCCTTGCAGAGGGCTCGAAGAGGAGAAGGGGCCCCGCGGGACACGCCATTCTGCCGCTGCTGCGACGGACGCGGCAGCGGCAGCAGCTAGAGCCAGGTTTTTGTTTTTAAATGTAATAAAAAAAAAAGCAGAATGTTCTTTGCGCGGGGCCCCCTGAAACGCGGGGCCCTGTGCAAAAAACATTCTTGCTCAATGGACGGGCCGGCCCTGGCAGCAAGTCATGCAGCTCAAGTTGCCACTGCCCATATGTTGGTTCTCATGAGTGGAGAAAGCTGTTTACAATGACCTTACGAGCCACAACTAGGACTATGCTCAGCCACCCCTGCGCCACCTTCCCTAGATCTTCTCCATCTCCTTGCCATATGTCTAAGACCAGGGTTATGGGTGATAATGTGAGTTTGCACACCAAGCATGTCGCAAGGAATCACAGCACCCTCCCCAGTAGTCTTGTATACTTTGACAGTGCCAAAACACATGTCCTAGGGTAGCTGTACTTGCCCACATCTAGGGCACTGGTCTGTTAATGCTATCCCTGCTCTCCACACTCACGTTGGTGCAAAATGCAGATATGGAAGTAACTTATATTGTAGGTTCCGATGTTCTATTGAGACACTCAATGATGGGATCTGCTCGAAGGCCATTATTACTTCGGCCGTGTCTACCTGCTGTCGCAGGACTTGCAACCATGCCCTAGCCAGATCATCCTCCTGTACTTTTGGGCTCACCTGCACTAGCGTTTTGTGCAGGTGAGTCACCTTAATCCTTATCCCCCCCCCCCCCCGAGAGCAATTCCTCCAGTTTGGAGCACACGCTTATCCTCAAAACTCTCGGGGCAGGCTATTGACGTAACTCCACATCTGCCAATACCTGACTAGGTCTAGGTCCATCAGCCCATATTGTTCCCATAAATGTTACTCTGCCACTTCACCCTGTCTTGGAGACTACGTGCTCAAGATTGATAATCCTAGCCCGTTCCCACTGCACAAATCATTTAAATTTGCATCATGGACATTGGAGAAGTCACTCTGGGGCTGATTGTACATGGACTGCGTGGAAAGTTACATTCTGTTTAGGCATGTAAGTCCCTATTTTCAAGGACTTATGCATGTACATGAACACTTATATGCGCACTATAAGGATTGTGTCTGCTGTCACCATGCGTAAGAGCCATAGGAGTGAACAGGGGAGATCCTTGGACAGAGCATAGGTGCAGCCTCTGCTGACACATGCAAGTTATAAAATACTATGACTTACCTGTGTGAGGTTGCAAATCTAGTTACAGCAAATTACATCTGCTCTTGGGCAGGTGTAACTGCTGTGGCTAGATTACAGCGTGTTTGTGTGCCTCTATTTTATAAAGCAAAGCACGTACACACTTCACTTTAGAAAATAATTCTGAACTGCATGCATGGTACCACACTTTACCTACATGGGAGTAAACGAAATTATCCTCCACGAAAGCCAAAAACTATCCATATAAAATGAGCTGGGATTAGGAGCAGTCTGTGGATGGGACCACAACTTATATGGTTCAAAGCGATATTCAGTTGCTATTGGGGTCATTCTGTACAACAAATAGCGGAGATGGACATCCTGTTTGGACGTCCATCCCCACTATTTGCTCCCCTGCTGGCAGCTAATGCCTTCCCGTATGAACAGCGGGTTTGTTCGGGGAGGCCTAGACGGGGGCAGGAGGAGTGTTTCTGAGGGAGAGTGAGGGCGGGGTATGGGCAGGCCGCGACCCCAGATGTACAGGGCCAATTCTGAGGTTGGCCCTGTACTTCCGGGTCCGTGAATATAGACAGGGGACTTCTTCCACTGCAGAAGTGGAATAACTCTCCCTGGATGTTGGGGGATCATGCTGCCGGGCTCGATCAAAAAGGTAGGGGGGTCATGTAAGTTCCCCACTGCTGGACTCTGGCCATGGGAGGCTGGATCGAGAGTTCGGCTGTGAGGAAAGAAGGAAATCGGTGGTGGATGGCATTCACAGCTCCTGAATGGAGCTGTGGTGCTATGGCGACAGAACACCATGGCACTGTGGCTCCATTCAGGAGCCTGACTGAGGTAGCGGGCATGTGGCTGGGTGGGCATGCCAATAGAATCAGGGCTCGGCCTGCATGTTCAGGCCATGGACCCAATTCTGATCCCACGGGCATGTCTAGCACCCGCGGGATCAGAATCGGGTCTACCTTTGGGCGTCGCAATTCTGATCGGCCGCACAGGGGGCTGGACAGGCAGATTAGAATGTGCCTCTATCTGTATACTCTACTTATATGTTCAAGTCTGAACATAGAAATAGCAAGCAAAACTTTATACTTTATAAAGTTATACTAGCATATTCAGCGGTCATACTTAAATGCATATCTTCACTGAGAGAAAATATATAAATAAAATATTCTGTCTTGATGCAGTCACCGGACCATTGAATACTGCTCTCTACGTAAATAACCTTCCTTCACTGATGCAATGACCATCATTTCTGCAGATTACTTACCTGAATACTAGTTATAGTATACTTCACTAACAGTCTAGAAAAGAAAATTCAGGTATGATCACAGACATGTCATCAGAACTTCTATGATTCAATAAATAAGAAAAAAAATAATCAAGGGGGAATTTTATATTAAAAAATACTGATTTTGTTCAGTCTGCAGGACCTTGGATTTGATTAACTTGATTCCCCAAAACATAAGGAATTTGTATAGTGGACTTTAGCCAGGCTTGGAAGGATATTAATATTAGAAATTTAGCAAAAACACAAAAACATGTAAACAGTAACAGAATCAACCACATATTCATCTCTTATACTGTTGGCAGTAAAGCCAGGAGAAAAAAATACTGTTAGAAGATTATCTGTGATAGCCATATGTGATTACCTCTAATTGGTTTTGGCTACATCTGACCAAAATTATAACTCAGGCTCAAATCTGGAAAGGCAAATATTTTAGGCACATTTCTTTGGGCAATAGTGCTTATTGGGGATGGTCTGTGGCTCTATGTCTGATTGACTGACAATGCAGAGCAGAAAGAAGGAGCAATTGGTGCCGCAGGGAGCCCAAACCCCACAACACAAGAAGATCCAGCATGCTGGGGAAAGTCAGAGAAGGAAAAGAGAATGCAAAGTTCAATAGCAGAGGAAGAAGAGGAGGGAAATTGCATGGGTGGGTAAAAGGGAAAAAGAGAAAATGAAAGAAGGAAGGTGGTGAAGGGTAGGGAGAAGAAACTATGCAAAAGAGTTAGAGAGACAAGGAGTGAGTGCAAACAAGAGAGAGACGTCTACATGCCCACAGCCAGGCACAGACAACCACACACAGCCCCCAGACACACACTGCTAACATGCACACATCCCTAACACACATCATTTTCAGAAGGAAACTCCCTTAAGATTTAGGGGTATGTTTACTAAACTGCGTTAGTGTGATTCGCGTTATGAGCCGCGTTAGTGGAAGAAATGCCAAAAAAGGACATGGGCGGTACATCGTTACCGATAATGCGCGTTATAAGGCACCGCGCAGCAAAGATCGTTACAGGGCGCGTTACTGCGCGTTAAGCTTAAGAAGGCACGCTGACACCCAAATACAGAAACAGAGCTGTAGCATAATGGTTGCTACACAGACTGATGGTACAAGGGTCATGGGTTTGATTCCCCAGTGTGCCTAATGAATAAGGCTGGCTGAGGTGTCATGTGTAACCCTTTGAAGGCCTACTATAATATTTTAATCCACATTCTGCAGCCGGGTTAAAGTTTGGAAATGTCAGGAAAATTGTACCCGTCTTATTCAATATGTTCCAATAGTGATGTTCCCTCTGCCATGGTCATGTATCATATACCATTTGATAGGAATATTTAGGCAGAAGTTTGGATCCCGAAAGTGTTGGGCTTGGCCTGGAAAGGGTTAAGTATTGGGCTGTGAGGAAGTTTAGTTGTACTTTAATAGTGCTGCCAGCAAACACACCCTCACAGTGGCGTAACCTAAGGTGCCACATAAGGCACCCTAGAAGGCACTCCATAGGGCACAATATAAAGTGCGCTGTCTGCCAAGGCACCCTATAATGTCCCCTATAGGACACCATATAAGGCACCCTATAGAGTGCCTTATAGGGCACCGTATAAGGCGCCCTATAGGGCGCCTAATGAGCCACCCTAAGGTGATAGTACCCTGAGGGTGGTTCTGCTGGCAGCATTAATATACAATAAAAATAGACCATGCCTAAGACAGACCTATCAATGAACCCCACTGTGGGTTTTGAACCCATGACCTCTGGCTCCATGGGCAGT
Source organism: Ichthyophis bannanicus (assembly GCA_033557465.1). Classification (NCBI taxonomy): domain Eukaryota; kingdom Metazoa; phylum Chordata; class Amphibia; order Gymnophiona; family Ichthyophiidae; genus Ichthyophis; species Ichthyophis bannanicus. The sequence goes on from CM066035.1 coordinate 614,182,844, forward strand.
GAAGTAACCAGTGGGCTAGAGCTGCTAATAAACACCTGGCTAGCTGCAGGAGGACTGCACGGCACCACACCCACATTCTGCTGTAGTTACCAGGATAGGGTCAACCCATCCGTACCCAGGATGCACAGCACATGTAAATCAGCAGTCTACAGATGATCACAAGATGGGGTATGCACCCCACAGCACCTCAGCCTGGTAGGGGGTGCCGACGGTGTGTGTTAGTGGCACAGAGTAGCTACAGACCGTCACAGTGTGTGGGTCCTGTGCTCATCCTGAGGGAGAGGTATGGTGCCCAGCATCATTCGCACAGTACCTGGCTGTGCTGAGATAGGCTATGCTGCAGGTCCCCATCAGTACTAATGTGTGATAGGTAGTGCTTGCAAACACCCTTAGGATACGCCTGTGTTCATCTGTATGTCACATCTAGCCCTTGTGGACTATGATGCACCCAGAAAAGTGCATACCCTGTGTGGGTGCCATGGTCACATGATGTAAGTGAAGGGGGGTGTTGGGACCCACAGGGAGATTACATACCACCACCCAACACACTCTCTGGGGCTCAGGGTGGGGGAGAGGATCTCCCGCCAACAGATCCACTTTCTACCCCCCTGCAATGGTGGCAGTAGAGGGGACCATCACCCCAGTCCTGCTAGGGATCAAACACCCTACAGGGCAGGCAATAGCAGACAGACGACAGGTCTTGAAATGCTCAGCTGCCCCCCACCATTATCTGACATTCTCCAGCAGCAAGCCTACCAGCCGCTGCACCCTGCAAGGTGTTCCAACAAGACACATACTAGCTGCAGACAGTCTGCCAGCTAATCCATAGTGCATGTCCTGGAGGAGATGCATGTACCCAGAACGGGGATGTCAGCATACACACCATGCAGATAGACGTCCACGCTCCCCCCCAGCCCCGCCTGCCAATGTTCCGTGCCCTTGGGGGTAGCTGTTGGGTACTATCCCCTGTGACACTTTGGGGAACACACTCGTGCCAGTGTTGGACCTTCAGCAGTTGCTGTCTGGCTGCTCCGCTGTTTCAGCATTTGTATGGGCCACCTAGGCATCACCCTATTCCGCACTGTGGCCCAGCTCCACCACAGCATGTGCCGCCTGCGGCCCTCTGTATCCCCTTTTCCGGCATCTGTCCAGTTGCCGTTCCGACATGCCCGCTCTGATGTTGCGGGACATGTGCACCTGTCCGATGGTGGGGAAAACCCTGAGCAGCACTATTTCACTGTGGGCTCTTTCACCTTGTATTGGGACGGCGTAAAGACCCTTCCACGATTTATATCTGTTCTATGGAGCTTACTCGGGGGGGGGGGGAGGGGTTGATGTTTCTAATTGATACCACTATTGGCAAGCTTGGTTATTGTTTTTTTCCAGTTTGTTGGGGTCATTTTCAGTGTTTCTGTGCCCTTTTGTTCTGTGCACATGTATCACACGTATCACTGTTTTTTGGTTTCCCTGCCTGGGCTGTACATTGCTGACACTGAAATGGTTTCTCTCCCCTGTAATGTGCATTTAACGGCAGGTTTTCATTCGCGTAGGAATTCAGCTCTGAAAATCAGCGCGTTAGTGTGAGGGGAGCCTCTCCCCACCCACTCTCCGCCCACTGACCCCTTCTCTCCGCCCTCTCTCCACCTTCTGCGGTGTTTTACCGCGCCGCGGAGCATTACGATCGTTAGCGCCTCATAACGCACGTTATGATGCTTTAACGATCGTTAAAGCATCATAACGCGCGTTATTCACGATTACCGCAGTTTAGTAAACATACCCTTTAGTGTAAATGATCGGATCCTATATGGTTCATGGACTGAAAAATACTTGACTTTACATCTGCTGTTTGAGGTTGATTCTGCAGGAAAAGTGCATGCAAGGTTTATGTCTGTGAATGCAACATGCTGCAGGTCAGCTATTCAGCAACTCTACATACTGTGTGAGACACTATTTACAACCAGAAGGTTAATTTTCAATAAGTAGTTTCAACCTCTGGCTGTGACACTGTAATGTATTCCTAGTTACACCATCTTTAAGGCCCATCCCTACAGCATTCCCCTACACTTATCTCCCAACATGACACTGCTGTGCGCCCAAATCGCCTGCTGGTTTGACTCGCGTGAGCAGGGGGGGGGGGGGGGCACATGTATGCGTGTGTTGCAATCCTCACCTCTGACTGAGCCTCCAGGCCTCAGGACACACCAATTTGCACAAGTGAGAGGCCTGATTAATGCCAACTGCCATAACAGCTGAATCCGTGGCAACACTGTCAGCCCACTTGGTGCAGCTGTAGCCTATAGGAAACTAGGCTGAAGTGGAGGGTTGGCCTCTGCGAATGTCCAATTCATTCACTTAGTTGGCCTCTGCGAATGTCCAATTCATTCACTTAGTTGGTGACACTGGAAATATTCTGTGATTTACCTGCATGCACGTAGCTTTTGTCCTATGAGGCACTCATAGAGTGCAATCTGGGGAACTCTTTGCTCCATGCAGTGTATGCACATACAGGTATGTCTGAATCAGGTAAATCTGCACACAATAAACACCATCTCAACACTGTCTACTGATCATTGTCCAAAGCATTCAGCAGTACATTACCTATTACCCCAAATGAGAGTCCAAATGCACCTGTGTGCCTGATTGTGACTGTGGGACACTGACCTCTGAAGGGTGCGTGCACAATTCCAGCTGCCAAAATGTGGCACAGGATGTCATGTTGGTTTCTGCATCGCATGCCACCATATGGGAAGGCAATGCCTGGGAGTGAATGTTGAGGTGGGGGGAACAGTACCATACATGTTTAGAATGTGTTCCTCATAGGTAGTGTGGCAGGCTACATAGATTCCTGGTTGAGTGTTTGTGAAAGGCAGCCCTCTTGGGTAAGGCGCTGCTATGAGGACCAGTGTAGAATATTAGTAGCAACCACTAGGGGGACCCGGAAGGTTGAGGAGAAGAAGTCGCCTGTGTATTCTGCTCCAGAGTCCCCAGAAATCCCAGCCTGTTTACCTCAGCACCCACATAGGGTAGTTCCCCCAGCTCCGCTACCTGAAGCGGAACCTGAGGAGGTACCTCAGCAATTACCGTTGCAGCAGCAAAAGAAGCCCACTTCCCCGAGTGATAGTCCCGAGTCTGGCCTAAGTACGTCGGGGGAACTAGGGTCCTCCGATGAGATGGAAAGCGGAGGCTCTCCTGCCAGTTCAGGGTCACCAACCAAGGAAGCTTATACCCGAGAACCGTATGATTTAAGAAGTATAACCCCGAAGAAGAAGGAGAAAGCAGGGGACCTAATGCCATTGCGTCAGGTGCCTGGTGTACCTATCCTAAATGAACAGGGCCAGATGGCACCAGGACCAACCAGTCTACTCTATGTACCTTTTTCCACTACTGATTTATTAAACTGGAAAACGCATTATGCATCCTATACAGCAAAACCCCAGGAATTGACAGAATTAATGTCTAGTATAATGCAAACTCATCAGCCTACCTGGGCCGATTGTCGCCAGCTCCTGTCCACCCTCTTTACTACTGAGGAGCGAGGGCGAATTGTGCAAGCAGCCCTCCGTTGGTTAGAAGAAAACCCCGTAGAAGGGGGCAGGGGCGGCCCAAGAGGGGTGCGGGGCCATGTGCGGAGACTCGGTGTGGGGCCTCATTTGCATAAGGGATCTCATTTGCATAAGTATTTGCATAATGTTACCTTACATTAACTTTTAGTAAACATGCCTCTTAATGAGTGTATGGATAAAGAAAGACTGAAAGATTTCTACATTACTATAATCCAGAGCCAACTGCCAGGCACATTAGGAACTACTACAAACACTGCCCATTTAGAACTCATAGCAAACCCGCCGTATCATAACAGCACTACCAGGACTCACAAAGCACAAGACCCTACCTATCAAAAGGCTACACTGAAAATATTAAACCAATACATTTCAGAGAATAACAATACATGACCTACTGGGGAAAGAGAACAAGTGGCAATGTCAAATAGGAATTACATAAACAGAATACCTCAGATCAGTTACACATGCAGAACATAGACCATCACCAAACAAGGAATCACAATTTAGAAACAGGAAGACAATAATTAAACTGGGAACCCCAAAAGCCCAACAACACTGTAGAAATAAAACTATAAATTAATTTCCTCTTGTACTAAACAAAGCGCAGACGTTAATGATGCACATTTTCCAGAGCTGGCATATTTCAGTTAATAAATTCAATAAAGAGATATTTTTCTACCTTTTGTGCATTTTTTTTCAGTTGCAATTGCTCCAGCCACTTTCTTCTGGTTTCTTCGTGTCTTCTGCTAACTCTCCATCGTCTGCTGTCCATTTGTCTTTTCTTCACGCTTCTAGTTTTTTTCCATTCTCTCTCTACATCTGCTTTAACATACTAATCTTTCTCCTTTTGCTCTTTCCTCATTCCTATTTCATCGACTCAAATTTTACCCCTCCATCCTCAATCCCCACTTACTCTCCCAATATCCGGCCAATTGTAGATTTGTCTTCCCTCCCACACAAAATATTTTTTCACTCTCCCAGCTCTATCCCATTCTAATCCTCCCCCAACATCAGCTCCCTTCTAGTTCCAGCCCCACCCAGCATCCACTCCCTTCTAGTCCACGCATCAGCACATTTCCAGTCCTAGCCCCCCATAAGCCCATTTCTAGTCCTATCCTAGCCACACCATCAGCCCATTTCCAGTCCTAGCTCCCCATCCGAGTCCCTCCATCAGCTCATTTCCAATCCCAGCCCCCCATCAGCCCATTTCTACTCCTTTCCTAGCCCCACCATCAGCCCATGTCAAATCCTAGCTCCCCTCCATTCAGCCCATTTCCAATCCAAGCCCCCCATGAGCCTACTTCCAGTTCTAACCCCTCCATGAGTCCATTTCAATCCAAGCCCCCCCAATAGCCCATTTCCAGTCCTATCCTAGCCCTCCATCAGCCCATTTCCTGTCCTAGCCCCCTCACTCAGCCCATTACAAGTCCTAGCTCCCCCATAGCCCATTACCAGTCCTAAGCCCCCATCACCCCATTTTGTCTTAGCCCCCCCATAGCCCATTACCAGTCCTAACCCCCATCAGCCCATTTCCAGTCATAGCCTCCCCACAGCCCAATCCAGTCCTAACCCACCCATTAGCCCATTTCCAGTCATAGCCCCCCAGCCCATTACCAGTCCTAACCCCCCTATCAGCCCATTTCCAGTCTTAGCAAGCCTATAGCCCATTACCAGTCCTAACTCCCCCATCAGCACATTTCCAGTCCTAGCCCCCCCTATAACCCAGTACCAGTCCTACCCCCCCATCAGCCCATTTCCAGTCCTAGCCCCCCTCCCCCCATCAGCCCACTTCCAGTATTATTCCCCCTGTAGCCCATTAGTAGTCCTAACCCCCCATAGCCCATTACCAGTCCTAACCCCCTCCCCCATCAGCCCACTTCCAGTATTATCCCCCCCGTAGCCCATTAGTAGTCCTAACCCCCATAGCCCATTACCAGTCCTAACCCCCTCCCCCCATCAGCCCACTTCCAGTCTTAGTCCCCCCCCATAGCTCATTAGTAGTCCTAACCCCCCCATAGCCCATTACCAGTCCTAACCCCCTCCCCCCTCAGCTCACTTCCTGTCTTAGTCCCCCATAGCCCATTAGTAGTCCTAACCCCCCATAGCCCATTACCAGTCCTAACCCCCTTCCCCATAAGCCCACTTCCAGTCTTAGTCCCCCCATAGCTTATTATTAGTCCTAACCCCCCATAGCCCATTACCAGTCCTGACCCCCTCCCCCATCAGCCCACTTCCAGTATTATTCCCCCATAGTCCATTAGTAGTCCTAACCCCCCATAGCCCATTACCAGTCCTAACCCCCTCCCCCATCAGCCCACTTCCAGTCCTAGTCCCCCCATAGCTCATTAGTAGTCCTAACCCCCCCATAGCCCATTACCAGTCCTAACCCCCCATCAGCCCACTTCCAGTCTTAGTCCCCCCATAGCTCATTAGTAGTCCTAACCCCACATATGCCATTACCAGTCCTAACCCCCTCCCCCCATCAGCCCACTACCAGTCCTAACCCCCACCCCCCATCAGCCCACTTCCAGTCTTAGTCCCCCCCATAGCTCATTAGTAGTCCTAAACCCCCCCCCCCCCGCCCAGATAGATTAAAAAAAAAATACCGGCTGCTGCTGCTGCCGCCGTGGCAGCGGCAGAATTAAACGTCAACACCGCGGGCCCCCGACTGCCCGGCAGAACCTCCCTCGAGCATCAGCTCCCGAGTCCCTCCCAAAGCTCGGGCTTTCAGAGCCGCGAGAGTTTCCCTTCTTCTCGCGGCTCTGTTAATCTCGCTGGGGCTGATGGGATTTCCCATAAGCCCCGGCGGGATTAACAGAGCCGCGAGAGGTCAGAGAAGCTCTCGCAGCTCTGAAAGCCCGCGCTTTGGGAGGGACTCAGGAGCTGATGCTCGAGGGAGGTTCTGCCAGGCAGTCGGGGCCCCGCAGTGTTGAAGTTTGATTCTGCCGCTGCCACGGCGGCGGCGGCAGCAGCAGCAGCAGCAGGTATTTTTTTTAAAATGTACTTGGGCTAATGAATGTTTTTTGCGCGGGGCTCCCTGAAACGCAGAGCCCTGTGCAAAAAACATTCTTGCTCAATGGACAGGCCGGCCCTGGAAGGGGGGGATCTGAATCTCACACAAGCAGCCGCCGCAGCTTTCCCGAATGAAGATCCTAGATGGGATCCGAATAGTGACAGGGGGGCAGCGGCCCTAATGCGATTCTGCCAGGCCTTACTGCAAGCAGAATAGCATTGCTTTTGTTTTTTCAATATTCTACCTAAGTTTGTTTTCTTATAATGAAGTGCTTCAAAACTTACAAAATGTTCTTCTTTTTCTATAAATGCCAAGCAGTGATACACTAAGCTGTAGATAAGCTTATAATAAACCAGTGTTCTGATGCTATAAGAAATTGTCTTTGAATGACCTTTCATTCGTCAGTGAGCTGTTCCTTTCCTACGGCTGAAAAATGACATGTTGAAACTAGCCTGCAAGATTAGAAAAATCCACTATTTGACATTTTATGAGATTCACAGTTTTAAGTAATTCTTTTGCTGTATGGAGTGTTCTGTTGGGAAGAAAGAATCCTGGTACTTGTGATATAACTGAATATGTCCTTACTCTAAAGTAGAAAGCACCCTGGAATCTCAGTATCTGAGGTGGGCCTTGGTTAGATGCATGAAGAAAACAAAAAAAGCAAACATACCACTGTAGCCATGGACAGATGCCCCATTCCAAAGAGATTGCCTTGGCAAAAGGACTGCAGACTTGCTTCTCCTGATGTGGACCATATATAGACCTAATAATGAGGCAGGCTGGCAATCCAGCTATACAGTCCTTACACTGGAAAGGATGTAGGAGGTTCCAACCTTGACTTGGTCTTGCCACTCCAATTATCACTCCTTCCATTAAGACTGCATAAGCAGTTCCTTTTGTGTAATGCCATCTAGCTTACAATTCACAAGAGTATAGGTTTCAAGTACAGCTACAGAGCATGTGGACCAACATCATGGGAGGAGACAAGGGTAGAGAAGGCTTGAGGTCTGGACAAAAAAAAAAGTGGACATCAGGATGTTTGTCCACCCATGTCTGAGGTATTCTCAAGCAACTATGTTAATGGACAGAAGCTTGGATTACAAACATCACCCGCCTTGAAGAGGATGCTGCTAAACCAACCCTTTTCCCAAAATCTGCATCCAGGACTTGGCTCATTTCAAAGCTTGGGGAGAAACTCATGCAACAAGAGAAGTCACAGTCATTCCACAAGAAACAGGCAGTGTTTGCCAAGGCTTTGAATGGAAGGCATAGGAGAGCAGAGAGTTGAGTCATATCATAAAGACGTTAACGACTCGCTCAGAAGTATTACATTGCTAGTATGACTATAGTAGGAGATGCAAATGCATAATCTGTATCTCCTATGCATACACAGGGAACTCAGCCTGAGTCCTTTCGGATGCAGAGAAACTGGCAGCAGTCAGGTCACAGCAAGGCAGATCTGAGACGCCTTACAAAGAAGAATGTGGACATCTGCATAAAAGACTGAAAAGGCCAAAGAGATGTCTTCGAAAAGAACTGAAGGTGCCCTTTTACTAAAGGGCTCTGGGGTGTTGCATTTAATATGCCCATAACTCACAAATATATGGTGCAGTAGGACAACACCACAGTGTTAATGGCTGAGAGCATGGAAAGCAAGTTTCCAGTAGTTACCATGGTGCATGCTGCCCTGCTGTGGAACGACAATATTGAGGATGCACTCAACGCTACTTGCCCACCATGCAGGTGGGCATGGGTACACTGATTGTGTGGTCCTCGCCCTGCTCACTAGCTTTGTCATGGCCCCAAGCTAGCTGTCAATGCCTTTAGCACATGCCAGACCTGTGCTGACAGCTAGTACACTTTAATAAAAGGGTCCTAAGAGATAAACAATGGCTTTTGCTTTTCCTTTTAGCCTGTTTTGCTTTGACTCAGATCCTAAATTTGTTAGTGACATATCGTCTGACCCTTGTTCTTTCACCTATGCCCTTTGTATGCCATCCATGTGAGTCTTCTCTTTGATTTGCTGGGAAAAGTTCAAGAAATTTCCTGGCAACCACTGAGGCAAAATGTAACCAGACTTGCTGCCATCATCATCAATTTGCCAATTCAGTCTGTATTGAATATGTCAGTTTCAGACTCTTCAGATCAGGAGGATCTCCCCAAATTCCAATACAGATGTGCTGATTCAAGGGTTTGGCATTGGCTTTGAACTAATTTTACAACCCAACAAACCTTTTAGGACTTTGTTGGACTAGTTAGCAAACAGGTTTATTTTAAAAGCTTGTTCATCTATAGTTACTACTTACAACCCATTATTATCACTACTTTAAAACATCAAAGATCTACAATATATGCTTATCATGGATGAAACACTGACAGTTAAGGTCATAAATCGCCTGTTAAAATCTACAAATAACCTCTCAACTTCTCCAATCTAGTATTTAGAAACAGCTAGACATCTAAGCAGACAACAGAATATGCTATAAAAAGAAACAAAAGACTTGGGGGTATGCTTATTAAAGAGCGTTAAGGGAGCAAAGGTGCCATTAACAGATGTTATCGGCATCCGTGAGCGGTTAATGCCACGGAAAGCACCAATAACGCTGGATGAATATGCGCAAGCAGGTCTTGTATCATTAAGGTAAAAAGAAGTGAAGAGTGGATGTTAATGGGGCGAAGACTGGGCGGGGATAGCGTGTGCCCCTTTAACATTGGTTTGTGCTACCATGTGTTTGAGGTCCCGCCTGTGGGAACCCTAATGCCATCTGAAAGCTCACAGTAAGGTCTATTTCTGAGTGGGAGAGCCTATTTAAATGTATGCAATGTGTTCCACCCACTGTAGTTCTCAAATTAGTGATAGTAGTGCTCTATTGGTAGTAACATCATGGTGCCCTATTAATAAAGGGCACTATGTTGTTGGTGCCAAATTGGCAAAGGAGGTGTTACATGAGTGATGCAGTGGGGCTGACAGGTCCACTAGACTGACCAAGTGGCTGCCTAGGGTATACATCTGCGATGTCTGGTATGACTCTGCCGTGACAGTGGCAGCACAGATACATGTTGCCACAGTCAAAAAGGAGTTGTACCACGCCCACTGTCACCATGCTACCATGTCAGCTTGTGTGAGGGTGGCGGTTTCAGCAGCTGTGGCCTGGTGCAGAAGAAATCTATGTCCCAACCCTGAGTGTCATGTGCAACACTGCAGTTGCCACTGTCAGTGCAATGCCAAGCATGTCATCAGCAGGTACAATGGAGCACATGATGATATTTCCCTTCCGAGGTTTCAGGCAGCAGCATGTGTGCCCACATCGCCCTCTGGAGAAGGGCAGGAGTGGCATTCTATGACTAGCTGCATGTGTGCATCTTCGATAAGGCCATCTGCAGTACTAAAGTGGCGGCTGTGCCATGCTTGCAGGGAGGGATGGATTGGCCAGAGTTCTGTCTACCATGATCAGTGGACCCAGTACTTGGCTAGTTTCCCTAGTGAATGGGCTGGCCCTGGGATCAAGATGCCCCCCAACCCTTGCACATATTGAGTGGATATATGCATGTGCCTCTGAAGCAGGAATACTATGCAATATGATTATAGCTCATGTCAGAAGAAAAATGACCACCCTGCTCTCTCACCTGCCAAATGACTACCATAATCTGTGTGTAAACTGGTGACCCCTCCATAAGTAGGCATGCAGTTTGTTACAACCATTGAAGCAACATGTGAATCTAAAGTAGCTACTGTGCTCTGCAAAATATGAGATTATTGTGTGACTGGCCCACAAGCACATACCAGGAAATGGGTACATTGCTCATTCTGCTAGGTCACACAGGGTCTGAAATTTATGTGTATTCATGTATTATGCCCTGCCCCTTTGGCTGGACAGATCCCATATGTAAGACATGAATGTCAGTTGAACCAGCAACATATTAACGCAGTGCAACATACAGACTTACCAAGATATCCCTCTCACATACTGCCTAACATATCTAAACAGACAATTATGGAACCGAGCCTGCAGAGATCTAAGCAGACACAGGCATGCCCTCATGCATCCTGACAATGACCACATATATACCCATGGCTTGATGAACCCACATAGCTGCTCTGTGGCTACAAACATATGGTCAGTGTGTGTACGAAAGACCAGGCTGTAGATCAGGAATGGTATATACAGGTGCATTAATTTTATCCTATGTTTCCAGAACGGTATTATCATGTGCAACTGTCAACATTTCATCCAGCATGAGTCCTCACACTCAGCTGCCACACTGAGAAGCTGCACCAAAAACAGCTGGACGGCAGAGTACACCAATAGCACCCACGCACAAAGTGGGCATTGACAGCGCCTGAGCATTGCAGAGCATGCTAATAGTGCCTGCACATTGAGCAGGTGTTGGCAATGGTGGAGCATTAAAGGAGATCTAAGGGACAGGTAAGAATGCTAACCTGCACCACTTTTGGACAGCGGGGTTATGTGTGTATGTGTGTATCTCCAGAGGACTGTGAGCTGCAACAATGCACTGTGCATGCATGTGATGCCAAGGCTTTATGTCTGTGCATAGAACATGCTGCAGTTCAGCTATTCAGCAATTCTACATACTGTGTGAGACCCCATTTACAAGCAGAAGGTTAGTTTCAATAGGTAGTTGCAACCTGTGGCTGTGTTGCTGTAATTTATTTATTTTATTTATGTGAACTTATATACCGCCTTTCCAGAATCAAAGTAGTTTACATGGAACTCAGAAAACAATAAAATTACATGGAACAATGGTAACAGGGTATGTACATTTAACATCAATCACATTATTTACAGTTAGATTCTTTGAACTTATTTACATGTAGTATGCAGGGTCAAGCAAAACATCTGTTTGTTCTAGTTAACTTATTAAACAATCACCTTGATTTACAGAGTAATTTATTGAACATATTTACATGAGGTATGAAGCACATATGTTTGGTGTTCTAATTGACAGTATTGCACTGGGAACTAGGATTGGTCAGCAATGCATTCCCAGTTACACCATCGTCAAGGCCCATGCCCGCAGCATTCTCCTACACTTACCTCCCAACATGACACTTCCGTGTAGCTCCCATATCGCCTGCTGGTTTGACTGGAGTGAGCAGGGCGGACGCATGTGTGTGTGTGTGTGTTGCAACCCTCACCTCTGACTGAGCCTCCAGGTCTTAGGAAACACCAATTTGCATAGGTGACAGGCCTGATTAATGCCAACTACCATAACAGCTGTATCTGTGGAAACACTGTCAGCACACTTGGTGCAGCTGCAGCCTATAGGGAACTAGGCTAAAGTGGAGGGCTGGCCTCTGTCAATGTTCAGTTCAGTCACTTATTTACCTGCATGCATGTTGCTCTTGTCCTATGCTGCACTCACAGTGCAATCTTGGGGACTCTGCTCCATGCACAGTATGCACATACAGGCAAGTCCATATAATGCCAATTTGCACACAATATACGCCATCTCAACACTGTCTACTGATCATTGACAAAAGCATTCAGCAGTACATTATCTATTACTCTAAAAGATAGTCAAAATGCACTTCTTAGCCTGGCTGTGATTATGGGACACTGACCTCTGAATGGTACGTGCACAATTCCAGCTGCCGAAATGTGCCACAGGATGTCATGTTGGTCTCTGCATCACCTGCCACCATATGGGAAGGCAGTTTTTGAGATGAATGTTGAGGTGGGGGGGAACAGTACCATACATGACAGCCTCACCTACTCCCCATGGGCACCGAGTGTGTTAGTCACAAGTATGTTGTGTGGTGGCCAAAGTGTCCCCAAGCCCTTAGAAAAGGGAAAAGAGCCTACTTTTACCTTTAGGGAAAGACGCAGCAGGCGGGGAGGTGAAACACAAAATGTTTTGAAACCTGAAAAAACTCACCTAGTGAATAGCTGCAGGCCACGCCCTAGCTTAGAAACAAGCTACAGGGCTAATGAAAACCAGCTGGAGAGCCAGCATGGGAGCACTGCTCTGATACGTGCAGACGGAGTTCCCAGGGGATTACAAAAAGGAAGTAACAGAGAAAGGAAATGGCCAAGGCAGGTTGTCTCAAAGGTTCAGCAAGCAGAGGAAGTTACTCAAGAAGTTGCTGGAGAGAGTGTCAGAGACCACGTTCCAGATGCCGTGGTAAATCCAGAGAAAGAAAGAGAAAGACAGAGGGAGTTGGAGTGGAAGCAACTCAGGAAGCTGGAAAGGAGACAACACTGGGCACGCAGACACCGAGTGCAGGGAGCTGAGTCAGACAGCACAGATAGTGACGAAGTAAGTATGAAAAGCAGCCTGTTTCCTGAGGCACATTTTGATGCCGGTGCAAATGCTGAGCTAGAGAAACAGCATTGCAGGAGAAAGGAAATTCCCAGGGGAGGAGTCACTGGAGTCTTTGAACGGAGCAGAGAGCCTAAGGCACTGGGGAGAGGAAAAAGCTCTCGTGTTTCAGAGGAGAGAGGTATTTCCCAAGACAGCCCAGCCTTAAGGGCAACTGCTAGGACATTCAAACAAACAAGCCACCAGGCAAGGAGCTTTGCTGGGGAAAGAGGTTTGAATGAGGATAGTTTTATCACAAGCCAAAGGTTTGATAAAAGCCCAACTGAGAAATGGAGAACCGTGAGTAATCCTCTGTCTAATAAACAGTTAAATAAGCTGAAGGCATTAAACCATTTAGAGGGAAAGGAAGAATTGTCTACATGTGCTGAGCAGCCTAGGGACAGGAAAGCCTCTAAGTGGAAAGATATCCTTAAGCTTTTAGAAACAGCAGAACCAGGTTTTATCAAGAGGAATGTATGCCATGAGATGCCAGAGTCACTCGTGGAGGATATGGAAATAGGGAGTTACCCTTCTGAGAGTGAGAGTGACAGTCTTATGGAATGTGCTATTTGTTATAAGACAAACGTTTGAGCCCTGGAAAGAAAGAAGCTCAAACAACAGCCTTTATAATTGAAGAAGCATAAACAGGCTGGACTGTGTTTTAAAAGCCTTGTTTTATTCTTATGGTTCCTGGAGTAAAACCTGAAAGTAATTGCATCTGAAGAAGTTTAGCAAAGTAACCTAGCACTGATGTTAATAAGGCTAGAAGAAGTAATGAAGCTGTGGTTTGTGGAATCTGGAAACATTTGAAGCTGATTGTGTCAGGAGAAGAAAATCCTTTATTTTTCTTTCTTATTTTTGCGTTAAGCTTTATACAAGCATTGTTTGGAGAAGCAGTACAAATCAAATAAAATTCCTGTGTTTGCCTTAATCTCTCGGACTTTTCATTTCAATATGGAAACCCACAACTACGAAATATAGAGGTGGCACCCCACTATAGGCGACCGCCTAGGGTGGCCCTATAGTAGCTTGGCTGTAAAGGGGTGACGGCCACAGGTGGCGTAGTTTTAAGGATACCGCGACTCCTACGCATGCGCAAGAATCTTCATACACGCCAGAACTTCCAGAAAGAGCCCAAGAAGACATGCTGACCCATGGATGACTAAGCGGCGACAGAGGACAACGGCTGAGAGTCACGAAGGACAGACCACGATCCTCACTGCTGATAAGCTTGAGTCGACATCTGTATCAGGTAACCTGGTATTTAGGAAGGTTACTAGTGGATACTGATACAGAGGGGAGGTGCAGCAGTGTTGGGGGAAAACAGCGAAAAAGGGATCACCTATTGTGTGTGTGTGTATCGCACTTGGTGTGGTTTCTCTTTTTTTTTTCAGCATCATCACCATGGAGAAGGAGCTACTGCAATGGATGACTGCACAGTTCGAGATGCAGCGGGAACAAGCAAAGACAACCCAGGAGAAAATGGCAGCCATGTTGCAAGCGCAGCAAAAACCATTGCTGGACATGATGGGGAAGTGGCTGGGGGCCCAAGTGAAGATGGCAGAGCCAGCACAGACACTGTCAGGTCCTATAGGCGCTGGACAGGGGCTAGCAACTTCTTATAAGGGAGTGTTTTCTATGGGACAGTTAACCAATGATGATGAAGTGGACGATTTTTTAGAAGCAAGTTCTGCTACGAGGGGACATGGGATGAGGGTGAAGGGAGATAGATTCAGGAGTGATATGCGGAAATATTTCTTTACGGAAAGAGTAGTGGATCCGTGGAATAGTCTCCCAGTGGAGGTGGTAGAGATGAGGACAGTAACTGAATTCAAGAAAGCATGGGACCAACACAGAGGATCTCTAAAGGCAAAAAGTGGACTGTTGTAGTTGTTATGGAAGGACAGACTAGATAGGCCATGTGGTCTTTTTCTGTCGTCATATTTCTATGTTTCTATGTTTCTATGTTTCGAAAGAGTCGCCCTCATAACCGGATGGCCTAAAGACCAGTGGGCGGTACGGTTGGCCACTTCCCTTACAGGGGAGGCCTTGGCCACGTACCGGGCTATGCCTGCAACTTTAGCCTCTGATTATGATGCATGTAAGAAAGCTATCAGAGATCGGTTTGGTCTAACTCCCATAATTTATCAGCGACAATTTAGGAGCAGCAGATTAAGACCTGGTGAAACACCGAGCGCTCTTTGCCAGTGTCTTACGAATCTGGCATCGAGGTGGTTAACACCAGAGTCCAAGACAGTAGCAGAGATACTAGACTACATTGTTCTTGAACAATTTATGAATGCTGTAGCACCAGACCTGAAAGCCTTTCTGATCTTACAGAACTGTAAGAACACCCAAGAGGCTACTCTATTGGCAGAGCGGTTTTTAGAAGCCGAATTGGTAAGCCAGCAGAATCAGGGTGTCTGTAAAAGAACGGAACAGGTGACTTCAGAAAGGAGGCGAAGGTCAGAGTTTGAAAATGTGTATATGTCTGTACTTGGTAAAAGGGATTGTTATGCACAAAGGAAATGTTTTGCATGCGGTAAAGAGGGACATCTAAAGAGAAATTGCAAAAATAGAACAGCCTTGGTCATAACTCACACTAGAGAGAATAGAGAAGGATTTCTCCTAAGTATAGAGGTAGAAGGTGTTCCCATAGAGGCCTTGCTAGATTCAGGGGCTGATCAGTCCATGGTCTCGCAAAAACTGTGGAGACGGATTGAAGCACAGCATACAAAAAATCCTATAAAACCTGAAGGGAGAGTAAGGATCCGGTGTGTTCATGGGGCAGCCTCATTTTACCCTATCTATAAGGTAACCGTAAGTGGGTTAGGTGTAAAAAGGAAAATCCCGGTAGCTGTTATACCAAGACTTCCACATGCCCTGGTGCTAGGCCGCGACTAGCCACAGTTTAGGAGAGGGCTAGAGGAGGAATTACACCAGAGGGAGGGCATGGTGTCCACTAGGGGCCAAGTAAGAGTCCAAGGGGAGGTGGAGCTGTAGCAGCAAAGCGCAGACAAACCAATGATACCAGGAGTCTGTTCAAAAGGTCCAAATCATTTATTTGTGCACAAGTCTCGAACCAGTCAATTTCAAAATGGCTGAGCAAAGTTTTCAAGCATTACAACAACTTTTATAGACTTCTGTTCCATTCTAGGTATAGAAAAACATTTCATTGGTCCCGGTAATCTCCCGTACCTCCCGTACCTCTTCTATTGGTCCCGGTACTGATAAGTTTATCCAGTTATGTCCCTCCAGTGGGCATGACACCTGCATACCCCCCTTCTAGTCCCAATTACAATGGTCAGTTCATCAACTTGTTACTTTCACACTTTCAAGGTTATAGAACCAATTTGTACGTGCAGAGGAGCTGGGCTCTGCAACTCATCTGTCAGCACTCCCAATTATTTCTTTGCAGATGTACTTTTTCTTATCAGTAACTTTTAAACATGTTTTTCTGTATTTTTCCATCTTTCAATACTACAGTTCTGCTTACCTAAGCTAATTCAATACTTCTACTGAGTTCTATCTTACAATAGCAGCATATTGGGGGATGTGCAATCCTATATGCCTCTCCACAGGCCTCATTTACAGGTCAAGCTAGCCATGCTGGCCTGCTTATGTTCGGACACTGTGGGTCACAGGCCTGCACCTGCCACATTCCCCCCTTTGATTAATCTCACCCTATTACTTAATAAGGTGTGAGAATTAAATCACTTTCTGAAGAATCACGTCCTGGCTAAAGGATTACTACCAGGATTGGCTGTATATAAAGCCATGATTTTTGTTGCGGTCTTCCGCTCTACTGTACTATCAATAGTGTTATGAATGGAACGCATACAACATGGGATTAAACATGGTAATAAGAAGATAACAGCAACAAGGATTAGTACCAATACGATGAAAGTCTTAAATCCTCCCACCCATGAAAAGAGGTTAGCAAACCAATTAGGAAATTTCAATGAGTGCCACGTCTGTACTGGCACATAAGCATGTCTTTGCATATCTTTAGCAATTTCTTCAACTACTTGACCTTTATCATCTATTTTCAAACAGCAATTGGTTAAGTTCAGCTTACCACATACTCCTCCTTCAGCTGCTAACAAATAATCAAGTGCTAAGCGGTTCTGATATATCGCAGTGCGCATCTGTGTACTTTGTCTAGCTAAAAGCGTGAGAGCATGACTAGTTTCATTGGTTATTATTTCAACTACTGCTTGTAAGCGAATAATACGATTAATCATATAAATTGGGGTACGATAACCGTACATACCATCATCATTCCAAGTGGCGGGTCCATAATATTCAATGATTCTTTCTGGTGGCCAATCGTCACCTTGCCATTTCTCCCACTTGCCTATCTGTAAGGCCTCTCTCTTTTGTCTTAGTGCTCTTTTGTGTCGATGGGTAGTGTATACTGGGTATCCTAATTGTTCTCCATGTTCAGTGTTTAACAGGAAGAAAGAAGGTCTGATGGTTCCTAAGACACATGCTCCTCCCCAGTGTGGTGGGAGTTGTGCATATGCTCGGTTTCCACAGATCCAATATAGGCCAGGTGGGGCCTGCCAGGCTTGGATTTCAGCAAGGTTAGTCCATAGACCTGCAAGTTCAGGAAATCTGGCTAATGGGTTAGGAGGTTCAGGATGTCCAATTCCTGACCACCATGCTATCTTCTTGGTTGTGGCATTATAGTACTTTTGGCTAAGACAGACCAGCTGTCCTACTTTTTGGGTGAACTGGGGTCCAGTTCTGGCATAGCAAAGACGTCCAACGATTGAGTGCGCTAACACCCATTCACTGGTAGTCTTGTGTAATTCAGTCTGATTGTAAATCATGGAATAATTCAATTCTTGGGCTTCCCATGGCCACTGATCTCCCATTTGGGTTCCGCCACAGAAATAACAATCTGTGATCTTAAGACTAGATACTACTGCTCCGGCTAATTCTAGAAATAAATTCTGTGAGGGGTGAGGGATCTCAAACTTATTTACATGCATGGCTTCATAAAAAATATTATGAATATGATATTTAGATGACTTGTGGGCTTGGGTATTCAATCTGATATACACAATGGTCCCTGGATCTATTGCTCCTCCAGCAATACGTAAACCAAACTTATATCCTTGTTTCCATGCATGGGGATTGTGTATACGTAAGTGTAAGGGGTTACAAGCATCTTTCTGACATTTATCATTTGTGGTTGGCTTGGTTAAAGTAGCCATTCGTTTATCTATTTTCTCATCAGTTATACCAGTATTCCAGGTAGCATAAAAAACACATCCCCAATACGGGCAATAGTAGTCTGCTGCTGGGGCAGTACTATAGCCTGGTTCCTTTTTACCTGTACACTTTCTCCATCCTGTGGCACCTTCTGGACACATATACTTATGGTCATTTCGATACGCTTTCTCCCATGTACCACAGGTGGAATAACTATCTCTATTAATAGCATTGCATGCATCAAAATTCAAAACAGCAGGTTTAGTAATGTCCTTAAGTGGTGGCGTTGCAGCTAATATAGGTCCATCTGCATCCTTCCATCTTATTTCCATCGTGTAATAGGATGGATTCTGATGCGGATTATAGCATGTTTTAATTTTTCCATGAGTGCAAACATTTAGTTCAGTGGTGTTATAGATACACCGAGTTACTGTCCCCTTGCAGGTATAGTAAGAATGATAAAGCAAAGTCTGAGTTACTTTCAGTCCAATTCTAGTAGAAGTAATGCAGGCAGTGCATGGAGGTAAAGCATAAGTCTGTTCAAAACCTCCAAAGAAGGCAACCAAAGCAAAGCAAAAGTAGAGATGCATGTCGATGTTGATTGGAGTTCTTCTGAATCCTCAGCTTGCTGATCTTGATCACGACGTTCTATTATTCTTCGTCCCGTTTGCTAATGAAGCAATTTAACGGGTGCTGAGTGTTGATTGAAGATCCTCAAGTTGTCCAGTACACATTGACCAACTTAGCAATTCAGTTGGCTTGTGGAGTCTGGCTTAGTCAGTGTAGTCTCAAAGTAGTGTGTCAAATCACACACAAATTGGGTTCGTTGAAACAAAGCTGTTGCTGCATGGAAAACAGCAATCCTCTTCGAAAGACTTGGCTGCTGCAAAGCACTTGTGATGAAGTGTCTATGCTGCTGGTTGCCGTCTCAGAGTAACTCGCAAGGGTACATCAGGGTGCTGTTCTGCTGTCCACCGCTCTGGTTCAGGATCGGCGGCGGGCTTGACTCTGCTGTGGTGGATCCAGGCGTCGATCTCGGCTACCTTTACTGCAGTTGGGGTAGACAGGATGACGGTGTACGGTCCCTTCCAATGGGGTTCCAATGGTGTCTTCTTCCAATCTTTGATCCACACCGAGGTACCAGGCTGGTAGGGATGCAAGGGTTCCGTCAAGTTGATAGGCAACTGGTCTTGGATCCACGTATGGAGAGTCTGCAGAACAAAACTAAGAGCTAGAAGTTCTTGTCTGGTTATTTCTGAACCAATTTGGGCTAGACTTCCTTTGATTCCCTGCACTATTGGTGGGGGTTTACCATACAAAACTTCAAAAGGGGAAAATCCTGTTGACTTTACAGGAGCTGAGTGTATTCTGAATAAAGCTATGGGGAGCACTTGGGGCCACTTCACTTGTGTCTCCTGACAAAGCTTAGACATTTGGGCTTTCAAGGTACGATTCATTCGCTCAACTTTCCCTGAACTCTGGGGTCTGTATGCAGTGTGGAGTTTCCATTGTATCTGCAAGGCTTTTGCTAACTGCTGAGTAACTTGGGAGACAAATGAGGGTCCATTGTCTGACCCTATTACTGCTGGAATTCCGAATCTGGGAACAATCTCTCTCATTAAGACTTTGGTAACTTCTCGGGCTTTCTCAGTTCTGGTTGGGAATGCTTCTACCCACCCAGAGAAAGTACAAACTAATACTAATAGGTAATGGTACCCATTGGCTTTTGGCATTTCGGTGAAATCAACTTGGAGGTTGTGCATGGGGGTCACACCTCTTGACTGAACTCGGGGTGCTGTAATAAGGCCTTGCTTGGCATTATTCTTGGCACAAGTTTGACATTGTCGTGCTACTGAAGCTGATATGGTTGTCATCAGAGGGATGTAGAAATGTGGTCTGAGTGCTTTTTCCATAGCACTCTTCCCATAGTGGGTGGCTTCGTGGAAAGCTTTGACAAAGGATGGTCCTAACAGTTCAGGAATTACTATTCGTCCTGGAGGTTGACTGCCCTCTTCTGGTGGCAGCTCAATCCATCCGTCTTTCAATACTCCATTTTCTTTGTCACAATAGTAGTCCAATTCTTTGGTGGTATATCGTGGGGTCCATAGATTCAAAGGTACTGGAAACAATGCTGCTTGCATCGGCATAGCTTGTGGGGCAATTTGTCCTGTCATAGCTGCTTGTCGTGCTGAGGCATCTGCAAATCTATTTCCTCGGGCAACTTCTCCTTTTCCTGCTTGATGTCCTCTGCAATGCATGACAGCTACACGTGTTGGGGCCCAAACGGCATCAAGTAACATCAATATTTCGGGACCATATTTGACTGATTTTCCTCCGGATGTGATGAGTCCTCTTTCTTTATAGAGAGCTCCATGGGCATGCAGGGTAGTGAAGGCATATTTGGAATCTGTATATACATTCAGTATAAGTTTTTCTCCTAACATCAATGCTCTAGTGAGTGCTATCAATTCGGCTTTCTGGGCTGATGTGCCTGAGGCTAGGGCTGATGATTCAACTACTTCGTGTTGAGTGACGACTGCATATCCGGCACAGCGTCGTCCATCAAGGATGAGACTGCTCCCATCAACATAATAGGTTTGGTCAGGATTGTCTATGGGCACATCTGTCAAGTCGGGTCGGCTGGAGAACACAGTCTCCATGACTTCGATACAGTCATGTTCTGGGAGTTCTTCACTGATAGGTATCAAGGTGGCTGGATTCAGGGCATGGCTCACTTCAAGTTGTATCTGTGGGTTTTCACATAACATGCTCTGGTACTTCAACATTCGGGAATTGGTGAGCCAATAATTTGCTTTCTGTTCCATAAGGGCAAGGACTGCATGTGGCACAGTGACTCGTATGTTCTGTCCTAGTGTGAGTTTGTCTGCTTCACTCACTAGTAGCGCTGTAGCTGCAACTGCTCTCAAGCAAGGTGGCCATCCTTTGGCCACAGGGTCCAATTGTTTCGATAGATAGGCTACAGGTCGCTCCCAATTTCCCAATTTCTGAGTCAACATGCCTAAGGCATTTCCCTGTGCTTCATGTACAAACAAGTGGAAAGGTTTGTGGACATCTGGTAGTCCAAGTGCTGGTGATGACATTAATTCTTCTTTTAACGTCTTGAAGGCTGTATCCTGCTCAAGTCCCCACTCCAGTGGCGACTTTTCTTCTCCTTTTGTGACTTCATACAGTGGTTTGGCAATTTGGGCAAAGTTGGGTATCCAAATTCGGCAATATCCTGCCGCTCCCAGAAAGGCTCTGACTTGCTTTCTGGTTGTTGGAGTTGGAATTCTGCATACTGCTTCTTTTCTTTCTCTGCCTAATCTTCTGCTTCCTTGGGTGATATGAAAACCCAGGTATTTCACTTCTTTTTGGCATAGCTGTGCTTTGGCTCTGGAAACTTTGTATCCAGCTTCCTCTAGTAACTGCAAGAGATCTTTGGTGGCTAGTATACATTCACTTTCTGATACGGCAGCTATCAACAGATCATCCACGTATTGGAGAAGCACTCTCTTCCCCGGGACTACTGGATAGCTTGAAAGGTCTTGATTCAGTGCGGCACTAAAGATGGTAGGCGAATTCTTGAATCCTTGGGGTAATCTTGTCCAGGTAAGTTGGCCCCCTCTTCCAGAGATGGGGTCCTGCCATTCGAATGCAAACAATATTTGGCTTACAGGGGCTAATCTTATGCAAAAGAATGCGTCTTTTAAATCCAGTACAGTGAAATGGGTAGCTTCAGCAGGTATCAGTCCTAGAAGAGTGTAAGGATTGGGTACGACTGGATGTATGGTCTCAGCTGCATCATTTACTCTTCTCAAATCTTGCACTGGGCGATAATCATCTGTCCCAGGCTTCTTTACTGGCAAAAGTGGAGTGTTCCATGGGGATTGGCATACTTTCAGTAGGCCATACTCGAGCAATCTTTGTAGGTGGCGATGAATGCCTTCAATTGCGGCTCTTGGGAGAGGGTACTGTTTGACGTGCACTGGTGTAGCACTAGGCTTAAGGGTTACAATCACTGGAGCTATATGTTTGGCTAGGCCTGGGGGGCTGCCTTCTGCCCATACTCCAGGTGGTGCATCAATACTTTTCAAAGTTTGTTCAAAATAGGTATCTTGTATCGAATCATCAATGTAGTATCTCCATTCTTCTTCTCGGGGAACTGTCAGCAGCATCACTCCTGCTGGTTTGGTTTGGGGATTTACTGTCATTTGCATTTCTCCTTGCTCAGAGAAAGATATTTGTGCTTGAAGCTTGGCTAACATATCTCGTCCCAGTAGTGGCACTGGACATTCGGGCATGTAAAGGAATTGATGAGTTACTTGCTGTCCTCCCAGACTGCATATTCGGTTTTGAAGAAAAGACTTTGTGGCTTTGGCACCAGTTGCTCCTATAATGGTGACTGCTTTTGTAGTGAATGGGGCTATCTTTTTGTCTATTACTGAATGTTGTGCTCCAGTATCAACCATAAAGTCCATAATTTGGTCTCCTATTTGTATTCCGACCATAGGCTCCTGGAGACCTAAAGCAAACTTGGAGCCCGGTCTGTCCTAATCCACGTCATTCTCATCATGGGCTGGTGTGGCCAATGCTTGAATGGTTCCTCCTCTTTCTCGCTGGAATTGTTCTCGATTGGCTCCTCCTCGGCTTCGGGGATAGCTTCGTCTTTCTTCTCGCCACTGATGGCTGCTGTCGTCATCATGCTGGGCGTCTTCGAGTTGCGGGCACATATCTCTCCAATGTCCTTCCTCTCTGCAATAGGCGCATTGGTTCACGCCTAGTCTCTGGGTCCGGCCTCCGCCTTGACCCCGCCCTCTTCCTCTGCTCCTTCGACTAGGGACACCTCCCCTTTTCTGTTCCACTATGGCCGCAGCCAAAAAATCAGCTTTCTTCTTCATCTTTCTATCACATTCTCTCTGTCTTTCAGTATCACGATTCACATACACTTTATGAGCGACTTCCAGTAACTGTGTTGCATTCATGCCCGCAAACCCTTCTAACTTCTGTAATTTGCGTCTAATGTCTGGTTGAGACTGGTTTACAAAAGCAGAATTCACCATACATAAACTTCCTGGTGCCTCGGGATCATAGGGAGTATACATTCTGTATGCTTCAGTTAATCTCTCATAAAAATCTGCTGGGCTCTCATCTATCCCTTGGATAACTCCTGTAACTTTGGAAAGGTTCATAGCTTTCTGGCCCCCCCTTTTCAGGCCTTGTAAAAAGCCTTGGCGAAAACGGGCTAGGGCTGTGGATCCTTCATCTGTATTTGGATCCCATTGGGGGTCTTCATTCGGGAATTCTCTCTGAGCTGCTTCCCTACGGTCTATTATATTCTGCCCCTGTGCCGGAGCTGCAGGGTTTTCTGCCAGCCATTCAATAGCTGCTTTTCTAATTCTTGCTCGTTCTTCTGTAGTGAATAGGGTGGTCAGGAGCTGACGGCAATCTGGCCAAGTGGGTTGGTGAGTTTCCATAATACTAGTTACTAATTCTGTCAGCTCCTGGGGCTTACTAGTATAGGAGGCGTAATGCGACCTCCAATTTAATAAATCAGTTGTAGAGAAAGGGATATACACATAAGTTAGGGGTCCCGCTACCACTTCATCATTATCATTCTTTACGGGCACTCCCGGGACTTGCCGTAAGGGAAACAGTTTAGCTGCTATGGGTGTCTTTTGGGATCTAAGGGTTATTGTCGTTGCCTTTGCAGGAGTCACTTTCTTTTTCTCAACAGGTTTTGCTTTGGGTTTCGCTCTCTCTGGCGTGCTAGTGCTAACGCTGGCTTTCTCAAGTATTTGTACACTTTCCTCCTCATCTGGGGGATTCTCTCTTTCTCCTTCTTCTGTCTCCACTTCTGACTCGCTTTCTAGGTCCTCCTCTTCTTTTCTCGCTAATTCTTCCTTTTTCTCTTCTCCAGGAGGGGGATCAGGGGTTGGGTCCCGCCTCGGCTCTGGCCGTCTCTGGGGTTCTGGGGCAGGACGCCGGGCTACTCTTACTGGACCTGGGGTTCGGGGCTGCCTGAGAGTTATTTCTGGGGAATCAGGATCTGCCAGGATGGGCTTCTGTCTGGCTTTCTTATCCTGCTCTTTCATTCTAGGCTGTTCCGTTTTCTGTCTAGAATCTGCTTTAGCTAACATTATTCTGCACTGTTCCTCATAACAGCGCTGCGCCCAGGGGGGCGGATCTTCACAAATACTTAACCAGGAATCTATATAAGGGTACTGATCAGGGTGCGCTACCCGCACTCTACGGTGTATTGACTGAATAATCTCTACTTTGAACGTTCCCTCTCAGGGCCAGATGGGGTCTAGATCGGGCCACTCCCTAGTACACAAAATTTGCAAACGGGCTGCTGTCATTTTAATACCATAATCTCCTGAATATCCCTCTTTAAAATGTGCGATCATACATTCTAATGGAGTGTTTCTAGTAGACCCCGCCCCTCCCATTTCGATGTGTGCGCGCAACAACAGACAGAAGGGAAAAGGAGGGCGGACCGTGGGTAAGGGGTCCTCACGGCCCTGGAAACGTATAAGGAGTACAAATAACAAGACAAGACGACAATCGCTTCCCCCTTTTCGCGACCTGAACGCGGTCGCCCGGTCAGGAAATGCGCTAATCAGGGGTCCGCCTTCACTTGGTCTGTGCTGCCAGACCTCTCATTCACACTTCGTTCACACAATCATGCTAGCAACGTATCCCAGAATGCATTCGTTTCTATCTGTTCTGACTAGTCTTTTCCAATTTCCCCAATTACAAAAAGGATGAGGGTTTCACCCAGCGAATTCCCATGCCAGGCTACTCGGCTCTTCCTTGAGAGGTGATCATGCTCTCTTACCAATTCCCAATATCTCGAGATTACAAATTCCAAAGTTCCAAGTTCCAATGGCAGTACTGCGCTTTCTATTTCTGTCTAGACCCAAAATCAAAACTATACTCACCGGATCCGGTCCTCAAACTTCCCAAGCAGGCGCATGAGTTGGACCTCGGACTCCCCTCACTCGGGTTCGAGGCGTTGACTCCAGCCGGGCTCGTCACCCGCCGAGGTCCGACCAGCTCCCTCCGATACAAGGGACCGGTGGCGCCAGGGAGCAGCCCTCGTCGGAAGGGCGCGATCCCGGCAGGACCAAGCCTATAGAGGCGGAAAGTCGTGGTATATTGCCCTATATACACTTTGATTCCACAACTTCCCGGCCAACGCACCAAGAATATGTAGCAGCAAAGCGCAGACAAACCAATGATACCAGGAGTCTGTTCAAAAGGTCCAAATCATTTACTTGTGCACAAGTCTCGAACCAGTCAATTTCAAAATGGCTGAGCAAAGTTTTCAAGCATTACAACAACTTTTATAGACTTCTGTTCCATTCTAGGTATAGAAAAACATTTCATTGGTCCCGGTAATCTCCCGTACCTCCCGTACCTCTTCTATTGGTCCCGGTACTGATAAGTTTATCCAGTTATGTCCCTCCAGTGGGCATGACACCTGCATACCCCCCTTCTAGTCCCAATTACAATGGTCAGTTCATCAACTTGTTACTTTCACACTTTCAAGGTTATAGAACCAATTTGTACGTGCAGAGGAGCTGGGCTCTGCAACTCATCTGTCAGCACTCCCAATTATTTCTTTGCAGATGTACTTTTTCTTATCAGTAACTTTTAAACATGTTTTTCTGTATTTTTCCATCTTTCAATACTACAGTTCTGCTTACCTAAGCTAATTCAATACTTCTACTGAGTTCTATCTTACAATAGCAGCATATTGGGGGATGTGCAATCCTATATGCCTCTCCACAGGCCTCATTTACAGGTCAAGCTAGCCATGCTGGCCTGCTTATGTTCGGACACTGTGGGTCACAGGCCTGCACCTGCCACAGAGCCATCAGAGAATCCCTTAGCAGACCTTCCATTCTTTAATGACCATACATTTCCCGCAGTGAGTCGAGAGAGGAAAAGAAAGGGACAGAATACTTCCTATTCCAAGGTCAAACATAGGACAAGCATAGTTCCAGGTCCACTCTTTGCTAAAACTCAGGGACAGGCTTGGAAAGGGGTATCCAGGAAAGTGGAACCAGGAAACAAGCCTAAATTTGTTCTAAGATACTGTCTAACAACTCCCAATGCAACAGCACCTAGGCGAGCTTCTGAGCAAGCAGCAGGATATGACTTGTGTAGTGCTGTCGATATGATTATCCCAGCACATAGCAGAGCATTGGTAGACACGGGTCTCCAGATGGAGATGCCATTGGGATGCTACGGTCGTATAGCCCCACGGTCAGGCCTAGCTTTCAAGGATTCAATAGACATAGGTGCAGGGGTTATTGACCCAGACTACAGGGGGGCGGTGAAAGTACTATTACTGAATGGTGCAAAGAAAGATTTTCAGATTAACACAGGGGATAGGATAGCCCAGATAATATTTGAAAGGGTAGCTTTTCCACCTCTGGAAGAAGTCCCAATTATGACCTCTACCAACAGGGGATCATCAGGGTTTGGATCCTCAGGCAGAGGGGAGTTAAGGGGATTTACAGCAAGTTGTGAAATGACAAGGGATAAGTCAGAGAGTAGACAAAGAGGCCAAGGGAGATATTACGGCCGTCGCCTTAAGCCACGCCATTTAGAAATAGGTCAAAAGGT
The DNA here is from genome assembly GCA_033557465.1 of Ichthyophis bannanicus. Lineage (NCBI taxonomy): Eukaryota > Metazoa > Chordata > Amphibia > Gymnophiona > Ichthyophiidae > Ichthyophis > Ichthyophis bannanicus. The sequence continues at coordinate 614,209,595 of CM066035.1, forward strand.
GATGGTGAGGGCAACCGGAACCACTGCCAAGCGGGAGGGTAAGTGGAGAGGCCCATATCAGGTAATAGACCGGGTTGGCCCAGTGTCTTATTTACTGCAGGACAAGAGACGTCGCTGCCAGGTATGCCATGTTAAGTTCTTGAAACCCTGGCAGGACTATTTAGAAGTACCTCAGTGGACCATAGGAGAGTGTAGGGAAAACAGAAGCCACATAGGACGTATCAGCACAGAAAGGATTACAGGCTGTGTAAGGGTAAACAAGCCAGCCGGTAATATCTTAAGGTGGGGGATATGTGGTGGCCAAAGTGTCCCCAAGCCCTTAGAAAAGGGAAAGACGCAGCAGGCGGGGAGGTGAAACACAAAATGTTTTGAAACCTGAAAAAACTCACCTAGTGAATAGCTGCAGGCCACGCCCTAGCTTAGAAACAAGCTACAGGGCTAATGAAAACCAGCTGGAGAGCCAGCACGGGAGCACTGCTCTGATACGTGCAGACGGAGTTCCCAGGGGATTACAAAAAGGAAGTAACAGAGAAAGGAAATGGCCAAGGCAGGTTGTCTCAAAGGTTCAGCAAGCAGAGGAAGTTACTCAAGAAGTTGCTGGAGAGAGTGTCAGAGACCACGTTCCAGATGCCGTGGTAAATCCAGAGAAAGAAAGAGAAAGACAGAGGGAGTTGGAGTGGAAGCAACTCAGGAAGCTGGAAAGGAGACAACACTGGGCACGCAGACACCGAGTGCAGGGAGCTGAGTCAGACAGCACAGATAGTGACGAAGTAAGTATGAAAAGCAGCCTGTTTCCTGAGGCACATTTTGATGCCGGTGCAAATGCTGAGCTAGAGAAACAGCATTGCAGGAGAAAGGAAATTCCCAGGGGAGGAGTCACTGGAGTCTTTGAACGGAGCAGAGAGCCTAAGGCACTGGGGAGAGGAAAAAGCTCTCGTGTTTCAGAGGAGAGAGGTATTTCCCAAGACAGCCCAGCCTTAAGGGCAACTGCTAGGACATTCAAACAAACAAGCCACCAGGCAAGGAGCTTTGCTGGGGAAAGAGGTTTGAATGAGGATAGTTTTATCACAAGCCAAAGGTTTGATAAAAGCCCAACTGAGAAATGGAGAACCGTGAGTAATCCTCTGTCTAATAAACAGTTAAATAAGCTGAAGGCATTAAACCATTTAGAGGGAAAGGAAGAATTGTCTACATGTGCTGAGCAGCCTAGGGACAGGAAAGCCTCTAAGTGGAAAGATATCCTTAAGCTTTTAGAAACAGCAGAACCAGGTTTTATCAAGAGGAATGTATGCCATGAGATGCCAGAGTCACTCGTGGAGGATATGGAAATAGGGAGTTACCCTTCTGAGAGTGAGAGTGACAGTCTTATGGAATGTGCTATTTGTTATAAGACAAACGTTTGAGCCCTGGAAAGAAAGAAGCTCAAACAACAGCCTTTATAATTGAAGAAGCATAAACAGGCTGGACTGTGTTTTAAAATCCTTGTTTTATTCTTATGGTTCCTGGAGTAAAACCTGAAAGTAATTGCATCTGAAGAAGTTTAGCAAAGTAACCTAGCACTGATGTTAATAAGGCTAGAAGAAGTAATGAAGCTGTGGTTTGTGGAATCTGGAAACATTTGAAGCTGATTGTGTCAGGAGAAGAAAATCCTTTATTTTTCTTTCTTATTTTTGCGTTAAGCTTTATACAAGCATTGTTTGGAGAAGCAGTACAAATCAAATAAAATTCCTGTGTTTGCCTTAACCTCTCGGACTTTTCATTTCAATATGGAAACCCACAACTACGAAATATAGAGGTGGCACCCCACTATAGGCGACCACCTAGGGTGGCCCTATAGTAGCTTGGCTGTAAAGGGGTGACGGCCACAGTTGCTAGAGTTCAAAGAGGCATGAAATGGTGGCATGTGCAGCCAGCAACTGTACCAACGTCTAACCCCATGTTCAACCTGCCATGCTTCCATGTGCTCTTGGGGGTGGCCCACTGCAACAGCACTGGCCAGTTTTGCAGGGTCCATGTCTAAGGACATGATATTATATGGGTGTACACGCATGGCACTATATGCAATGCTCACTGCCACAAGCTGTGTAGGGGGACACAGTATTTGAGGATGTATCAGACGTAGGCCACTGTGGGGCAACATGCACTCACAGCCTGTCTGCATCCCAATTTCCAGTGCACTTTGTATTGCATTAGCATTCCACAAGTTCAAATTAAAAGGGTATACAAATGAAGAGAAAAAGATGTTGTGTATTGTCTAAATCAGAGCAGTTTGCACAGGATGTATATGAGTCAGAGGTAAGGTAAATGGCTGAGCCAGCTTAACGTGGGTCAGGCACAAGTATAGCCTTGTTGCACAGACCTGTACTTGCTAAGAAGCCACTCTCAGCCTCAACAAACTGTGCAAATGTCATGGCTAGGTATCCACATTGTACAGTAGAAGGTCAAATGGCAGTGATATTGGTGCAGTATTGTCACATTCTGTAAGCAAGTCATTAGCCAGGCTGTTGGATACCCATGCTGTTTGTATCAAGCTAACATCTTCATGGTGATTATGTATCACTGCAGTGAGTGATGACCAGAAGACCAAGCACAGATGTCATGTGAACGGCTGATATTTTGCACTGTTATCTAATATATGGTAGCAGACTGCAATTGATATCGTGAATGAGAGATTTTATGAAAGAGATGCAATTCTTTTGGTTTGTGTACCTGGGAACCTGCGTCTGTGTCTGGATTAAGCAAGGCCTGCAGGTTAGTGCCAGTACTGCCACTTATAGCATGCAGTTTTTTGGAAAACAGCTACAACTATTCTAGAGCATGACACTGCACAGTCCTGGGGCCGTAGTTACATATGCCATTTCCACATTCTGCAGTTAGATGCCATAACAATTGGCCAGAATCACACTTGCTGCATACAACATTTTCAGCAGTCTAGTAGTGAAATATATTCTCTCCAGAACGTGGGGAGAGAGAGCATCTATTTTAGCATGTGCTCTATGGACCAGGTGATGTGTGGACCCCCTCATATTTAGGATGGCCGTTGCAAAAGAACACTTGCCAATGGGCTGCTTGTCATGTGCATGAAGCACACACTGTTCCTGCTTATGACAGAGCTGATGTGATGGTTCACACCATTTTCAATATAGTTAAATGGAGGTGGAACAGCAATGGCCAAATGTGAATCTAGCTGATCTGAATGTGAGGTGCATCATGGGAACATGAGGGGGCTAATCAATACAGATCTACATGAACTGTACAACAGTCACAGTGGTGGCTGTGATGACTGAAGCAGTAGCCGTTACCTGTGTGTCATATATGATGGTGGAGGAAGTGCACCTAGACCCCTGGACAGAGCAGGATGGTCCTCAAAGGACCTCATGGTTCATGCATGAGGTTTGAGTTCATGGTATGGGCAAAAGTATAGATCTGCCAGTGTACAACAACTCACAATGGGAATGCATGGCCTGCACATATCCTACCTCAAGGATGGTGCCACAATGCAGCCCAGCACACCAGTGTGTATGGCAGTTCTGTGGCTTCGAAGGTACACTGGTGGGGTGGGCAACATCATCTCAGATGTGGTTTGGCTGTGGGAGAAGCAACATATACTGCCAATTGGTGACAGTAATGCCAATGCAGTACTGAGTGTCCAATGTAGTCTGTACAGCATGTGTACTGCTGCAGGCAGTCCCTAGGTGTGGTTTCTAGGTTGTGTCCTGTATTGGGCTGTACCCATTTCATAAAGGGACCTGATGTCAGTTTGGATCCAGACAGTGCCACAATGTGAGGTTCTGTGCTGTAGCCTAATGTTCACAGCAGGACATTAGTAAGGGAAAGGACCTGGGTTCAACTCTCAGTTGTGTTCTGTGTGACTTTGGGAAACCTACATGAAGATACTGAAAGGCACATCTTGGAAGTGTCATCAATTATAGGGCTGCCACCAGCCTTATCTTTGTTTTGGGTATGCCCACCTGCATATTGCATGTGGGGTCCAATATATATGACATTGTGGTTGTATGAATACTCATAAATATTTTATGTGTCATGGAATATGCCCACTGCCCACTTATTTCCCATCTCAAGGCCTGTTCCTGGAGGTCAAACAGTGACTCCATGATCTGCCAGCATGATGAGTTATAGCACAGTCATGTGAGCAAAATGAGAACGTAAAGCATACACTGTGGTCTGCAAACTATGAAATGATTCTAGGAAAGGGCTAGAGACACACAACTGAACATGTTATTGATTTTCACTAATTTAGGTTATTCATACCCTGTGATGGCACCTTTTGGTGGCTGTCCTCCCCTTATCGCTGCTCACATCTCACATGTAAAACATGAATGCCACCAGCATGGGATGGCTTGCAATGGTTTTGTACAAGATGCTGCAACATGTCCCATCACTACACCAGGAAAAGTTATTTTGTAAGACTGATGTAACACTAATCCAGCAGTCTGTGAGTCTAACAGATACATACCCCAGCTTTAACCATCAGTCATCCTCACAATGACCACATAGACACACACATATAGATAGATAGATAGATAGATAGATAGATAGATATATGATGCACCCACACTTCCATGTGGCAGATCTATGGCTCCTGATAGGTGGCCATTCTTTGAGAGACAGAAAGGTGAATGTCTTATCACCAGCCAGTGACAGAACAATGAAATGCCCAGGTGGGTTAGGTTTATTCCACCTTCCAACCTAAACAAATGAAGGGTCAAAGCTTCACATCGTGTTTGCCCATCCTGAGCTGTCAGCTACACAGAAGAGCTGTTCCCACACTGGTTCCCTATTAGAATATGTTAATAGTGCACACTACCATAGCATGGGTCAACAAGACACATTGTCCAGTAGGCGTTAATGCAGCAACTCCTGAAAATCGCCTATGAGGCCATTCATTGGACAACAACAGTCAAGTGTTGGATGTGTGCTGCCCTCCCCCCCCCCCATATCATCATCAAAGTTGTGTGGGTGCACCAATGACACACCTTCAGAAGTGCATGTGTAGCACTAACTGAAGTACCCCAAAGGTAGGTCATAAGATGATCATTAATTACATGGCCACGATTGGAGCATGTGTGGATCCTAAGGTTGGATGGTGTGTCTCAGCAGGCATGACCAGAGGTTTGTAAAGTCTTTATGACCCACATACTGTACATAATGTGAATTGGAGTTCCTGTACACATGGCTGGATAGCAGGGCATGGGAGTTGCACATCTTGTGTGTGCACACAGGTGCTGAATGGATGTAGTGGTAACCACTATTAAGAACTGCTAGTGTGGGCATGAGGCTGATGACAGCTGTCCCAACACTATGGTATGTGTGTCCATCAGTGAAAGGGCTGGAGGGGACCTGAATAGTGTCTGAACCTATGCCTCCAGATGGTGGTGAATGCAAAAACACATGTTGTCCACATTTACTCAATGAGAGACTAGCAGTGGTATGATCTTAGCAAAGATGGAAATGACGGAATGGGCAGAACATCGCCTGTTAGAGATGTGTGACTATGGCACATATTGGCAGCTCACACCAAAGGCACACATGCACACACACACCACTATGTCATTAGGATACACAGGCAGTGATCTGTAGCACACAGGTCGACTAGCTCATGAACCACAATACCACAGTTGCAGCTGTCATGCTAACAAAAGGTGCCCTCCCATGTTGCACTAAGAAAGACATATGAGATCCAGCAAGGGCAATTGAATAAGGGAACTGTTCTATGTGTGGGATGGCTAAACTATGATAAAAGGGGGAATGACATGTAGATTCTGACATATTGTTGCCAAGAGCACAGCTAGTTTGCACACATCATGTGTGCAGACATAAGGTGCAGAGTATGTGGATGCCCTGGGTATAGAGCACAGTTCCCACAACAAAAGGCCATGGAATGAGATGTGCACACATGTAGCAAGACAACCATATTTATAACATAGTGAAAGAAACATACACATTGCTGTATGGACAGTGACCTACATGCAAAGCATGCCCTCTGAACAAGTCTATCATCGTTTGGGAGGATGTCCCCATCCCCTCCTTGGTGCTATGCCTGCAGCTCCTGCAGTGCCAGTAGAGCTTGTCCCTGGTGTTGGTAGTTGTTGGAGTTGCTGCAGCCTCCATCCAAATGTTGCATTGAGTCGGTCAATGGCACCTGCCACAGAGGTGGACATCTCCTCAAATGCATCTCTGAGTGAGCGTCCCACATCAGATATAGTCTTGCATATCCACCAAATCTTGATGGATAACTGGGGAGATGTCAGAAGAAACACAAGATCAGGCAGTTGTTGCATAAGACATTTGGAGACTGCAACAACTGCATAAGACATTTGGTAGTAAGATTTCTGAGACATGTCAACACATGGTTTGTACACATGACTGCTTGCTGTATAATGACCCAGCCTCTGGGAAACAACTCCCAGTAGATGTGCCCATGTGAAGACATGGCATGGCATCAGCCCTATAGTGTGATCTGTGCGTCATTGTACAGATAGAGTTTGCTTTTTATTGAATGCCCAAAGATCTGTCACACATGGGGTCAGATGTAATCCAAGTCAACACTCTTTCCTGGGGGGTCAATGTGCCTGTAAGGACTGCACATCATGATTGAATGACACTCCCCCCCCCCAAAAGCACTAGTGCTGAAGGCTTACATTGTATGTGTTTTATTGTACCAGACAGTGTTTTGAAGGAGACATATCTGTATCATGTCCACATTCATTCCCTGATCTTGCTTGGATTGATTTGAAAGGATAAGCATGTTGATATGAAGGGAGTAGCAGTGCACTTCTGTATTACCAGACTCCTGTGCAGACCTACTAAATAGTTATGAGTACAGCCCTGAACAAACCCAATGGAATATGTGGTGCGTCATTCCACACACGAAAGCAGAGGGTAGGGCTAAATGGCCAATTTTCCCAATGGAGAAAGGTGAATAGTGGTGTACCCCAGGGATCTGTGCTGGGTCCGCTGCTTTTTGACATATTCATAAATGACCTGGAAAGTGGAATAACGAGTGAGGTTATCAAATTTTCAGATGACACAAAACTATTTAAAGTTGTTAAAACCCAAGAGGATTGTGAAAAATTGCAAGAGGATCTTGATAAATTGGAAGACTGGGCATCAAAATGGCAGATGAAATTTAATGTGGACAAATGCAAGGTTATGCACCTAGGGAAGAACAACCCAAACTATGGTTACACGATGCAAGGTTCCACATTAGGAACCACCACCCAGGAAAAAGATTTAGGCGTCATTGTGGATACCATGTTAAAACCCTCGGCCCAGTGTGCAGCGGCGGCCAAGAGGGCAAATAGAATGCTAGGTATGATAAGGAAAGGAATGGAAAATAAAACAAAAGATATTATAATGCCTCTATATCGTTCCATGGTGAGACCGCACCTTGAATATTGTGTGCAATTCTGGTCGCTGTATCTTAAAAAGGATATAGCGATTTTAGAAAAGGTTCAAAGAAGAGCCACCAAAATGGTAAAGGGGATGGAAGGATACTCCTATGAAAAAAGGCTAAAAAGGTTAGGGCTCTTTAACCTGGAAAAGAGACGGCTGAGGGGAGATATGATAGAAGTCTATAAATTAATGAATGGAGTGGAACGGGTAAACGTAGATCGATTGTTTACGTTATCAGAATATAGAAAGACTAGGGGACGTGCAATGAAGCTACAGGGTAAGCTATTTAAGACTAATAAAAGAAAATATTTTTTCACTCAACGTGTAATCAAACTCTGGAATTTGTTACCGGAGGATGTAGTAAAGGCTGTTAGTGTAGCTGAGTTTAAAAAAGGTTTGGACAAGTTCCTGGAGGAAAGGTCCATAAACCATTATTAAGAAGGGACCGAAGATATCAATGCTTGACCCAGTACAAGCATTGTGGAACTTGTGTCTCTTGGGGAAACTGCTAGGTACATAGGACCTAGATTGGCCACTGTTGGAAACAGAATACTGGGCTTGATGGACCTTGGTCTGACCCAGTATGTCATATATTATGTTATGTTATGTTATATATCACAATATACATCATGATACATAGCAGAGATCTGTCATGACAAGTGTGATTCACACATAAGCAACTGGGTAATGGACAGTAAGGCCCATACATGGCCTTCATCTGCTGACATTGGTCCAATGGACAAGTGTCAAGCACCATTTGAATAGACATCACTGTCCAAACAAAGGATCCAGGCACCTCACACAGACATCACACATTGGTGTTGGGGCAGATTAGGGTTCTGCCCCTGCTGATGCAGCCATTGAGCACATGAGTTTGGACTACCTATCTAAGGAAATGTCATTGTTGAAACCATAGTGTCTGATATTGCTTTACACATATCACCTTGTGGTGAGCTCATACTATCCCCATTGATGTCAGATGAAGGCTGACATACCAATTATCTGTGCAATCAAACAAGCAAGGTATATGGCTGTGTCCACATGGATGGTGATTGTTGACAGAAATAGGCCATATCTAAGAAATCAGCCCCTATCTCTCAGTCTGTTGGCCATGTATTGGGCATCAATTGCTCACCATGGTCCCATCACTGATCAGGCCCAGGCAGTGGTCAAAAAGCAGGGACTTCACAGCATGCAGATATCAGATACCCACATATTGAATGGAACCATCCTCAGACACACACTGCATGTGTCAATCTGCACAGAAGATATTGTACACATCATGAAATGTGTGGTGTCCTGCAGATCTACTATAGCACTGCAAAGTGTACACAGCACTGAACAGACACATGTAAAAGACAGTCCATGCTTATCAGAGCTTACAATCTAGTCAGACAGACATACAACACAGCAGCCAAGGACAGGGAAATATCAAGGGGAATGGTATGGAAACACATAGGAGTCTGAGCAGATCAGGATCCAAATGCTGCCTTGCAGAGGTGAGTTTCCAGCCTGGATATGAAGAGGGCCAGAGATGAAGCCTGACGCACAGACTCAGGTAGTTTGTTCCAGGTATAAGGAGTAGCAAGGTGGACAGATCGAAGTCTGGAGTTGGCAGTAGAACAAAAGGGCACAGATAGAAGGGATCTGCCAGAAGAGCAGAGAACCTGAGGAGGGGTGTAGGCAGAGATAAGAGAGGAAAGGTAGTGCAAAGCAGCAGAATGAGTGCACTGATAGGTTAGTAGGAGATGTCTTAACTGGATATGGAAATGGATAGGGAGCCTTTGAAGAGACTTGAAAAGAAGTGTTATATGAGCATATTGAGGCTGCCTGAAGATTAACCACACAGCTGAGTTTTGAACATATGATTTGAGAGATGATTCAGAGGGAGATCAGCAAGGAGGAGGTTGCAATAGCGAAGACGGGAGATGACTAAAGAGTGGATAAGTGTCCTAGAATGTGTAGAAAGGAAGGAATAAATATTGACAATATCATAGAGAAAGAAGCTGGATGTGTGCAGAGAAAGAGAGAGTCAGAAATGACCCCAAGTTTGCAAGCTGAGGAAACAAGGAAGAGTGTAGTGTTATCCACAGAAATGAAGAAGGGAGGAAGGGGGAAGGAGATTATAGGGGGAGTAATATAGAGCACAGTTTTGGCCATGTTCAATTTCAAACAGCAATGAGACATCCAGGCAGCAATGTCAGATAGGCAGGCAGAGATCCAAGCCTGGAAACCGCATGTTCAAGTACTTTCAAAACTAAAGGGAGGAGGGAGATGGGTCAATAATTAAAAGGACAGGTAGGGTCAAGTGAGGGTTTCTTGAGGAGAGGTGTGTGACCACAGCATGCTTGAAGGCTGCAGGAATAGTTGCAGTGGAGAGTGAAAGGTTGAGAATATGAGCAATGGAAGGGATGACAGTGGAATAGATGGACCTTTGGAGACAGTTGGGAATAGGAGCAGAGGAGCAGGTAGTGAGTTTGCAGGAGAAAAGAAGATGTGTGATTTCCTCCTCCGAGATCTCTGAAAAGGAAGAAAGGATGGCAGAACTTGAGGGGGAAAATTGGGAGTGAATAGGGGATGGAATAGATCTAGTGGGAAATTGGAATGTAATTTTGTGGACTTTGTCATGGAAATAGTTGGCTAAAGTTTGGGCAGAGATGGAAGGAGGGGTTAGAAGCAGAGGCACCTTGAGGGGAGAGTTGAGAGTTGTAATGAGACGATGAGGGTCAGAGGCAGGAGAATTAGTCAGATGGACATAATAGTCTTGTTTGGTGAGTGTTATGGCTGACTGGAAAGAGGAAATCATGATTTGGTAGTGCATAAAGTCCACAAGGGTGCGGGATTTGAGCCAAGTGTGCTCAGCAGCATGGGAATAGGAATATAGGTAGCAGGTACTTGAAGGCACCAGGGCTGGGATGCAGTACATCTCACAGGACGTGGCATGGGCAGAGCAAGAGCATCCAGAGCAGATGAGAGTACAGTGTTATAGGAAACTACTGCCTCATAAACAGACTCAGATGAGATAGTGGAGGAGAGAAGTGAAGTGATAATAGTGGAAAGAGTCGATGGGTCAATAGCATGAAGGTTTCTAAAGATGGTGGAGGATGCTGGTCGAGAATGAGGCAGGGGGTCATTAAGAGTGAAGTTCAGCAGGTGATAGTCAGATGAGGGAAGAGCTGAGGTACAGAAGTTTGAGGGTAAGCAAATAGAGAAGAAGACAAGGTCATAGCAGTGACCATGCTGGTGAATGGGTGCAGTAGAGCAAAGCTGGAGGTCAAATGAGGATGTAAGGGAAAGAAGCTTAGAAACATAGGGGTCAGAGGGGTTTTCATCATGAATGTTTGAATCCCAGAGAATAAGGAAAAGGGAAGATGAATCCAGAAAGAAGGAAAGCTATGAGTCAAAGTCAGTGAGAGAGGTAGAAATGGACTTGTCAGGGGATCGATAAACCACAGCTATCCGGAGAGGCAGTGGAGTAAAAAGGTATATGGAGTGGACTTAAAAGGAAGGAAAGAAGTCAGAGTGAGGCAGAAGGAAGGTTTGAAATTGGCAGGAATGAGTGAGTAAAAACCCAGCACCACCATCACGGCCTGTGGGGCGAGGCGTGCGACAGAACTGATAGCCACCCTGACAGAGGGGAACAACTGAAGCCGAGTCCTCAGGGAGAAGCCAGGTTTCAATGAGAGCAAGAAGATGGAGAGCATTAAAGATAAAGAGTTCATGAATGAGGGCACACTTATTTGAGATGGAGTGTGCATTCAATAAGGTGCAAGAAAAAGGGAGAGAGGAGGGAGAAAGTAGAAGGATATGAGTAAGATTTGAGAAGTTGTGTGTGGATCTGACCTGGAAGTGTGACCAACATCTACAGGTGAGAGAACTAACCAAGAAGGTACACTGAAGAAAACTCCGTGATCTGGCCACAATACCACGGCTCTTTTTGGTCTCTGGTCCTCAAACAGTGAGAAACAGGCAGAGAATAATACAGAACACAATCACACACACAAGTGCTATTTTCTTTGAGCTCAGAGGGAAGACAATAAGCGGTCTATGGACAGGCATAATTCCACGCTTATTGAATTCAAATTCCTCCTCCTAAAAAGCTCCTTTTATTAGAGAAAAAGAGGAAGTAACAGTCATTTATTATAACCATGAAATAACACAAGGTGTCGCCAAAGTTCTTTTTACAGAGTAAGATCTGATTACAGTGTATTAGATGAAATTTATAATTACAAAGTTGCAAAAATTATGTTGTGTCAGCAGGGACTTCCAGTTGTCTGTACAATGAACTTTATGCTTGCACAGTTAATAGCCTATATTTACTCTTTATGCTTACGTTAACACTGTTCCATCTATTTTAAAGACGGTTACACAGAACTCATGATCATGACATCCTATTCTATTTAAGAGGAAGTAGGTGAAAAGTCAAACTCCTAAACACATTCTGTATCAAAAAATTCATCCATCTTCAATTACATATTGGGGATTCTGGTATCCCTTTATCTGTCCATGTCTACAGTCCTCCCTGTGATTCTATAAAGAATCATTACAAAAGAATGGTAGCCGAAACATGTCCAAATCCAGAATAAATCTTCTACAGTGGCTTCATTTTGCAGATGTTCTTTCAAAGTCCTAGGCACATCTGGTCCATAGGTGAGCTCCATCTTGTTCATTGGAAGAAATCATTATACAAAATCATGTAACATTGTTTACCTTTGCTTAGCCTCAATAAAAAATGTGTACAGAGAGCAAGACTTTACCAATTATTCTTGTAAGCACTACCTCATCTAGCAGTGGCCAACTGCTTCTCATAGATCTATCAATAATTCAGAGATTAGTCCCTCATATCATGACACCAGTCATCACTCCAGATTCTTCAGCAGCATCCTTTCTCACCATGGGCTGTGCTATGCACATCTTAGATCAATCTTTTTCAGTGACCGTCCACCCAGGCTTCACTGCTGCACATACACGAGTAGTTCCGCTGGAATCACTGATCTTTATCAGGAGTCTCCATATCCAGTAGCATATCATTCAGTCGGTTTTCCTCTTCGGCCCATTAGATTCAGTGCATACAATATATAATTTGTAAAAATCCAATTCTCCACTACAGCATCTCTCTTGATTCCATACAATTGCAAACTGGCGACAATTCTATAGGTGAAGAATCTTTTTTATTATGCCCCAAATAATAAAAAAGATTCTTCACCTATAGAATTATCGCCAGTCCTTGTGTACCTGCTTGGTTAGTTCTCTATCTAGTGTGCAGGTACCTATTGCTCCCCCTTGGGTACCAACATCTGTGGGTGCCATGGTTGGGATTGATATCTCCAGATGACAGGATGAGAAGAAGCAGAAGAGTGTGTGTTAGAGAGGAGACAGTACAGAGGTAGCGAGGATGAGGTTGTCAGAGAGAGAGGAGATGTCTGAATGAGAGATAGAAAATGGTGAAGTTCAAGAGCTGATAATAGGGTAGATGACAAGATGGTGGGAGAAGTAAGGATGGTGGAGAGGGGATGCTAAGGAGGGGGGCTTGAAGTTGTTGGAAAGAGGGGAGAAGATTAGGGAGTGTCGACAAAAGGAAGAGAGTATGATATGGATTCATAATAAGAGAAACCGGGAGGAGGGCAGACATCAGGAGAAAATTATGAAGGAAAGGCAGGAGAAAGACCTCAGGGAATTGGGGTGCACCTGTGTATAATAGTGGTGATGAGCCCAGGGCAGCTATAAGAGACTGTTAACCAGGGACTGGGTGGCCTGTGCAGTGGGAGGGAGGATGAATAAGAAAGCGAAAAGGAGACGCCAGAGACAGACAATTGGAAATAAGGGAGGTGGACCAAATGACAATCCAAAAATGCAGAGAAAATAAAAATAGCACACTAACAAAGATAAAATACCTAACTAAATAAATTTATATATATCAAGATAAACAGAGAGGACTCACAAATACACAGTAAAAATTGTGGCCCTGGAGCTGGGAGCAGGACTAGCAATGGAGTTGCACTTTCCACAGCAAGAACTGGGCAATGGCAGAAGCACATGTGGGGAGGGGAAATGAGGAAGGTTAGACAATGCTTCAGTGGCGGGGGGGGGGGGGGAAGGGCTATACTAACTGCACAAACAGGCAGGGGGGAAGATACAACAGGTTAGCAAGCAGGCAGGGGGAAATATACAACATTCGGTGAAGGGCAGCACAGACAGAGGTAGCAGTGAATAATAGATCTGCATGGCGGCCTCATGAATGTAGATGTGTATATTGTATGGGAGACTATGCACCAATGATACCACCAGGGAAGCTGTGCACTGCTGCACCCCACCAGCACCAGTCCTGCATGGGTAAGGAGCTGATATATGTAAGATTTGGTCAGCTTTACTCTCCTGTAGGTCCTGGGTTCATTTCACTTCACAGAGGCAGTAGGGTTTGTAATAAAACAACCAAACAGGTGTGGCTTGGAGAAAGGTTTTTTATGTAGAAATAGGCTTAATACATAGGTATTGAACAGAGGTATATAGTGATTGTTACAGAGCTGTTTCAGTGTGCATCAATGAATCTGTGTGTGCATGTGCATGTGTGAAGTGTGAGAGAGAGATAGGCCAGAACATGTGGGTCAGAGCCTCATGGCAAGGTGTAGTGGAAGAGAGAGAGAGAGCGGGGGAGGGGTGAAGGGAATTGATTATCAGAGCCTCCTGTCCTTCATGTCCGATGAATGGTGGAAGAGAGAGAGCAAGAACATGTAGGTCAGAGCCTCATGGCAATGTGTAGTTGAAGAGAGAGAGAGAGCGGGGGAGGGGTGAAGAGAATTGATTATCAGAGCCTCCTGTCCTTCATGTCCGATGAATGGTGGAAGAGAGAGAGAGAGAGAGGAAGTGTTTCTGTCCTTTATAGTGAATTGAATCCTCTCCAGCACTTCCCCTTGAGGTCTGCTAGCCACTCCCTTTAAGGTCTGCCATTCTTGATTTAGCAAGGAGGGGCTTCAGACAGGCCTTGGAGACTGAAATCACCAGGGGGTCAGAGTTAATCTCATCTTGTAAACTGTCCTATTACCTTTGGAGACTGAAATCACCAGAGTCCAAAGCTGCATGAAATGTATGCTGACAATATACATGCAGTGTACGGATTGCTGCATATAGGCAGAGGTCGAGGTACCACCCTATGTGGACAAATCCTAACTGCTGTGATGGTTGGCTACATCCCACTTGAAGGTATACCAATGGAGGACTCTAGGTCAGGACATGGTGCTTTGAGGGGATAGTGCTGAACACACCCCATTGTAGCTTACTTGGCTGTAGGACATACCCACCTTGTAATTGGGGGACATAGGTGTGATGCAATCACGTACCCCAGTTGGCAATTAGGCACCATGCCCACTGTCCCACATCCTTTGTGTGAGCTACAGGTCACATACTGTACCTAGTACTCACAAAGGAAAGTACCACACATGCATGAAAACCAACCCGAGAGGTCCTCGTGGCTGCCTGTGGTGTAGGTGACAAGGTTGTACAGTAGACCTGCCATAATGTTCTGTGGCCTTCCTGGTGCAGCCTCTGCACCTTCCACCTGGGCTTCCGGCTGGGCAGCTCCTGCCATCTCCACAACATCCTCAATTCCACCTCCCTCCTGGGGTTAGTCCTGCACCTCTTGTCTGGCCACTTTCCATTTTACACTCGGATTCTGACTCCAGATATAGTGAAATGTTGGCCCCAGCCTCACTTTTCCCAGCTGTGCAGCACTGCCCTGCCCATTCCTCCCATCTATGCTCTTCAGAGACACTATTGCCATTCCACTCACTGCAACTCAAGGCGTTGCCAAGGATATGATGTGGCTGTGTTTCCTGTATGGTTTTCATAGCTCCTGCTGTAGGCCCAGATGGTGTCATTGAGACAACTGGAAAGAGAGTCACACAGTAATACAATAAGATATCTAGCATGCAGCAGGCATCCGGCATCCCCATATGGCGGCAGTTGACAGACATTCTGCATGTTTTTGTGGATACTGGGACACTCATATGTGTGGGTGCAGTCAGTTCACCTCTCCACTGTAAGCCACAGAGCAAGTCCTGCATATTCCCACCACAAGGTGTGCTGTCTTTCTACCATAGGTGCACTGAGGCAGGCAATACCAATCACCGTGAGCTGGATGTCATGTTCCCAGGAAATGGAATGGTCAGAGCTGCAATGTTAAATGATGTTTTCCCATCATGTCACACACAAAAGGTCATTTGTTATCATCTGTCTGAGTTCCTATGTTATTGTGGTGCAGCCAGAGACAACCAGATCGCTGATGTGCAGCAACACATTCCTTGTGCTTGTAATCATCAAAGGTTAATGACTATCTCCCATGTCTGACCACTGTATGGGATGCATTAATGCCCACACCAATATGGACTCCCTGACTACCTCCATGGACAATAGTGATCCCTATCTATATCAATATGTTAAAAAGATGGTAGCACTAACAGGCGACATTGTGACTGTTGCTGCCAGTGCAAATGCATTGGCACTGACATCGACAGTCCCATGGTGGCTTCTTAGTGCTGTACACGATTGTCCTTTTCTTGACTGTCTGTCGGTGCACCTCTCAGGGACATGTATACTGGGCCTCACGTCTACTGTGGCAATCTGTCTGATAGGTGCAGGCTTCCTCCTGTGTGATGTCTATATTATATAATGTTGTCAGAGCCTTGCATGTGCCTGGGCAATGGCCTGGTCCAAGTTTGGAAACAGTCTCCATATGTCCCTGAGCATTTTGCAACTGTGCAGAGGTGTCCCCATGTCACGCATTGCCTTCTAATCATGCTTGTTGTATGGGACACCATAGCAATGGGAGACATACACATCCCAGAATGCACGATGATTGGTGTTTCTTGCCAGGTACATCTGGAGACTATTGGCAAGCCTAGGTTCTGTGGTGTCTGAGAAAGACATACAGTAGTGACAATAAGCACAGATAAGAGTCTTCATTACTTTCCAGTGATACGTAACACAATGCAAACATTGGTGATAACAGGGAACATACATCCTGCTGGACCATGTGCATATGGTAGCCATGCTGAAGACATAACAGTGTCCCCACATCTGAGCATGGTGCAGCTTGAGCATCTACAGATATATCTGTTGTCAGAGGCTGTATGCTGCAAGAAAGAAAGACATTTTCCTTCTTTCCCGTGACTCTGTTAAAGTTAAGCCCGCCGGCAGGCTGAGTGTCAGGAGGTTAAATGGAGCATTTCCTGTCTCGCGCGAGACAGGAAATGTGCCCATTTAACCTCTCAGCACTCAGCATGCCGGCGGGCTCAACTTTAACAGAGCTGCAGGAAAGAAGAAAAATGCCTTTCTTTTCTCCCGTGGCTCTGCAGAGGTGAGCCGGGGCGCCAGACTTCGGGCCTCCCCGGCTCCCTCTGAAGCCTGTGTGCGGGCAACATTCCTGCCCAATTGACGGGCCACCCTGTCTCAGAAGGGATAGCACCTATTTGAAGGGTGTAGCCTAGAGCCTGTCCTGCTGTTCAGTTCACATCAGAGCACTGTGCCACAAGACCAGGTCAGCTCAAAACTGATTCAGCAAACTCTCCTACTCATGTGAGCAAGCTATTGTGCCTAGTCCGTCATGTGATATGGAATGCTGCCATGTGATCTCACATGAGGCCTGACAGAGGCATAGTGCATATTCACAATGAGCACCAGAAACACCAGCCTACGATCTTCATCTAGTCGCCAGCAAGAGACCCTCAGAGTGTTGTGGTTGAGGAGTGCCCCCTCCTCTAACCCTAAGAACCAGCAAGGCCACACCAGCACCTGGCAATTCCAGGCATAGCTGAAGAGTCTGTTTCTGACTGATGTGATGAAGGGATATGTGTGCCTCCTAGGAGCACGCACCCAATGGATAGGTATCAGACCTCCCCTGGGGTATGCATTGACATTTCAGTCCATTCAGTGATATGTGAACATGTGTTTCAGATAAGAAGAGAACCAGGACAGAACAGAGCCCTTAAATCCAAGCGAGGACAGGATATCGAGGAGAAGGTGGTGATCAACAGTGTCAAAGGCAGCAGAAAGATCAAGAAGAATGAGGATTGAATAAAGGCCCTTGGATTTGGTGAGGAACAAGTCACCGGAAACTTTGGCAAGAGCCGTTTCTGTGGAATGTAGAGGACAAAAAACAGACTGTAGTGGATCTAGAAAGACTTGAGAGGAAAGAAAGTCAAGTCAGTGGTGATGAGCTGCTCGTTCAAGTAGTTTTGAAGCAGAGGGGAGGAAAGAAATAGGCCAATAGCTGGAAGGATAGGCAGAGTCTAATGAGGCATTTTTGAGGAGAGGCAGGGTGAAGTGGCTGCCTCAAGCAGCAAAATTGGAAGTGGCAAAAATGCCCACCCCAAAACAGACCAGTGGCAGCCACCTCACATTGTCTTAAAAAAAAAGCAAATTAAAATCACGGTGGCAACCTTCCTTCACCGCCGCTACCTTTCCTGATTGCAGCAGTGGCAAACCTTAGACGTCACTCAAAAAAAAAAAAAGAAAGCACGATCTTTGCGACTCCGTACTTGGAAGGCCTACAAATGCTCATCCCTTCTGATGCAAGAGGAGGTGGACATTTACATTCCCTCCAAGCATGGAGGGAATGCAAGTCTAAGGTCTGCTGCCACTGCAAAAGCAATGAACCTTAGACTTGAAACACTCAAAAAAAGAACAAAACCCACAGTTCCTCGTGACTCCACGCTCGGAGGGAATGCAAACTGCTGCCCCCTCTGATGCATTTTGAGCGTTTGAAGTCTAAGGTCCCTCACCGCTGCAATCATAGGAAAAGCGGCGGCAGCAACAAAGGCGGTGGCAGCGGCAGGGGGGGGGGCAAGGAGAGAATGGCTGTAAAGAAGATGAAGGACATGAAGGAGATGGAGAGAGAGACTGGAAGGAAAATGAAGGACACAAAGGGGGATGGGGAGAGAGGCTGGAAGGGAGATGCAGGAAACAGCAGGGGATGGGGAGAGGCTGGAAGAAAGATGCAGAACACAGAAGGAGATGAGGGAGAGGCTGGAAGTGAGATGCAGGACACAGAAGGGGATGAGGGAGAGGCTGGAAGTGAGATGCAGGACACAGAAGGGGATGAGGGAGAGTCTGGAAGTGAGATGCAGGACACAGAAGGGGATGGGGAGAGAGGCTGGACGTGAGATTCAGGACACAGAAGGGGATGGGGAGGGAGGCTGGAAGGGAGATGTAGAACACTTAAAGGAATGGGGGAGAGAGGCTGGAAGGGAGATGGGGAGAGAGGCTGAAAGGGAGATACAGGACACAAAGGGGAATTGGGGGGAATTCCTGGAAGAGAGAAGCAGGACAGTGGTAGGAGGTGGATGGTGGATGCTGGACATATAGTTGAGGAGTAGAGAGTAGATACAGGGTGGAGGACATAATAGGATAGAGAGCACATTGTGGACACAAAATGGGGTAGAGGGATGGAGGACAGATGTTGAACATGGGGTTCAGAGCAGAGGCTGGGCATGGGTGAGGGAAGATAGTTGATATAGGGTGGAGAAGTGGAAGAGCAGAGGGTAGATACTGGACACAGGCTGGTGGCATAGGGGATGGAGAGCAGATGGACATGGGATGGAGGAGTGGTAGTAAAGACCAGACATAGGGAAGGGGCCATAGGTGGAAGAAAGGCAGATGCTAGACACGGGATTGGGGTATAGGAGATAATGAGCAGAGGCTGGACACAGGGTAGGGATGGAGGGCAGATGCCCAACACAAAATGTGGCAGGTGGAGGGCAGATGCTGGGAATGGGGTGAGGGAGAGAGGGGTATGCTTGTCATGGAGTGGACTGGATGTGAATAGAGGAGAGGTGCTAGATGGTGAAAGAGGGGGAAACAAGACGACAGGAGAGGAGAGAGATGCTGGACACAGGGAGGGCAGAAGAGAGAAAGAGAAAGGAGAGAGTTAGACTGGGAATAATTGGCTGGGGAAGGATTTAGAGATGGGGAGTGAGAGGACTGCTCTAAAGGTTGAAATGACCAGATGGCAAAAGGTAGAAAATGTAATTTTATTTACAGTGTAGTGGTTGGAAATTGTCTGTCTTTGGACTTCAAAGGCCTGATATTCAACCTGTGACAGTCAGTATTTTAAAACCCTGGATAGCTGAAGCCACATAAAGTTAGGGCACTTATTGAGATGAGCTGACTTCATAGGGCACTCAGCTGGTTAGCAGACTGTAAATCGCTGCTAACCAGCTAAATGCTGGGACAACCCTCATCCAGTCCTTGGACCACCCTGGAGCTCTCCAGACAGTGCCACAGTATTTAGAGAGGATATTCAGAGGCATTGGCTGGTTAATGCTGTGAATATCCCTCTCAGCGGGATTTATCCTGTTAGTAGATCCTGCTAACCAGATAAACCCCTTTGAATTTTGGGCTGTACATACATATTTTATCTTTATACACTGCACAGTATGAGGCATCTTCAGCTCTTTCCATTTCTCTGGTGTTGTATTGCATGTAGAGTCTGGGTTTTTTGGATTTCAATTTCAATTTTGTCTACATAATTTTATTTTTAATTTGTGTTAATTTATTTTATGCTTGGTGAGGATCTATCTATATTCTCAGTGTGTTGCCAAGGCCAAGTATTCTGTTAGAATGGAGTTTCTATGTAAAAATCAATAATAATCCCGCTTGCTTGGCTTTCTGACTAGTTGTATGGATATTTTAGGGTCAACGGAAATAAAAATATTTAGGAAGATGTTTACTAAGCTGGGCTAACTCTTAACACATCAAATAGCTCGCAGGGAAATTGTAGATAATGCAGCAATTTTCTGCATTATTTGCAGAAACTGTATTATCTGTAAGAGTGGGTGGGATATGGGTGGAGCGGGGGGTGGGCAACGCATGGTTACCATGGACATCAACAGCATACAGTAGCCATCAAAGTTCCAGACAGCATGGGTGCTCATAACCCCGCCTCAATGAGTGGCGATATGTGCATCATTGGTGCTGCCGGGACACTCTCTGCAATTTTGGTGCATTATACGAGTATGTTAAGGAAATGCTGTGCATGCTTCCAACTGATAATGCACAACTTTTGCAGCTATGACCATGCTATCTGCACTTTTTTGCCATGTTAGCTGCAAAAACTTAACGCGCTTTAGTAAACAGACCCCCTTAGAGTGCTGCTCTTTTCTGGGTAGGCTTCTTTTGGCAGTTGATGCTGTTATGATATTGTAGATTTTCTCTATAGGTCTTGAATCATTTTTGTAAGGTCTTGTATTACCTCACAATATATCCATGACTGGTGAGAGTTTATATTGCTGATACTGAGATGACATCAGAATCAGAAATTATTTTGTGTATGTTGACAGTGTTCTCTCTAGGACCTTTTAAATTGGTGCGCCACCCAGCTGATTTTACTGACCACCCGGTTAATATAATCTAATGAATCAACATGGCAAAATAATGAGTAGGAATGGAAAAAGAAAAGAAGACTAAGGGGTATGTTTACTAAACCGTCTTAACGTCACAGCGATGGTATTATCACACGATAAGCGATGTTATCGTGCGATAATGTCACAAGATAACATCACTTATCGCGCGATAACGCAGCGGCGGCGTTAAGGCACACTAACGCTGTGAAATCCGGGTCTGAAGGGTAGAGTAAGGCTTCCCAGAGGGCGGAGAGAAGGGGCCAATTGGCGGAGAGTGGGAGGGGAGAGGCTCCAGGCACACTAATGCTGTGGAATCAGGGTCTGAATACTAATGCCAGTGAAACCCTCGCGTTAAGGCACATTTGCAGGAAAGAGAAACCATTTCAGTCAGCAATGTGCAGCAAAGGCAGGGAAACCAAGAAAAGTGATAGTTGTGATACATGTGCAGGGAACAAGGAGGAAAATAAACATATAAAAGGACCAGAACCACATCTAAAAGCCCAATAACCAAGCTGGCCAAAAGTGATAGTAATGATAAACATAAAGCAACACCATTGACAAAGCTCAAAAAATAAGATATCATGTTTGGAAGGGTCTATTCTCTGTCCCCCTACAAAGTGAATGATCCCACATTGAAATAGTGCTCATCAGGGTTTTTTTCACGTCTATATTGGGCAGGTTTGTGCAGTAACAGCAGAGAGGGCACGTAGGAAAGGGCAACTGTACTGATGCTGTAAATGGGATATAGAGGGCTGCAGGTGGCACATGCTGTGGTCCAGCTGGGGCACAGTGCATGTTAGGCAGATGCCTAGGTGGCACATAGGAATGCCAAAACTGTAAAGCAGCAAGACATCAACTGACGAGGGTCCAACATGGGCACGAGTGTGTGTCCCACAGTGTCACAGGGGAGATTACCCAGTAGGTACCCCAAAGGGCACATAACATTGGCAGGCAGTGTGGGGGGGGGGAGCACGCATGTCCATGTAGGCACCCCTACCCGATAACCCACACCATAGGCAGCTGCCTACCGGCATATTGGATGGCCTGGGACTGTGCACCACCAGCACCACTGGCATAATGGCATGGCAGTATGGTGGCGGAGGGGTGCTGGTGGCGGAGGGGGCAGTGGCATCTACCCACAGCAGACCATGGCCTAGGCCTGTTTAGGTGGGTGCCGTGCAGTGCAACAGACAGGGTCTGTCTGACGAACAGTCATGGTATCCCCAGGGAATGAACAGCCCCTGCAGCCACAGTGTGGTGCAGTACACACAGCCAGTGTGTTCATGAGCAGAAGGTCACAAGTTCAAGTCCCAGCTGTGGCTCCTGCCAACCCAGTCCCCATATTTTACCCAGTACTAAACTGTGGTAATAAAGACGGGACTTTTTTGCAGATAACATAAACACGCCTGAAACGCCTATATTTTACCCTACAGAGCACAGACACCATAAACATGTGCAATACCTAGAGCAGAGTCTCCCAGCTGTAGTTCTGGAGGGCCAAACACCATTCAGGTTTCATGCTGTCTCTAAAAAATATGCCTGTGCTGCATTTGTATGCGCTGCCCCCATGGTATGCAAATGTATCTCATGCATATTCATTAGGGACAGCATGAAAACCCGAACAGTGTTTGGCCCACC
Organism: Ichthyophis bannanicus; assembly: GCA_033557465.1. Classification (NCBI taxonomy): domain Eukaryota; kingdom Metazoa; phylum Chordata; class Amphibia; order Gymnophiona; family Ichthyophiidae; genus Ichthyophis; species Ichthyophis bannanicus. The sequence goes on from CM066035.1 coordinate 614,232,043, forward strand.
AGGACTGGAGTTGGGAACCTCTGCCCTAGAGCAGCAGCCAACAAGGGCATAAACACCCACACCCTCAGGCTCCACTATCCAAAGCCTCATGGAGAGTCAGGCTGTTGGGCCCTGGGCGCAGCAGCATCTCCCAATACTAGCACTTGCATACCTTAGCAATGCCGCCCTAAACTTGGGAATACATTACACATGTATCAAAAGGCTGTTATGATTAATGGCAGATAGCAATTCCTAAGTTAAGCACAATTTGCTGATAGAGCTTGTCAGACGGCTGCCTAGGGTGAGAACTTACACAATCTTGACGATGCATATATTCATATGATTCTTGCAAGGTATTGTGGGTATTGTAGTTCATTCGCTCCCAAACACAGCTGATGACAATAATTTGAGTTGTGAAACCAAGTGGTAAGATCAATAAAATACTTCTTTTATTGATGGGGTTTAATTTACCCAGCACATGTATGCTTGATAGCACTATAAATGAGGTTACTTGCTTGCAGTGTTTAAAATGGATAACAAAAGTCACAAAGTAAACCAGAAAACAACCTTCAGCTTGTCAGGCAATTAGCTAATGTTTTCTTAGCAAATAATTACCAAATACAAAGGCACAAAGTAAAGAATAAACTTTGCTGGTTAGGTTAACTTCTGCTTATTTTCCACGCCGATCTCAGCAGTGATTCTCCCTTGCTCACACACACAATCAGGGGCAGCCCTAATTACTATCAATGGACCAGCTGAAAGCCTTTAGCTGGCTGGCTGCTACTGTGTGAGCCCAAATCCTGCTTTAAGAGCTGTTTGCAGTGGAAATAAAGAACAAAGTTAGGTTTCTTTGTGATGGCTGATGTGTTTGCTCATAGAAAACTAGCAATAGCATTTAGATAAAGAACAGTCCATGTAAATAGTTTCATCTGCTGTATTTCCCCCTGCATCAACAATCATAGGGTCAATATCATACATTGGCACAGATGAGTCTTTCTTTTTTTTTTTAAATTCTTTATTTTGCTTTTACACAACTGTTCAAACAAACAGGTACTTGCATATATACAAAGCAATGAAGAAACCATTCAATACTTGATCATTTGAGTTCATACATAGTCATAGTCGCATCTCAGTTTAACACTAAGCTCAGTATGTATTCCTCAACCGTACTACCGCCAAGTCACTAACATTAAAAGGAAAAGATTTTACGTAAAAGAAAGGTAGAAAACAAGAAAAGAAAAGGCAAGGATACTAAGACTCTGTGACGGGCCCCACCCAGGCCAGACAATACGCTAAACCTCTCTCTGCTGGATTCTTATCAAGTCGAGGGTATCCCACTTCACCAGACGCGGTCGAAAAGCAGGGTGTTGGGATGCATACGTGCGCTCGCAGGTTTGGTGATAAATCACTAGATTCCACCAGTGTGCGACACTCAACGTCTGGAAGTCCTTCCAGTGACGTAAGATGACTTTCAACGCGAGGCTCAAGAGTAGATCTAAGATTACCGCATCTTCTTTCCTTAAAGTAACTTCCCCAGCCAGAGATTTATAGATGACAATACGGTAAGTGAGCATTGTTTGTATGTTGAGCATCTGGGATATTCGGCCCCAGACTCCCTGCCAATATGCTTGTAACAGAGGACAATAATATAGCATGTGGGCAAGGGTCCCTGTTGCTTCTTTACAGGACCAACATTTAGCGTCGTTGCTGGCACTCCATTTGGCCGTGCGGACAGGCGTCAAGTAGGCTCGATGCATCATAAAGTATAGCATCTGATTGAGGGAGGCAGCTCTCGTTATTTTCGTTGGGTCTGCCATATTACCCCCAGTCTTCTGACCCGGCCAGCTCGCCAGCCTCCGATTCCCAGACTTTCTGCAGTCCAATGCAACATCTCTTGCCTCCCTCTCTAAGCAGAGCTGCGAATCTGGAGAGAAGCTGCGGTTCGTTCTTAAGTGCTTGTATCTCCTGATGAAATGGGCGCTCCTGACGCAACACCGCCGGTAGTACCCCGGCTTGACTTAAACAGTGGCGTAGTTGGCACCATTGGTACATACACCGCACGGGCAGTGCATATTCTTGCTGCAACGATTGGAAGGACTTGTATACGCCTGCTGTTACTAATTGTCCTAGGCAATAGATACCTCTTATTAGCCAGGGGATCCAGATGAAACTCCGGCCTGCTATCTTGAAGCTGTCATTGCCCCATAATATGGTGGCATCCGTGTACTCCTGCTCCGTCTGCATATAAGGTTTCAGTATTTGAGAAGCTCGCTGGGTGGCGCGTAGTATCCCATTAATAGAATCATCGGTAGCGCCATTCATACTGAGTCTCATCCAAAGCGGGACAGGCTTACTCAGCGCAGTCTCCACCGTTAGCCAAACGGGATCCTCCGGTGTGGGTGTATCTTCACTCCAAAGTACTCCCTGTCTCATCAGGGCTGCCAGATGATAATTGTAAAAATCCGGGAAGTGTATTCCACCGTTCTGCTTAGGAGACTTGAGCTTCCAGAGCGCAATCCGTGGCGTCTTGCCCCCCCACAGAAAGGTCACCAGGAGTCTCTCTATTTTCGCATAGAAGTGTCGGTCGAACAGTATCGGCACCATGCCAAGTAGGTAATTGACTCTGGGCATTGCGACCATTTTGATGGTCTCAAGACGTCCCCACCACGTTAGATTCAAGGGGGTCCACTTAGAGATGGAGTCCTGCACTATGCTAACGCACTGTGCCTTACATAGCCGTATCGTGTCTGATACTGTAGTCCCATACACCATTCCAAGGTACTTAAAGGACGCGGACTCTAACTTAAACGGATACTTTCGCATTGATGAGTCCTCTACTTGTCCATTGAGAGGTATCAGCACGGTTTTGGACAGGTTTAACTTATAACCCGATATTCCAGAGTAGGAGGAAAGGACTTCCATTGTTGCATCCAGCGTCAACGGGTCTAAAAACAAAAACAGGTCGTCAGCATATGCTGATAACTTGATCTGTTGCCCTCCAACTTGAATGCCTTCGATACTCCGTTGTTGACGTAGGCGAATAAGTAGGGGTTCAAGCGCTAGATTAAATAGTAGAGGCGATAAAGGGCAGCCTTGTCGCGTTCCTCTGGTTAGTGAAAATTCTGGCGAGAGCCCACCATTGACAGCTACTCGTGCTACCGGGTGCTCATATAGCATTCTGACTCCCGCGAGGTAAGCGTCTGGTATACCAAACCATTGCATTACTCTGAAGAGATAGGGAAGTTCCACTCTGTCGAAGGCTTTTTCAGCGTCAAGTGCAAGGCCAATAAGCGGCTTGGTTGAGCTCTGTGCGCTCTGAAGTACATGTAGGAGGAGTCGCCCATTATCTGCCGTTGTCCTACCTAACATAAATCCGCATTGATCTGCTTGCACGAGCGTGCTGAGGACTTTGTTTAGCCGATTTGCTAGTATCTTTGCATATATTTTATAGTCTGCATTGAGAAGTGATATTGGTCGATAATTTTCCAGTTTTTGGGCATCCCTGCCCGGTTTGGGATGAATTACTATGACCGCAGCTGCCAGGGATCCCACAGCTGGGGATTCATTTTTAAGCTCAGTGAAATATGCATGTAGTTCCGGCAGTAGCTCCTGCTTGAAAGCGGAGTAGAATTCGATGGGCAAGCCATCTGGCCCGCTGGCTTTCCCTCGAGCCATTTGCTGCATTGCATGCTGTATTTCGGAGCAGGTGATGTCCGCTGACAGCAATCGCTGATGGGAATCCGATAGCTTAGGCCCTTTCACCCCGGAGACAAAGTCAGAGAACCGGTCTTCATGGAAGGTCTGTTCAGAACTATATAGCTGGGAATAAAATGCTTCACACAATTCCAGGATGTCCTGATCTGCCACTTGTAGTTCCCCAGTGGGTCTTTCAATCCAGCTATGCGTGATCGTATTTGTTTAGCTTGTAGAGTACGGGCCAACAGCGTACTAGCACGATTATTTTCATGATAGTATACTCCTTGCTGAGCCGCTATTTGCTTGTTAGCATCGTCATTAAGAATGGTGTTATATTGGTACCGCAGTCTCTGCAACCTCATGAGGACCAGCGAGTCAGGATTTTTTGCAAGGGCGCGTTCCCCGCACGTATCTCTTTCTCCAGTTCTACAAGCTGGTGTGCTGCCTGTCTCTTCTTGCGGATTGCATATGTGGTTATACTACCTCGTATAGTGGCCTTGAAGGCCTCCCACCACGCCCAGGTTGAAGTATCATGTAGTTGGTTATGAGTAAAGTAATCCGCTACTGCTCTGTGCGTGGCGTCTATGAAGGCACTGTCCCTCAGCAATGTTCGGTCAAAATACCACCTGGGGGCGGTTTTTCTTGTTGGACCAGCCTTTAACTCTACGACCACACCTGCATGATCAGATACAGTCCGTGCAAGCATTCCCGTCATAGTTATCATAGGCAGCAGCGTTTTGGACACGAGACAAAATCGATACGCGTCTGCGTATTATGTGGGATTGAGTAAAATGTATATTCTCTCTCTGTGGGGTGGAGGAGCCTCCACGGGTCAACCAGGCCCAGCGCTTCGGCCATGTCCAACAGCTGCTTACTGGATTTCGGCTTATGCTGCTTCTTATAGGGGGTGCGATCTATCAATGGATCCTGTATTAGATTAAAGTCCCCTCCAAAGATCACGTTGGAGGCTTCCAGGTCTAGGAGCGCATGGGACACCTCTTCAAAGAATTGGGGATCGTCTGTACGCGGACCATAAAGCGTCATTAGTGTGTATTCCGCAGCAAGGAGTCGGACTTTGGCTATAGCCCATCTCCCGATTGGGTCTACTGCCGTATTCTCAACTACCGGCGACAGCGCGGTTCGTACAAGTATTGCAACTCCGCCCTTCCGGTTACTTGTGGGCGCTGAGAGTAGATTCTGATAGCCTGCGCCTGCTACCTTCAAGGATTCTGACCGCGTCAAATGCGTTTCCTGTAGGTAGACTACATCTGCCCTCTGTTTCTTGCAGTAGTTAAGTATTTTACGGCGCTTGGCCGGGTTATGTATCCCTTGCACATTTAGGGATACCACTCGAAGATGTCCACTACCCGAAGCGGTAGCCATCGTCTCCTCCTAAGGTGGAACCCGTCACATCTGGAGTCTCAGACAATAAAATCATTACATTCACTGCAACAATTAACCTAAACATTGTGCAACTACAACAAAACTGCATCACTTGTATGGTGAAGCTCGCCCCCCCCCCCCACCAGTCTTCCACCCCACATTCCCACCCAGTCTTTCTAGTCAACTACTGTTACCAACTAGTTACCAGTTCCTATTCCCTTATGCATTTTCACATACTATGTTAAGAAAATTTCAGCCTCTGCATGTTAAGTCTAACTGCCCTTTGAGGTTAGCTGCTTAGGGGACTCCTGTGAGTCTCCAATTAATGTATTACACGAATTATCTACACATTGCTACCAACATTTGGACAATTATAAGCTCTTCAGGTTCCAGTCTCCATCGTATAATCCTCCAGATAAGAGCGCAGACTCGCCCCGCTATCAAAAGTCCGTGTGCTGTTTCCCAAGGTGACGCGCATCCGAGCTGGATAATATAGGCCATATCGCGCATTCAATTTTTGTAACAGCGGCCGGCAGTCCAGTAAGGCCTTGCGCTTTTCTGTAGTTTTCTTGCAGAGGTCCGGGAAGATGAGAATCTTGTTGCCCTCCATACGAAGCTCAGGTTTCTGTTTAGCTGATTGCAGAATTTGCAGAACTTGCGGATATCTGAGTATCTTTATAATAAATGGCCGCGGATATTTCTGCCGCTCTATTATGTGCGACGGCACGCGGTGCGCCCGCTCGATCTCAAATGGGTGATTAAATGTTATTTGCAACAACTCAGGAATTAATTTCTGCAAATATCCCAGAGGGTCCGAGCCTTCCCGGCCCTCCGGAATACCAAGGAGTCTTAAATTGTTCCTTCTGGCGCGATTGCTCTGATCTTCACTAAGGTCCTCCAGTGCTGCTACTCTTTTCTGTAAGGGGCCTATCTGGGTCAGAAGCTGTTCATGGTGCTCAATTGCCGCTTCTGCATTATACACCCGTTCACAGACTCCCTTTAACTGCTCTTTCACGGCACTCACATCTTCTTGCAGCTGCGTCAGCGTTTCATTGCTAGAGGCTACCATGCTCTTTACCAACCTTAACTCCTGCAAGATTTCACGAACTCCCTCTGTCGAGTCCTTTCCCGCCGCCATTTTCTGTGGAGACCCCGCTTCTGGTTTCAGTCGTTTTGTCGCATGCCCAGCTCCTTGCGCGAAGTCTAACTTTGCCGGTTTCAAGGTAGGCTTCTCCGACATTGTTTCCCTAGCAATTAGGATCCACAGCGGGTCCCGTTGGGGAGTAGGAAGTCAGGATTCCAGCGACTGGGTGAGAGCAGAGATTTCAGGCTGCCATCTTCATTCGCGGCTAGCTCCGCCCCCTCCTCTCTATATCTTGTCACAGATGAGTCTTTCATTAAGGCACTATCATGAGAATGCTTATTCCCTTGCTGCCATTCTCTATTATAGATAGGGTCTGGATCAGTGTTCATACCTGAGCCTCTCCTGCTATCATTATTCCTCTCTGTATAGCCTGGCCAATATGTAATCCAATTCTGATGTCCAGCCTTCCAATCTTGATCCCTGGACACTGGATCTTCTCTCACATACCTTCTGGCCTTGGTCTGAAAGTCCCTTCCACATGCAGTCTTCTCTCTTCCAGGTAGCCACTGGTGATTCCTATCTCTGCCACTCCATTCCTCTGGCTGAATCCAGTCCAATGGACTCTGCTGGCTTTTGGAATACCTCCCAGTATGAGTACTGCCTTGGAATCTCCCAGACCTTCCAATGGCCTTTCTTCTCTTCCTTCCAGAGAGTTTCCTTCTCTCTATCTGCTTGGCTTGGCTTCTGTTTCTCCAGGTGATACTGGTGCTTGTAGCCGTTGCTGTCTCTGTATCTCTTCCTCCCTCTGTAGCTGTTCTTGAAACTGTTGCTGAAACTGTTTCCTGAAGAATAATCTCTATTCTTATTCTTTCCTAATGTGTGCTGCTCCCTAACACAGCGCAGCTGTGTTGAATCAAGCCCTGCCCTTTGAGATGAGTGCTTAGGGATTACCTCATAGCTCTCTTGATTGCACACACATTCTCTCACTTCAGCCCCTCTCATGGCTGCTGGAAACCTGGTGCATTCTGGGACTGGTAGTCTTTTATGTGAAAACTCTGTTTTCTTGCTTCTACCAGAACTGACAGGTTGCTTGTTCAGAGTCACATCATCTTTTCTATAGCTCCTACCTGAGCTATGATAAGCTTCCTTATCACAAGCTGCATCATAGCAACCTTTCTGATATCTGTGTAACATAAGAACATAAGATATGCCATACTGGGTCAGACCAAGGTCCATCAAGCCCAGTATTCTGTTTCCAACAGTGGCCAATCTAGGTCATACGTACCTAGCAGTTTCCCCAAGGGACACAGGTTCCACAATGCTTGTATTGGTTCAAGCATTGATATCCTGGGTCCCTTCTTAATAATGGTTTATGGACCTTTCCTCCAGGAACTTGTCCAAACCTTTTTTAAAACCCAGCTACACTAACAGCCTTTACTACATCCTCCGGTAACAAATTCCAGAGTTTGATTACACGTTGAGTGAAAAAATATTTTCTTTTATTAGTCTTAAATAGTTTACCCTGTAGCTTCATTGCATGTCCCCTAGTCTTTCTATATTCTGATAAGGTAAACAATCGATCTACGTTTACCCGTTCCACTCCGTTCATTAATTTATAGACTTCTATCATATCTCCCCTCAGCCGTCTCTTTTCCAGGTTAAAGAGCCCCAACCTTTTTAGCCTTTCTTCATAGGAGTAGCCTTCCATCCCCTTTACCATTTTGGTGGCTCTTCTCTGAACCTTTTCTAAAATTGCTATATCCTTTTTAAGATATGGCGACCAGAATTGCACACAATATTCAAGGTGCGGTCTCACCATGGAACGATATAGAGGCATTTTAATATCTTTTGTTTTATTTTCCATTCCTTTCCTTATCATACCTAGCATTCTATTTGCTCTCTTGGCCGCCGCTGCACACTGGGCCGAGGGTTTTAACATGGTATCCACAAGGACGCCTAAATCTTTTTCTTGGGTGGTGGTTCCTAATGTGGAACCTTGCATCGTGTAACCATAGTTTGGGTTGTTCTTCCCTAGGTGCATAACCTTGCACTTCTCCACATTAAATTTCATCTGCCATTTTGATGCCCAGTCTTCCAATTTATCAAGATCCTCTTGCAATTTTCCACAATCCTCCTGGGTTTTAACAACTTTAAATAGTTTTGTGTCATCAGCAAATTTGATAACCTCACTCGTTATTCCACTTTCCAGGTCATTTATGAATATGTCAAAAAGCAGCGGACCCAGCACAGATCCCTGGGGTACACCACTATTCACCTTTCTCCATTGGGAAAATTGGCCATTTAGCCCTACCCTCTGCTTTCTATCTTTTAACCAGTTCCTGATCCACAGTAGTACACTGCCTCCTATCCCATGACTCTTTAGTTTTGCCAAAAGTCTCTCATGAGGGACCTTGTCAAAGGCTTTCTGAAAGTCCAGATACACAATATCAACCGACTCACCTTTGTCCACCTGTTTATTCACTCCTTCAAAAAAACATAACAGATTAGTAAGACAAGATCTTCCTTGTCTAAAGCCATGTTGGCTGTCTCCCATTAGGTCATGACTATCTATATGCTGAGTAATTTTATTCTTTATGATGGTTTCTACCATTTTTCCCGGTACTGATGTCAGGCTCACCGGTCTGTAGTTTCCCGGATCACCCCTCGAACCCTTTTTAAAAATTGGTGTTACATTGGCGATCCTCCAATCCTCAGGTATTAGAGATGATTTTAATGATAGTTCACAGATTACTGATAGCAGGTCTGCAATCTCAAATTTCAGTTCTTTCAACACCCTTGGATGTATACCATCCGGCCCAGGTGATTTGCTACTCTTCAGTTTATCTAATAGTTGTAAGACATCTTCCCGATGTATCGATATTTCCTTCAATTCTTCCACACCTTTAAATACCACTTCAGTCGTGGGTAACATCCCTACATCTTCCTCAGTAAAGACCGAAGCAAAGAATTCATTCAGTCTCTCCGCTATCGCCTTGTCGCCTCTTAGTGCTCCTTTAACCCCTTTATCATCTAATGGACCAACTGACTCTCTCACGGGTTTTTTGCTACGAATGTACTTGAAAAGGTCTTTATTTCGCGTTTTTGCTTCCGCAGCAAGCTTCTTCTCAAATTCTCTCTTTGCCTGCCTTATCAATGCCTTGCATTTGACTTGCCAGTGCTTGTGCTGTTTCCAGGTTTCATCATTTGGCTCTTTTTTCCATTTCTTGAAAGATGCTTTTTTGGCAACAACAGCCTCTCTGACCTCAGCTTTAAACCATGCTGGCAGTTTTTTGGACTTCCTTCCACTTTTCTTAAAGCGTGGAATACAGCTGGTCTGGGCTTCCAAGATAGTATTTTTCAACAACACCCAAGCTTGATGTACGTCTTTAACCTTTGCAACTGCTCCTTTTAGTTTTTTCTTAACTGTTTTCCTCATTCTATCATAGTCTCCCTTTCGAAAGTTAAAGGGTAGTACTGTGGATTTCCTTACTATCCCTCCTCCACTAATTAAATCAAAGGCGATCATGCTATGATCACTATTGCCAAGTGGCCCCAACACCCTTATCTCTTGCACTACATCTGGTGTTCCACTAAGGACTAGGTCTAATATTGCTTCCCCTCTGGTCGGTTCATGAACCAGCTGCTCCAAGAAGCAGTCATTTATTTCATCTAGGAACTTTATCTCCCTAGCATGTCCTGTTGTGACACTGACCCAGTCGATGCCGGGGTAATTGAAATCACCCATTATTATTACTGCACTGTAACTTTTGCTAGCTTCCTTGATTTCTTTGAGCATTTCATCATCCATTTGTTCATTCTGGCCAGGCAGACGATAGTACACCCCCACCGCCATCGCCTTCCCCTTTTTACATGGAATTTCAATCCATAGAGATTCTACAGCAAATTTTGTTTCTTGCAAAACTTTAATCCTTTCTGACTCAATGCCCTCTCTAACATAGAGCGCAACCCCTCCACCAATTTGATCAGCTCTATCATTTCGATATAGTTTGTACCCAGGTATCACAGTGTCCCACTGGTTGTCCTCCTTCCACCATGTCTCTGATATGCCAATCATATCTAACCTCTCGTTTAGTGCTATATATTCTAACTCTCCCATCTTGTTTTGTAGACTTCTAGCATTTGCATACAAGCATTTTAGAGACTGTATTTTATTCATATTAATTTGGCTATTGGTAGACATGGGTAATTTGGGATCTTTAAGTTCTGTCTGCTCCATACTCGAGGGCATTTGGGCTACTTTACTCTTTTTTGGAACCTCTCTGCTTTTTGTAGTATCCTTCAAGGATACATTCTTCCGAACCATGCGCTCTTGGGCGACTGTCGGCTTTCCCCTATTATCTAGTTTAAAAGCTGCTCTATCTCCTTTTTAAAGGTTAATGCCAGCAGCCTGGTTCCATCCCGGTTAAGGTGAAGCCCATCCCTTCGGAAGAGCCCCTCCTTTCCCCAGAATGTTCCCCAGTTCCTAACAAATCCGAACCCCTCATCTCTGCACCATTGTCTCATCCACGCATTGAGACTCTGGAGCTCTGCCTGCCTATTGGGTCCTGCGCGTGGAACGGGAAGCATTTCGGAGAACGCTACCCTGGAAGTTCTGGATTTCAACTTCCTACCTAAAAGCCTAAATTTAGCTTCCAGAACCTCCCTACCACATTTTCCTATGTCATTGGTACCAACATGTACCAAGACAGCAGACTCCTCCCCAGCACTATCTAAGACCTTATCTAGGTGGCGTGTGAGGTCCGCTACCTTCGCACCAGGCAGGCATGTTACCAGGCGATCCTCACGTCCACCAGCCACCCAGCTATCTACATGCCTAATGATCGAATCACCAACTATAACTGCTGTCCTAACCCTTCCCGCATGGGCACTTGGCCCTGGAGAAACCTCCTCGGTGCGAGAGGGGTTTACATCACCTGGAGGACAGGTCCTAGTTACAGGATCACTTCCTGCCACACCAGGGTGATGCTCTCCTGTCACGTGACCTCTCTCCTCCATGGCAACAGGGATGCTGCCAGACTGGAGGTGGGACTTCAGGACTATATCCCTGTAGGTCTCGTCTATGTACCTCTCTGTCTGTCTTATGTTTTCCAAGTCTGCTACTCTAGCCTCTAGAGAACGGACTCGTTCCCTGAGAGCAGAGAGCTCCTTGCACCTAGTGCACACGTAAGACCTCTCACCAGCTGGGAGAAAATCATACATGTGACACTCAATGCAAAAGACTGGAAAGCCCACATCCCGCTGCTGGACTGCTGTCTGCATCTTAGTTTTAAGTTTGTGTTTAGATCTTTAAGTTCTATATGTACTAAAGGGTGCAATGGATATTTATACCACTAAAACTGTACCTAAGAAGTTTAATATACCTTGTTCACCTGAAGCTTAATTAATCTCAGGTCCTTGGTATATGACTGATTTGGGTAATGAGCTTCACCTGAGAGCACCTCCTGTCTTTTAAGTTGTGCAAGTACCTATAAAGCTGTGATTTTCCCAGGGGAGGGTGGGTGTGGGGAGGGAGGGAGGGATATAACACTTATTAAAAAAGGGCTGCTACACAGTACCTTGTCCTGTGCTGCTGAGGTAAGCTATATTCTGATTTGATTTAAATTATAGCTCTTTGCTGCTACTAGGCTCTAACCTATTATGAAATTTAAACTACAAGCTCTCTGCTGGATTCTAAATTTAACCAGAAAGCTCTCTTCTGTGTTTTAATTTGAAACTAAAAGTACTTTGCTGATGCTAGGCCCTGAGTGACTATGAAATTTAAACTACAGCTGTCTACTGGGTATGAAAGGTAACCAGAAAGTTCTCTTCTGTGTTTTTAAATTGAATCTTAAACTGTTGCTACTAGGCCCTGACTGATTTAACAAAAAAAATAGTGGGTTCACAGATTAATTAGCTTTAAAAGAAAAAAAATTCCTTTCAGAAAAATTCCCAGAAGTATATACTCACAATTTCAGATTTCTCTCCAGAAGTAACAGCCCCCCTTTCCAGTCCTTCAAGACAGGGTCACAGAGCTCTGGTTGAGCTATTTATGCTTGTGCTGATGATGTAAGCAGTGACCTACTTCCTGGGTAATTAACAGTCCTTGCTTGGATAGAAGGAGTCTTTCAAAATGGCCTTTTGAACTGCCAGCTGGTGTTAACACCTATTGAAAAAGCTTCACAGGTTGCTTGCCCACTAGGTAGAAGGCCTCTTTGTAAAGGTCTCTAGAAGACTTTATATGCTGCTCAAGGAGAATTGACCTTGTTTTGCCTCTTGTGCTAAGCTATATTCTGATTTGATTTAAATTATAGCTCTTTGCTGCTACTAGGCTCTAACCTATTATGAAATTTAAACTACAAGCTCTCTGCTGGATTCTAAATTTAACCAGAAAGCTCTCTTCTGTGTTTTAATTTGAAACTAAAAGTACTTTGCTGATGCTAGGCCCTGAGTGACTATGAAATTTAAACTACAGCTGTCTACTGGGTATGAAAGGTAACCAGAAAGTTCTCTTCTGTGTTTTTAAATTGAATCTTAAACTGTTGCTACTAGGCCCTGACTGATTTAACAAAAAAAATAGTGGGTTCACAGATTAATTAGCTTTAAAAGAAAAAAAATTCCTTTCAGAAAAATTCCCAGAAGTATATACTCACAATTTCAGATTTCTCTCCAGAAGTAACAGTGTGTTTCAGTTTTGGTATCTGACAGTGTTTACCACGCCGGGGAGTGACCCCAACAGTATTGCGTACCATAGCCATGCCTGCACTGTGCCCAGGACTGGTGTGGTGGCCAGGGCTGCCAAAAGCCTCTATATTTGCACAATGCTGGCATAGGTGTGGGAGTGTGTGTGTGTCTATCCAGTGTGTCGTGGCTGCCTACACCTTACTGAGCCCACACTGCTTGCACTGGTTCTAGTGCTAGCCTGCCAATGTGCATAATGAGGAGCAAGGTACTGTGGGTATGGCTGGGACAGGGTGGCCTGGGCAGGATGCATCTGCACAGGGCATAGGGCAATGGCTGGGACATTGTAGTGGCTGGCCACCACCTGCACGGACAGGGTGGCCACAGCATGTCCTGCTGGGCGGTCACTCTCACCCTGACTGAGCAGTGACCACGGCATGGCTAGGTTCCCTCATAGTGCTATTTAGTATTTTTCTCAGGTGATATTTATGGGTTTGTTTTTTTTCTGGGGCCCAATCACTGACTTATCTGTTTGGTGTGTGTGTGCTCATATCCCCTCCAGGAACATGCACTATGGACTAGCTAGCAGACTGTCTGCGGTTAGTATGTGTATGGCTGGAACACCTTGCAGGGTGCAGCGGCTGGAAGCTCGCTGCTGGAGTGTCAGATGGTGGTGGGGTGCAGCTGAGCATTTCCAGGCCTTCTGTCTGCTATTGCCTTATGGATGCGTACAGATCTGCATTGACTGCCCTATAGGGTGCCTGTTCCCTAGCAGGACTGGGGTTGATGGTCCCCTCTACTGCCACCATTGCAGGGATGTAGAATGTGGGTCTGTTGGTGGGAGATCCTGTCCCCCTCCCTAAGCCCAGAGGATAAGGCGCCCGATAGGGAACATTATAAGGTGCCTAGGCGGACAGTGCACTTTATAATGTGCCCTCTGGAGTGCCTTATAGGGCGCCTTATGCGGCACCTTAGGTTATGGCACTGTGAGGGTGTGTTTGCTGGCAGTACTAATTTAAATTAAAAAAGAAAATGCCTCAGACAGCACTGATTTAAAGTAAAGGGTAATGCCTCGGACAGCCTTACTCATTAAGCCCACTGGGGGATCAAGCTCATGACCCCTGTTTCATCAGTCAATGTATTAACCATTGTGCTACACCTCTGTTGCTGTGTTTGTAGGTCAGCATGCCTAATTAAGGCTAACGTGCGTTAATGTGCCATGGCTCCCTCTATCGCGCAATAACGGACTTTATCGTGCGATAACCCGAAATGCTACCTTAAGACCCGAATGCCCACTACCTTATATGGCATTCGTCACAGTAAGACTGCAACTAACGCCAGTAACATTAAGACGGTTTAGTAAACATACCCCTAATATTTAATTACATCTGTTAATTACATATGTTATTCGCTGCCAGCTGGCTTATAATGTGGCCCATCCGGCCAGTCATTTGTGCAAAGATTTCTGGGGAGAACATTGGTTAAGTTCTATGGGGAAATGTCCTCTGCAGTCATTATTGGGAGAAGGGTTTCTTTGGATGTAGAATATGTGTTCAATAAGAAAAAGTGAAAAGCACATTGCAGTTTATAACACCAAAACAAAATTAGTTATGGTTCTAGCTTTTTCATTTTGCTCCTTGGTTTGTGATCATCTGGCATCTCCTTTGTTTTTGCGGTTAAATGTGCAAGGTCAGTATGTTTTACATTAGACTCCTAGGTTATATAATTAGGCTGCTACATTTTTTGCTGCATAAAAACAGCATAACAAAGTTTAAAAAAAAAACTAAAAACCTCATATAGCCTGGGAATATATTGCTTTCTTTATTCATGGGGCAACCACCTGATTTGTTTTGAGTGGGGGGTCTCTGACTTGGGCTCTGGGGAAGGCCTTCTATTTTGGCTGCTGGGGGGGGGGGGGCACCAGCTCACCTCTCGCCTCAGGCAGCAGATTGTCTTAGGCCGCCCCTTAGGAGAGGTGTGACCAGAACATGCTTGAAGGCCAAAGGAGCAGTTACAGTGGAAAGTGATAGGTTAAGGATGTAACAGATGGAAGGGATGGCGGCAGAAGAGATAGAACTTAGTAGATGGGTGGGAATGGGATCAGAGGAGCAGGTAGTCAGTTTGGAGGAGGAGAAACGATTTGCAGTTTCTTCCTCATTGATTTCAGAAAAAGAAGAAAGGGTGACAGAAGGTGAGCAAAGGATTTGGGATTTTGCTAACCAAAACTCGTTCTAACCCTTCCAACACTATCTGTATAGGTCCTTTGAACAGCAGCGATTTGAGGCATTATGGGGGCCATTTTAAAAACCTTAGTCACAATTTGGAATTCTGAAAACATGAGTGCGGATGTCCAAATTACAGAAACATTTCCAAGGCCAGGGGCTATGGCAGAGGTGTGTCTGGGGTGATGCAATGGACTTAGACATCCCTGCTCAATTTCAGAAACGTTGGGGCATCTGTGACCCTGTCCAAGGTTAGGCCTGCTCCAGGCACAAAAAGGCGTCAGGAAAGTGCTTGCTTTGGCCATAAAACATCCAGAGAGTGTAGAGAAGATGGCGCTCCTCCATCCCTAGTACTTTGCGCAATCACAATGATATAGTAGCAGTGGCATCTGAACCCTGGCTTCCCCATTCCTAGGCCATTATTCTAACCCAGTCCTTGGGACACACCTAGCCAGTCCGATTTTTAGGATAAACACAAAGAATACACACGAGAGAGATTTGCATGCACTGCCTCCATTGCACCTACTTTTCTTTATGAGATAGCAGCATAAGTGGTGGAAAATGCACCTTCATCACTTACAGCAGCCCTAGAGCTGCTGTCAATGCCAATGCCTAGATTATGAACACACACAAATTATAGCATTTCGTAATTTATGTATGTAACTTTGTGCCCTCCCCATGCTTCATCCAAACTTCACCTCGCGCTCATCCACAGTCTAAATACACACTAACATGTTTAAGCGTGAGTGCTCATTTTTAAGTGTAAGCTGTTGTAATTACAAGAACTATTTTCACACGTTTTTGCCGCCTTAATCTTGGCAGATTCTCATAAAATTATCCTTTTAGGATCTTGTTTATTAAAGTGCAGGATGTTTTGCCCTAAAAGCACAGTAATGATAAGGTTCACTAAACAGCTCCCCTGTAAGATTTTAAAGTTGAAGGGGGTGCTGTTGGCATGTGGGAGAAAGCAGACACAATGTTAATGCATTTTATCACGTTATAACACAGTAACTATTAAGGTGAAAGCAGTCAACTACACCTCTGAAGAAGTGATTACATTTTTGCACTTACTGTTAAACGGCATTAAGGTAATACACATTATAATCTGCATCACGCTCACCTCCCCATTTCTGTCCCTTCCACCTCCCTTTCCTGCTGTTAACTTAAAATTCTGCATTAAGGGGGTCATTTACTAACAGAATGCACTAATGCAGTTAATATGGGTATTTGCTGCAGGTCCAATGTCTAAATGGGTCTTGCGGCAAGTAATGCACATTAACAGTATTAGCCTTCGTTAATGTTTAGCAAAAGATCATTTGGGATTTAATAGGCATTAGAAGTACTTAATCAGTGCCAATGAAATTCTGAATTATGCTAACTTCTCAGGACCCTTTCTGTTTCACAGAACAGGAAATCTGTAAATCTGGCAGTCTGAAAATAAGGCATACATGAGTTAATAATGAATTATACTAATTTCCATTATGCAATGGTACTAAAACAAGAGAAATGTTAAACACAAGAATGCAAACGCAGAGTATAAGGCATCAACAAAAACAGAAATGAAGTTCACAATGAAAGGACTCAAAATGTTATGTAAAAATAAAGTAGAATATGATCATGAGTTCTAGAATAGATCAAATATGTCATTGAATCAGTGCTGACTCTTTGCAAAGTATGTATGACCAGAGGTAGATTGGCAGGCCTTTCTTCTAAGATAATGGAGAATAAGGTGATTTGCCCAAGGCATAGCCAGCCAGAACTGAACGCTGGTCTCTTGGGCATCAAGCTGCTGCTTTAACCACTAGGCTACTCTAGATGTGCAAACTAGGGGAAGGGCATGAACAATCCCTGTGAGAAGGCATAAGCAATAGTGGCTCATGCAGGCTGAAAGATCAAAAGCAGTGACAGCCTACCTGAGCCAGATGAATGTGCAACAGAAACGTGAGGGGGAAGAGAGAATGAGAGACTGATGGACCTGTCAGGGGAAGGAGAGTGAGAGACTGATGAGTAGTTGGGTGGACAGAAAGATTAATATGGATTCATAGATAGGCTAGATGGAGATACAGTGACACTAATGGGAGTGGGAGGAAGAGAAAGATTGATAGGGTTGGGCAAAAGACAGAGAAGCAGGCTCTTGTTTAGCTAGTTTGAGACTCACCAGGGAAAAGGCTGGTGCAAGAATATGAGGCAGCCTCTCCCACCCCCCATGCTTCCACCCCTCTCCAGGACCTGTAGTGGTGGCAATGGCATATCAGCCGCAAAGCAGCGGTTAGCCAAACTTTCCAGGGCTGCTTGCAGTTCTTGCCCTGTAGGATCTGCAGCTACTGCAGTCTTTCTATTTGGGTGTTTTGTTTAACCTTTATTAAATAGGCTTAAAATAAGCATCTTTTTGGACTTTTCACGTAGGAGTCCCATTAAATATGCTTATATTCTTTTCTATGGTTTAGTTTTAATCTGGGAAGTTAGCAATTATGTTCCACTGATTAGCTTCCTATTTGTGGAGTAGAGGAAGGGTTCAGTGGCTATCTCTTGGATCTCTCTCCTATATCATTAAGGAATAAAGACATAAATAGCCAGGAGCTGTAAAGTTTTAAGAACTCATTATAATTTCTTTTAAAGTTTTTCATTTTCCCCATACCATAGTTTTAACTTTAACATAGAAAGGCTCTTTATTTGGACCATTTAAAAGAAATTGACTGGAAAATTACTAAATCAATTTCTACTTCCCTTTAGCAACATATAAAAGTGATTTGTCAAAAAGTAATGATCTCAGCAGGTTGTTCAGTAGCTCTTAGTCTTTGTAGTATGGGTTGGTTTCTTGAATAAGTTCCATATAAACACATCACCAAAAATGTGAATTCAATGTTGCTGTTCATTAAAATTGTTTTTCCTTTAATTCCGCTAAGATGTAAAAGCCTTAAATATTTGAATTCAAGAGAGACCTATTCATTTCACTCCAAAAAAACAATATGTGCCTACCACCCTTGATCTAAGTTTGAATACAGCTACACCATAACCTATTCTATTGTACTGAATAGTGCTTGTTCCTGTCTGCCAGGCCATTGGCAGAACATCTGTAATAAAAAAAAGATTCACAAATGCAATGTCAATGCAAGAAGTAATGGTTAGGAGATAATTTTGTAACCAGACAAAAGAAGTCCCAGTAGGCATGTTTGATAAGGGCAACATATGTGTCTATATCTCTTTATAGAAAAGGCTCCTAGAACCAGCCAGTGGCACACACATGTCCCTGCCATTTTATAAACTATGAGCCCAATTCTATAACATCCATGTCCAGCCAGCAGAAATGTCTAAATTGAAAATGGGTATGTAATAAACCTGATTTCGAAACCACAGATATAGACGCGCCCGCAGTTCAGAAATAAGGGAGATATACGTTTCTGGCGTGGCATGAACAACACGTCTGGGGAAACAAGGGTCCTCACTGCTACAATGGTACATGAGTAAATGCAACAAAACAACCTGTATGTCCCCGTATTCTGAAAATATAGACTTTCGCGATGCTTCCCGTCTCTGTGCGGCCATGTCTCCGCTGGCAAAATGTATATCTCCTAAGGTGATGTTCACATTGACAGTGTTATGCTCATGCAAACAACACATTAATACTGATGAAACAGATATGTTCATGAAAACCAGACTATATATACTAGTCTGTTGCATGCCCTTAACACTACAAGGTTATATTGTAATGGCAAACGCTGTGAAAAGCTCTTATTCTATCACTCACCCACAGAAGGAAGACTCACAGACAGGCTGGAATGCAAACAGGAACTTTTAATGTGCACACAGGATCAGACAGAGATACCAGCAACCTCCATAAGAGTCTGAGCCCCGAGGGACGTCCTACAAAGCTTTATATACAGTATAGTTTTAAACTCATTCTGCAATCCCATTTGCCACAGGTATTTCCTGCCCACCAATCAGCAGCCCCTGGGGAAGGTACCTGGGTGACCTGTCCAAACCGGTGTGCTCTGGTCTGTTGATTTATGGGCTAGGGGATATTGTGCTCAGACCTGAAGTGGGGGAAGGGTGTCCACTGAAATAGCAGGCTGATTACTTTATGTAAAAACCTCATGGCTTGGGGGAAGGGTCAGGCTGATCACTTGTAAGGGCTACCTACAGCTAAGCCACATGGCTGCCTCATTCCCCCCTTTTTAAGTGGGACCTCAACCGCTAGAGGCGGTAGAGGGCTGTATTACTGGATGCAAGCCGCAGAGGGGTGTATTGGGTCAGGGCCATAACAGTGGTAGCAGCCTTGCGTTCTACCAGGGTGTCGAGGGTGGTGATAATGGAGCGGTGGAGGATGGGGATACAACATGGTATGAGGACACATACTAAGAAGAGAAGGAAAACTCCTATAGCTAGGGTTTTAAGGCCCCCCAACCAACCAAACAATTTGGAGAACCACCCCATCCCCAGTCCCATGGACGGGTCTGAGATTTGCCTCGCTAAGTCACGTAGGTCTTGGATTGAGCGTTCAATGGACACACTTTCATCTGTGAGGTTAAAACAACACATTCCTTCGAATTCCTCACACCCATGGTTGAGGCGTAACAGCAGGAAATCTATGGTCATTCTATTCTGTAGAATCGCTGTACGTAGGCTGGACAGCTCGTAATTTATGGAAGCTAGTATGGTTGAGGTGAGGTTAATGGTCTTGGCTAGGGAGCAAGCGAGTCGGCTTACCTCCAGGGAGTTGTGTAGGGCCAATCCAGGTGTCCCAAGGATTGACACTGACAACCCAAGAGCTGTCTCATCACTGTAAGGCTCCACGTTTGAGTTACAGGTCGAGGGCATGGGGGCAGAGCGGGGATAACTGGGGGGCCGGACGAAGGCAGCTGTTGTAAGCCTGGCAAAAGTGCACGGACCACCAGTGGCATTTGCAGGGACGTAAGTGTACGTCATTTTGCCACATACTAAAAACCAGCCTAAGGGAAGATACATTTCTGAGTGTGAATAGGATACATTTGTAACAGAGCTGCATGATAACACAGTATTTGATACATTGTTTCCTCCCCTCTTGGCATTGACAAAAAAGAAACAATCAGTAGCATTTAGAGTGGAAACTACCTGTAAGGAAAAAGGGACTTGGTTGAAAAGTGTAGAAGTCGGTCGGGTAACCCCAATATGGTAGAAATATATTCCAGGTTGTTTACAGTTTAAATTAGCAAGCATAGTGAAGTTCTGCATCTCACACAAACTAGACGGTACAGCAATAAGAGAGGTTTGTAGAGAGTTTTGTATACAAAAGTTTGTCATGTTCAGAGCAGTTTGGGCGAGTAATACTGCTGTGTTAGTAGTCTCTGCACTTGTTGGAAAACGGGCCCATGTCAGGGAAACGAGTAAGGCTAGGGCACCGCTCCTCATTCTGCTCCCGGCCCTGGAAAAGGGGGTCTCGTAGATCAGTCTCTCCGGGGTCTCGTCGGCAGTCTGTTAGAGCCCTTTACTGGGCAGAAAGGTCCCTCTTCAGTTTCAAACGCAGGGGTTGATCTGGAATCGGGACTGCGGTCCAGGCTGGAACAACTTCTGGTGCAGCGGCCTTGACACGAGAGTGATGGATCCACGGAGCGACTTCAGCCACTTTAACAGCCGTGGGGGTGGTCAACAGAACAGTATACGGGCCTCGCCACTGGGGGGTCAATGGGTCTTTCTTCCACTCCTTGACCCACACCTGGGAACCAGGCTGGTGCGTATGGAGCGCTTCAGTCAGGTTGATGGGGAGTCGCTCCTGGATCCACCGGTGCAATTTCTGCAATACAGAACTGAGAGCCGACAGTTCCTGCCGGGTTATTTCTGAACCTATCTGCATTAAATCTCCATGGACGCCCTGTATGAGGGGTGCAGGGCGACCATACACAGCTTCAAAGGGGGAAACACCGATACCCTTTCGTGGGGCTGACCGTATGCGGAGCAGAGCTATAGGGAGCAATTGGGGCTACTTCAGTGAGGTTTCCTGACACAATTTTGCTAACTGGCTCTTTATGGTGCGATTCATGCGTTCTACTTTCCCTGAGCTCTGCGGGCGGTAAGCTGTGTGTAGCTTCCAATCGATCTGTAAGGCTTTTACTACCTGCTGTATCACTTGGGCCACAAATGCAGGTCCATTATCAGATCCCAGTACTACTGGAAGCCCAAATCGGGGGATGATTTCATGCAGCAACACCTTAGTCACTTCTCTGGCTTTTTCTGTGCGGACTGGGAAGGCCTCCACCCACCCCGTGAAAGTACAGACCAATACCAGCAGATACCGGTACCCATTTGCTCGGGGCATTTCTGAAAAGTCAACCTGGATGTTTCCCATAGGGGTGACCCCCATAAGACTGGACCCCTGGGGGTTGGCTTGGGCCTTGACGGGCATTGTTTTTAGCACATGTGGTGCATTGTCTAGCAATTGCAGCTGTCAACGAGGATAAGCAAGAAATGAAGAAATATGGGCGGAGGGTAGTTTCCATTGCTGTCTTGCCCATATGAGTGGCCTGATGAAAGGATGATAGGAATGCTGGGGCAAGGCTGTCTGGGATGACTATCACTGGAGCTGTCCCTGTTCTAGGTAACCTTATCCAACCATCTGTGTGTAACACCCCACCCTCCTCCTGACAGAAAAAAATCTAGCTCTCGTGTAGTGTACCTCTTGGCCCATTGGCTTAGTGGGACTGGAAACAGGGGGGCTTGTAGATCCTGGGAGCTCTGCGGGAAAGACTGGGACAAGGATGTGGTTGCTACTCGCCGGGCTTCTGCATCAGCCCGTCTATTTCCCTTAGCTATTTCACCGTTCCCTTTCTGGTGGCCTCTGCAATGCATTACGGCTACTGTTTTGGACGCCAGACTGCTTCTAACAGGGCCAATATCTGGGGGCCATTCTTTATCTCAGAGCCAGCTGCAGTAACTAACCCTCTTTCTTTGTACAGGGCCCCGTGGGCATGGAGAGTGGAAAAGGCATATCTGGAATCTGTGTATATATTTACACGACTGTTAGTCCCAAGGGTTAAGGCACGGGTAAGGGCAATGAGTTCCGCCTTCTGTGCGGAGGTTCCAGGGGGCAAAGGCTGTGCTTCAACTATTTCTTCCATCGTCACCACTGCATACCCCGCACACCTGCGGCCCTCCAGCATCAGACTGCTCCCATCTACGTAGTAGGTCTCATCCGGATTGCTTAACGGCACATCCGTCAGATCAGGGCGACTGGAGAAGACTGTTTCCATCACTTCCAGGCAGTCGTGATCAGGTGGTCCCGGGCCAACAGGCAGGAAAGTAGCATGGTTCAAGGCTTGGCTGGTAGTTATCTGCACCCTGGGATTTCCCCATAACATGCTCTGGTATTTCAGCATTCGGGAGCTGGTGAACCAGTAACTTCCTTTATGCTCTAGCAATGTTTGGACTGAATGTGGGACGGTGACTAGAAGGCCTTGGCCCATGGACAGTTTATCAGATTCTTCCACCAACAAGGCTGTTGCTGCTATTGCTCTCAGGCAAGGTGGCCATCCCTTGGCCACTGGATCCAGCAGTTTTGACAGGTAGGCGACTGGTCGTGGCCAAGACCCCAGTTGTTGGGTCAAGACTCCCAAAGCTGTTCCTGCTGCTTCGTGCACATAGAGGGTGAAAGGCTTGGTGACATCCGGAAGGCCTAGGGCTGGTGATGACAGTAATGCCCTTTTCAAATGTTCGAAGGCCTCCTGTTGGTCACGACCCCATTCAAGGGGGCTCTTCTCTGGGCCCTTTGTAGACTCATAGAGGGGCTTTGCGATCTTTGCGAAGTTGGGAATCCAGATACGACAGTACCCAGCTGCCCCGAGAAAAGCACGTACTTGCTTGCGGGTTGTTGGCACTGGGATCCGGCACACTGCTTCCTTCCTCTCATTCCCCAACCGTCGGCTTCCTTTTGACAGATGGAATCCCAGATACTTCACTTCCGACTGACATAACTGAGCCTTTTTTCTGGAGACTCGATATCCCGCATTGTACAGGAGTTGGAGAAGTTCTGTGGTTGCCAATACACATTCAGCCTCAGAGTCAGCAGCGATTAGTAGGTCATCAACATACTGCAGAAGTACTCGTCTGCCGGGCTCCCCTGGAGGGAAACTAGCAAGATCTTGGGCCAATGCTGTGCTGAAGATGGTAGGAGAGTTCTTGAATCCCTGTGGTAAACGAGTCCAGGTAACTTGGGACTTTCTGCCAGTAGCAGGGTCCTCTTTCTCGAAAGCAAACAGGTGCTGGCTTGCAGTAGCCAGGCGTATACAAAAGAAGGCATCTTTTAGATCCAGTACTGAGAAGTGAGAAGCAGTCGCCGGGATGAGGCCCAACAGTGTATAAGGGTTTGGTACTACTGGATGCAGAGTCACAGTGGCCTCATTGACACGACGGAGGTCCTGAACAGGTCGATAGTCAGTGGTTCCAGGTTTTCGGACTGGCAGCAAAGGAGTGTTCCATGCCGATTGGCAGGGCCGCAGGATACCATGCTGTAGTAGCTGCACCAGATGATGATGGATTCCTTCTACAGCTGCCCGCAGCAGCGGGTATTGTCACACATGCACCGGGGAGGCTCCCAGCTTCATTTCAACACATACGGGAGGGATGTTAATGGCCATTCCGGGGGGGTTTCCTTCTGCCCATACTCCAGGGGGCACTGATTCCCACGTAACCAGGGTGGTCACATCAGATTTGGGCCTGTTCTCATATAACCGCCATTCTTCTTCTCGGGGGATGGACAGTACCAAAACTGTTGGGCCCAGGCTGGGTATTTGGAGCTCAGCCTGGCCATCAGACCCGAATGAGATTTGGGCCTGGAGTTTTGCCAGAACATCCCGACCCAGCAAGGGTATGGGACATTCAGGCATATACAGGAACTGGTGAGTGATGGTCTGTCCCCCCAACTGGCACGTGCGGTTTTGCAGGAAAGGTCTCTGGGCCCTCTCCCCCGTAGCTCCCACAACAGTTACTGACTGGGAGGAGATCGGGGCTACTTGTTGGGTGACCACTGAGTGTGTTGCTCCGGTATCGACCATGAATTGCATTTTCCGGTCCCCTAAATTCATGTTGACCATAGGCTCCTGGGGACCTAACAGAAACTTGGAGCCCGGTCCGGCCTAGTAGCCATCCGAGTCATAATGTTCCATAGCTGCAAGATCTTCGAGAGCTGGAACCGGTGGAGGCGGGAAAACATCATGCTGATCTTGCTCCCGTGTAGTTCGTACGGGTGCTCTTACACCCCTCGTGGATGGATATCTCCCTCGCCTTGTGTTATGATTTGGACAGTTATTCTTCCAGTGTCCCTCCTCTTTGCAGTAGGCACATTGAGTGGGGCTTAGGGGAAACCTCGGCCTCCCATATCCGCGTCCTTGTCCTCTATTTCCTCCTCTGGCCCAGGCTGGAACTGGTGGTCACTCGGCTAAGGCGGCTGCTAGGAAGTCTGCCTTTTTCTTCATCCGGTGCTCCGACTCTCGCTTCTGCTCCTGGTCACGATTTACATATACTTTTTGTGCCACTTCCATCAATTGTGTTGTATTCATGCCCGCAAACCCTTCCAGTTTCTGCAGCTTCCGCCATATATCACCTTGTGCCTGAGCCACAAAGGCATTATTCATCATCTTAAGATTCTCAGGGTCCGCTGGATCGTAGGGGGTGTATAATCGGTATGCTTCAGCCAGACGCTCATAAAATACCGCCAGACTCTCATCAGGAAGCTGGAGAACTTCTGCGGTTTTACTGAGGTTCATAGCTCGTTGCCCCCCCTTCTTAAGGCCTTCAAGGAGTGCAGTCCGGAAGCGAGTGAGAGCCGCTGCTCCATCAGGGTCATTCGGGTCCCAGCAGGGGTCTTTATTCGGGAAATCTGCCTCTGCCCGCTGCCGTGGATTTACTTCTCCCTGATGGGCATGATGTTTCTCCAGCCACTTGAGGGCGGCCCGTACAATGCGTGCCCGTTCTTCTGTATTGAATAAGGTGGAAAGCAATTGTTTAATGTCCGACCAGGTAGGCTGGTGTGTTTGCATAATACTGGTCATAAGATCTGTCAGTTCTTGGGGCTTTTCAGTATATGAGGCATAGTGGGTTTTCCAGTTGAGCAGGTCCGTAGTGGAGAAGGGGACATAAATCAGGCTTGATGGTCCCACTGCCACTTTTCCAGTAGCATCAATATACGGGAGCCCCTGTACTTGTCGTAGTGGTAATTGGAGATTTTGCGACTGCAGGCGGTGGGCTAACGGGGGTGACGATTCTAGCCCTGCCCCTGTGCTCTCGGGGGAGGAGATGGTGCCACTGGAGGTGGCACCAGATGTGAGAGGGGAATCTGAAGATGAGGGGCCGGAGTCTGTAGAATCTTCCCTAAATCTGGCATCACCTGCCCCAAGAAGTCCTGACCTTTCAGCTATGGGAGGATCCTGCTGTGGTGCGGACAGGACACGGGGTTGAAGTAGAGGGAGGGGACGTGGAGGAATA
This sequence comes from Ichthyophis bannanicus, assembly GCA_033557465.1. Taxonomy (NCBI): domain Eukaryota; kingdom Metazoa; phylum Chordata; class Amphibia; order Gymnophiona; family Ichthyophiidae; genus Ichthyophis; species Ichthyophis bannanicus. Next base: position 614,257,537 of record CM066035.1, read on the forward strand.
TCAGGAGAGTCCCGTCCCTGGTAGATAGGGGCAGGTGTCCGTCCCTTTTGGCGACAGATGGCCGCCACCATTACTCTACACTGATCCTCGTGACAGCGCTGGAGCCACCTTGGTCTGAGTTGGCATATGGCCAGCCATGAGTCAATATATGGGAACTGGTCAGGGTGCTCTTTTGCTACAATTTGATGGACCAAGGACACAGTGGCCAAATCAATAGACCCCTGAGGAGGCCATAACTTAACTAAGGCTGGCCATTCCCTCTCACACAAAAGGGTTAATCTGGAGGCGGAGAGAGGTACCCCGTAATCCTCTCTAAACCCAGATTTAAAATTGTGAAGCATGCACTGTAGGGGCGTTTTCACTTTAGACTTTCCCGACCCCATGCTCTAATCCTAGTTCAATAACTAAGTACAGTATACAATGTGGACCAGATCTTCCAACCTAATCTCAATTCGGGGGAAAATGCAATTTACAGTAAGAGAAAAATATGCAATTTACAATACAGATCCTATCTAGACTTAATCCAGGAAAAATATACAATTTATAATACAGACCCTATCTAGTCTTAACTCAGGACAATTAATACAACTTACAATATAGATCTTGGTAATTTACAAAATATATATACTCAGACGTGGTTTAGATAAGAGTTAAAATATATATATATGCTAGCTATTCTTAAAATGCCCACCAGATGGAGCTCCAGGATCACTTAAAACACGAGGAATAGTAGTGATTACAGCTAATGTCCACTAGATGGAGCTCCAGAGTCGCTTCAAGTATATTGGAGTGTAGCTTACACGTGGTCTTTTCAAGATGGCCGCCTCCACGTGTGTTCCACTGCCCGATTCAGCTCTGGATACCTCCGGACAGACTCAGCTGTTCCCAAACTTCAGAATCGGGTCAGCCGGGCCTCAAACATGCGGGAGAGGAGGAGAAAAATGCACTTTTAAAATCGGGGAGCCAGCCGGACCTCAAACATGCGGGAGAGGAGGAGAAAAATGCACTTTTAAAATCGGGGAGCCAGCCGGACCTCAGCACACAGAAAACAGCGCACCGGGGAAAATAATTAAAGGAGGAAAGCCACCGGGCCTCGGCACACAAAACCTACAAAAGGAGTACTTTAAAGAAGCCAGCCGGCCCGCGGCACACAGAACAAGGACGGAGCAGTTTAAAAAGGGGCCCGCCGGCCCGCGGCACACAAATTACGGTCAGTACGATTTTTTTTTTTTTTTTGGCTTGGGGCAAAAATAATTTAATAGCTTTTGGCAGCGCTGCACTCTTAATACCCTTTAAAGGGGCTCAGCGGTGCATCGGGACAGCAGGGAAAGGCAGAAAAATTCAGCGGGTCAGCAGGGGGGCTCAGCGGTGCATCGGGACAGCAGGGAAGGCAGAAAAATTCAGCGGGGGCTCAGGGGGTCACCGGAGCAGTACCGGGAGGCAGGGGACCTCAGCGGGGGCTCAGCGCAGCACCGGAGCAGTACCGGGAGGCAGGGGAATAGAAATTTAACATTGGGAACAGAACAGCACGTGGGGGAAACTGAAATTTAACATTGGGAACAGAACAGCACAAATTAACCGTGGGAACACAACAACAGCATGGGGGAGCAGAAATTAAAACAGCGGCAGCACATTAGAGAACTCTCTCCTTGCAGTCACGCTTCAGATAACTCCCCACAAGCAGAAAGGAAAGAAGAGAAGCAGCGATCTAATTCTTAGCTTATCAAGTGCTATATTTTGGTTACCTTTTTTTTTGGCAGCGCTTTTAAAAGATCTCAGATTACTGCAGTTCAGATATTACTGCAGTTTCAGATTACTGTAGTTATTCAGATTTTTACCGGTATTCAGATACAGGACGAGCAATGGCTTCAGGGCCACTAAGGCCCCTACTAGGACTGCTCGTGCAGTTGATCAGGCTGCTACAGGTTCCCAGAAATTACCAGGACTCACAGATAGAGTACAGAACTAGCCCCAAACAGTAGGGTAGGAGTACTCACCAGAACTCTGATCAGACAGGAAGTTTGGATGCCAGTCTATCCAGCTGGTTTTCAATCGGGGATTCAACCGCAGGGACCGGCTGTCCAGACAAATCAAGGTGTCCTTCCGAGCACAAAGTGGCCCGGGGGCGCCAAGGACCGTTAATCACCTGGGGAGGCCGGTCCCTGACTGGTGGAGGCCCAGACGCTGCAAAAGCAGAAGTCTTCCCACCGTGGGTGTGATGAGAGAGGCTTTTCTTTTAATATTTCCCGGCCAACGCACCAAAATGTAATGGCAAACGCTGTGAAAAGCTCTTATTCTATCACTCACCCACAGAAGGAAGACTCACAGACAGGCTGGAATGCAAACAGGAACTTTTAATGTGCACACAGGATCAGACAGAGATACCAGCAACCTCCATAAGAGTCTGAGCCCCGAGGGACGTCCTACAAAGCTTTATATACAGTATAGTTTTAAACTCATTCTGCAATCCCATTTGCCACAGGTATTTCCTGCCCACCAATCAGCAGCCCCTGGGGAAGGTACCTGGGTGACCTGTCCAAACCGGTGTGCTCTGGTCTGTTGATTTCTGGGCTAGGGGATATTGTGCTCAGACCTGAAGTGGGGGAAGGGTGTCCACTGAAATAGCAGGCTGATTACTTTATGTAAAAACCTCATGGCTTGGGGGAAGGGTCAGGCTGATCACTTGTAAGGGCTACCTACAGCTAAGCCACATGGCTGCCTCAATATACATGCACCAAAGCTATTGTATAAGCAAGGGGAAAGTGAAATGTTTGTCCTGACAGACCCTGCAGCAAAGCAAACATGGCATTTGAAGAACACATTCGTAATTCCTGCAGTGGTCATCGCCACAAACAGTTTATGCAGTGCTAAGTATGGGCCAGAAAACACTTACATGGTCCCTACAGCTACATGTCAAAACATGTCCCTGTCAATAATAGGGAACAATCAGGTAAGCGAAACATTAAATACCTTTATGGAAATGGGTAAAAGGGGTAACGTATGGAAAGCAGTGTGTATAAATGTCCGTAGCATGGGAAATAAGATCCCTGATGTTGAAGCTTTGGTGGGAGTGGCCGACTTGGATTTAGTGGCAGTTACAGAAACATGGTTTGCAGAAAACCATGACTGGGATATAACTATACCTGGCTATACTTTATTCAGAATGGACAGGGTAGGAAGAAGGAGAATAGGAGTGGCACTATATGTAAAAAATAATATTAAAGCTTTGGAATTACAGACCTTAAAAGGGAGAGAGGAGGCATTGTGGGTTAGATCTCCCTCACAAGAGGAAGAGGTGGACAGGAAGTTAATTGAAGACATACACAGCATTGCTAGGAAAGGGGAAGTGCTACTGATAGGGGATTTCAATATGCCAGATGTTGATTGGCACATTCCTGCTGTAGTATCATCTAAAAGTAAAGAGATCCTGGATTCTCTACAGGGAGAACTACTCAGGCAATTGGTAACAGACCCCACATGTGAAGGGGCCATACTGGACTTGGTGCTTACCAATGGTGAAAATGTTTCTGATGTTATAGTGGGAGATCATTTTGCATCCAGTAATCACCAGATGGTGTGTTTCAGTATTAGGACTAGGGCTGTTAGAATCCATTCAAAGGTGAGGATCTTAGACTTTAGGAAGACTAACTCTGCCAAGATGGGCCAATACCTCAGGGAGTCATTATCAGGATGGGAACAGCTGGGGGATGTAGAAAAACAGTGGGCAAAACTGAAATGGGATATTTTAAGGGCAACCAACCTTTTTGTTAAAATGGTAAAAGGTAAAAGGTAAAAGGAAAAGGAGACCGTTATGGCTTTCGAAAGAAGTAGCTGAAAAGGTGAAGAAAAAGAGGGAGGCCTTCATGAAATACAAGAGATCACAGAGAGAGGAAGACAGGCATCTATATTTGGAAAAACTTAGAGAAGCTAGCAAGTAGTCAGGAAAGAAAGATTCAAAAAGAGGAGGAAATAGACAATGCAATAAAATGGGGGGATAAGACTTTTTCAGATATATTAGTGAGAAGAGGAAGGACAAAAGTGGTATTGTCAGACTCAAGGGTGAAGGGGAGGAATATGTAGAAGCTGATAAGGATAAAGCGGAATTGCTTAACAAATATTTCTGTTCTGTGTTCACAGATGAAGAACCAGGAACAGGACCTCAGAAAACACCCACAAACAGGAACAGAAGTGAGGGGCATCTTGAACAATTTTCATAAGATTGTGTTTGTGAGAAACTAGCTCAACTTAAAGTAGACAAAGTGATGGGACCGGTTGGGATATACCCTAGAATACTGGGGGACGTTCTAGCAGCTCCACTGACTGACCTTTTCAATGCCTCATTGGAGTCGGGAGTGGTGCCAAAGGACTGGAGAGAAGCTCATGTGGTGCCTTTACACAAAAGCAGAAGTAAGGATGTGGTTGAAAACTACAGGCCGGTTAATTTAACTTCAGTGGTGAGTAAATTATTGGAAACGCTGCTGAAAGAGAAAATAGTGAGATTTCTGGAGTCCAGCGGATTACAGGATCCGAGGCAGCATGGATTCACTAGAGGCAGGTGTTGTCAGACAAATCTGATTGATTTCTTTGATTGGGTGACCAGGGAGTTGGACCGAGGGAGAGCCCTAGATGTGGTGTATTTGGATTTCAGTAAAGCTTTTGACACCGTTCCTCACAGGCAACTTATAAACAAACTGAGCACCCCAGGGATGGACCCTAAAGTTACTGCTTGGGTTAGAAACCAGTTGAGTAGGAGGCGACAAAGAGTACAGGAAAATGGAGCTCACTCTGAGGAGAAGGAAGCTACCAGGATCTGTCCTTAGTCTGATTCTTTTTAACATCTTTGTTAGTGATATAGCGGAAGGGCTGTCGGGTAAGGTTTGCCTTTTTGTGGATGATACCAAAATCTGCAATAGAGTAGACACCCAAGAAGGTGCAGATAACATGAGGAGGGATCTAGCTAAGCTTGAAGAATGGTCTAGAGTTTGGCAGCTGGGATTTAATGTTAAAAAATGTAAGGTCATGCATTTGGGCTGCAGCAATCCAAGGGAGCAATATAGTATAGGGGATGAAGTACTTTTGTCCACTAAAGAAGAGCGGGACCGAGGCGTAGTTGTGTCTGATGATCTTAAAGTAGCTAAACAGGTAGAAAAGGTGACAGCAAAAGCTAGAAAGGTGCTTGGGTGCATTCGGAGAGGAATGGCTAGCAGAAAAAAGGAGGAGATAGTGCCTCTGTATAAGTCTTTTGTGCGACCTCATTTGGAGTATTATGTGCAATTCTGGAGACCGTACCTTCAAAGGGATATAAACAGGATGGAGTCAGTACAGAGGGTGGCTACTAAAATGGTTAGTGGTCTTCATTATAAAGCTTATGAGGACAGACATAAGGATCTTAATATGTACACCTTAGAGGAAAGGCGGGATAGAGGTGAAATGATTGAGATGTTTAAATACCTCCATGGCATAAATGCACAGGGGGAGAGCCTCTTTTGATTGAAAGCGAGTTCTACTATGAGGGGACATGGGTGAAAGGGGATAGATTCAGGAGTGATATGCGGAAATATCTCTTTACGGAAAGAATGGTGGATCCGTGGAATAGTCTCCTGGTGGAGGTGGTAGAGATGAGGACAGTATCTGAATTCAAAAAAAGCATGGGACAAACAGAGAAGATCTCTAAAGGAAAAAAGGGGACTGTTGTAGTTGTCAATATGGAAGGACAGACTAAATAGGCCTTGTTGTCTTTTCTGTCATCATTTTTCTTTGTTTCTATGTTTCTATGAACATGCAACAGTGCAAACATCAGAAATACATGCAAAAAAGCAGCAGCATCTGTCCATATAAATGTGCACAATGTTAGAGACCTCCGATGGTGCATTTGGATATATATATTAGTGCTGTTTGCACTGCAGCATGCCCTCACTCCAAGAGTCCCCCACCATTGACGGACATGCCCCGCTATGCTGATGCAGAGCAACTTTTCAGAATATACTGTCCATTCACACTGGCACCTGGTGATGCTGCGATCAGCCCCATGGTCCAGGTACTGGCCAGGCATACATGCCCCCTAGAGTTGCAGATCAGCACATCAGGGCCAGCACTCATACCACATACATACACACACACTCTTGCCTGCGGTCACAAATCACATACCCTTGCCAAAACCACGCCCTGCACTTATAAACTGCTGGTAATAAATAATAGCAGGACATCTCAGGACCACACTTCTCAGTCAAACACGCTTCTGCTCCATATTAACTCACAAACCAACCCTACATCTACATTCCCATTTCTCTGAACACAGTAATTGTTACGTAAGTATAGAATAGTCCCTTTGGCACACACAGAAAATGCCAGCATAGCCAGAACAAAGGCTATTGCAGTGCCTTTTATTTCTGTAGGGGCGTTTTTTATTGTTACTGAACCTTGCAAATGTCCCTCACCTGTACATTCTATTCTTTAAAACTGTGTCTTGTGCTCTCCCACACAGCAGACACACCAGTTCAATACAGACTTGCACAGCCATTCATCTCTATGGGACGAGCTGAAGATCAAAACAGAAAATCTTCTAAATGCTGGCCTTATTCCATGCTACTGCTGGTAATACATTGGTGTCCGCAGGATACACTCAGGACATACATGGGCTTTTCCTGAATAAGCTTTGTAAGTCTCCGTGGCTTGCCACATCCTTGTTCTGCCCCCCTTTTGCCCACGTTTGGAGATCCCTGTTTTAGTGTCGTGTACATGCAGGGTTGAGTGGTTTCATAATACGATTCTAGAAGTTTTCATGAGAAAAACGTCTATCCTGCATATCCAGGTGGCCTATTTGCATTTTGGAATGACCCCCTATGTAAACACCAGGCTTGTGCATTTTGGGCTCACTTAGCCATTCGTTTGCATGCCTAAAATTTAAGCATGTACGCAAACTACTATACACACCTTTATAGATAGTGCACATGTAAATTCAGTGGTACAAGCCCACACAAGCAACTTCCGCATGCAATTGGTACACAGTCATGATGAAAACCCTCTAAAAGGTTGGTTCACATGCAATGAAAATAACAAATATTTTGGGCATGTGCAAGCCTAGTGAAAACATCACAGCTCCACCTCTACTGTGCCCAAACTATGCTCTGGAAGAAGCTATGCTTAGAATGCATAAAAGTTAGCACACTCTTTCCCTGGTCCTGCTTTAGGTGCACACAGGCAGCCTTACAATTTTATAAAAAGCCTTTTCTGTCTGTAAAACAGGTTTTATATGAGGAAAATGTTTTCTAAAATTACCTGTGGAGAATCATTTTACAAAGGGATGCCTAATTAAAGCGCTTTTTAAGCCGCCTATGTTAAGTCTATCTTAGAAAGGCGCATACTTATCTTTATAAAATACTAGCTTAAGTAGGAGAGATTGTGCCTTAAGTTAAGGCAGGGACATGCACACCAAACATAGAGCCGGTGTAAATGCCCATGCCTACATTTTTCAAGAATGCGCGTAAACTATAATATTTTATAATCAGTTGCCTCATGTTCCACCCAAACTTCACTCATATGCATGCCCACCCACAAAATGCATGCCATCGTGTCAACTGCATAATTTTACGCTGGTCGGTATCTTCTAAGAGGTCATTAATATGTATATGTGGCCACATTTGTGCACAAATGGCTAAAATACCACCAGAGTAGGCACATACTTTACTGCTTAAAGCATGCACCCTCTTATAAAATTACTCCCTGCCTGCTTCTTTAGGTGCAGCATATGGAACTGCTTTAGGATTGCAATGAAGCATGAATTAACATAAAGCTATTTGATTTAGGGACCTATGTACTATAGGGTATTAACATCGGCTGTTAGCCTGCATTAACGGAATGCTTATTGCATACTGTGATGATGTGAAGGCTGCAGAGCCCTTTAAAAGTAGAAAAAACTCTGAGATTTGTTCCCACAAGCGGGGGATGGGATCACAGAAGCACATTTCCCACAGAGAGAATGAAACTAAGGCACATAGAAGCAGGGTTAGCTTGAAGCCACACCCAACCTCTAGGACAGCTGCAAGCAGAGAGAGGGTGGGGTCAGAGAAGCAAACAGTTCACAGAACATATAAGCTGCGTCACACAGGAAGTGAGGGAAGAGATGAACAGGAGCTGGAGAATCAGCTGAGAGTTGATTCCAGAGCTTCACACACACGAGGACTAGGCACAGGACAGTGCAAAGGAAATTGTAATGCTAAAGGGAAACTAGCAAAACCCCGAGGACAAAGTTTCTTTGAAGAATCAGCTGAGTGGGAGGAGGAATCAGGTACTGATCAAACGGTATGTGCTTTTACACCAGAAAGACTGCAAAGAAGGTCTGTTCAAAGGCAGGACCGGTTGCAGGCTAGGAGCCAAAGGAAAAGGCCAGTAAACCAGGGAAGGAAGCAGGATTTAAAAGCTGTTAATTCTGCTAAGCCCAGAAGGACTGACCACTACTTACAAGGCAAGTGCAAAGGGTGTGGGCATAGAAAGAACCGGCAGAGAAGCCTGGATTTTACCTCTGAATCAGAATATAGCAGTTCTAGTCTTGAACCTCCACACAGATATTATAGAAAGCCTGTTAGGAGGAGAGTTACTGCTAGTCAAGAAGCTTTTGCATTTCCTGATGAGAAACTATTAAGGGGGAGAAAAGCAAAAGGTTCAAACCCAGTTACAGAGGGGAACCGTGAGCTAAAGTGGAGAAACCTTTGTAAGCTTCTGAAGAACATACAACAGGTTAAACCAGAGATTACCCCAAGTTCAGAGCCATACAATTCCCCAACAGAAATGGACGTGGACTGTCTCTCTGATAAATCAATGTCCTCTGCTGAATCGATGGATTGCAGTTTGTGTGTGTCTAATGTATAAAGCTTTTCCTTTATGCTGTATGAAACAAGTAAGAAGACGTCAGGAGTTCAGATATCCACTTGTCTGCTTTCCAAGCATACAATGATATCTGAACTCCTGACGTCTTCTTACTTGTTTCATACAGCATAAAGGAAAAGCTTTATACATTAGACACACACAAACTGCAATCCATCGATTCAGCAGAGGACATTGATTTATGAGAGAGACAGTCCACGTCCATTTCTGTTGGGGAATTGTATGGCTCTGAACTTGGGGTAATCTCTGGTTTAACCTGTTGTATGTTCTTCAGAAGCTTACAAAGGTTTCTCCACTTTAGCTCACGGTTCCCCTCTGTAACTGGGTTGAACCTTTTGCTTTTCTCCCCCTTAATAGTTTCTCATCAGGAAATGCAAAAGCTTCTTGACTAGCAGTAACTCTCCTCCTAACAGGCTTTCTATAATATCTGTGTGGAGGTTCAAGACTAGAACTGCTATATTCTGATTCAGAGGTAAAATCCAGGCTTCTCTGCCGGTTCTTTCTATGCCCACACCCTTTGCACTTGCCTTGTAAGTAGTGGTCAGTCCTTCTGGGCTTAGCAGAATTAACAGCTTTTAAATCCTGCTTCCTTCCCTGGTTTACTGGCCTTTTCCTTTGGCTCCTAGCCTGCAACCGGTCCTGCCTTTGAACAGACCTTCTTTGCAGTCTTTCTGGTGTAAAAGCACATACCGTTTGATCAGTACCTGATTCCTCCTCCCACTCAGCTGATTCTTCAAAGAAACTTTGTCCTCGGGGTTTTGCTAGTTTCCCTTTAGCATTACAATTTCCTTTGCACTGTCCTGTGCCTAGTCCTCGTGTGTGTGAAGCTCTGGAATCAACTCTCAGCTGATTCTCCAGCTCCTGTTCATCTCTTCCCTCACTTCCTGTGTGACGCAGCTTATATGTTCTGTGAACTGTTTGCTTCTCTGACCCCACCCTCTCTCTGCTTGCAGCTGTCCTAGAGGTTGGGTGTGGCTTCAAGCTAACCCTGCTTCTATGTGCCTTAGTTTCATTCTCTCTGTGGGAAATGTGCTTCTGTGATCCCATCCCCCGCTTGTGGGAACAAATCTCAGAGTTTTTTCTACTTTTAAAGGGCTCTGCAGCCTTCACATCATCACAATACATGTTAAAGAAATGCAGATGAGACATATGTCACTACAGATGGCAAAGCACTCACACACCATGCAGACCCTATTTGCCAAAACCTTTGTGTACCTGCGATGCATTGTTCATGTTTTAATGCATTTACTTATATTGCTACACTGAAAGATAACAAGCTGTTCTGCACACATTTGTCTCTTATTTTCTCAAGAAATGTTTTGTGCTGGAACTATTGCAAGCTAGTTTACACACATTAACAGTACTATTAATGCACACTAACCACTTCTGATCTATAACAGATGCTTAACATATTATTGCGAGTAGAGGAGCAGCCTAGTGGCTTGGTAAAGAAAAGACCAGCACTCCCTGTGGCCTTGGGCAAGTCACTTAACCCTCCACTGCCTTGGAAGAAAGGCCTGCAATCTACTTCTGGTCACACTGCCAAGAAAACCCAGGAGTTGCTGGATCAGCACTGACTCAAAGGCACATATTGTATTGTTGCAACATGTTACTGCTTGTCATAGCATTAATACATTTAAGTTCATTGGCCTACCTTTGAAGAGTACTAAATGTACAATTTCTGGCTTCCACCTAGCAGTATTCTTCAAATTTCAAACACAAATTTGAATAAAAGGCAGTAAAGAAAATAAAATAACTCAAGGGGTTATTTTAAAAGAGCTATTCATGCTCTGGTCATCTGCAAACGGGCATGCAGACGTCCAAACCACAGATGCCGGCTCCAGAGATGTCCCTGGTGCAAGGAGATTTAAGCAGTGAAGAGGGTATGGTAGAGGTATGTCCAGGATATTACCAAGAACATGGACACCCTAGCCCAATTTCAGAAATGTCCTGCAACGTCAAAGGTTAAATCTGCTCCAGGCACAAATAGGCATCGGAAAGGTGCCAGTTTGGACAGCCAAATGTCTGGAGAAAGTAGAGAAAGAAGAACACTAATATCCCCTATATTTTCTATGTTGACATTGATGGGGAATGAGGGTTCTTGTTTTCATTTTACCATGCCATAGAACATCCCTCTATGCAAAGTTGCATGTGATAGATGTCCTGCATGAATGGTGGTTCGACCATCCACGTCAGGGATGTCTATGTTTCAATAATCAGCCCGAAACATAGATGTCTTTTGCATTTTTCTGCATGTTTTGTCCTTGACATCTCAGATTGCACTTGGGTACCCTTTCTAAAATGTTACTTTAACTAACTAAATAAATAAATATTGTCAGTCTTGGAGATTTGCATTACTCCACATGCTAATAGGCTTTGCAGATAAAGGGGTATATTTACTAAATGGTGGTAAGGTAGCATCTGTGTCGTTAATGCAGTATCACCACACTTGCTCCCTTAATGCCGAAAATGCTGCCTTAAGGGCCAATAAAGGCACCAGCAGCGTTAAGGGCGCAGTGGGCAGAGAGTGGGGGTGAACGGGGCATAGAGTGGGCGGTTGCAGCATGTGCTCCCATACCGCTGATTGTGCAATGGCCTGAAAAGCCCTTTAACGCTGGGAACCAGATCGCCAATCAAAACCTTGCAGAAAGGGTGCTTGAAGAGGAGATAGAGGCTATTTAAGCATCAGCAATGTGATGCCCTGCCAAGGGAGCTCAAGTAAGTGATAGTAGTGCTCCATTAGCAGCAACAGCATAGTGCTCAAATAGGAAAGGGCACCATGCTGGTGATGCAAATGGGGCACAGGAGGTGGCCCGGTGGTCATGCAGTGTGGGGTGCTGGTGGACATGGCAGACTAGGCAGTTGTCTGGGTGGCACAGAGGGGCATAAGAACATAAGTTCAGCATATATACCATACTGTGTCAGACCAAGGTCCGTCAAGCCTACCATCCTCTGTCCAATAGTGGCCAATCAGGGGCACAGGTACCTAGGTGGGTCCTGAAAGGACACCCATGGTCAAAGAAGTCTGTTTTTGGCCAAGCAGCCAATCCTCACTGTCCCCCGAATAAACGTATCATGGCCTTTCCTCCAGGACCTTGACCAAACCCTCCCAAAGCCCAGCTATATGCGGAGCTGTCACGACATACACTGCCACTGTGTGCCAGTGTTTGCCAATGCATTGAATGACAAACTATATGCCCCAATGTGTCTGAAATGCGTTACACTGTAGTCGCAGTGCCTGTCCCCTAATCTCCCCATAGTGTGATGGCGTTAACAACCATAAACTGTTCCACACCATTCAGTACTGTATAGACCCCTATCATATCTCCCCCCCCAGCCATCTCACCAACAGGTTGAGAAGGCCTAACCTTTGTAACCTCCTCACATAGGGGAATCCTTCCATCCACAGCACCATCTGTGATGTCCGTCATGATCACACAGTGACTTTGGCGAAACACATAGATATACAGCAGCTGTGGAAAGGAGATCTGCCACATGGGGCGGTCCAAGGGATATGGCATCCTAGGCAGATATCTTGGTGGGCCTCCCCCCATGGTGCCGTAGAACCCAGCTATGGAGGAAGAGGCTGATAGTGCCTGCAGCTGTAGTCCTCCAGATGGCTGGAAAATGCAGGTGTCCGGGGAAATACCACAGCAGTGGCTGCCATCCTCCCCCCGAGACATATCGGTGGCAGGCGGTGATGGGGCCCTTGCATAGGCAGGTGGTGGAAGGGGCTGCATGGCTGTCCATGTGTGCCTCTGCTCCCCCATCCAGCCCTTGTACCCAAGGTGCCAGCCGAACCCACATGTTTAGTATGCTGGGACTGCACACCACTACAGTGCGTGGTCATGTCTGCATGATGGGGTGGTGGTGATGGCGTGGGAAATGGCACAGGCCTGCAGCAGACAGAAGCCTTGTCCTGGTCATGTGCCCCATGCACATTGCAACATGTGCCAAAGTCCAGCCGAAGGGAAGCATGTCAGCAACAGGAGCTATTATCCCTATATGGCACACATAGGGTTGGTGTGTATATGTGTGGAAGTTTACAGGATCAGGTCCCTGCTGGGGTTTCTATAATGCATCTTCCTGTGGACAAGGTTTAGCTGACCATGGAAGTACAGCTCCAGCATATGCAACTCCCAAAGAGGTGGCCAGCAAGGGTGGAAACACCCACCAGCAGCACTGACAGGCTCCACTATCCACAACTGGTTGGAGGCTAATAGCACACTGATCAGGCAGCAACAACATGCAGTGAGGCCATGGTGCACTAATAGCTCCTGCACACAGAGCACATGTTATCAATCCTTGAGCTGACATTGAGACAGGAGTGGCAAGCACGAATACCAACCATCCCCACTTTTGCATAGTGCGCCAATGAGAGTGTATGTGTGCGTGTGTGTATCGCTCCCTCTTGTCCTGTGACTTTTTGCACTGCACGTTATCTAACATTGTCCGAGTTGTTCCCAGGCTTGTTTTGAAAATGTGAATAAGGTGAGGCAGAGGACTGTGGGTATTGCCTGAAACAACACAGATTTGCCTGGATGTGTCTTTCGCAATGGTAGGGTAAATGGCTGAGACACCATTGTGCCTGTCTGCCATGTGCATTGCCTGGGTGGCCACTGCATGTCATGCTGAGATGACACTCTCACTATGACCAAAATGTGACCATGGCACAGCTATGTATCCACATAGCACTATTATAATGACTTGCTCCAGTGATATGGATGTGATCTCTGTCTGGGGATGCCAAGGCACAGTGCTCATGGTCGTACTAAGCACAAACTGTGCATACTGACCAGCAGACCAATTGCAGTTGGTTTGTGCTTGGTTGACACAGTCTGGTGAAGGGCAGCCTTACTGCGTGTGCTGTAGTCAATTGTTAGTTCTCAATGGTTGAGGCAGCAGTGGCTCAAGGCCTACTCACTGGGGTTATGGCAGGGCAGTAGCAGTAGCCCTATGCCAGTCTATATGCCTCCACTGCAGTAGCTGTCCACAACAGCAGCATATTGACACTGGGCACTATGCCCCCCCCCCCACTGCAGTGGCTGTCCATGGCAGCAGCATATTGACACTGGACCCTGACCTGCACTGTTATCAGAGGATTAGTGTCCAACATGGGCCAAGCTGTTGCTAGCACTTATAGCATGCAGGAAACAAGGAGAAAGCATAAGTACACTGTAGATAATACCTATCACACTGCTGCACAGCCACAGAGATCATCCCTAACAGTTCAGGTTCAATGGACCAGGTACTGGGCACCCCTTCTGATCCTCAGGGTGACAGCTGAAATCGCTCTGCAGCATGGCTTGCAGTTGCTATGTGCATGTAGCACATGCAGTCAGTGCGTCTTACTGAGCTGATATGCTGGATCAGTGCATTCTCCATTAGTTCTTCAGCTGCAGACTGCTGTCTTGCATGTGTAGTACCTCATGGGTAGTGGAGGGACCAACCTATACCGGCAAAGACAGCAAACAATTTTATCAGAGACCTGCAGGGTCTATGCACCTATGTGGAGGTATAGTCTACTTGGTGCAGTGTCTCCATAGTTAAAGGCCCAGGGTTTGATTCCCACTTGCTCATTTTGTGCCTGGGTGCTACTCAGTCCTGGCTCTGCTGTGACCTGCAGACAATCATTCTTCTATGTTTTTATGCATTATAGCCTCAAGTTGGGTAGCCCAACATGGCATTCCCCATTATGGACATCTGAGAGCATGGCTTTAGTGGCTCTGCTGTAGCCCATTACAGTGGGTCAGTGATGTACATGCAGCAGATATCTGGGACAACTGGTATGGATGCGTTTTCTGTTGTGCCATCATTGTGACCTCCCAGCTTTATGTAAAGAGGATATATCTCATACATTCAGGCACATAACACTCGTTGCATAGTCATTTATTTATTTATTTATTTATTTAGCAAGCATTTGTAGCCCGCTCCTTCCAGCGATCAGAAGCGGGTAGGATTACTATTGTGAAACTGCCGAATCAAGGCAGGTACAAATTTTGTTTACATACAGATTGTCAGAAAAGCACATCATACAGAGTTAACACTTCTTAGCTATGGGGGAGTTCATTTACATATATACATAAATACATATATACAGGATAATCTTCTTGGACACAGTGGTCAGGGGCTGCTCCATCTGTGGGTTTAGTTCAATGCATCCCCTGCATTGTTCTGACATCATTACTTGCTTCACATGGGGCAAATGTGTTCAACTTGTCTCTTTCTATCATGCCACTGTCAGGTGTATTGTCTTGCAATTGCACAGGCTGAGGCACCAGTCCCACCCACACAAATGGTGTTTCATGTACCCCATGGCATTGCTACTTTTGGATCATACACACCAAATGCTTTTGGCCAGTATGATCCCATCCATCCACCCACCACACACATTGCAAACTCTCTGCTTGGAAAATCCATGGCACAGCCCTGCACCCACCATTTGGCAATCAGGGTGATCCATGGTGGGACAGCTTACTAGCACAGCCAGTAAGATGCCCCACCATGGCCATCAAGGGTCACTTGCAGCAGTTAGCCATATCATGCATACCTTTCCTGTGACTGCTCCACATGAGCACTCATGGACAATCCTCACCTTGCTGCCCACATCAGGAACATGCTGCATCCATCCAGACACTGTGTTGGCCTAAGGCATGCTACACAGTGACAGTACATCTAGATACATGTCCACACCTCACAGACACTGTAATATAGCTTACAGCACAGTGTATGCTTTCAGGAGCATCTAGGACAGCACACCTATCACAGCACACCCGCTGCTGCATCCCTTCCGCTGACTCTTCTGCCGCCACTACCCACCCATAACACTGCCAACACCATTACTGACCAGCATCACCGAGCAACCGCCTATCTCACCTAGTCAACAGCACAGGCCTGCTTTATGATCAAACATGCTCATCACACATACTGCCACATTGCCAGGCATCAGGTGAGTCAACCCCACCAACTACCAATTTTTCTTACATCCATACCTTTTCCAATGGCTTCCCTGCCCTCTTTTCAGCATTTCAGTGGCTTTCCTGTGTTAAAGTGCATGCAAGACACCTTCCCACAGCATGTGCTATTACTACAAGGTAAGTGTCCATTACCACCCCTTAATGTTCTGTTACCACACGTTAAGTGTCCACTACCACCCCTTAATACCGACCGCATCTAACACGCCCAGCACACTTACCGCACAGTAATCCCTCATCGCTACCGTTACCGATCAGAAAGACATGCTCCCTTACTGCCGTTTAGTAAACATACCACAAAGTTAGTAATAAGCCTTATCCCTCTCCTTTAGCTACCCCTGATATTCTAATCCTTAATGGGCTGAAGAAATCCATTTAAAACATCTTGGGGGGAATATTCAAAGTATTTTAGCCAGTTAGCAGAGCTGCTGACCAGCTATAACATGGCGATCCTGATTTTCAGTAGCACTATCAAGATAGTGCCTCTAAATATCACCACAGATCAGCGTAGTCTGTAGACAGATCAGGGGCAGTCCTGGGTGCTATCTGGTCATCGGCGATATCCAGGCCAATTATTGTCCTATATTTAACTGGTTTTGCTAGCAGCTGAATATCACTGCTGACTGCATAGCAATGGTGCTGTCCTGTGAAACCAGATATTAAGCGTCAGACGCCAGATAAGTTCCGGTGCTGAATATCCAGTTTAGAAAAAGCAGCAGCAGCCATCACCGATATTGACCCCTTTATTTTTATGCACATTTTGCTGTTCCATTATGTACAGATATTTACTTGTTATAAAATGTTTAAATCCAATTGCAAGTAAAGCCCTATTCATACATATGGAATGTACTTAAGGACATCATTCAATGCATACTAAGCCTTGTGTAGATCAAATTATGCCTTCGCCCTATAATACAGATATGTGTTATATACACCTAATCACTTTTTTGCAAGCAGATTCCAGCAGGTGAGAGACGGAGTGAAACTGGTTTCATTTTAATGCAAAGTAAATATAAAACATGAGCTATTTTTAAAGAGTTTAATTGGGGCAGGTAAAAGATTTTGTTCAAAATTCACAAGAAAGCATTCAGGTTAATATTTATGCTTGAACAATCTGATTAATTCCAACACAGCTGTCAAATTATCATTAAATATTTATACTGCAGTAATTGATCATACTGTAGTAGCATGGTGGGAGGGGGGGTGTTCATTTTATGCCAACAGAATATGGAAAGAAACATGGAAAAGGAACAGTTCAATCACAGTCATTCATATTCATTTTTGCAGTAGGAGTTTACTGCGCAGGTAGGGCTCCCAATCGGCCGATATTCACTGATTTTTAAATGGCAGGCCGGCTGCTTGCAGAGAGCTAAAACCAGCTGTTGTAAAGGCGATTTTGTGCTCTATCCTCCTCTGGTCCTGCAGCCAGAACACAACCCAGATCTTCATCTCTCTCCTTGTCCCCCGCAGCCTCACCCTCTCCTCCAATCCAGCTGCGGCTCCTGTATCTTAGAGCCGTGGGTGCGATAATGATAATAATTTAAAATAAATCCAAAACCGATGCATGGCCACTGTGGAGCCTTCCAGCCTCTGCTATTGAACCCCTGCTACTGCGTTCCGCCCCTAAAAGGAAGTTACGCTAGAAGGAGTGGGACGCAGCAGCAGGGGTTCAATAGCAGAGGCCAGAAGGCTCCGCAGCAGCCATGCACCAGTTTTGGAATTATTTCAAAATAATATCGCTATCACAGCTGTGGTGCATAAGATGAAGGAGCTGCGGCTGGATCGGAGGAGATGCTGAGGGTTTTTCAAATTCTTATTTCTAAAGCAGCTGCGGCTGACACCTCTGGGCTGGTCTTTCCATTGCGACCATGATTCAGATATGACCAGTTGAAGTTTCACTGAGCAGAAGCTTAGGGTTATACAGTGGACATAGTGAGGTGTCTTGCTTTTTCAGGTTTAGCTGTTCAGGCACTGTAAGTTCAATTTAATAATCATAAACCTAAGTACATTTTATTCAGCGGTATTGTAAGGCTACTGGGATTTGTAATATAGATGGCAAAACTCTGCTTGTGAGGGCAGCTTCTCAATTCAGGCAGGGCACAAGATAAAAATGAAATCCTTGTGTGCAATATTTTTCCTAATGGTATCTTTCCCTTTAAGCCCTGTGCCCATGGAAGGGATCATACAGAATGGTGTAGGCCTTCAGGAGAGTAGCAGCCTCAGCTTGGTTGACTTGTGAACTTTTCATGTTTTTTTATGGTAAGATTTTATTGTAATTGTGTGAGTGGTGTTTGGCGAACTTATTATTTTGTGTAGTATTAGTGATATCTATATTGACTGAGTTACTGGAGGAGTAGCTGATGAATTATTGTCTGAGGAGTGGAGCAAGATGTGTATTTTTACTCATCTAGTTTTTGTAGTTTGAGGGCATTGGAATTTTAAGTGAAGATTGTGTTTCTCCTTTAGAAATAAGATTCCCTCACTTACAGCAAAATTTAATTTGCTTAGGAAGGACTTTTGTTGTCAGTGGCTTTATTGAACGTTTGCTTTGATATTTATCCATAAGCTCCATTGTCTATGTGTAATGGAGACTTGGTTGTCTGATGGGACACCACGGGGTTAGAAGGGTTTTCTATGGGACAGAAATAAGAAGAGAGAGGGGTGGCTATTACTTTCCATCAAGATTTTCACTAGAGGAGCAGCCTAATGGTTATAGCATTGGCTTGGAAACCAAGAAACCAGCATTTGATTCCCATTGGCACTCCTTGTAGCCTTGCACAAGTCACTTAACTCTCCATTGCCTCAGAAGAAAGGCCTGCCAAACTACTTATGCTCACACTGTCAAGAAAACCCAGGAGCCGTTGGGTCACCAAGAGTCATAATCAACTCAACAGCACACGTCGCCTAAAGTCCACTAGCAAGCTGTGCCTTTTTCAGTCTCAGACAGATCTGAGGCCATCTCTGGCTTGAGGGTCCAGGGCAATTGCCAATCCTGACATCTGCTGTCTTGTATTTTGTACAATACAGGGGGAAATGCATTTCTATTTCTCTGCAATTATTTATTGTGGTGGGACAGTGGGCGGGGCAGGGGTGGGCATGGGCGGTGCAGGCTAGCACAGGTGATGGATTTTTATCTTTCAAAAAGTCGGCCACCCTATGCACAGGCAAAAATGTGATCCCCTTTCTAGCCTATGCAGAGAACTCCTACTGCAATGTTGTATAGATGTT
Source organism: Ichthyophis bannanicus (assembly GCA_033557465.1). NCBI lineage: Eukaryota > Metazoa > Chordata > Amphibia > Gymnophiona > Ichthyophiidae > Ichthyophis > Ichthyophis bannanicus. The sequence continues at coordinate 614,276,622 of CM066035.1, forward strand.
GATAGAAAATAATATCTCGACTCCATACTTAGATTGTGAGCCCTTTAGAGAGAGGGAAATGCATACTATATCTGAATGTAACTCACCTTGATCTTCACCTGGAAAGGCATGAGCTAAATACTAATAAAAATAATTGTTCTTTTCCAACCCAACAGAAGTTAGAAAGAATTATACAAAAGGGGTTGAGAATGTCTGTCTCCCTGGGGGCAAAATAGCTGAAAATTTAATGGAATGAAACTTGGCATCTGGGAAAAAGCAGTAAAAGAAACCATCGATTTTGAAAATGGACCAGATGGGCCAGTGCATTTCTATGGGAGAAGCAGCTCAGCTTCCGTAGCATAGAAACTTACATACAATGAAACATAGCAGTTATGGAATTCCTCCTTTCACACTCCCTCAATCCCCCCAAATTACCTATCCCCAAAACTGCTCCCTGCCACTACCCCACTCTCGCCCCAAAAATCTTCTACCCCCTCCCTGCAACAGTCATACCCCCAAAATGACTCATTTCCCAAAACTACCCTTGCAAGTACCCCAAATAATCTCCATCCTCAAAACTAGCCTTTCTCAACTACCCCAGCTCCTCCAGCTACCCTCTCACAGACCCAACATAGTGCAGCACACGCACAACATAAAACAGAGACACACACACACAGATTGTAAATAGTTCTCTGGAGGTGATGGGCTGCATTTTTAGTCATTCTGATCTACATTTTATTTTCTTTAATGTTAATGAAGGGAAATTGGCTGATAGGTATGTCTAGTATGGCTGCATCCTTGCCTGAGGCTGTAATACATTATGATGGCATGGGAAAAAACATGTGGGCTAAGAAAATGAGTACCCAGAGCCCAGCACAACAAGAGTAAAGCTAGGGGGAACCATACTCTGAACAGAAGTGCACAGAGAATGGACCCAGCTAAGAAAAGACATGCCAGGCCTGAACAGATTGAACAGGCCTGAGCAAACTGGGCAAGCCTGGACAAGTTAAACAGGCCAAACAAAGCTGGTGATACAAAGTGCTCATGAGCCCTGAAGACTACAGTGTCAGTGATTAATGAAACAAAGGGGATGGCAGGGTGTAGCCAGAATGACTCAACACTAGCAAGAATAAAAGCCATTAATATGTTAATAAGGGTGGATCCCAGGGAAAGAGGCCTCTGCAGACCTACAACCTTTTACAGACAGTACAGCAACTTTTTCACATGGAACAAAACTTTTGTGCAGGAGTTGCTACAGAGGGTATAGGGTATGTGTTGTTTTAAACTCACTGACGCAAGTGTTTCCATTGAACACTCTATCCAAGACCTACGTGATCTAGTTAATCATATTACTGACCCGTCCATAGGTCCTGGGTGGTTTATGAAGTGGTTCAGTTGGCTAGGGGGACTAAACATCCCAGTGGTAGGGGTTCTTTTTATTTCCCATTCTGCCATGTTGTATCCCCATTCTTTACCGCTTCATTACCACCACCCTTGATACCCTGGTAGAACGCAAGGTGGCTACCACTGTCATGGCCCTGACCCAATACACCCCTCTGCGGCTTGCCTCCAGTAATACGGCCCTCTACTGCCCCTAGCGGTTGAGGTCTCACTTAAAAAGGGGGGAGTGAGGCAGCCATAAGGTTTAGCTGTGGGTAACCCTTCCCCCCAAGCCATGAGGATTTTACATAGTGATCAGCTTGCTAAGAAAAGACAAAGGTTTCAGTAGGCACCCTCCCCCCCCCCCTCCAGGCCTGAGCACAATACCCTTTTGCCCAGAAATCAGCAGACCAGAGCATACTGGTTTGGGCAGGTCACCCAGGCACCTTCCCAGGGGCTACTGATTGGTGGACAGAAAATACCTGAGACGAATGAGATTGTAGAATGAGTTTAAAATTGTACTGTATATAAGACATTGTAGGACGTCCTTCGGGGCTCAGATTTTTTGTTGGAGGGTACCGATTCTCTGTCTGGGCCTGTGCGCACATTAAAAGATCCTGTTTGCATTCCAGCCTGTCTGTGAGTTTCCTTCTGTGGGTGAGTGAGAGAATTAGAGCTTTTTCAGCTACTTGGCTGCAACATTAATGCTACTGTGAAAACTGCTGACTGAATCATAGAGTTTTCTCATTGCTTGCTAGGTGTACTGAGAACTAATATCCGATTCTGTGGGAAGGGCCAGATTAAGGCATTGGAAAACCCTGCACATACTTTAACTCCAAATGGAGTCGGGAGTGGTGCCAAAGGACTGGAGAGAGGCTCATGTGGTGCCTTTACACAAAAGCGGAAGTAAGGAAGTGGTTGAAAACTACAGGCCGGTTAGTTTAAATTCGATGGTGAGTAAATTATTGGAAACGCTGCTGAAAGAGAAAATAGTGAGGTTTCTGGAGTCCAGCGGATTACAGGATCCGAGGCAGCATGGATTCACCAGAGGCAGGTCTTGTCAGACAAATCTGATTGATTTTTTTGACTGGGTGACCAGGGAGTTGGACCGAGGGAGAGCTCTAGATGTGGTGTATTTAGATTTCCGTAAAGCCTTTGACACTGTTCCTCAAAGGCGACTTATAAACAAACTGAGCACCCTAGGGATGGACCCTAAAGTTACTGCTTGGGTTAGAAATTGGTTGGGTGGGAGGCGACAAAGAGTACAAGTAAATGGAGCTCACTCTGAGGAGAAGGATGTTACCAGTGGTGTGCCCCAGGGATCTGTCCTTGGTCCAATTCTTTTTAACATCTTTGTTAGTGATATAGCCGAAGGGCTGTCGGGTAAGGTTTGCCTCTTTGCGGATGATACCAAAATCTGCAATAGAGTAGACACCCAGGAAGGGGTAGATAACATGAGGAGGGATCTAGCTAAGCTTGAAGAATGGTCTAGAATTTGGCAGCTGGGATTTAATGTTAAAAAATGTAAGGTCATGCATTTGGGCTGCAGCAATCCAAGGGAGCAATACAGTATAGGAGGTGAAGTACTTTTGTCCACTAAAGAAGAGCGGGACCTAGGCGTGGTTGTGTCTGATGATCTTAAAGTAGCTAAACAGGTGGAAAAGGCGACAGCAAAAGCTAGAAGGATGCTTGGGTGCATACGGAGAGGAATGGCTAGCAGAAAAAAGGAGGTGATAATGCCTCTGTATAAGTCTTTGGTGCGACCTCATTTGGAGTATGGTGTGCAATTCTGGAGACCGCACCTTCAAAAGGATGTGAACAGGATGGAGTCGGTGCAGAGGGTTGCTACCAAAATGATTAATGGGCTTCATTATAAAGCATATGAGGACAGACTTAAGGATCTTAATATGTACACCTTAGAGGAAAGGCGGGATAGAGGTGATATGATTGAGATGTTTAAATACCTCCGTGGCATAAATGTTCAGGGAGAGAGCCTCTTTCAATTGAAAGCAAGTTCTGCTATGAGGGGACATGGGATGAGGGTGAAGGGAGATAGATTCAGGAGTGATATGCGGAAATATTTCTTTACGGAAAGAGTAGTGGATCCGTGGAATAGTCTCCCAGTGGAGGTGGTAGAGATGAGGACAGTAACTGAATTCAAGAAAGCATGGGACCAACACAGAGGATCTCTAAAGGCAAAAAGTGGACTGTTGTAGTTGTTATGGAAGGACAGACTAGATAGGCCATGTGGTCTTTTTCTGTCGTCATGTTTCTATGTTTCTATGTTTCTAAATGATTAGAGGGGCCTGTGAGATGTGCTCAGGAGTCAGCTGTCTGGGGGGAGGGGAGGGGGGGTTCACAATTCAACAGATTTTTGCATTAATGTCTAGAAAGGAAAAGAATGGCTAACATTTCTGGACATTTTTCAGAGTTTAAAACCTCTATCTGCAGTTCCCGACTCCTTTCCCCTGTGTGAGTGAGCCTGCCCTGCCTGCTTCCAATGTAACTAGCAACAGAGACTATGGGTAGGATCCACCCAATGGCAAGGCTGTGGGGATAGAGCACTGAAATACTGCTCTCATCACAGGAAGGAGTGAGTGAGCTGAGGTAAGTTCCTGTGCTAAGTGAGGTTTCTGCATGTGATGGAGGGTAAAAAAGAAATGAAGGTCCCCACCCCCCAAATAAAGATGCCACAATACATTTATATGGGAGAAGCAGTTCCAACAGCTGCAATATACATAGGGGTATGTTTACTAAGCAGTCTTAACGTGCGCCCGGCGATAGTGTGCAGGATGCCATAAAAGGAGTGGGCGTTCCGGTCTAAACGTAGCAAACCGGGATTATCGCGCGATAACGAGCACTGCGCACATTATCGGGCGATGGATTGAGCTATGCACGTTAATGCGCATTAAGCTTAAGTAGGCACGCTGACATATAAGCAGAGCAGCAGAGGTGTAGCACAATGGTTAATACACTGACTGATGGTACGGGGGTCATAGGTTTGATCCCCCAGTGTGCCTAATGAATAAGGCTGGCTGAGGCATTGTCCTTTACATTTAAGCAGTGCTTTGTGAGGCATTTTAGTTTTCTTTTAATTAGTGCTGCCAGAAAACACACCCTCACAGTGCCGTAACCTAAGGTGCCGCATAAGGCGCCCTATAAGGCACTCCAGAGGGCACATTATAAAGTGCACTGTCTGCCAAGGCACCCTATAATGTCCCCTATAGGACGCCTTATAAGGCACTTTATAGGGCACCTTATAAGGCACATTATGGGGCACCTTATGAGGCACTTTAAGGTTACAGCACTGTGAGGGTGTTTTTGCTGGCAGCACTAATTTGCATTAAAAACAGACAATGCCTTGGATAGCCATATCAAATAACCCCACTGTAGGATCAAACCCATGATCTCTGGCTCCACAGGCAGTGAAGTAACCAGTGGGCTACATCTCTATTGCTACTAATACACCCCTGGCTGGCTACAGAGGGACTGCAGGTCACCACACAAACTGTCTGCTGTGGTTACCAGGATAGGGTTAACCCACCCGCACCCATGATGCACTGCACATGCAGATCAGCAGTCTACAGATGATCACAAGATGGGGTATGCACCCACACAGCACCTCGGTCTGGTAGAGGGAACTGACCTTGTGTGTTACAGACCGTCACATTGTGCAGGTACTGTGCTCACCCTGAGGGTGAGGTGGGGCATCCAGCACCATGAACACAGCACTGGCTTAGTTGAGCTGGCTATGCTGCAGGTCACCATCAGTGCCAGTGTGCGATAGGTAGTCCTTTCAGACACACCTAGGATACACCTGTGTCCATCTTTATTTCCCAGTCACGTCTAGCCCTTGTGGACTATGATGCACCCAGAATAGTGCATATCCTGTGTGGGTGCCATGGTAACAAGATTTAAATGACAGGGGGGTGGTGGTGTTTGGACCCATAGGCAGATTATGTAGTACCACCCAACCTGCCCTCTGGGGCTCAGGATCTCCCACCAACAGATCCACATTCTACATCCCTGCAATGGTGGCAGTAGAGGGGACCATCAACCCTAGTCCTGCTGGGGACCAGACACCCTAAAGCGCAGTCAATGCAGATCTGTATGCAGCCATAAAGCAATAGCAGACAGACAGTAGGCCTGAAAATGCTCAGCTGCCCCCCACCACTATCTGACATTCTCCATCAGCGAGCACAGTGAATCTCCAGCCATACACATACTAACTGCAGACAGTCTGCTAGCTAGTCCATAGTGCATGTTCCTGGAGGAGATGTGTGCACCCAAAACTGGGATGTGAGCACACCCAACAAGCAGATAGGTCAGTGATTAGGCCCCCAGAAAAGAGAACCCATATATATCACTTGAGAGAAATACCATACAGCACTATGGGGGAACCTAGCCATGCCATGGTCACTGCTCAGTCAGGGTGAGAGTGACCTCCCAGCAGGACATGCTGTGGCCACCCTGTCCGTGTGGGTGGTGGCCGGGCACTACAATGTCCCAGCCATTGCCCTATGCCCTGTGCAGATGCATCCTGCCTAGGCCGCCCTGTCCGGGCCATACTCATGGCACCTTGCTCTTCATTATGCACATTGGCAGGCTAGCACTAGAACCAGTGCAAGCAGTGTGGGCTGCATAAGGTGTTGGCAGCCACCACACACTGGATGGACAGACACATACTCCCACACCTATGCCAGCATTGTGCAACTATAGAGGCTTTTGGCAGCCCTGGCCACCACACCAGGCATGGCTATGGTACGCAATACGGTTGCGGTCACTCCCAGGGGTGGTAAACACTGTCAGAAACCAAAACTGAAACACGCTCCACAGATATCAGAAAGGTTTCTATGATGCAGCTCTATCAGCAAATTGTGCTTAACTTAGGAATTGCTATCTGCCATTAATCATAGCAACCTTTTGATATATGTGTAACGTATTCCCAGGTTTAGGGCGGCATTGCTAAGGTATGCAAGTGCTAGTATTGGGAGATGCTGTTGCACGCAGGGCCCAACAGCCTGACCCTCCATGAGGCTTTGGATAGTGGAGCCTGTGGGTGCAGGTGTTTCTGCCCCTGTTGGCCGCTGCTCTAGGGCAGAGGTTCTCAACTCCGGTCCTGATGGGCCAAACACTGTTCGAGTTTTCATGCTGTCTCTAATGAATATGCATGAGATACATTTGCATACCTGGGGGCGGCGCATAACAATACAGCACAGGCATCTTTATTGGAGACAGCATGAAACCTGAATGGTGTTTGGCCCACCAGGACTGCATTTGGGAAACTCTGCTCTAGGTATTGCACATGTCTATGGTGTCTGTGCTCTGTAGGGTAAAATATAGGCGTTTGAGGCATGTTGCTGTTATCTGCAATAAAGGTTCCCTCTTTATTACTATGGTTTAGTAGTGGGTAAAATATGGGGACTGGGTTAGCAAGAACCACAGCTGGGATTTGAACCTGTGACTTTCTGCTCCTGAACACACTGGCTGTGTGTACTGTACCACTGCGTTGCTGCAGGGACAGTGCATTTCCTGGGGATACCATGACTATTCATCATACAGGGCCTGTCTGTTGCAGTGCATGGCATCCACCTACACAGGGCTAGGCCATGGTCTGCTGTGGGCAGCTGCCACTGCCCCCTCCACCACCAGTACCCCTCTGCCACCATGCTGACATACCCTTCTGCTGGTGGTGCGCAGTCTCAGGCCATCCATTGTGCCAGTAGGCGGCTGCCTATCATGCGGGTTCTGGGGTAGGGGTGCACGCATAGATGTCCACGCTTCCCCCCAGCACCGCCTGCCAATGTTCTGTGCCCTTGGGGGTACCTGCTGGGTACTATCCCCTGTGACACTGTGGGAAACACACTCGTGCTCATGTTGGGCCCTCATCAGTTGCTGTCTGGCTGCTCTACTGTCTCAGCATTCCTATGGGCCACCTGGGCATCACCCTAGTCCACACTGTGGCTCAGTTGCACCACAGCATGTGCCGCCTGCAGCCCTCTGTATCCCCTTTTCCAGCATCTGTCCAGTTGCCCGTTCCGACATGCCCACCCTGCTGTTGTGGAACATGTGCATGCCAAAGGAAACCTGTCCAATAACAAGGGGAAACTCTGATCAGCGCTATTTCTCTGTGCAATCATTCACCTTGTATGGGGACAGAGCATAGACCCTTCCAAAATTAATATCTTTTTTTTGGAGCTTTCTCGGTAGTGTTTTTTGCTGTTTCCCATTAATATCACTATTGGCCAGCTTGGTTATGGTTTTTTTCCATTTTGTTCAGGTCATTTTCAATGTTTATTTGCCCTTTTGTTCCGTGCACATGTATCACACTTCTCACTTTTTGTAGGTTTCCCTGGCTTTGCTTTACATTGCTGACGTAAATGTTTTCTCTTCCCTTTAATTCTGCTCTAACGCCAGGGTTTCACTGGTGTTAGTTTTCAGACCCGGAATCCACAGCGTTAGTGTGCAGGGAGCCTCTCCCCTCCCACTCTCCACCCATTGACCCTCTGTCTCTGCCCCTGGGGAGCCTTCCTCCACCCTCCGGGAGCCTTTCTCCGCCTTCAGCGCTCGTTTGCACCGCTGTGCGTGTTATTGCATGCTAAGGTACCTTTGCGCCCTGTAAAGTGCCATTATCGCGCAATAACGTGCCTTATCACCCGATAACGTGACAGCAGCGCAAATAGCGCCCTTTAGTAAACATACCCCATAGTCTGATTTACACACAAACCCACACACACACATATACATATGCTCAAACAAAACAGATTAACGCACAAAGCAGATACACACACACGTGTATAACACAGACTAAGCAGACACACACAGGCAATGCTAATACAAATACGGATATGTATGCGTGCAAACACAAACACACACACAGATACACATGCACATGCACAGAGGGGTTGAAAAGAATTCCTTGAACCATGCTGTGCATGATTTCCTCACTTTTTGTCTATGCATTTCAGAGCAATACCATGGACAGTCATGTCTGGTGGAAAGAGTATTCACGGCTAGGGACTACCTTATCCAACACTTCTAGTGTTTTAGGTTGAAGCATGACAATAGAAGAGAGGAAAAATCTGATGGAGCCTATGACACTTTGCAGCCAAGGTCTTCATGTTGAGGGCATGAGCTTCTAGGAGTGTCTTTTTAATTTTGTGACCACGCTTTTTCGAAACAAACCTATCTAAGGCAAATGTCACTAAAATAATGATCTACCAGAGTAATGGGGTCATACGAGCTGAGTCTGTTTTAATGGCACCTTTTTCAGAGCAAAGGACCAAATCAGTACAGCAGGTAGCCATATGGGCATGGGCTGAAAGAAGGTAAAGGCCAAGTCTTCTCATCACAGGGAAAAGGTCTAACTGAACTTGACAAAAATGGTTATTGATGTGAATGTTGAAATCCCTTAACAAAAGTAAGGAGCCAGAGTATTTAAGCAACTCAGAGACAACAGAAACTAATGTTTCCAGAAAATGCTGTGACAGACAGGGAAGGGGATGGTATACCACCAGGAGATTAAGAGGAAAAGAACCCTAGAGCTGAACAAATAGAATCTCAGAGGAGAAAAGGGGTCTGACCTCTAATCCTTTATATCCTGTTTGGCAAAGATAACACAGGTCTGCGACTAAAAAGCTGTTTGATTATTTTCATCTAATTTCCATGTATTTTGGTATGCTGAAAACAAAGAAAATATTGAAAAAACTCCTAGACGTCATGATTTGCCACAACATGCAAAATTGTCTTCAAATTTATCAAATTTTTTCAAATGACTATTAATTAATTCAAATTACTATTAATTAATTCACATAAGTGCATTTAAGATATAAAATGCCAAAAAAACCTTAAAGGGGTTGTCCGAGTTATGTAAAAAAAAATATAGCACTTTAAATCTGATGGTCAGCAATATATACATAAGCTAAGCAAGTTTTAGGTCCGTGCTTCTAATGGTAGAAGGGGTTAATCTTTCCTGAAGAATCCAGTGGGAGTGAGACACAGGGCAGATAGCAGCAGCTCCGGTCAGTGCAAGGGGGCGTGGCCAGCAATGTGACGTCTCGTGTACAGACACAGAGCTGCTCTCTCCTGCATGCCACACTTGTGCACGAATCATCATCAGGCTCTTGGTTCTAGGCTGTTCACACTTTTTCATCGCAATTCGTGTTAGCTCGTCATTCTTCAACCGTTATATTATGGCTCCGTGAACATGTATTAATTCGCTAGACAGTTTCTGTTTCATCTGTGGTGAATATACAGTGTTGAAGCAACAGCAGAATATTACAGACTTTGTAAAAAAAGTATACTTTACATACTTTGGACTAAAAACTGGAGATCAAGATAAAGTCTGGGCGCCTCATAAAGTGTGCAAACGGTGTGTTGAGGACCTCCGAAACTGGTTCAAGGGTAAGAAAAAATCTTTCCGTTATGGGATTCCTATGGTATGGCGAGAGAAAAAGAACCATAGTGACGACTGTTACTTTTGTTCATGCGATGTGAAAGGGTTTAATTCCAAATGGAAGCATTCCATTTCATACCCCAATCTTCACTCGGCAATTCGTCCCATCCCCTATGGCACAGATATACCAGTACCCAAGCCCCCTGCTACCTTGGAAGAGATACCTAGCTCCGATGAAGGTGAAGTCATACCTGAACCAGATGACAAATCAAGTTCTGACTTTGAAGATGATACAAGACCAAAATTGTTTTCTCAGGAGGAGATGAATGATTTGGTAAGAGACTTGAATCTTCCCAAAGATGCCGCTGAGTTACTCGGATCAAGGCTGAAAAGCAGGAATTTATTGTTGCCAGGAGTGTCATCTTCATGGTTCAGACATCGTGAAAAGGAGTTTGTTCCTTACTTTGCCCAGGAAGTCAAGTTGGTTTATTGCATCAATGTCGAAGGTCTGATGGGTCAATTTAAAATCCAATATGATTCAGAGCAATGGCGTCTTTTTATAGATTCTTCAAAAAGAAGTCTCAAAGCAGTTTTACTCTACAATGGTTTTTACGCTTCCATACCTGTAGGTCATTCCGTACACTTGAAGAAAACCTACGAGAACTTGGAATTGGTTCTTCATAAACTTAAATATGAAGACCATGGTTGGCAAGTGTGTGGGGACTTGAAGGTCTTGTGCATGCTGCTCGGGCAACAAGCTGGGTATACCAAATATCCTTGTTTTCTGTGTCTATGGAACAGTCGAGACCGACAAAATCACTGGACCAAGAAGAGTTGGCAGCTGAGAGTGCTAACAGTCGGTGAAAAAAATGTCCTCCGAGAAACTTTGGTACCTTCCCATAAAGTTCTTCTACCACCTCTCCACATAAAATTGGGATTGATGAAGCAATTCGTAAAATCACTTCCAAGAGATGGAGAATGCTTCAAATACTTGGTCACCAAGTTTCCAGGCCTGTCGGAGGCAAAATTGAAGGAAGGTGTGTTCGTCAGACCAGACATTAGAAGGCTTATAGTTGATCAAGAGTTTATCAATACCATGACGGATCCTCAAAAAGAAGGGTGGATTGCATTTAAAGAAGTCGTACAGAAATGTTTAGGCAATAACAAAGATCCTCACTACAAAAAGATCGACGGACGAATGCTGAAAGCATTTCAAGCTTTAGGTTGCCTGATGATTTTGAAAGTGTATTTCCTCCAGTCCCACCTTGACTACTTTCCTGAAAATTTGGGAGCTGTGAGTGAGGAACAAGGTGAACGATTCCACCAAGACATTAAAGAGATGGAAAGGAGATACCAGGGAAAATGGAGCATTACAATGATGGCAGACTACTGTTGGATGCTTCAGAGAGACATTCCAGATGCTACTCACAAGCGTAAATGCACCAAGAGGAGCCTCACAAGGAAGACGAATCGAGCTTAGTGTGTGTAGGTGAGCTCATTTCAGTTCAAGATTTTCATGAAAATATTGTAATAAAACTTTAATTTTATAAGTCTATTTCCATTTATTTTGAGGTATTGCCTTATTTAACATATTTACCTAAATTGTCAGGAAACGTGATGTCCTATGACAAAATGGAGGTCATTTTTGGATTCAGCGCACCAAAAAACATAAAGATTATGTGGAATAACCAAAACAGCTCTTGAAAAAAAATTTTTTGCAGACCTGTCTAATGACTCCTCCTCCTCCTGTTTTATATTTTTGTTGGTAGGCAAGGAAAGAAAACTCAGATAAACAGGTTTCCATCGGATAGCTCAACTCACCTTGCTTGAGCTAGGTTTCTGACAAGCATAACATATCCAACAGATGTGACTGGATAAGCTCATGTGTCACATTTTTCAGAGAAGCCTCCCTAAAGAGAGAGTGGCCTGTCAGAGACAGAGTGTTGCAAATGTGCTGCAGAGCCCTCAGCAGCTGCAGGATAAAGGGAACCAGTCATTTAGGTCAGGGAACCGTGGTGGTGACATTAATGAGTTAATGACTCAACCTCCTCTGGCATCAGAGCACCAGAGTGTTGGAGATCATGCATGTACTGCTGGTGCTCAAGCAGCAGTAGGCAAAGGACAATGCCCCGGGAAGAGAGAAAGAAGGAGAAAGAGAGGTCTAGAGAAAACAGACAAACAGAAAGCAAATGACAATGGCTGGGGAATGAGAGGATGAGGAAAATGTTTAGAGAAAAATATGATAAAACAAAAACAGACACACACAGAGAAGGTGCAAGTCATGCACCGAGATGCACAACACTCCACAGTGAGGCAAGTTTAAAAAGAGAAGGAAGTTAAATTTCAACTGGGAGAGCGGGGCTTGTGAGCCAGGAGAGTGGTAGAGAGATCAGTAGAATCAGGTATGCAAAAGCTGCAGAGAGAGGATGCAGGGTAAGATTCAAACAAACCAATGGTATATAAAGAACACAGGCAATGAAAGGCATAACACAATAGAGAAGGAAGTAGAACAGCACCTTGGAGGAGGCGGGGCTAGTGAGTCACAGCAGTGGTGAGGGGGTCAATGGAATTAGGCCTGCAGAGGCTCGTGCGGTGAGGCTACGAAATAAAACACAGAAAAGTAATCTCTTAGCCATTTCAACTGTGTTCATTTAGAGCGGTGTTAACATTTACTTTACATTAAGGAATGTGCAGTCACAAAAAAAATTTGACTCATGCTCACTCAAACTTTTCCAATTTTTTGTGCATTTTTCATCTTTGATTCACATGTTTGTTCCTTAGGTGTTCATTGTTTATTGTTCATTAGAACTTTAAGCACACAAATCAATTGTGCATATGTTAATTCATAGGTATACGCACATACAAATGATTTGCATGCACTTTAAGAGCCCAGTATTCAGCGACGGCAGTTAGCACTTATCACACGCGTAGCCATCACCACTGAATACTAGCCCCAGATATTCAGTGCCGGGGCCATATCCAGCCACCAGCACTGAATATCTGGGTCACCGCACAGCCCGGAAGCTAACCGGGCAGCGGCTCAATATCGCCACTGCCTTATTAGCTCCGTGGGTAAAGATAAGCCAGCCTTTGCCATGCCTACAGGGTTGCCCAAAAAAGTGAAAACATCTCGTAGCATATAAGTTATTTAAAAATACAAAAAGAAAGATGTAAACGATTGACAAATTAAAAAAAAAAAAAAGATGGCGACCTGAAATTGTTGAAATAAAGACATTATATAGCTAAAAAAGGTAAATAAGTAAACTATTTAAGCTTTTAATTTATGAGATGTTCTCACTTTTTTTGGGCCACCCTGTATACCCATGAGTTGCTAACCAAGCAGTGGTTCAATATTGTCGCTGCCCAGTTAGCAACGAGTGCCACCTCTGCTCTGCCTGTGAATGTACACAATACACCCCAATGCTAACTGTATAGCATCGAGGTGTGTAGGGGCAGCACCTGCGTATATCGAGTGGCACTAACTGTGTTAGTGCCACTGAACATCATGCTAACTGGCAACTGTATAAATGCCTTTGAATATTAGGCCCTAAATTTTTAGTACCCAAATGAACCCAAATGCACATTCCTAATTGTATCATAAGTTATGGTGAAATTTTACTTACCGATAATTTCCTTTCCTGGAATCCTGCTAGACCAGTCTAGACTAGTGGGTTTTCTCCCCCTGCAGCAGATGATGGAGACAGAGGAAACACTAGAAGATTCTGATCTATCCACAGCAAATACAGTTAATCAAGGTGCAACAACATGCAACTACAGGGTGGCCCAAAAAAAAGTGAGAACATCTCGTAGCATATAAGTTATTTAAAAATTCAAAAAGACAGATGTAAACAATTGACAAATTTAAAAAAAAAAAAGATGGCAACCGGAAATTGTCGAAATAAAGACGTTTGATAGCTGAAAAAGGTAAATAAGTAAACTATTTAAGCTTTTAATTTACGATATGTTCTCACTTTTTTTTGGCCACCCTGTATATACATAAGACCAAAGGAGAACAGCTGAATTGAGACCACAAAATTGCAAACAGAGGCTGTTTCTGGATTAAAAGATGCAGCATGAGCGGGTGGGTCCTGGACTAGTCTAGCAGGATTCCAGGAAAAGAAATTATAGTTAAGTAAACTTTCACCTTCCAGACCATCCTGCTAGACAGGGCAGGTCCATCCACTAGGCGGGCTAGGCTCCATGGGCAGCACAGCACACATGGCCTGGTGTCCCCTTGTGCTGAGCCACACTGCGCCGCTGCCCCTTACTGCTGCTGATTCTAATGACAGGGTTCGCCCGACAGCAGCAGCATGGCATGTGCTTTGGCACACATGGCCTGCCTCTTCTGATCCCCCAAAGTTGTGCCGGAGGGGTCAGATGTGGTAGGCCATGTGTGCCCAAGCACATGGCCTGCCACTGCCACTGAACAGCTTCCTGACCCTGCTGCCAGAGCGTGGCTCAGTGCACGGGGGGGAGGGGGGCAGCATGCCAGGTATTCTACCTAAGGTGGCAGAAATCCTTGGACCAGCCCTGCTGCTAGACTAGTCCAGACTAGTGCAAAGTATGAAAGCTACTCCACCCTGGGGCGAGATGAGACTGCCACTTCAAGCACGCTAGTATCAAAGCAAACAGCTGACTGAACCTGCAGATCCAAGCAGTAGTGGTGCACAAAGGTAGATGAGGATGACCAGGTCACTGTATGATAAACGTCCAGTGGGGTAACTTGAGATCTCTCTGCCCAGGACACCACCTTAGCGCAGGTAGAGTGAGCCGTTAAGTCCTACTGGAACAGATTTACCATGTAACAGATACGCTGACTCAATTGCATGAAAGCATATTTTTAAAGTCCACTCAACCCTTATGAGGCCTGGCCAAAAGGACAAGAAACCGGTCAGTGAGACAGAAAGAATTTGTCACCTTCAAGAAGGATGGGAGAGAAATGACCTGACTGAGATGCAAGGAGGATAGAACCTTGAGCAGGAAAGCCACGAGTAACTCCTTCCAAGGAAAAGGACAAGAAAGGGCCCCAGTATGACAGAGCCTGTAACTCCAAAAGACAGCAAGCTAAGGTGATAACTACCAAAAAGATCGCTTTCAAAGACAGGTCCTTTAGTATAGTTCTTTTTAAGGGCTCAAAGGAAGTTCAAATAAAAGCATGGAGAACAAGGGAAAGATCTCATGGTGGGACCACCGGCCAAACCGGAGGATGCAGCACATGAACTCCTCAGAGAAAACAGGCAACATCGATATGGGAGGCCAGTGAGCATCTAGCCACTGTGCCACAAAAACAAGACAAATCAGCAACTTGTACTTTTAGGAAATTTAATGCAAGATCCTTGTCAAAACCATCCTGAAGGAAGTCCAAAATCAAAGGCACCAGAGCATGCCATGGTGGAAAAGAATGCTAATGGCACCAGTTCTCAAAGAGTCATCAAACCCAGGTATAGGCCAAGGAGGCTGATGTTTACTTGGCCTTGAGCAACGTGGCAACAACCCACACTATATAATCCTTGCGCACTAATTAATGCCTCTCAAGGGCCAAAATGTAAGCTAGAAGGGAGCTGGGTAGTCCATCAGGACAGGTCATGGCCGGCGTCAGCCACAGGGAGCGGAAGGTAAGCCCCTCCCGCTCCTTGCAGCTAAGGCCAATAGGGCCCAACGAGGATATTTAAAATCCAGTGCCAGAACGCGCAAAGCAACCATCAGCAGCCCGACATGATCGGCATCGGCCACAGGGAGTGAAAGGTAAGCCCCTCCGCTCCCTGTAGCTAAGGCCAATCAGGCCCAATGAGGGCATTTAAAATCCAGCATGCATCTGAGGGTCTTACCAGAGGACCCTTTGGTGAGGCTCTTAGGTGGGAATTCATGCGAAGACAAGAGCAAATAAGGGCTCTTCAAACCAAGCATCATACTAGCAGATCCAGGCATGGCCCTGAAATCAGCATCCACAGGAAAGCAGAATAGCACCGTATACAAACCACAGCAATTATCACCTGTACAATCAATGATTGAAACACGCTCCCCATTCCCTGCAAGACCGGGAAAGCCTGAAGTCCTCTACAACCACAGCTCAAAGTACCTAGACGATCTCAACGACCCCAACTAATCCAGCTCTGAACAACAAAAAACAAGATAACCCCTTGTCAGTACCTGGCACTACAATATGACTCACACACTATACTGGCTGACCTTCCTAAGCATCCTCTTACTACCACATAGACCTCTGTTCTCACAACTAATAACCCTCCAATCTTTGTAATTCCTAATCATACAAACTGACTACCAACCATATGGCATCCATCTAGCTCTCGCCATGACATAAAATATGGATGCCTCATTAAAATCCAAACAGCAGCTGCAAAGACCTCACCATCCAAACACAAGAACCTTGAGCATCTTCACAATCCCATAAAATGCACCCTCATTAATACACACTCCGCCCGAAACAAAATCCAAACCCTTTTTGACCACGTAACAGACAACAACCTAGATATACTATGCATCACTGAAACCTGATTCTCTGAAAATGACAATGTCCTACTCAACCAACTCAACACCACCACTCACAACATCCATAATTGCCCTCGGACATCCAGCAGAGGAGGAAGAGTCTGTATTCTCACAATCAAAAACCTTGAATTCAACACAATGAACTGCACTTCCGTTCCCAACCTTGAACATAAGAACATAAGACATGCCATACTGGGTCAGACCGAGGTCCATCAAGCCCAGTATCCTGTTTCCAACAGTGGCCAATCTAGGTCCTACGTACTGTGACGCCTTCCACCGCTCCCACCGCACTGCCCCTAGGGGTGGCACGGCAGATTGTCTCTGTTTGAACACTTATAGTGCTATTTAGTATAGACACCTGCCTGATGAGAGACGGTGGATCACCTCCTTAATTGTAGTTGTGGTTTGCTTTTGTTAGCAGTCCGAATAGAAGGAGCACAGGACAATTTATAACATAAATTGCTTTTATTTTTATTTTCTGTAAGGAAATCATTCGTGGCAAAATTCCAGAAAGGGAAAACACATTCAACTAAAGGTATAGGATTCTTCTCCAAAATGTGCAAGGTGAATTTCTTCCATAAACTTCTCAACCTTGATAGCAGTATTTTCTAGTATTTACAAACGCAGTAGAAATATCTTTGTGCATTACTCACAAACTTTGGCAATATAAAAAGCCTTACTTTCCTTGCTGACTTCAAGTTTAAAACATCACTCAGAGTGCTACCTCTTAGCTTTTAAACCACTAGCTTTCCCAGCTGACGTTACAGCAGCAATAAAACTAGCTAGGCTTTCACATGAGGTTTCTCTTATCCACTTGTCTGCTTTCCAAGCATACAATGATATCTGAACTCCTGACGTCTTCTTACTTGTTTCATACAGCATAAAGGAAAAGCTTTATACATTAGACACACACAAACTGCAATCCATCGATTCAGCAGAGGACATTGATTTATCAGAGAGACAGTCCACGTCCATTTCTGTTGGGGAATTGTATGGCTCTGAACTTGGGGTAATCTCTGGTTTAACCTGTTGTATGTTCTTCAGAAGCTTACAAAGGTTTCTCCACTTTAGCTCACGGTTCCCCTCTGTAACTGGGTTTGAACCTTTTGCTTTTCTCCCCCTTAATAGTTTCTCATCAGGAAATGCAAAAGCTTCTTGACTAGCAGTAACTCTCCTCCTAACAGGCTTCCTATAATATCTGTGTGGAGGTTCAAGACTAGAACTGCTATATTCTGATTCAGAGGTAAAATCCAGGCTTCTCTGCCGGTTCTTTCTATGCCCACACCCTTTGCACTTGCCTTGTAAGTAGTGGTCAGTCCTTCTGGGCTTAGCAGAATTAACAGCTCTGAAATCCTGCTTCCTTCCCTGGTTTACTGGCCTTTTCCTCTGGCTCCTAGCCTGCAACCGGTCCTGCCTTTGAACAGACCTTCTTTGCAGTCTTTCTGGTGTAAAAGCACATACCGTTTGATCAGTACCTGATTCCTCTTCCCACTCGGCTGATTCTTCAAAGAAACTTTGTCCTCGGGGTTTTGCTAGTTTCCCTTTAGCATTGCAATTTCCTTTGCACCATCCTGTGCCTAGTCCTCGTGTGTGTGAAGCTCTGGAATCCACTCTCAACTGATTCTCCAGCTCCTGTTCATCTCTCCCCTCACTTCCTGTGTGACGCAGCTTATATGTTCTGTGAACTGTTTGCTTCTCTGACCCCACCCTCTCTCTGCTTGCAGCTGTCCTAGAGGTTGGGTGTGGCTTCAAGCTAACCCTGCTTCTATGTGCCTTAGTTTCATTCTCTCTGTGGGAAATGTGCTTCTGTGATCCCATCCCCCGCTTGTGGGAACAAATCTCAGAGTTTTTTCTACTTTTAAAGGGCTCTGCAGCCTTCACATCATCACATATCCCCCACCTTAAGCAATTGCCAGCTGGCGCACCCACGCGCGCACAGCTGGAAATCCCAACTAATGCTCTTGGGTTATTGTCTGGTCTTGCAGCTACTTTATCGACATGCTCCTGCGCCAGACGCAAGCTGTCGATGTGGTATGCGTGGTACTTCTTCCCCTTCCCTGTCTCCAAGGAATAGTGTAGAGGACCCATCTGTTTTACTACTTTATAAGGGCCTTTCGTGGCAGTTCCAAACTTGGAGCTGGCCTTGGTAATTACTAATACCTCATCCCCCATACGTAAGAAATGCGGTCGGGCTCGTCGGGCATAATAAGCCTTCTGACGGGCATGACCATCTTCCTTGGCTAATCTAGGTACCGATTCGGCCATACCTGGCCTTAGGGGTGCCCTCGGTGGAACGACTTGCTGCGACCCCCTGACAAGCCGGGCAAGACGCACAATATCCCGCCGTCTCCGTATATACCCCTGGCCAATAGAACCTAGCCAATACGTGCTCTAGGGTGTCTTGCGCCCCTTTATGCACTCTTCCCGCGTATCCATGTGCTATCCCTAACACCATGCTCCTAAGAGCTTGAGGTATCACTAACTGTTTCTTTGTGCCCCCTAGGCGGATATCTGTACTTTCCTGTACAAGATATTGTCCTCTAATAGAAACCTTGGTAGGGCCTTCGATCCATTCGTAGCGTACTCATACGCTCGACGGAGCGTAGGATCGGCCCTCTGTTCCGCAGGGAATGAGGAAAATTTTTCCTTAAATTCTGCAGGAACCCAGGATAATTCCTGTCCTTTCATTACTTTAACCCTATTTTGTGCCCGGGTCCTCCTCTCCCTTCTCCTTTCAGGTTTCCCTTTCCTAGGAGTGTCTTTGGCCTGAGTAAGCAGGTCTTCCTGGAAGGATGTTCCTGGCACTGGGTCTACTTGTGAACCAATTTCTTCTCCTAAGGGCTTATCCCCTGTACGGGTAGTGATCATACCCATTCTTTCGGCTAGTCTGGGGTCAACTACCTTGCCTACCTTGGGTAAGGTCTTCTCCCTGACTGTGGTATTCATAATAGCCCTATTCTTAGCTAGCATGGGGTCAGCTACCTTGCCTACCTTGGGCAAGGTCTTCTCCTCAGCTAAATCAACTTGCGGAAAGGTAGCGAGTGGGTAGTTTTCCACCTGCAACTCCTTAGCCAGACCTTTCCGAAATTGTGGCCAATCTCGGCCTAAAACTACTTCGTGTGGAAGCCTTGGTACAATGGCCACTTGCACTTGTTTCTTGAGACCCACTCCCTCTATAACCACCGGGTGTATAGGGTAGGTAGAGGCTGCGCCATGGACGCACCGGATCCGAATATGATCCCCAGAGCTTGGCAGCGAGGGTTTTTCTTTTGCCTCTATCTGTTGCCAGAGCTTCCGGGAGATCATAGACTGATTCGCCCCTGAATCTAAGAGTGCCTCAGTTGGTATTCCTTCTACCTCCACCCTCAGTAGGAATCCCTCCCTGTATCTCGGTGCTGGGTAGTGATTAAAGCCTTCCGGGCCTTACAGTCCCTTTTCACGTGTCCCACTTCTCCACACGAAAAACACTTTCTTAAACACATTTCTCTTATACAGTTTCACATTACTATCTGCAAATTCATCCAGCTTAGCTTTCCTTTCTAGTAACTCCACTTTGTTTTTAAAGATGCCTTCTTTCTCCAGGCTCAACTTATTGGCCTCCAGAAAGCGGTCTGTTAAAGCAATTGCTTCTTGCGTGTTCTTACAGCTTTGGAGTACTAGAAAGGTATGCACGCTGCTCGGTACTGCTTCCCTGAACTGTTCAAGAATTATTGTGTCTAAGACAGACTCTATATCTTTACCTTCAGGCATCAACCATTTATAAGCCAAATTCTTTACGCGGTAATATAATGCCTGAGGTGTTTCCTCTGCCCTTAATTTACATGACCGTAGCTGCCTACGGTAGACCGCTGGATTTAGACCCAAACGATCTTTACCGCTTGTTTTACATCTTTATAACTTGTAACTAAACTAGCAGGCATGGCACGGTAAGCTGCTAAGGCTTCGCCTGTAAGCGAGGCAGCAAATCTTAGCGCCCACTGTTCTTTAGGCCATTTTGCTAGAATAGCTATACGCTCAAAAGACTCAATGTAGTCGTCTACATCGTCATCCTTTGTTAGACGACCTCCTGCAAAATCCCAGTCCCTGACCAGTCCCAGTCCCGACAATCTGCCCTTGCACCTGGCATAGTCCTGGCAGCATCGTCCTTTTTCCCTTGGGTCTCAAGCCAACTGGACATTGCTTGTATCACTGGTGCTTGTTGTGATTGGAACAGCGCCTTCACCTGTTCCAGGCTCTTCGTGGACAACTCTTGATGTTGGGCTATCTGACCAGCCGCCCAATCCAAGATGTCTCGAGACTCCACCTTCTTTCCTGTAAAAAAAAACAGAAACAAAGCACCAAGTGCGGAACCTTCCACTTCACCCTTGTCTTGGTGATTATCCCAGCAGCCACCCTCTTACACCAGTGCTTATCCGGTCCAACCCTCCAGCCTACGGGTTACCTTATACTGGTGCAGAGTCTCACTTCATCAACTCCGTTGCCCTGGACTCGGGTTCCAGTGGTCACTCCGGCTTTCCTTCCGCTCCGCAGACCTTGGAAGTTGATACAGCTGCTCTAGGATTCTCTTTCCTGTGTTTGTAGATGACCTCTCCGTTGTCACGTGACTCCAAACGAAAAAATCCAACACACTACGCCACCTGTGACGCCTTCCACCGCTCCCACCGCACTGCCCCTAGGGGTGGCACGGCAGATTGTCTCTGTTTGAACACTTATAGTGCTATTTAGTATAGACACCTGCCTGATGAGAGACGGTGGATCACCTCCTTAATTGTAGTTGTGGTTTGCTTTTGTTAGCAGTCCGAATAGAAGGAGCACAGGACAATTTATAACATAAATTGCTTTTATTTTTATTTTCTGTAAGGAAATCATTCGTGGCAAAATTCCAGAAAGGGAAAACACATTCAACTAAAGGTATAGGATTCTTCTCCAAAATGTGCAAGGTGAATTTCTTCCATAAACTTCTCAACCTTGATAGCAGTATTTTCTAGTATTTACAAACGCAGTAGAAATATCTTTGTGCATTACTCACAAACTTTGGCAATATAAAAAGCCTTACTTTCCTTGCTGACTTCAAGTTTAAAACATCACTCAGAGTGCTACCTCTTAGCTTTTAAACCACTAGCTTTCCCAGCTGACGTTACAGCAGCAATAAAACTAGCTAGGCTTTCACATGAGGTTTCTCTTATCCACTTGTCTGCTTTCCAAGCATACAATGATATCTGAACTCCTGACGTCTTCTTACTTGTTTCATACAGCATAAAGGAAAAGCTTTATACATTAGACACACACAAACTGCAATCCATCGATTCAGCAGAGGACATTGATTTATCAGAGAGGACAGTCCACGTCCATTTCTGTTGGGGAATTGTATGGCTCTGAACTTGGGGTAATCTCTGGTTTAACCTGTTGTATGTTCTTCAGAAGCTTACAAAGGTTTCTCCACTTTAGCTCACGGTTCCCCTCTGTAACTGGGTTTGAACCTTTTGCTTTTCTCCCCCTTAATAGTTTCTCATCAGGAAATGCAAAAGCTTCTTGACTAGCAGTAACTCTCCTCCTAACAGGCTTCCTATAATATCTGTGTGGAGGTTCAAGACTAGAACTGCTATATTCTGATTCAGAGGTAAAATCCAGGCTTCTCTGCCGGTTCTTTCTATGCCCACACCCTTTGCACTTGCCTTGTAAGTAGTGGTCAGTCCTTCTGGGCTTAGCAGAATTAACAGCTCTGAAATCCTGCTTCCTTCCCTGGTTTTACTGGCCTTTTCCTCTGGCTCCTAGCCTGCAACCGGTCCTGCCTTTGAACAGACCTTCTTTGCAGTCTTTCTGGTGTAAAAGCACATACCGTTTGATCAGTACCTGATTCCTCTTCCCACTCGGCTGATTCTTCAAAGAAACTTTGTCCTCGGGGTTTTGCTAGTTTCCCTTTAGCATTGCAATTTCCTTTGCACCATCCTGTGCCTAGTCCTCGTGTGTGTGAAGCTCTGGAATCCACTCTCAACTGATTCTCCAGCTCCTGTTCATCTCTCCCCTCACTTCCTGTGTGACGCAGCTTATATGTTCTGTGAACTGTTTGCTTCTCTGACCCCACCCTCTCTCTGCTTGCAGCTGTCCTAGAGGTTGGGTGTGGCTTCAAGCTAACCCTGCTTCTATGTGCCTTAGTTTCATTCTCTCTGTGGGAAATGTGCTTCTGTGATCCCATCCCCCGCTTGTGGGAACAAATCTCAGAGTTTTTTCTACTTTTAAAGGGCTCTGCAGCCTTCACATCATCACAGTACCTAGCAATATCCCCAAAAGACACAGGTTCCACAATGCTTGTACTGGGTCAAGCATTGATATCCTGGGTCCCTTTTTAATAGTGGTTTATGGACCTTTCCTCCAGGAACTTGTCCAAACCTTTTTTAAACCCAGCTATACTAACAGCCCTTACTACATCCTCCGGTAACAGATTCCAGAGTTTGATTACACGTTGAGTGAAAAAATATTTTCTCTTATATGTCTTAAATAGTTTACCCTGTAGCTTCATTACATGTCCCCTAGTCTTTCTATATTCTGATAGCGTAAACAATTAATCCACGTTTATCCGTTCCACTCCATTCATTAATTTATAGACCTCTATCATATCTCCCCTCAGTCGTCTCTTTTCCAGGTTAAAGAGCCCTAACCTTTTTAGCCTCTCTTCATAGGAGTAGCCTTCCATCCCCTTCACCAATTTGGTGGCTCTTCTCTGTACTTTTTCTAATAACGCTATGTCCCTTTTTTAAGATACGGCGACCAGAATTGCACACAATATTCAAGGTGCGGTCGTACCATGGAGCGATACAGAGGCATTATAATATCCTTTGTTTTATTCTCCATCCCTTTCTTTATGATACCTAGCATTCTATTTGCTTTCTTGGCCGCCGCTGCACACTGGGCGGAGGGTTTTAACATGTTATCCACGATGACTCCTAAGTCCTTTTCCTGGGTGGTGGTTTCTAATGTGGAGCCTTGCATCGTGTAACTATAGTGTGGGTTGTTCTTTCCTAGGTGCATAACTTTGCATTTGTCCACATTAAATTTCATCTGCCATTTGGATGCCCAGTCTTCCAATTTATCCAGATCCTCCTGCAGTTTTCCACAATCCTCTTGGGTTTTAACAACTTTAAACAGTTTTGTGTCATCTGCAAATTTGATAACCTGACTAGTTATTCCCTTTTCCAGGTCATTTATGAATATGTCAAAAAGTAGCGGACCCAGTACAGATCCCTGGGGTACTCCACTATTCACTTTTTTCCATTGGGAATATTGGCCATTTAGCCCTACCCTCTGCTTTCTATCTTTTAACCAGTTCCCTATCCACAATAGTACACTGCCTCCTATCCCATGACTTTTTAGCTTTGCCAAAAGTCTCTGATGGGGGATCTTGTCAAAAGCTTTCTGGAAGTCCAGATACACTATATCAACCGACTCACCTTTGTCTACCTGTTTATGCAGACCTTCAAAGAAACATATCAGATTAGTAAGACAAGATCTTCCTTGTCTAAAGCCATGTTGGCTGTCTCCCATTAGGCCATGACTATCTACATGTTGTGTAATTTTGTTCTTTATGATGGTTTCTACCATTTTCCCTGGTACTGACGTCAGGCTCACCGGTCTGTAATTTCCCAGGTCACCCCTGGAACCTTTTTTAAAAATTGGTGTTAAGTTGGCGACCCTCCAATCTTCAGGTATTACAGATGATTTTAATGAAAGTTCACAGATTACCAATAGCAGGTCTGCAATCTCGTATTTCAGTTCTTTCAACACTCTGGGATGTATACCATCCGGTCCAGGTGATTTGCTACTATTCAGTTTATCAAATAGTTGTAATATATCTTCCCGGTGTAGTGATATTTCTCTCAATTCCTCTGCAGTATCACCTTTAAATACCACTTCAGTCATGGGTAACATCCCTACATCTTCCTCAGTAAAGACCGAAGCAAAGAATTCATTCAGTCTCTCTGCTATAGCCTTGTCTCCTCTTACTGCCCCTTTTACCCCTGTATCATCTAACGGTCCAATTGACTCTCTCACAGGCCTTTTGCTACGAATGTACTTGAAAAAGTCTTTATTTTGTGTTTTTGCTTCCGTAGCAAGTTTCTTCTCAAATTCCCGCTTTGCCTGCCTTATCAATGCTTTGCATTTAACTTGCCAGTGCTTGTGTTGTTTCCAGTTTTCATCATTTGGCTCTTTTTTCCATTTCCTAAAGGTTGCTTTTTTGGCAGCAACAGCCTCTCTGACCTCACCTTTAAACCATGCTGGCAGTTTTTTGGACTTTCTTCCACTCTTCTTAATGCGTGGAATACAGCTGGTCTGGGCTTCGAGAATAGTATTTTTAAATAACACCCAAGCTTGCTGTAAGTCTTTAACCTTTGGAACCGCTCCTTTTAGTTTTTTCCTAACTATATTCCTCATTCTATCATAGTCTCCTTTTTGAAAGTTAAAAGGTAATACTGTGGATTCCTTTACTATCTGTCCTCCACTAATTAAATCAAACATGATCATACTATGATCACTATTGCCAAGTGGTCCCAACACCCTTATTTCTTGCACCAGATCTGGCGTTCCACTAAGGATTAGGTCCAGTATGGCTTCCCCTCTGGTCGGTTCATGAACCAGCTGCTCCAAGAAGCAGTCATTTAGTCCATCTAGAAACTTATCTCTTTAGCTTGTCCTGCCGTGACACTGACCCAGTCGATACCGGGGTAATTGAAATCACCCATTATTACTACTCTGTTGTGACTTTTGTTAGCTTCCTTGATTTCTTTGAGCATTTCATCATCCATTTATTCATTCTGGCCAGGCGGTCGATAGTATACTCCCACTGCCATCACCTTCCCCTTCATAAATGGGATTTCAATCCATAGAGATTCTACAGCAAATTTTGTTCCCTGCAAAACTTTAATCCTTTCTGACTCAATGCCCTCTCTAACATAGAGCGCAACCCCTCCACCAATTTGATCAGCTCTATCATTACGATATAGTTTGTATCCAGGTATCACAGTGTCCCACTGGTTATCCTCCTTCCACCATGTCTCTGAGAGTGCAATCATATCTAACCTCTCATTTAGTGCTATATATTCTAACTCTCCCATCTTATTGTTTAGACTTCTAGCATTGGCATACAAGCATTTTAGAGACTGTATTTTATTCTTATTAATCTGGCTATTGGTAGGCAGGGGTAATTTGGAATCTTTATGCTCTGTCTGCTCCTTACTCAAGGGCATTTGGGCTACTATACCCCCTTTTGGAACCTCAAGGCTTTTGGTAGTATCCTTCAAGGATACCTTTGTCTGAACCATGCGCTCCTGGGTGACTGTCGGCTTTCCCCTATTTTCTAGTTTAAAAGCTTCTCTATCTCTTTTTTAAAGGTTAATGCCAGCAGTCTGGTCCCATCCTGATTAAGGTGAAGCCCATCCCTTCGGAAGAGCCCCCCCTTTCCCCAGAATGTTCCCCAGTTCCTAACAAATCCAAAACCCTCATCCTTGTACCATTGTCTCATCCACGCATTGAGACTCCGGAGCTCTGCCTGTCTTTTGGGTCCTGCACGTGGAACAGGAAGCATTTCGGAGAACGCTATCCTGGAAGTTCTGGATTTCAACTTCCTACCTAAAAGCTTAAATTTAGCCTCCAGAACTTCCCTACCACATTTTCCTATGTCATTGGTACCAACATGTACCAAGACAGCAGACTCCTCCCCAGCACTATCTACGATCCTATCTAGGCGGTGCGTGAGGTCTGCTACCTTCACACCAGGCAGGCATGTTACCAGACGATCCTCACGTCCACCAGCCACCCAACTATCTACATTCCTAATGATTGAATCACCGACTATAACAGCTGTCCTGACCCTCCCCTCATGGGCACATGGCCCTGGAGAAACGCCCTCAGTGCGAGAGGGTTTTACATCACCTGGAGGACAGGTCCTAGTTACAGGATCACTTCCTGCCACACCAGGGTGATGCTCTCCTGTCACGTGACCTCTCTCCTCCATGGCAACAGGGATGCTGCCAGACTGGAGGTGGGACTTCAGGACTATATCCCTGAAGGTCACGTCCATGTACTTCTCTGTCTTTCTTATGTCTTCCAGGTCTGCTACTCTAGCCTCTAGAGAACAGACTCGTTCCCTGAGAGCAAAGAGTTCTTTGCACTTAGTGCATACGTAAGATCTCTCACCAACTGGGAGAAAATCATACACGTGACACTCAATGCAAAAGACCGGAGAACCCCCATCTCGTTGCTGGACTTCTGTCTGCATCTTAGTTTAAAGCTTGTGTTTAGATCTTTTAAATTCTGTATATAAAAAGGATTGGTGTAGATGCTTGTACCAATAAAAGTGTATCTAATACCCCTAATACACCTTGTGTACCTAAAGCTTAATTAAGTAATCTCAGGTCCTCTGTGTGTGACTGATTTGGATAAAGAGCTGCACCTGAGAGCAGCCCATTTCCTCTAAGATGTGCAAGTACCTATAAAACTACAATTACCCCAGGGGTGGGTGGGTGCTGGGGAGGGAGGGAGGGAGATAAGTCCTATTAAAGAGGGCAGTTACAAGGTACCCTGTCCTGGACCCTCAGCAGGGGGGGAGGGGGGCAGGGGGCTACCACACAAAGCCCAGTTAGTTGAGAGTACCTCAGCAAAGGGGGGGGAGGGGAGGATTCACTCAAGCAGGCTAGGGCAGGAAAAGTTTAAACACACAGCAGGATCTGGGGAGAGAGATTTAATTTAAAATGAACAGTTAACCTGGCTACCACACAAAGCCCAGTTAGATGAGAGAGGCAAGGTAAATTACAGCTGAAAACAGCTGAACTAGCACTAAGACAAACAATAAATAATTAAATAAACAGTTAGACAAACAATAAATAGTTAAATAAACAGCTAGAAAATCACAGCAAAGTTTCTCAGGAGGCAAAATCCACTTTTCTAGCAGAGCACTGTAAAAAGCACTGCTCCTCTCTGATCAGAAGAAGCAAACTAAAAACAGACTATGCACACGTGGAGAAAACAGGAAGAAGGCTACACAGTACCTCAGCAAAGGGGGGGGGAGGGTAGGATTCACTCAAGCAGGCTAGGGCAGGAAAGGTTTAAACACACAGCAGGGTTTGGGGAGAGAGATTTAATTTAAAATGAACAGTTAACCTGGCTACCACACAAAGCCCAGTTAGTTGAGAGAGGCAAGGTAAATTACAGCTCAAAACAGCTGAACTAGCACTAAGACAAACAATAAATAATTAAATAAACAGTTAGACAAACAATAAATAGTTAAATAAACAGCTAGAACTCACAGCAAAGTTTCTCAGGAGGCAAAATCCACTTTTCTAGCAGAGCACTGTATTTATTTATTTATTTATCTATTTAACAGTATTTCTAAACCGCCTTATCTTAATAATCAAGGTGGTATCACAGCAAGCAATCAGGTAAAGTGTGTGTGTTGTACATGCAGTGAGGATAAAACTTAGTTGTGTGAGGGATGTGTTGGGTGCTTGATTTGTTTGAGCTATATACAGGGTGGGCTATTTACAGTGGTGCTAGAATCATATTTTATATATATTCAGTTGTTTGGGAGGATTGGAGTGCTGTTATCCATTCTCTTAGGTTATGTGATGTGACCATAGTGCTCTATGAACAGCATGGTTTTCAGTTGTTTTCTGAAGTCTTTGAGGTCTGGAGTTGCCCTTAGATCGTCCGGTAGATTGTTCCATATTGTTGGAGCAGCCATGGAGAGAGCTCTGTCTGTTGTGTCCTTGCGTGTGTGCTTGTACTCATTTGGGGTGCTGACTCGGTTGCGTGTTTGACTTCTTCTGGGACGTGCGCTGGTTTCCGGTTGTATGAGCAGGTGGAGGCTGTTGGCTGATGTGTGTTCTTTTATCTTAAATAGGTTTATGATAGTCTTGTATCTGATGCGAGCAATGATTGGGAGCCAGTGTAAGTCCTTTAGTGTAGGTGTGATGTGCTCCTCTCTGATCAGAAGAAGCAAACTAAAAACAGACTATGCACACGTGGAGAAAACAGGAAGAAGGCTACACAGTACCTCAGCAAAGGGGGGGGGAGGGGAGGATTCACTCAAGCAGGCTAGGGCAGGAAAAGTTTAAACACACAGCAGGGTCTGGGGAGAGAGATTTAATTTAAAATGAACAGTTAACCTGGCTACCACACAAAGCCCAGTTAGTTGAGAGAGGCAAGGTAAATTACAGCTGAAAACAGCTGAACTAGCACTAAGACAAACAATAAATAATTAAATAAACCGTTAGACAAACAATAAATAGTTAAATAAACAGCTAGAACTCACAGCAAAGTTTCTCAGGAGGCAAAATCCACTTTTATAGCAGAGCACTGTAAAAAGCACTGCTCCTCTCTGATCAGAAGAAGCAAACTAAAAACAGACTATGCACACGTGGAGAAAACAGGAAGAAGGCTACACAGTACCTCAGCAAAGGGGGGGGGAGGGGAGGATTCACTCAAGCAGGCTAGGGCAGGAAAAGTTTAAACACACAGCAGGATCTGGGGAGAGAGATTTAATTTAAAATGAACAGTTAACCTGGCTACCACACAAAGCCCAGTTAGATGAGAGAGGCAAGGTAAATTACAGCTGAAAACAGCTGAACTAGCACTAAGACAAACAATAAATAATTAAATAAACAGTTAGACAAACAATAAATAGTTAAATAAACAGCTAGAAAATCACAGCAAAGTTTCTCAGGAGGCAAAATCCACTTTTCTAGCAGAGCACTGTAAAAAGCACTGCTCCTCTCTGATCAGAAGAATCAAACTAACAACAGACTATGCACACGTGGAGAAAACAGGAAGAAGGCTACACAGTACCTCAGCAGCAAGGGGGGGGAGGGTAGGATTCACTCAAGCAGGCTAGGGCAGGAAAGTTTAAACACACAGCAGGGTTGGGGAGAGAGATTTAATTTAAAATGAACAGTTAACCTGGCTACCACACAAAGCCCAGTTAGTTGAGAGAGGCAAGGTAAATTACAGCTGAAAACAGCTGAACTAGCACTAAGACAAACAATAAATAATTAAATAAACAGTTAGACAAACAATAAATAGTTAAATAAACAGCTAGAACTCACAGCAAAGTTTCTCAGCAGGCAAAATCCACTTTTCTAGCAGAGCACTGTAAAAAGCACTGCTCCTCTCTGATCAGAAGAAAAAACTAAAAACAGACTATGCACACGTGGAGAAAACAGGAAGAAGGCTACACAGTACCTCAGCAACGGGGGGGGGAGGGGAGGATTCACTCAAGCAGGCTAGGGCAGGAAAAGTTTAAACACACAGCAGAGTCTGGGGAGAGAGATTTAATTTAAAATGAACAGTTAACCTGGCTACCACACAAAGCCCAGTTAGTTGAGAGAGGCAAGGTAAATTACAGATGAAAACAGCTGAACTAGCACTAAGACAAACAATAAATAATTAAATAAACAGTTAGACAAACAATAAATAGTTAAATAAACAGCTAGAACTCACAGCAAAGTTTCTCAGGAGGCAAAATCCACTTTTCTAGCAGAGCACTGTAAAAAGCACTGCTCCTCTCTGATCAGAAGAAGCAAACTAAAAACAGGACTATGCACACGTGGAGAAAAACAGGAAGAAGGCTACACAGTACCTCAGCAAAGGGGGGGGGGAGGGGAGGATTCACTCAAGCAGGCTAGGGCAGGAAAAGTTTAAACACACAGCAGGGTCTGGGGAGAGAGATTTAATTTAAAATGAACAGTTAACCTGGCTACCACACAAAGCCCAGTTAGTTGAGAGAGGCAAGGTAAATTACAGCTGAAAACAGCTGACCTAGCACTAAGACAAACAATAAATAATTAAATAAACAGTTAGACAAACAATAAAAAGTTAAATAAACAGCTAGAACTCACAGCAAAGTTTCTCAGGAGGCAAAATCCACTTTTCTAGCAGAGCACTGTAAAAAGCACTGCTCCTCTCTGATCAGAAGAAGCAAACTAAAAACAGACTATGCACACGTGGAGAAAACAGGAAGAAGGCTACACAGTACCTCAGCAAAGGGGGGGGAGGGTAGGATTCACTCAAGCAGGCTAGGGCAGGAAAGGTTTAAACACACAGCAGGGTTTGGGGAGAGAGATTTAATTTAAAATGAACAGTTAACCTGGCTACCACACAAAGCCCAGTTAGTTGAGAGAGGCAAGGTAAATTACAGCTGAAAACAGCTGAACTAGCACTAAGACAAACAATAAATAATTAAATAAACAGTTAGACAAACAATAAATAGTTAAATAAACAGCTAGAACTCACAGCAAAGGTTCTCAGGAGGCAAAATCCACTTTTCTAGCAGAGCACTGTAAAAAGCACTGCTCCTCTCTGATCAGAAGAAAAAACTAAAAACAGACTATGCACACGTGGAGAAAACAGGAAGAAGGCTACACAGTACCTCAGCAAAGGGGGGGGGAGGGGAGGATTCACTCAAGCAGGCTAGGGCTGGAAAAGCTTCAACACACAGCAGAGTCTGGGGAGAGAGATTTAATTTAAAATGAACAGTTAACCTGGCTACCACACAAAGCCCAGTTAGTTGAGAGAGGCAAGGTAAATTACAGCTGAAAACAGCTGAACTAGCACTAAGACAAACAATAAATAATTAAATAAACAGTTAGATAAACAATAAATAGTTAAATAAACAGCTAGAACTCACAGCAAAGTTTCTCAGGAGGCAAATTCCACTTTTCTAGCAGAGCACTGTAAAAAGCACTGCTCCTCTCTGATCAGAAGAAGCAAACTAAAAACAGACTATGCACACGTGGAGAAAACAGGAAGAAGGCTACACAGTACCTCAGCAAAGGGGGGGGAGGGGAGGATTCACTCAAGCAGGCTAGGGCAGGAAAAGTTTAAACACACAGCAGGGTCTGGGGAGAGAGATTTAATTTAAAATGAACAGTTAACCTGGCTACCACTCAAAGCTCAGTTAGTTGAGAGAGGCAAGGTAAATTACAGCTGAAAACAGCTGACCTAGCACTAAGACAAACAATAAATAATTAAATAAACAGTTAGACAAACAATAAATAGTTAAATAAACAGCTAGAACTCACAGCAAAGTTTCTCAGGAGGCAAAATCCACTTTTATAGCAGAGTACTGTAAAAAGCACTGCTCCTCTCTGATCAGAAGAAGCAAACTAAAAACAGACTATGCACACGTGGAGAAAACAGGAAGAAGGCTACACAGTACCTCAGCAAAGGGGGGGAGGGGAGGATTCACTCAAGCAGGCTAGGGCAGGAAAGGTTTAAACACACAGCAGGGTCTGGGGAGAGAGATTTAATTTAAAATGAACAGTTAACCTGGCTACCACACAAAGCCCAGTTAGTTGAGAGGGGCAAGGTAAATTACAGCTGAAAACAGCTGAACTAGCACTAAGACAAACAATAAATAATTAAATAAACAGTTAGACAAACAATAAATAGTTAAATAAACAGCTAGAACTCACAGCAAAGTTTCTCAGGAGGCAAAATCCACTTTTCTAGCAGAGCACTGTAAAAAGCACTGCTCCTCTCTGATCAGAAGAAGCAAACTAAAAACAGACTATGCACACGTGGAGAAAACAGGAAGAAGGCTACACAGTACCTCAGCAAAGGGGGGGGAGGGGAGGATTCACTCAAGCAGGCTAGGGCAGGAAAAGTTTAAACACACAGCAGGATCTGGGGAGAGAGATTTAATTTAAAATGAACAGTTAACCTGGCTACCACACAAAGCCCAGTTAGATGAGAGAGGCAAGGTAAATTACAGCTGAAAACAGCTGAACTAGCACTAAGACAAACAATAAATAATTAAATAAACAGTTAGACAAACAATAAATAGTTAAATAAACAGCTAGAACTCACAGCAAAGTTTCTCAGGAGGCAAAATCCACTTTTATAGAAGAGCACTGTAAAAAGCACTGCTCATCTCTGATCAGAAGAAGCAAACTAAAAACAGACTATGCACACGTGGAGAAAACAGGAAGAAGGCTACACAGTACCTCAGCAAAGGGGGGGGGAGGGGAGGATTCACTCAAGCAGGCTAGGGCAGGAAAAGTTTAAACACACAGAAGGGTCTGGGGAGAGAGATTTAATTTAAAATGAACAGTTAACCTGGCTACCAGACAAAGCCCAGTTAGTTGAGAGAGGCAAGGTAAATTACAGCTGAAAACAGCTGAACTAGCACTAAGACAAGCAATAAATAATTAAATAAACAGTTAGACAAACAATAAATAGTTAAATAAACAGCTAGAACTCACAGCAAAGTTTCTCAGGAGGCAAAATCTACTTTTCTAGCAGAGCACTGTAAAAAGCACTGCTCCTCTCTGATCAGAAGAAGCAAACTAAAAACAGACTATGCACACGTGGAGAAAACAGGAAGAAGGCTACACAGTACCTCAGCAAAGGGGGGGGGGGAGGATTCACTCAAGCAGGCTAGGGCAGGAAAAGTTTAAACACACAGCAGGGTCTGGGGAGAGAGATTTAATTTAAAATGAACAGTTAACCTGGCTACCACACAAAGCCCAGTTAGTTGAGAGAGGCAAGGTAAATTACAGCTGAAAACAGCTGACCTAGCACTAAGACAAACAATAAATAATTAAATAAACAGTTAGACAAACAATAAAAGTTAAATAAACAGCTAGAACTCACAGCAAAGTTTTTCAGGAGGCAAAATCCACTTTTCTAGCAGAGCACTGTAAAAAGCACTGCTCCTCTCTGATCAGAAGAAGCAAACTAAAAACAGACTATGCACACGTGGAGAAAACAGGAAGAAGGCTACACAGTACCTCAGCAAAGGGGGGGAGGGGTAGGATTCACTCAAGCAGGCTAGGGCAGGAAAGGTTTAAACACACCTAAGGGTTTGGGGAGAGAGATTTAATTTAAAATGAACAGTTAACCTGGCTACCACACAAAGCCCAGTTAGTTGAGAGAGGCAAGGTAAATTACAGCTGAAAACAGCTGAACTAGCACTAAGACAAACAATAAATAATTAAATAAACAGTAACTCCGGTAACCCGGAGGACCACCTCGCCCTCTACCGCATCCTCACATCCCCCACACATATTTTGTTATACATAATAAATACCCAGACACTTTAATATGGTACAACCTTGGTCTCAGCTTTATTTACCAATGCATACATGTAATAACCGCCCAACATGAGCAACCAACCTGTATCACAAACCCCACTCCCATACCGGACGATGCTCCGCCTGCCATACTATTAGCAAGGCGGAACATCCTCCTCACCACCCCCCCCCCACCGCCAGCCTCGCCATCCTAGTAGCAAAGGCCGGCTCTCACACCCCCCTACCGGGCCGAGACCCCCAACCGGGATGTCTCGCCCCCACCTCCGGGGAGCCCTTCACTCCCCACATCTCCTAAAGCAGTTAGCACTCCCGCCGCCTCGGCGAGCGCTGTCTTGCTACCCCGGGCCCCCCAGCTGCAACAAACCCACCCCCCACCACCCCCTCACCCTAAATCAAGGGAGGGAGGGCGGGAAAGACCACCGACCGTCAGCGAGGAGCCGCAAAAAAGGCCGAGCCACGCGGCTCCTCGCACACACTACCCCCTCCCCTTACTTGATGGAGCCAATCGGATCGCTTCCCGCAAACGCGGAAAGCGATCCCATGGCAACCATCTCCCTGGACTCTGGCCCCCACCTCGCTGGCACCCCGGTCACGTGATGAGGGCCGAGGCCGGGCCCGGGCCCGAGTTACAATCGGCCGCGGGACCGGCCCGGCGGCCTCATCATTAACTCAGGTAACCCGGAGGCCCACCTCGCCCTCTACCGCATCCTCACATCCCCCACACATATTTTGTTATACATAATAAATACCCAGACACTTTAATATGGTACAACCTTGGTCGCAGCTTTATTTACCAATGCATACATGTAATAACCGCCCAACATGGGCAACCAACCTGTATCACAAAACCCCACTTCCCATCCCGGACGAAGCT
The DNA here is from genome assembly GCA_033557465.1 of Ichthyophis bannanicus. Taxonomy (NCBI): domain Eukaryota; kingdom Metazoa; phylum Chordata; class Amphibia; order Gymnophiona; family Ichthyophiidae; genus Ichthyophis; species Ichthyophis bannanicus. The sequence continues at coordinate 614,310,841 of CM066035.1, forward strand.
CCGCCTGCCATACTATTAGCAAGGCGGAACATCCTCCTCACCACCCCCCCCCCACCGCCAGCCTCGCCATCCTAGTAGCAAAGGCCGGCTCTCACACCCCCCTACCGGGCCGAGACCCCCAACCGGGATGTCTCGCCCCCACCTCCGGGGAGCCCTTCACTCCCCACATCTCCTAAAGCAGTTAGCACTCCCGCCGCCTCGGCGAGCGCTGTCTTGCTACCCCGCCACCGGCGCGAGGTATTACATATCCTCGCGCCGACCCCCCCCAATAAAGCTGCGACCAACCACAAGCTCCAAAATCTCCTGCCAATCATTTAAGAGGAGATCCTGTCCCACCGGGGACAAGTGAACACCGTCCGTGCGGTAGAGTCCGGAACACTGAACATCCACCCAGGAATGGTGCACCTGCAAGCCACCGGCCTGCAGAACCCATCGCCCGATCTGGCGATTCACTTTCGCCAGACCACGAGACCACCGCCGCTGAGACTGGCAAGCCGGACGCTGGATGATATCCGACCAGATGATCGACACCTCCGGCCACTCCTGCTGCAGCACGCGAAGATCACGCTGAACCGCCCTGATGAGTTGCCGACACGTCCAGCCGGACAAGTCATTGCCTCCAAGATGGACCAGGATTCCCAACGGGCGCCTCCGTTGATCCGCTGCACCACCGGAAGGAAGTGCCACCACCGCATGCCGCGCTCTCCCAGCCACCGCAACCGCACATGACGGACCTCCAGGCCCAGATGCACTCCAAGCGGGCGCCGCACAGCTCTCCTCTCAGCCCAATATACGAAGGAGTGCCCGACGATCCACCATTCACCGGCTGAGGACCCACTCACAGTAGCATTCCGGGCGAGCAGCGGCAGCTGTCCATCTGCAACAGAAAACAAAGCATGAAAGAACCCCCCCCCCGTCCAACCCCCGCCACCCCCCCCCCCCCCACCGGCGCCACCCTCAAACTCAGTCAGGCCGCACATACCCCACATACGCCCCAGAGCGCCACCTACCAATGCGCTGAATCACCCCACCATCCAACCCAGCCGCAGCGGCGCTTGTCGCAGCACCGATACGGAAGGAGTGCGAGGCGAACTGCCACTCAGGGCACCCCAACCGCCGGAGCGCCAAGCGCAGCACCGCCGTGAACTGATACTGAGTTACCGGACCCCCGTCCCCATGACGAAAAAAGTGGCCACCCAGCGCCGGGCGCACCCGGACATACGCCTGCACATTGCTCACCGGGCAGGACAACAGCCCCGGGGCCGCCGACAGCACCACCTGCCTACCCCTACCAGTCTGGTCAGTCTTGGACCGGGACAGGGAAATCCGCACCGCAGAGTGCCCCACTGTCACGCAATGAACCGCCAAACCTCCACCATCATCCCCCCGCCGCGAACGCGGCACCAGCTCACTCACCCGGAAGGCTCCGAAAAAGGCCGTAACAAACAGAGCACGAAACAACACCGCCTCATGCTCCGTCGTCGCCACCTCCTCCAGAACCTCCCATATCCGCACGAGCAGTTCATGGGTGACCGGGCGCCGCCAATCTCTCGCCGAGGGCCGCTCCCGCCCCCACCCCGCCAGCAACCGCGTCACCAAGAACGACCCGCTCGGGTTCCCCCAACCCGCCCCTATACAGAAAAAAGAGAAAACCGCCAACCCGGCCCGGACCAAAGACCGAGACCAGCCCTGCTCCCGCGCCCACACAATGAAGGACCCCCCCAACTGCTCCCCAAGCGGGCCACCGCGCCAACCCCTCCCGAGTAAAAAGGCCCGCACCCGGCTATACCCACGCCCATAGGCGGTCCACGCACCTGGAGCCACAGAGGACCTCAGCAACCCCCTCAGACCAGGGTCCCAATCTGCCAAAGGTTCCCCGGCACAGGCGTCGCCGCCACGTCCGCCCCTGGTGCCAACAACCGAAACTGCGCCCACTGAAAACGAGACAAGGCATCAGCAATAGAATTACGCACTCCCGGAACATGGCGTGCCCGCGCTGTGACATTGAGGCGCAAACAAGCCAAGACCAAAACTCGCATCAACGCCGTCACCCGCGGACACCTAGGGGAATGCCGATTAATGACCTGCACCACCGCCGCGTTATCGCACCAGAACACCACCTTCCGATTTCGTAACCGCTCGGGCCATACCCAGAAGGCCACCACAATCGGAAAGAGCTCCTAAGAAGGCGACGTTACGCGTCAAGCCCGCCTCCAACCCAGGCCACGGCCAGGCCTCAGCACACCAGGAACCCTGGCAATACAAGCCAAACCCCGAACCGCCCGCCGCATCCGAGAATAGCTGCAAATCCCCATTGGACAGCTCCTCTGATTGCACCATGGTGCATCCATTGAAATCAGCGAGGAACGCCCCCCACACCCGCAGATCCTCCCGCAGCCCGGCCGTGATCTGAATACGATGGTGCGGACTCCGCACCCCAACCGTAGCCAAGGCCAAACGCCGCGCGAACGGCCGCCCCATCGGAATCACCCTGCAGGCAAAATTCAGGTGCCCCAGCAGTGACTGCAACTCCCGCAATGTGACCTTCGCCGCCGACCCCACCGCCGCCACCAGCGCTTTCAGTCGCTCCACCTTGTCCGCCGGCAAACGGATTTCGAAGGCGACGGAGTCAATCTCAATCCCCAGAAAGCACAGACCCGTGACCGGGCCCACGGTTTTTTCCACAGCCAAGGGAATCCCGAACACCCCCGCCATCTCACCGAACTGACGCAACAAGTCCGCGCAAGTCGCGGACTGCGCAGGACCCACGAACAAAAAGTCATCCAGGTAATGCACAATAGAGCTACGCCCCGTTCGCTGAGCTACAACCCAATGCAGGAAGGAACTAAATTTTTCAAAATAGGCACAGGAGATCGCACAGCCCATCGGCATGCACCGGTCATAATACAATTACCATCCATCTGAAAGCCGAGCAAGGGGAAAGCCGAAGGATGAACCGGCAGCAAGCGAAATGCTGATTCAATGTCCACCTTCGCCATCAGAGCCCCTCGACCACATTGTCGCAACAAATCCACCGCCGCATCAAAGGGGGCGTACCTCACCGAGCAGCACTCCGTCGGAATATGGTCATTCACCGAGTCCCCCGGAGGAAAGGAGAGGTTATGTATCAGCCGATACTTACCCGGCTCCTTCTTGGGTATCACCCCCAGCGGCGATACAACGAAGGGGGAGAAGGGCGGGTGGACAAACGGCCCCGCAATCCGGCCGAGCGCACACTCAGCCGCAATCTTATCCCGTGCCACCGCGGCCAGTTGACGCACCGAGGCAGAATTACAGGCCACCTGACCTGAAATTACGCCCAGATACGGAATACGAAAGCCCTCCGTAAACCCCAACCACAACTCCCGTGCCGCCCGCCCGCGCCGCCCCAGCCAATAGCGCTCCAGCCACGGCCACAACGCCCCGGCGTCAATGGGAGTTGGCGCCAACCCCCAACGCTGCCCCTAACTGCCCGCCCCTGCGGTTCCGGACACCCCTTTTCTACTACACTTCGCAGCCGAGTGTCCTCCCCCACAGATAGAGCAGGCGTGTCGGAACTTACAGTCCGAGAACGGGCAGGACGACTTATTAAATCGCCAACAAACATCCCCGCTGGGACCGCCACTGGGCGCTCCGGGGACCGCGCCCGCGGCACGAAAGGGCCGCACACCTGCCACCGCCGACTGCCCGCCGGCCTTAAGAGGCCCGCTGCCACCTCCCCCTACCCCCTTTTTGGCCGACATCTGCGTGAGCCATAAATTAATATCGCGCGTCCCCCAGGACAGCTGCGCATTCTCCTCCATCCGATCCCGGAATTCCTCATCATAGTTGAGCCACGCCCAACCATCATGAGCCTGCGACGCCGGCAGGATGGCATCCGCATACGCCAACAATTCCCCATACATGGCCGGCTCCGCGTGCCCGCAGACACTCGCCAGCCGCAAAAACGCCCGGGTCCAATTCAAGGTATTCCGTGAAACCTTGCGCACCCTGCCCGCCTTCTCGTCCGCTTTTCGCTTCCTGCGGCTCTCACCCGAACGCTTCCGCCCCTCCAGGAGCCGGAAAATGTCAATATACTGCCGCCGCCGGATGCGTCTCCGCAACTTGCGTGGCACACTCTCCCAAAGCTCCGCGCAACGCACCACGGCGGGACCCGCCCCCTCCCCCCGCCCCCGCTCAGCGACCCCGTCCTCGGACGAACTCCCACTGGACGACGAGGACGAAGAGGAAGCTCGGCGACAGCGACGCCCGTGCTTCCGCTTAGCCTTGGACTTATGCCCAACCGCTGCCGAAGCCTCGCCGACCGAACCCCCACCTGCCCCCACCCCCAGGGTGTCACCCAACTCACCTTCCGTGCTCGGAGCACTCGACACCGGCACCACCACATCCGGACCTGCCGCTCCGACAGTCTGCCCGGACACCACCATGCCGCTGCCCGCCAACACTGGCGCCGACTCTCCGCCAACCGGAACCTGCAAAGGAAAAACAGGGCCCACAGTAGCCGCACCCAGCCCCTGCTGCCCAGCCCCCCATGCCGCTAGCCCCCCATGCTGCCACCCCGAGGCACCTACCCCCCCAGCTGCCCAGTGCGCATCCCACCCAGGCGCACAGCCTGCCCCGGCTACTCCCGCCCCAGCCCAATTCCCAAAACCCGCTCCCCAATTGCCCAGCGGCAGAAAGGCCCCCCCCCCTGACACCGGCATGCCACCCCCGTACGAGTAAGGTGGCACCGGCCCCCCTGGAAACCACGGGCCAGCCCCACTGGACCCCGAGAGACCCCCGGCGGGAGCGAAACCCCCAAGCCCGCCGCCTGGTCCCCGCCGGCCCCCCCCCCACCAGCCGCGTGTGACGACCCCGTACCGGCACGCAGGGCCGACCCCGCGCCCTGAGCCCCCTGCACTACCCCTCCTGCAGCCTCCCCTGGAGCCGCCGCGACCCCCACCGTAGCGGTGGACCGACGTCGCCCCCGCCCCCTCTGGCCATCGCCCACCCCCTCTGTGAGAGCCAGCCCACCCTGCCGTCCCCCCCCCTTGCAGCAGGAGGCCCCCTTGCCCCCCGACGGACACTCTGGGACCGGGTACGAACTCCAGCTCGTCCCGGCCGACCAGTCTTGGACCCCCCATGCCACCCGTGGACCGCAGCAAAAACCACGCCCCCCCCCCCTTCTCCCAACGGAATCCCCCCGGCGGCAGGGACAGCTCACACCGCCCACTGGAAGCCCGAGAAGTTTCGTTATTTTTTTTTTTTTTTTTTTAAATGCGGAACCCCGCTGCGGGTAAGGTCTTCCCCCCCCCCGGCTCCCCCAATCTCACCGCCACTTCACCGGCCCGCACCACACTGCACCGCACTCCGGAAAAAGACCACCGACCGTCAGCGAGGAGCCGCAAAAAAGGCCGAGCCACGCGGCTCCTCGCACTCTCTACCCCCTCCCCTTACTTGATGGAGCCAATCGGATCGCTTCCCGCAAACGCGGAAAGCGATCCCATGGCAACCATCTCCCTGGACTCTGGCCCCCACCTCGCTGGCACCCCGGTCACGTGACGAGGGCCGAGGCCGGGCCCGGGCCCGAGTTACAATCGGCCGCGGGACCGGCCCGGCGGCCTCATCATTTAGACAAACAATAAATAGTTAAATAAACAGCTAGAACTCACAGCAAAGTTTCTCAGGAGGCAAAATCCACTTTTCTAGCAGAGCACTGTAAAAAGCACTGCTCCTCTCTGATCAGAAGAAGCAAACTAAAAACAGACTATGCACACGTGGAGAAAACAGGAAGAAGGCTACACAGTACCTCAGCAAAGGGGGGGGAGGGGAGGATTCACTCAAGCAGGCTAGGGCAGGAAAAGTTTAAACACACAGCAGGGTCTGGGGAGAGAGATTTAATTTAAAATGAACAGTTAACCTGGCTACCACACAAAGCCCAGTTAGTTGAGAGAGGCAATGTAAATTACAGCTGAAAACAGCTGAACTAGCACTAAGACAAACAATAAATAATTAAATAAACAGTTAGACAAACAATAAATAGTTAAATAAACAGCTAGAACTCACAGCAAAGTTTCTCAGGAGGCAAAATCCACTTTTCTAGCAGAGCACTGTAAAAAGCACTGCTCCTCTCTGATCAGAAGAAGCAAACTAAAAACAGACTATGCACACGTGGAGAAAACAGGAAGAAGGCTACACAGTACCTCAGCAAAGGGGGGGAGGGGAGGATTCACTCAAGCAGGCTAGGGCAGGAAAAGTTTAAACACACAGCAGGGTCTGGGGAGAGAGATTTAATTTAAAATGAACAGTTAACCTGGCTACCACACAAAGCCCAGTTAGTTGAGAGAGGCAAGGTAAATTACAGCTGAAAACAGCTGAACTAGCACTAAGACAAACAATAAATAATTAAATAAACAGTTAGACAAACAATAAATAGTTAAATAAACAGCTAGAACTCACAGCAAAGTTTCTCAGGAGGCAAAATCCACTTTTCTAGCAGAGCACTGTAAAAAGCACTGCTCCTCTCTGATCAGAAGAAGCAAACTAAAAACAGACTATGCACACGTGGAGAAAACAGGAAGAAGGCTACACAGTACCTCAGCAAAGGGGGGGGGAGGGGAGGATTCACTCAAGCAGGCTAGGGCAGGAAAGGTTTAAACACACAGCAGGGTCTGGGGAGAGAGATTTAATTTAAAATGAACAGTTAACCTGGCTACCACACAAAGCCCAGTTAGTTGAGAGAGGCAAGGTAAATTACAGCTGAAAACAGCTGAACTAGCACTAAGACAAACAATAAATAATTAAATAAACAGTTAGACAAACAATAAATAGTTAAATAAACAGCTAGAACTCACAGCAAAGTTTCTCAGGAGGCAAAATCCACTTTTCTAGCAGAGCACTGTAAAAAGCACTGCTCCTCTCTGATCAGAAGAAGCAAACTAAAAACAGACTATGCACACGTGGAGAAAACAGGAAGAAGGCTACACAGTACCTCAGCAAAGGGGGGGGGAGGGGAGGATTCACTCAAGCAGGCTAGGGCAGGAAAAGTTTAAACACACAGCAGGGTCTGGGGAGAGAGATTTAATTTAAAATGAACAGTTAACCTGGCTACCACACAAAGCCCAGTTAGTTGAGAGAGGCAAGGTAAATTACAGCTGAAAACAGCTGAACTAGCACTAAGACAAACAATAAATCATTAAATAAACAGTTAGACAAACAATAAATAGTTAAATAAACAGCTAGAACTCACAGCAAAGTTTCTCAGGAGGCAAAATCCACTTTTCTAGCAGAGCACTGTAAAAAGCACTGCTCCTCTCTGATCAGAAGAAGCAAACTAAAAACAGACTATGCACACGTGGAGAAAACAGGAAGAAGGCTACACAGTACCTCAGCAAAGGGGGGGGAGGGGAGGATTCACTCAAGCAGGCTAGGGCAGGAAAAGTTTAAACACACAGCAGGGTCTGGGGAGAGAGATTTAATTTAAAATGAACAGTTAACCTGGCTACCACACAAAGCCCAGTTAGTTGAGAGAGGCAAGGTAAATTACAGCTGAAAACAGCTGAACTAGCACTAAGACAAACAATAAATAATTAAATAAACAGTTAGACAAACAATAAATAGTTAAATAAACAGCTAGAACTCACAGCAAAGTTTCTCAGGAGGCAAAATCCACTTTTCTAGCAGAGCACTGTAAAAAGCACTGCTCCTCTCTGATCAGAAGAAGCAAACTAAAAACAGACTATGCACACGTGGAGAAAACAGGAAGAAGGCTACACAGTACCTCAGCAAAGGGGGGGGGGGGGAGGGGAGGATTCACTCAAGCAGGCTAGGGCAGGAAAAGTTTAAACACACAGCAGGGTCTGGGGAGAGAGATTTAATTTAAAATGAACAGTTAACCTGGCTACCACACAAAGCCCAGTTAGTTGAGAGAGGCAAGGTAAATTACAGCTGAAAACAGCTGAACTAGCACTAAGACAAACAATAAATAATTAAATAAACAGTTAGACAAACAATAAATAGTTAAATAAACAGCTAGAACTCACAGCAAAGTTTCTCAGGAGGCAAAATCCACTTTTCTAGCAGAGCACTGTAAAAAGCACTGCTCCTCTCTGATCAGAAGAAGCAAACTAAAAACAGACTATGCACACGTGGAGAAAACAGGAAGAAGGCTACACAGTACCTCAGCAAAGGGGGGGGGAGGGGAGGATTCACTCAAGCAGGCTAGGGCAGGAAAGGTTTAAACACACAGCAGGGTCTGGGGAGAGAGATTTAATTTAAAATGAACAGTTAACCTGGCTACCACACAAAGCCCAGTTAGATGAGAGAGGCAAGGTAAATTACAGCTGAAAACAGCTGAACTAGCACTAAGACAAACAATAAATAATTAAATAAACAGTTAGACAAACAATAAATAGTTAAATAAACAGCTAGAACTCACAGCAAAGTTTCTCAGGAGGCAAAATCCACTTTTCTAGCAGAGCACTGTAAAAAGCACTGCTCCTCTCTGATCAGAAGAAGCAAACTAAAAACAGACTATGCACACGTGGAGGAAAACAGGAAGAAGGCTACACAGTACCTCAGCAAAGGGGGGGGAGGGGAGGATTCACTCAAGCAGGCTAGGGCAGGAAAGGTTTAAACACACAGCAGGGTTGGGGAGAGAGATTTAATTTAAAATGAACAGTTAACCTGGCTACCACACAAAGCCCAGTTAGTTGAGAGAGGCAAGGTAAATTACAGCTGAAAACAGCTGAACTAGCACTAAGACAAACAATAAATAATTAAATAAACAGTTAGACAAACAATAAATAGTTAAATAAACAGCTAGAACTCACAGCAAAGTTTCTCAGGAGGCAAAATCCACTTTTCTAGCAGAGCACTGTAAAAAGCACTGCTCCTCTCTGATCAGAAGAAGCAAACTAAAAACAGACTATGCACACGTGGAGAAAACAGGAAGAAGGCTACACAGTACCTCAGCAAAGGGGGGGGAGGGGAGGATTCACTCAAGCAGGCTAGGGCAGGAAAAGTTTAAACACACAGCAGGGTCTGGGGAGAGAGATTTAATTTAAAATGAACAGTTAACCTGGCTACCACACAAAGCCCAGTTAGTTGAGAGAGGCAAGGTAAATTACAGCTGAAAACAGCTGAACTAGCACTAAGACAAACAATAAATAATTAAATAAACAGTTAGACAAACAATAAATAGTTAAATAAACAGCTAGAACTCACAGCAAAGTTTCTCAGGAGGCAAAATCCACTTTTCTAGCAGAGCACTGTAAAAAGCACTGCTCCTCTCTGATCAGAAGAAGCAAACTAAAAACAGACTATGCACACGTGGAGAAAACAGGAAGAAGGCTACACAGTACCTCAGCAAAGGGGGGGGGAGGGGAGGATTCACTCAAGCAGGCTAGGGCAGGAAAAGTTTAAACACACAGCAGGGTCTGGGGAGAGAGATTTAATTTAAAATGAACAGTTAACCTGGCTACCACACAAAGCCCAGTTAGTTGAGAGAGGCAAGGTAAATTACAGCTGAAAACAGCTGACCTAGCACTAAGACAAACAATAAATAATTAAATAAACAGTTAGACAAACAATAATAGTTAAATAAACAGCTAGAACTCACAGCAAAGTTTCTCAGGAGGCAAAATCCACTTTTCTAGCAGAGCACTGTAAAAAGCACTGCTCCTCTCTGATCAGAAGAAGCAAACTAAAAACAGACTATGCACACGTGGAGAAAACAGGAAGAAGGCTACACAGTACCTCAGCAAAGGGGGGGGAGGGGAGGATTCACTCAAGCAGGCTAGGGCAGGAAAGGTTTAAACACACAGCAGGGTTTGTGGAGAGAGATTTAATTTAAAATGAACAGTTAACCTGGCTACCACACAAAGCCCAGTTAGTTGAGAGAGGCAAGGTAAATTACAGCTGAAAACAGCTGAACTAGCACTAAGACAAACAATAAATAATTAAATAAACAGTTAGACAAACAATAAATAGTTAAATAAACAGCTAGAACTCACAGCAAAGGTTCTCAGGAGGCAAAATCCACTTTTCTAGCAGAGCACTGTAAAAAGCACTGCTCCTCTCTGATCAGAAGAAAAAACTAAAAACAGACTATGCACACGTGGAGAAAACAGGAAGAAGGCTACACAGTACCTCAGCAAAGGGGGGGGGGAGGGGAGGATTCACTCAAGCAGGCTAGGGCTGGAAAAGCTTAAACACACAGCAGAGTCTGGGGAGAGAGATTTAATTTAAAATGAACAGTTAACCTGGCTACCACACAAAGCCCAGTTAGTTGAGAGAGGCAAGGTAAATTACAGCTGAAAACAGCTGAACTAGCACTAAGACAAACAATAAATAATTAAATAAACAGTTAGACAAACAATAAATAGTTAAATAAACAGCTAGAACTCACAGCAAAGTTTCTCAGGAGGCAAATTCCACTTTTCTAGCAGAGCACTGTAAAAAGCACTGCTCCTCTCTGATCAGAAGAAGCAAACTAAAAACAGACTATGCACACGTGGAGAAAACAGGAAGAAGGCTACACAGTACCTCAGCAAAGGGGGGGAGGGGAGGATTCACTCAAGCAGGCTAGGGCAGGAAAAGTTTAAACACACAGCAGGGTCTGGGGAGAGAGATTTAATTTAAAATGAACAGTTAACCTGGCTACCACACAAAGCCCAGTTAGTTGAGAGAGGCAAGGTAAATTACAGCTGAAAACAGCTGAACTAGCACTAAGACAAACAATAAATAATTAAATAAACAGTTAGACAAACAATAAATAGTTAAATAAACAGCTAGAACTCACAGCAAAGTTCTCAGGAGGCAAAATCCACTTTTCTAGCAGAGCACTGTAAAAAGCACTGCTCCACTCTGATCAGAAGAAGCAAACTAAAAACAGACTATGCACACGAGTATAAAACAGGAAGAATGCTACAACGTACATCAGCAAAGTGGGGGGGGAGGGGAGGATTCACTCAAGCAGGCTAGGGCAGGAAAAGTTTAAACACACAGCAGGATCTGGGGAGAGAGATTTAATTTAAAATGAACAGTTAACCTGGCTACCACACAAAGCCCAGTTAGTTGAGAGAGGCAAGGTAAATTACAGCTGAAAACAGCTGAACTAGCACTAAGACAAACAATAAATAATTAAATAAACAGTTAGACAAACAATAAATAGTTAAATAAACAGCTAGAACTCACAGCAAAGTTTCTCAGGAGGCAAAATCAACTTTTCTATCATAGCACTGTAAAAATCACTGCTACTCTCTGATCAGAAGAAGCAAACTAAAAACAGACTATGCACACGTGGAGAAAACAGGAAGAAGGCTACACAGTACCTCAGCAAAGGGGGGGGGAGGGGAGGATTCACTCAAGCAGGCTAGGGCAGGAAAAGTTTAAACACACAGAAGGGTCTGGGGAGAGAGATTTAATTTAAAATGAACAGTTAACCTGGCTACCAGACAAAGCCCAGTTAGTTGAGAGAGGCAAGGTAAATTACAGCTGAAAACAGCTGAACTAGCACTAAGACAAACAATAAATAATTAAATAAACAGTTAGACAAACAATAAATAGTTAAATAAACAGCTAGAACTCACAGCAAAGTTTCTCAGGAGGCAAAATCTACTTTTCTAGCAGAGCACTGTAAAAAGCACTGCTCCTCTCTGATCAGAAGAAGCAAACTAAAAACAGACTATGCACACGTGGAGAAAACAGGAAGAAGGCTACACAGTACCTCAGCAAAGGGGGGGGGAGGGGAGGATTCACTCAAGCAGGCTAGGGCAGGAAAAGTTTAAACACACAGCAGGGTCTGGGGAGAGAGATTTAATTTAAAATGAACAGTTAACCTGGCTACCACACAAAGCCCAGTTAGTTGAGAGAGGCAAGGTAAATTACAGCTGAAAACAGCTGACCTAGCACTAAGACAAACAATAAATAATTAAATAAACAGTTAGACAAACAATAAAAAGTTAAATAAACAGCTAGAACTCACAGCAAAGTTTTTCAGGAGGCAAAATCCACTTTTCTAGCAGAGCACTGTAAAAAGCACTGCTCCTCTCTGATCAGAAGAAGCAAACTAAAAACAGACTATGCACACGTGGAGAAAACAGGAAGAAGGCTACACAGTACCTCAGCAAAGTGGGGGGAGGGGAGGATTCACTCAAGCAGACTAGGGCAGGAAACGTTTAAACACACAGCAGGGTCTGGGGAGAGAGATTTAATTTAAAATGAACAGTTAACCTGGCTACCACACAAAGCCCAGTTAGTTGAGAGAGGCAAGGTAAATTACAGCTGAAAACAGCTGAACTAGCACTAAGACAAACAATAAATAATTAAATAAACAGACAAACAATAAATAGTTAAATAAACAGCTAGAACTCACAGCAAAGTTTCTCAGGAGGCAAAATCCACTTTTCTAGCAGAGCACTGTAAAAAGCACTGCTCCTCTCTGATCAGAAGAAGCAAACTAAAAACAGACTATGCACACATGGAGAAAACAGGAAGAAGGCTACACAGTACCTCAGCAAAGGGGGGGGAGGGGAGGATTCACTCAAGTAGGCTAGGGCAGGAAAAGTTTAAACACACAGCAGGGTCTGGGGAGAGAGATTTAATTTAAAATGAACCTGGCTACCAGACAAAGCCCAGTTAGTTGAGAGAGGCAAGGTAAATTACAGCTGAAAACAGCTGAACTAGCACTAAGACAAACTATAAATAATTAAATAAACAGTTAGACAAACAATAAATAGTTAAATAAACAGCTAGAACTCACAGCAAAGTTTCTCAGGAGGCAAAATCCACTTTTCTAGCAGAGCACTGTAAAAAGCACTGCTCCTCTCTGATCAGAAGAAGCAAACTAAAAACAGACTATGCACATGTGGAGAAAACAGGAAGAAGGCTACACAGTACCTCAGCAAAGGGGGGGGAGGGGAGGATTCACTCAAGCAGGCTAGGGCAGGAAAAGTTTAAACACACAGCAGGGTCTGGGGAGAGAGATTTAATTTAAAATGAACAGTTAACCTGGCTACCACACAAAGCCCAGTTAGTTGAGAGAGGCAAGGTAAATTACAGCTGAAAACAGCTGAACTAGCACTAAGACAAACAATAAATAATTAAATAAACAGTTAGACAAACAATAAATAGTTAAATAAACAGCTTGACTTCATCATAATCTCTAGCAAACACCTCACCATCTGTCTGGCATACAAATCCCCTTACACTAATACAGATGAACTAGCTACATTACTTAAAGAAATCTGCTCTCACTCAGACACCCAGAAAGATTACATATTACTCAGAGATCTAAATCTCCTGCCTCCAGTAGCCACTCCTCAGCCTTCCTCAATGCTATGACAGACCTACAGCTCACGCAGTCTTATCTACCCCAACCCACTCAAAAGGCGACATCCTAGATAAGGTCTTCTTCCCAGATTGGCTTTTGAATGCACTTGGAGTTAATCCACCATCAGTACATCCATTTCCATGGTCCGATGACAACATCATCTCATTTGAAATACCCAGCTCATCCATGCAACTCCCGGAGGTTCCTGTCATTCAATCAACAAGCATTCCTTCAAAGAACAATCCCAACCCTAACTGCATTACCAACTCAGACTGACATTGAAACTAAAATCTCCACATGGAACTTAATCATCTCAGCTGCCTAAAGCATCATACAAAACACAAAGACCACATATTCCCTGGTACTCTGCAGCAATAAAAGTGCAGAACTGCAACCTGCACCATCTTGAACAACAGTGGAGAAAGTCCCAAAGACATCAAATCAAATCTCTTTACCTACAGGAACTAAAGTTATACCATGATGCAATCATCAACATCAAAATGGAGTACTACAACAACCTCCTCTCATGCTATATCAACATACCAAGAGAACTCTTTGAAATTATGAGATCACTCACCAAAGACCCATCACAAACAAACCAGAACCACACTTTCAATCCACAGGACATGGCATCCTACCTGCTGACCAAGCACAATTCCTCCCCTCCACACAGCCCTACCATATCAATTTCAAATGAAGAGACCCTTCAAGACCACCACTGGACTACCTTCAACTTATTATCATAAGAGGAGCTCATCAGCATAGTCAGCAACATCAACATCACAACTTCCCCTCTCGACCCTTGCCCAATCTCCTGGCTCAAAATTACAAAAGGCCAATTCTTATCAATCCTTTCTGACAGAATCCATGCCTCCCTTTCTCAAGGATTTCTTCCTCCCTCCCTCAAGCAAGCTTCAATCAGACCAGTACTAAAGAAACCAAACCTTGACCCACACTCACCAACCTCCTACAGACCTATAACAAGCATACCATTCATCTCCAAGGTCAGACAACTGTACAAACCCAGCTCCAGGACCACATTAGCCTACATGCGCATCTAGACATGCATCAACATGGATTCCGACCCAAGCACGGTACAGAAACACTCATGACCTCCCTCCTAAACTCACTCATAACAGGCATTGAAGCAACCACCCAGGTATTCATCCTACTCTTTCTAGACATCTCTGCAGCTTTTGACACCATATCCCATCAACTCCTCCTCCACTGCATCAGAGTCCCCCCCCTCAGATGGTTCCACTCCTATCTCACCAACCAAACAAAACGAATAAAAATTCAATCACACACCTCATCAGCTTTCACCTTACACCAAGGAGTACCCCAAGGATCCTCCCCCTCTTCTCTGCTATTCAACATTTACATCTACCCACTTTGTATCATTCTTAAACAATTCTGAGTTGAGTCTCTAATATACGTGGACAACCTCATGATCTTTTCATCATTCTCCACATCCACTCCTGACTACTCCATGCTCTCAAATTGCTTCACAAAGTAATTAAATGGCTTCATCTCCACAACTTATCTATCAACTTTAATAAAACAGAGCTCCTCCACATCACAAAAGACCCCGACTTCATCCCCCCTGCCTCTATCCAAATTGGCAACAGCGATATCTGAGTCAGCTCTCAGATAAAATAACTTGGAATCCTATTCAACCAGCAACTAGGCTTCAGACCCCATAATCCAAAGCATCACTAAAGTGGTATACTATAAGCTTAGAGCTCTATGCCCCCTCCTATCCACCAACACCTTCCTTTCAGTCTGTCAAGCCATACACCTTTATTTAACTATTGTAATTCCATATTTCAAGGTTTACCTAGGCATGCTCTCCTCCAATTACAACTAGCCCAGAATACTGTTGCTTGTACCATCTTATTTATTTATTTATTTAACATTTCTTATATACCACCTTTCATGACATCAAGGTGGTTTACATTGAACAGGGCATTATAACTTGGTGATAACTATTTTATAGGGAATATGGGCAATGGAGGGTTAAGTGGCTTGCCCAAGACCACAAGGAGCACCTGTGGGACTAGAAACCCCAGCTCTTCCAGCCCAAGGTTGCTGTCCTCTAGTGGGATTTGAACCCCTGACCTTCGGGCCTGAGGTAACTTGCCCCAACCACTAGGCCACTCCTCCACTTCCATGTATATCTTCCAAGCCTTGAGGCAAACCCACATCACTCCTATTCTCAGACACCTCCACTGACTTCTCATCAGCTCAAGAATACAGTACAAAGTTCTAACCATCATCCATAAAACCCTAGAAAACTGATCTTCAGAGCACCTCCAAATACTAATTCATACCTCAAACTCCAAAAGACCAAGAAGAAAGAGCACCCAAAATCTCCTCAGTCTTCCAACACAAATATGCAACTGTAAGAAAACCACAAGAATGACAGCATTCTCTCTCTATACCCCTACCCTCTGGAATTCACCAGCCCCCTCAATTTGCAGTATCAATTCAGTCACAGACTTTCGCAAACAACTAAAGACTCACCTCTTCTTGGGACATTATAGAGAAGGGCACTTTCCAATTTTTGCACAAAGCTTCCATGTACAAACAAGCACTTCACCCCTCACACCACTTCCATAAAGCTCACTACCCCACAACCTCACTCTCCCAACCCCCATTCCCCTTCTCTTTGTACATAGTTCCTACATATGTCTTGAGCAAATGTAGCGAGTCCTAAACTGCTTTCTGTTCCTTGTTTACATTGAGACCTATTCCGATGAGGACATCAAGGTCCAGGAAAAATGTATAAGATGTGAATGTGCACAACTAAGACAGTATACCGTGCATACAGGAATCTATGTACATGCAAACACGGACTACGCGGCAAAATGTATACATAAATAAACATACAAAGCGCGATGTGCCATCAACTCAGCAAACACGTACAAAAAGCAAGATGTGCACCATTCGTTCAGATGGCATGTCCACGTGGATGTCCGAAAACATTCAGACCTGTACTGTGGCCCACATGCAACAGGAAACAGGATGGAGTGATGCCCCCCCCCCCCCCGTAGGCGATCATGTAGCAGAACTTGGAAAATGGCCACACGCTACCCAAACCTTTCTGAGGCTGAGACATGCCTGCTCTGCAGGCTAGTTCTGGAGAAGGAGGCAGCCCTGCTCCCCATGGGGTGCAGAAGGCCAGCACTTGCTGCAGCACGCAGGGGTTGGGCGCACATCAGGACCACCCTAGTGCACTAAGTAGGGAAAGCAGAAAGCTGGCAGACATGCAAACAATAGGGAGGGATAGAGAGTGAATTAAAAAGTGGGGTGGTGGGGGGGTTGGTCATGGCTGGGTGTGCACAAATTCAGGGGAGCTAGGACTGGAATCAGGCTGTGATGGAGGGGCTAGAACTGGAATCAGGCATGATGCGGGGGCTAGGACTGGAATCAGGCTTGATGGGGGAGTAGAGCTGTGATGGGGGGGCTATAACTGGAATCAGGCCGTGATGGGGGGCCTAGGACTGGAATCAGGCTTGATGGGGGGGGGTAGGGCTGTGATGGGGGGGCTAGACCTGGAACCAGGCTGTGATGGGGGGCTAGGAGTGGAATCAGGCTGTGATGGGGGGACTAAGACTGGAAATGGGCTATGATGGTGGGGGGCTAGGACTGGAAATAGGCTGTGATGGGGGGGCTAAGACTGGAATCAGGCTGTGATGGGGGAAACGGACTGGAAATGGGCTGTGATGGGGGCTAGGACTGGAAATAGGTTGTGATGGGAGAAACGTGGACTGGAATGGACTGTGATGGGGGGCTAGGACTGGAAATGGGCTGTGATGGGAGGGCTAGGATTGGAAATAGGCTGATGAGGGGCTGGAATAGGACTGTAAATGGGCTGATGGGGGAGCTTCAACTGCAAATGGGTGATGGACTGGAATATGACTGGAAATGGGCTTATGGGGGCTGGAATAAGACTGGAAGTGGGCTTATGGGAGCTGGAATAGGGCGGCTAGGATTGGAAATTGGCTGATGGGGAGTTTGGAGTGGAAATGGGTTGATGGGGGGCTGGAATGGGACTGGATAGGGGGGCTAGGACTGGAAATGGGCTGATGTGGGGGCATGGGAGAATAGGACTAGAAGGGAGCGGATGCTAGGTGGGTCTAGAACTAGAAGGGAGCTGATTTGGGGAGAGGACTAGAACGGAATGGAGAATGAGAATGGAGAGGGGAAAATATATTTTGTGTAGGAGGGAAGAAAAATCTACGATGGGCTGGGTATTGGGAGAGTAAGTGGGGATTGAGAATGGAAGGGTGAAATCTGAGTGGATGATAAAGGAATAAGGAAAGAAATGGGGGAAAGAGCAAAAGGGGAAAGATCAGTATGTTAAAGCAGATATAGGGAGAGAATGGAAAAAATCTAAAAGAGAGAAGAAAGGACAAATGGACAGCTCGCAGACGACACAAAGAAACCAGAAGAAAGTGACTGGAGCAATTTCAACTGAAAAATAAAATGGCCAAACAAAAGGTAGAAAAATACTTTTTATTTTGAATTTATTAACTGGAATATGTCAGGTCTGGGAAATGTGTATCGCTAACATCTTTGCGTTTTTGATTAGTGCAAGAGGAAATTAATTTATAGTTTTATTTCTCAAGTGTTGTTGTATATTTCATGTTTGGCTTTTGGGGTTCCCAATTTAATTATTATCTTCCTATTTCTAAATTGTGATCCCTTGTTCTTTGTGTGGTGACGGTCTATGTTCTGTATGTATAACCAAGCTGAGGTATTCTGTTCATGCAGTTTCTATTTGACAGTGCCACTTGTTCTCTTTCCCCAGTAGGAGATGTATTGATATTCTCTGAGAGGTATTGGTTTAATATTTGTAGTGTTGCCTTTTGATAGGTAGGGTTTGGTGTTTTGTAAATCCTGGTAGTGCTGTTATGATACGGTGGGTTTGCTATGGGTTCTAAATGGTCAGGGTTTATAGTGCTTTCTAATGGGCCTGGCGGTTCTCACTGCAATATAGTAATGTAGAAATCTGTTAGTGTTTCTTTTCCAGAAATTCATTAAGAGGCATGTTTACTAAAAGTGCATGTTAACGTTATGCAAATATTTATGCAAATGAGGATCCTTATGCAAATGAAGCCCCACAATGAATCTCCGCACATGGCCCCGCACCCCCCTTGGGCCGCCCCTGGTCTGCCCCTTCCAAAGGCGGGAAGGGAAAGAAGCAGAAATCATCTTGCAGCAGCTATCCAAACCACCTTCCCCAGGGGGAGGGGGGCGGGGTCACATACTCACTCTGATGAGCAATCCTCTTTCTTTTTTTTTAAACTACAATCAATAAAAACAAAAAAGGCTAGTAGCTAGTTCACAGCTGCACCGGTATAAGTACCACTGGTGATGTCACTGGAATCTTCTGGTGTTTTCTCTGTCTCCATCATCTGCTGGCAGGGGAAGACAACCCATTACTCTGGACTGGTCTAGCAGGGTGGTCTGGAAATTTCCTTTCATAATAAAGTGTTCATGAAATGAATATGAAAAGTTATAATTAGTTAAGAGTTTGTAGACAATGCACCGAGAACATAAATATGCCAATTGTTCTTGTTAGTCGAAAATACGAATAGCTACCCTACCTTGAAAGAAAAATAGCAAAGTCTCTGTTTCACAGTACAGGGAGATAATAACTGTGTTTTCCTTTCTGATGTTACGATTTATATATTCCTTTTGATCACTGCAGGTAGAGATAGCAAACTTAGCATGGACCAGAACAACAAAAGAGAATAGAGAGAGACATAAATACAGGCAATCAATCACCTCTCCCCCACTTGACCATAAAAATGTGAGAAAATAAGGTGTTATAGATTTCGAAGAAGACAATTTACTACCTGGAGGAAACAAAAGAGAAATGTGCAACACACAATAGTTCCCTGTATGCAGACAGATCGCAATGCAGTATAACCTGCAGGAGCCTGCTGCCTCATGTAAACCAAAGCCAAAGGCAATGGTTAGATGAACGTAACGTGTTTTTTGCTTCATAATATAGACAGCAAAAAGCTTGAAAGAATGTACTGGAAGGCTAGTAATTACCTGACCTTATTATTAGTGTGAATGGTATTAAGTAGCCAGACCTACTTATTACCTACCACCAGATCAAACTATAGTTTTCTAAGGCCAACTGCATCTAGTGCCAACTTGTATATAATTCACACCAATGTATCCTCACTAGCTAAAGGAATGAGAAGCTCAATTATTATTGGATAGTAACACAATGTAAATGTAAGGATGATTGGGGTTGTGGTGGGGGCGTAATAAATTGATTTACTGGGAAAGCCAGATTAAAGAAATTGCTTTAGTTACAAATGGCTCCTGAAGACACAGGGAACTAAAGAGGGCAGCCCAAGGTCACACAGAGAGTCTATGAAAGAGGCAAACCTTGAATTTGGGTTTAAGAACTCATGAATCACAAACCGCAAGACTGATTCTTTTATCACTGGTTACTATTAGATATGTACCTTGAACTTTCCCTCAGTTACTGCGAAGAAACAGTTTGATTTGATTCATCTGAGTTGATGGCTGAAGTTTATCACCTTAACCAGAAGGAATAGTATCCTGTCAGTCTTTATGTCATCTTTGTAAAAGGTTTTAATAGTGTATACTACGTAGCAGACCAAGGAAGCATTCAGGCACTTAGATAGCTCGATTGCTTAACACAGCCCTATCTCCAAGCCTTGTACAGTATCAGTGCACGTTCTGCTGTGGGATGAGAGGCACTCTTTCAGCCAAATAATTTTAAAATTTAAAAAAAAATCATGGAGTGTTTCTAAACATTTAAGAGGTGATTTTAAAAAGTCATTAATGAGCCTATGTTGCAATTTATGCACGTTAATGAACTCATAAAAAAGCCACCTGGCATAAAAGTACATACTTTGACATGATGGCACATACTTAGCAAGGGACACAGTCTAGATACTTATGTACTTAACATGTGTTCATTTACACCTGCCACAGAGCAAGTCTAAGGAGCTCTTTTACTAAATGGCACTAACTGGTAAACACATGTTTTAGCATGCAGTAACTGGCAGCGATGAACGCTAATGTATGTGCATGCCAGCTACCGGCTTCTCAAACACACGGTAATCAGCCGCTGTTTGCTAAGGTGAAGAGTGGACAGGTTAGGGGCAGAGTGTGGGCTTGGAAATCACAGTTCCACTTTCGTGAAGGCAATTGCAGTATGCTCAGTGACAACGTGGCAGTTAGCATGAGTGCACATAACGATATTTCTACTGGTGTTTGGTGCACCCGCATTAATCGCGCCATATGTTTAGCTTTGCAATTGTGCGTTAACTGCCGGGAACTTTCTGGGCATGTCTGACAGCACACAATGGGTGCATTTACTGAGAACTGTTATTTCCACTATTGAGCAGTAAGTGTACACTTTCAGAAAAGGGGGTCCCTAAAAGTCCATGCCCCAATTTAAGGCGCCATCTCAATTTAAGGCGCCACACTAGTATTTTATAAAGACAAGTAGGCGTCTACTTTTCTTGATAAAATAGATGTGTCTTGACTGCCTTAATCTGTTATAAAATTACTCCCTAGGAGCATAATTATATAAGGGAATGCCTAATTTAAGCGTGTTTTCAGGTGCGCATATTAAGACAGTTTTCTAATGACCAATATGCACCTACTTGTCCTTATAAAATATTAGCTTAAGTGGCATATCTCTCCCCTACATTTCAGGCGTGGACATTTACACCAGTCTTGGAGTTGGTGGCTGCACCAATCTTTTTTAAATACATGCCTAAATTATAGTATTTTATAATATATGTATGTACCTGAACACTCCACCCCATGCCCTACCCCTGTGCACGCTTAATGGCAAAGTATACATCAATGTCATCATGTCAAAGCATCAATTGGGATTTTATAAGAGGCCATTAACACAAATGGCAAGTGCTGCTCTGTCTCCTTTATGCTGGCAGGATGTAGCATCTCTTTTCTACCACTTTTATTAGCCTCATATCAATGGCTGCTGCTTCTTTTTCTCTGTTGCCAGGAGTGACCTGATAGTGACTGCCACTACTTTCCCTCTTTGCCAACTGAGCTGGCTTTCTTTAGGCTACCAGTGCTGCTTTCTTTTTCTTCATCCCCCTTTGCTGAGCCGGGCCAGATGACTGCTATAGCTTCCTTGCCAGACTACTGGCTCACAGTACATAGAGTCATAGGATGGTGGGGAGATGAATAGTAATGAGAAGGTAAGGTAGAGGGCTCAATAAATATAAATTGAATTAGGACAGAGCTTATAGGTGGAAGGATGAAATGCTGGAGGGAAAAGTGGACATAGGAAGGATAGGATGCAGGATAAGAGTATGAAGGTGTAAGACACCAGCAAAAAGGTTGCAGGAGTGACACTGGGGGAAGAATCTCCAACAACATATGCTCCATAAACCTGATTTATAGATCACCTTCAGCGGATCCAGACGACCTGTCAACCATAATAAACCTGGCATCCAACATACAGGGTCCAAATAAACCTAATTGGATCTTAGGGGATATCAACCTGCCATCATTACAGGACACTCAAGCAACTGCATTCATAGAAGCCCTAGAGATCCTCGGATACACGCAAATGGTGCAGGAACCTACTCACGAGAAAGGTAACATTCTTGACCTCATATTCGCCCCGCAGCTAATTCTTGATCAACCACAAAACATCATGCTATCAGTAACTGCAGTCCCATGGTCTGATCATAAACTCATCACTTTTCAGATGCCTACCCTCAACATGCCACCAAAGCCCAAAATGGATACAAGCAAGACTGCTAACTCAGCTGCCAGAAGTTTCCACCCATTTAACAGAGAACGCATCCTCGCCGAAACATGCACACTCATTGATGAGACTTCCTTAAGCCTAGATGAGTTGATCACCGCCTGGGACAGCAAACTCAGCACGATCGCGATCCGTACTCCAACAAATAAGGCCCCGAAGAAAAGATCATCAGCCCCATGGTTCACAGCCGACTTAAGGGCTTCACTAACCTTTCTAAGAAGGCTGGAAAAGCGCTGGAGGAAGTCACGCACCAGCAGTGACCAATCAGCCTACATCCAACACCTGACTGCACATCGTAAAGCCATCACAGACAAGATGAGGCAATACCATACAGACACCCTGAGACGGTCACTGAATAAGCCGCATGACCTGTTTAACTTAGTCAAAACGCTTGCTAAAGAACCGACCCCTGAGCACCAGGGCGGTATTCACCCACAGGACTATGCAGTCTACATGCAATCCAAAATGTGCAAGACCGACAAAATAGTAATACCGTACCCTCCTGACGAGCAAGAGTTCCCAGCATCGCTAATATCCTTCTCTACTCCTTCAAAGAAAATTATCGAAGATACCATCTTAGCCCTAAAAACTACCACTGCGCACACAGATCCTTGTCCTGCATTCTGAATAAAAGACCTGCGATGTGACCTCTCTCCAATTATAGCCAAAATCTTAAACCAATCCTTTACCACTGGCTCTTTTCCACCTACTCTCAAGCAGACCTCCGTCAGACCTCTTAAAAAACAACAAACTAGACCCCCAAAAGGTAGAGTCTTACAGGCCCATATCTAGCATACCGATGCTTGCAAAAATCATTGAAAAAATAGTGCACAGGCAATTACAGGATGATATTGACACTAATGCCCCACTAGATCCAGCCCAACATGGATACAGAGAATCACATGGAGTGGAAACACTGCTCACAGCCCTCTTCAACAATATCATCTCAGGCGTCGATAACATACGACATGGTTTCGCTCTCATCTTTTTAGATATAGCAGCAGCTTTTGACTCTGTATGCCATGAAATTCTCATCTGCCGGCTAAGAGAAAAAGGTATCAGCGGAACAGCGCTTGAATGGTGCAGATCTTACCTGTCCGGAAGATGGCAGCATGTTCGAGCAGATGGGGCTACATCGGAACCATTTCAAAAAAGTCAAGGTGTGCCTCAAGGATCCTCCCTATCATCCTTGATGTTTAATATATACATCCAACCCATCTGCAACATCATTAGATCCTTCAATGTCAGTTACATGATATATGCTGAAGATGTGCTATTATACATGCCAATATCATTGGATAAACTAGACCTCGCCCCTCTGACTAACTGCTTCAACACCATATCGGAGTGGCTCCTGTCACAAAATCTGCGAATCCAACACAAAAAGACGGAAGTTCTTTTCGTCTCGAGGAATATAAACTTCATCCCACCTAGCTGTGTAAAGGTAAAGGATGCCGAACTACAAGTGAAACCTGCGATACGTTACCTTGGCGTAACGTTGGACCAAAATCTCGACATGAAGAACCACATAGCCAATACCGTAAAGGCGATCTACTTTAAAATCAGATCCCTCAGACACCTACGCACGTTACTCGAACCAGATGATTTCTGCACCACTTATCAAGTCCTGATAATTCCCCATTTCGATTTTTCAAACTCCATATTACAAGGGCTCCCCCGGTCCACCCTGAACCCCTTGCAACTTGCTATGAACAGTGCAGCGCGGGTACTCTTTGGGGCATCCAGGAGAGACCACGTGACACCCCTCCTGAAACAGTTACACTGGCTCCCCATTCAAGCAAGGATCAGTTTTAAGACCTTACTGCTGACTTTCAAAGCTGGCAAGGGGCTCACCTTCTCCTCTCTTTCTGACCTCATCCAACCACTTGCACCTAACAGACCACGAAGAACCGCAGAGTTGAACATGCTAGTTATCCCAAAAGAAACCATAAGATGCACCAAAACAACAGCTAACAGAGCCTTCCGACTCTGTGCCCCAAGTCTATGGAACACCTTACCAGCACATATCAGAGCAATCCCCAACTTGAGCCAGTTCAGAAAGGCCCTTAAACACTTCCTCTTCATCAAATATCTCACTAACAGCTCCGAACATAATCCCCACTCGAATAGTGAGCACCACAACAATAGTAGTAGTCAAACAGGCAAGCCCTCGCAACAGGTGTCCCCCACAATGTAAAACACCAAGCAGTTTCCTTTCTCATTGAACCACCTATGTATATAGTTGACCCTGTTTCCTTTCTCATTTGAACCACCTATGTATATAGTTTACCCTGTTTCTCCAAGTTCCATTTCCTGTTAAATGTAATGACCAGACATATGGAGGTTGTCGGATGTTTCTGTTCCATGTAAACCGCGCTGATGGCAAATAGTGCGGTATATAAGAAATGTTAATAAATAAATAAATAAATAAGAAGGGATTAGAATCTAGGGAGAAGAGGCAGAGAGTTTGGAAGTGCAAAGTATTGATGGAGATAAGGAAAGGAGGGAAGTTGTTGGGTAGAAGCAGGAAAGGAATAGATGGAGAGAGTGGGCGGAGAGAAGAAAAACTGCAAAAAAGATCAGAGGAGAAAGAAAGGAGACCGGAATGAGACCGGGAAAGGATAGACCAGTGGTACAGAGGCAGGTAAGAAAGAGGTATCTTTGAAGTAGAGAAGAAGGGTATGGATGAGGGAAATGAACAGAGAGAAGAAATGCAATGCAAGTGGAAGAAAGCAAAATAAACAAAGGTGAATGAAAAAATACAAAGCAAAAAATGGCAAAAATCTTTAAGTGGGGCAGTTTTCAAACTGACCACACTGGAACAAAGATTGCCTGTCCTTTGTATTTGCAGCAGTTTTCAAAGGGAAGGTGTATGTGAAACGAGCCCCAGGTTCAAAGTATGCAAGGTCTCTTGCACCTTCCTATGAGTAGATTTTGACTGGAGAACTATGCCTGAAGATTTGAAAATGCTGTCTATGCATATATATGTTTCCTCTCCTGACCTACATATTCTACTGGAAACTCTTTTTCTTGACCCAGTTAAAAATATACGTGGTATGAGGGAAGGAAATTATCAGACAATTAATTAATGCAGCTAAAATGCCTTCTAGATGTACAGATTGCTTTGAAATTTGTCCTTTCCAATTGTATGACAATTTATACAAATTAGCTACAGATTTGCCAGAAATCTTCAAGCATTTTGCCACAGAATCTATTCCTGAGCTGCCACAGGAAACATGGTGTCCCGCTATAATTTATAACCTTCATAGGCAGGTTTTTTGTCTCTGCTGTTTCATGTTTGTTTAAAGTTGTTGATTCAATGCAGCTTGTCTAGTTGAAATGCAATATAAACACCGAGAGGCAGATTCCATATAAGCCAGTTATCTCCAGCGAACACATTTATATCGAGCACGGGTGTGATTCCATGTTAATTCCACATCTGCAGGTATAGACGTGCCTGTGTGTCTAGGATTGGCTCATAGATATGTCTGGCGAAGCATGTCCAGCATGCTGTTCAGCCGGACCATGCACGTATCCAGCACAAGACCTGCACAAGGGTACAGGCACGGGCCATAGAGTGGAGCATAGAAACATGTCCCTTGTCAATATTATGGACACGAGTAAATGCTGAAATTGTTTTGGGCATCTCCGTGCTCACCGTATTCTGTAAAGTTGCACATTTCTGATCATGCCCGTCTCTGCGATATACCCATGGATTCCTGCTCAGTTGCTGTTCTCACTGACAGTGTTGCTGATCCAAACTAGACATAACTACTGATGGTACATAAATGCTGATGCAAACTGGACCACATATACTAGTCTGTTTCATGACCACAACACTGCAAAGTAATTTCAGTGCACTCTATTAGATCAAGCAAATACTAACATATTTCTCATGACATACCTTGCATCACATATTACTTGGCAGTATAACACTGCCACAATTATTCTAGCATTGGTCATCTCTAAAAACACTCCTTAAAATGCTAAGTAAGGAACCTTTACCAAGCTCACAAAAACCTAAACTAACTTTGCAATTCCCCAAAGGATGCATTATATTGTTGAGCGACAAACCTATGCTCCTCTAATGATAATGGCTTTCTGGCTATGGCATATGTGTCCCACATATCTGGGTACTGGCATTTCTCACAGCTGCTCCCTAGATGTGACTACACCTGTCCCATACAATGTCCACTCTCTGTCCTGCTTACTTTGGTCTTCATACATTTGCTATCTGTGAGACAACCCTGCCTGCCTTCCCATAATCTGCTTTGTGGCAATGCTCCCCTGGTCAGGTCTGTGTGGGCAAGGGAGGGGAGACCCCTGTACCATCCTACCAGGTAGCCAGTCTCCAGATATACCACCACTTTCACAGCTTGCATAGATCCTGGACTGGGTAGGATGTAGGCCTCATGGCACAATCTGGGAATGTTGGCACAACATCAGTTATGTCTCCCAGTGTGTGGCACAGCTGATGTATAGCTGCCATACCACAATGGAACTTGGTGACCCTGCATTTATCCATAAGGTCTAGGTACTTGCCAGGTAGTCATGTCCTCCCTGAATTGCAGATCAGCAGACCAGATCCTCCCGTGCAACCCTCAAACCACACACACTCTCTCTCTCACTTGCAGAGAATTGTAAAACACAGCAGAAAGTTTTCTAAGCATTGGCCTTATTCCACGTCTCCAGCAGGAATAACAGGCACATCTGCGGGGAAGGCCATAAATGTGCATGGCGCTTTCGAGAATATGCTATACACATCTCCGTGGCTGGCCACTCCTACATTTCACTCCCTCAGGGACACGTGTGGACATCCCCATGCTAGCGAGCTAAACATGCATGGGCACCATTTACTGGAATACATTTGTAGACGTTTCAGCACATAAACGTCCCTGGCACATGTCCAAACACTTATTCATTTTCTGGAATGACCCTACATTTGGTCCCCATGAACATTTCTATGCTGTGTGAAAACTATGTTCACTGGCACATCTTTAACACAGCATTGTACTGAGGGTGGGGGATGGGAGCTATGGCCCCTGGGCACTGCCTGAGCGGGGGTACTCTGGAGCATTGGGCAGCACTGAAACAAAATAAAGCATGGGGCCTTTGAGACCTTCACACCCTCAAAATCCAGCCACATCCCCAAACCTTTCTTCCTGTCACCGGCTTCTCTCCTGGTGTGCACTGGAAATCTGCAGGGCATCAAGTAGGTCAGCTATTCTGTAAATCACATGATCAGGCAAGGCACCGGTTACAGGAAGAGCAGGTTAGAGAAGTACTAGGCCCGCCGCACCACCAGCTGGCTCTCCTGATTCTGGTTAGCCAGAATTGGACCATTTAGGAAGCGAGCCGGGGGGGGCAGCAGAGGTGATGCATGTGTGTGTGTGTGGAGGGAGGAGGGAGGAGGGCAAATGTAAAGAATGGTCCCTGGGCACTGGAGATCTATGGTACGTCACTGATTTAAATATACAACGCTTTTAGGTTTTAACAACTTCTCAGTCACTAGCACTGTAGAACTGATTTATAGTATGGATTGAAATAGTTTTTTGTTGGCTCTTGTCCTACTAACCTCCTCTAGCTGCTTATCAGATTGGCCTCAATTATCTGCCTTGCTGCACAAATCTTACATCTCACTATACTAAGCGGAAACAGCCCAATTATCATAAATTGTCTTGAGACACCAAGCATAGATATCCTACATCCATAACAGAAAGAGTTCCTTCTTCAGAGATGGTGCTGCACCCTGCACTATTGCCTATAATTTTAGACTGATACAAACAGATGATCAGGTTAAAGAACAAATTCTGAGCTAGTGTCTGCATCCTGGAAGCAGTAAAAAGTATTCTGAAAATGGTCAGGTTGATATTTCAGTTCCGCGGTGGCTGTCTTGCTAAACACCAGCCACAGCAATTAAATTAATTGTGTTTATTCAGCACCCCTATTTGAACTGTGGGAGCTGCTGAATACATCTTTCATAGATTAATTATATGTCGACTGAAAATAATCTTCTAGAATTTACCTTAGATCTGCTTCTTCTTGGCTTCAAGGAGTGTTTCCTAAATTGTTCTTTCAATTGTCCTAGGACTAATTGAAAGAACAAATAACCCATTTATTTATTTATTAGTTGCCTTTATGAAGAGACTTACTCAAGGTGGTGTACAGCAGGTTTCCCCCGACACGGACAGCTTACATTGTGGCAGCCTCATAACAATAGCAAAATGACCCCATGTCAGTATAATAGACAATTAGAACAATGAGATAAACTTGTGGATAGGCAATAACCGAAACAACATGAAACTGTAGCAGCTGATAAGCATGCAATAAATAATACCAGGAGTCAGGTCAAAGATCCAAGCCAATTTATTGTGCACAAGGCCCAGACAGTCAAGCTTCAAAAAGGACTGAGCAAAGTTCTTACAGAAACATATTCATTTTATACATTTCTTTTCAGTTTGATACATGCAGACTTTCTATTGGTCCCAACGCCCCCTGCATTTGTCCAATCAGAGACCCTTTCTGGGTCTAGCATCCTGCTCCCTCCTCTAGGATTGTTCTAACAATGGCACAGTTTCTAGGTATTGATACAATTCTACTGCGAGGTCGTTTCTAGCTCTAGGAATGCAAGTATTGAAACATTTCTATCCTCAGAACACAAGAGAATAATGAAGGATTTATGAATTCATGAAAAACTTCTTGTTAAGCAGTTTTAAAGCAGCTTTCTCAGACTTTCACAGATTTTTGGTTCTTACTAAGATGGGGGTTGGAATCAGGGCCTAACTTACAGGCCTTTCATATTTGCAGGCTATCATAGGCCATAGCCTACCACAAAACGGTATCAGTAATGTACACCTTAAAACAGCCTAATAGAACATTCAACAGAAATATGATACAATGTCAGCACAATGCAAATTATGCACCATAAAAGGCAGCATGGTAGAACATTCATATAACAAAGAAAGGATACTCACAATGTTAGCACTATACAATGAAACATTCTAATAGGCAGCAGAGGGGACAAGTGTGATTGGCATGTACAGGAAGACAAGATAGGCAACATAAAGACAAAGGGATAAATTAAAATAGGTAAGTGATCAAGGATAAAATTATACAGATGAATAAGGTATATGGATCTGGTCTTATCAACTTACTCCACAGCATTTGTGATTTTATAAACCATTCTCACGTCTTCTTTCAGTTGTCTCTTCTCCACATAGGCATCAGAATTTTGGCTGCAATCACAGCAGACTCCTTCTGTCTGCCCACGGGAGATGGCATCCCTGGGGGCAGGGTGGAAGGCCACTGCGATCGTGACAAAGACTCCTACTATCTGCCCGTGGGGGATCTTCTGCAGGCAGAAAGAAGGAGTCTTGGACACGATCACGGTAGCCTCCTGCCCGCAGGGATTCAATCTCCCACAGGCAAACAAAAGGAGTCTTCCCCTCCAACCCATGGGGGTCCAGCCTGCTGTGGGCAGACAGGAGTCTGCCACGATCACAGCCATTCCCTTCTCTTCTACCTGCGGGAGATGGGATCCCCATGGGCAGAACAGGAGGCTGTGGGGGGCTAGGAGCGTCATTAAGGGAGAGCTTAGGGGAGAGGCATTCTGCGGCTCCTGCTTCTCCATGCTAAAGAGATTTAACTTGTAATCATTTAGGTGCTGTAGCTTTTCTAGTGCTACTATATCTTTTCTGAGATATAGTTTTTAGAATTTTTCCTTTTCTCCCTCTTTGTTCCATTTTACTGGCATCACCCCTGCACTATGTTTAAATGACTACTGTGCTTTGCTACAATTTTATTACTAAATGTCTGCCAAAATCCTATAATCACAACCATATATCTCATACATCTTCAGAAACATCAGAGACTGGTATACGGCTAGGGACAATGCTTCCATTAGTCAGACATAAGCAATGCCCTAGAGCACAGCAATTCTAGGGGTGGCACCAGTAGTTTGCTGCACCTGAGAACACATGACTACCGAATAGCTCAATTAGAGATGTGCATTTATTTGAAACAACCTGGGAGATGTATATAACTCTTACCATATTATTTCACATCATTTGTAACCCAAAGTGACAGGAAAAACATCCATATTTCAGGGTTTTATCCATTGTTGTTAATAGTGGGCACCGCTGCTCAATAGGTGTTCACTGAAGTGTTCAACACATGCCTATTGCTTCAATAGACAGTCATACTGCCTATTGGCATGCTCGATAGGTGCCTATTGAAGAACAGCGTGCATGATTGCACAGTAGTGTGCACTATTAACTGAATTGCCCCAAACCAAAATTAAAAAAACAAAATGAAACAAACCCCCCCCCCAAACACAGCAAAAACTAAACAAAATGAAATCTTTTTGCTCTATTGCCCAGGGAATCTCAGGCAGTAGAGAACATCCTTCTGCGTCCTACTCTATTGCCCAGGAGTGCAGGGAACAAGAGGGGAGGGAGTGACACTAGAGTCTATTGCTTTACCGTTACTCTTCCTTTTGGCTTGTGTTGGTCTGCTAGAGTAGTAGAGGATGTGAATATTATCTCCGTTGTTTTTACTTCTGTCTGTCCAGTTGATGTTTTTTGTGGAAGACAGCAGGAAAGGAGAAAAGAAAGGGAAGGAGAATAGAACAGAGGAATCAGGGGAGTGGGAGAAGAGGGAATCGTATAGAAGAGCAATGAGAAAGGAAGACAAGCATCTATATTTGTAAAAACATAGAAACTCTAGAATTGTCTTCACTTGGTTTTAGGGGCTCTATGCTGTCCTGGTTCTCTTCATATCTCTCCCATTGCTCTTTCAGTGTTTGTTCTGGTGGTTCCTCTTCTACTGCTATCCCACTCTCAGTTGATGTACCACAAGGGTCTGTTCTAGGCCCTCTACTTTTCTCTCTCTACATCTAGTTGCTTGGTGCTCTCATCTTCTCCCATGATTCAATATCATTTTTATGCCAACAACTCTCAGATTTATCTTTCTACATCTGATATTTTTCCAACACTCCAGGCCCGCATCTCTGCCTGCTTATCTGACATCGCCACCTGGATGTCTCACTGCCGTTTGAAATTAAACATGGCCAAAACCAAATTTCTTATTTTCCCCCTAAACCTTCCTTCCTGCTTCCTCCTTTCTCTATCTCTGTAGATAACACTCTTCTACTTCCTGTTTCCTCAGTCTATAACCTTGGGGTCATTTTTTATTCCTCCCTTTCCTTTTCCTCACATATCCAACAAATAGCTAAAAACCTGTCATTTACTTCTCTATAACATTAACAAAGTTTGCCTCTTCCTTTCTAAACACACCACTAAAACACTTGTCCATTTTCTAATTACTTCCCATCTCAACCTTTGCAACCTCTTACTTGATGGTATCTGAGTCACCTCTCTCTTCTTCCAATGTGTTCAAAATGCTGCTGCACGACTATTCTTTCACCAACCTTGATATACTCATATAACCCCTCTTCTCAAAACATTTCATTGGCTTCCTTTCCATTTCCATATCCAATTCAAACTTCTCCTTCTGGCCTATAAATGCATTCCTTCTTCTAGTCCTCACTACTTTTCTTCTCTCCTCTCTCCCTACACCCCTCCTTGTGCACTCCGCTCTTCTACTGGCTTGCTTCTCTCCTTGCCCTTTTCTTCCACTGCCAACTCCAGATTTTGATCCTTTCACCTTGTTGCTCCTTATGCCTGGAACAAACTACCTGAATCTGTATATCAGGATTTATCTCTGTCCCGTTTCAAATCTATGCTGAAAGCTCACCTCTTTGAGACTGCTTTTGGATCCAGATCCCTTCTTTTCCCTGTGTCTCCTTACCCTTCCCTATTCTACCCTTATTCTTGCCTTTTTTCTTGTCTGTCTTAATTAGATTGTAAGCTCTGATGAGCAGGGACTGTCTTTATATGTGTCTGTACAGTGCTACGTATGCCTTTTAGCGCTATATAAATGATTACTAGTAGAAGTAGTAGTAAAGTACTCAGGAAAGCAAAGATACAAAAAGAAGAAGAAATAGTGCAATAAATGGGGGGATAAGACTTTTTTCAGATACATTAGTGAGAGAAGGAAGTGCAAAAGTAGTATTGTCAGACTCAAGGGTGAAGGGGAGGAATATGTAGAGGCTGATGAGGGTAAAGTGGAATTGCTTAACAAATAGTTTTGTTCTGTGTTCACAGATGTAGGGCAGGAGCAGGACCTCAGAAAACACCCACAAACAGGAACAGAAGTGAAGGGAATCTCCAACCATTTTCAGAAGACTGTGGTCCTGAGGAACTAGCTAAACTAAAAGTAGACAAAGCAATGGGACCAGATGGAACACATCCAAGAATATTGAAGGAACTTGGGGACGTTCTAGGGGCAACACTGACTGACCTTCTCAATGCTTCTTTAGAGTCAGGAATGGTGATTGGAGAAAGGTACATGTGGTCCCTTTACACAAAAACGGAAGAAAGGATAAGGTTGAAAATCACAGGCCAGTTAGTCTAACCTATGTGGTGAGTACATTATTAGAAATGCTGCTAAAAGGGAGGATAGTGAGGATTCTGGAGTCCAATGGATTGCAAGATCCGAGGCAGCATGAGTTTAAGAGGTAGGTCTTATCAGACAAATCTGATTGATTTCTTTGACTGGATGACCAGGGAGTTGGACCGAGGGAGAGCTCTAGATGTACTGTACTTAGATTTCAGTAAATCCTTTGAAACCATTCCACACAGGCAACTTATAAACAAGCTGTGCATCCTAGGGATGGACCCTAAAGTGACTGACTGGGTTAGAAATTGGTTGAGTGGGAGGCAACAAAGGGTACAGATAAATTGAGCACACTCTGAGAAGGAGATGGTTACTTGTAGTGTGCTGCAGGGATTTGTCCTTGGTCCTATTTTTTTTTATATCTTTGTTAGTGATATTGCAGAAGGGCTGTCAGGTAAGGCTTGCCCGTTTGCAGATGATACCAAAATCTGCAATAGAGTAGACACCCAGGAAGGAGTAGATAACATGCGGAGGGATCTAGCTAAGCTTGAAGAACAGTCAAGAATTTGGCAGCTGAGATTTAATGCTAAAAAATGCAAGGTCATACATTTGGGCTGCAAAAATCCAAGAGAGCGGTAAAGTGTAGGGGGCAAAGTACTTCTGTCCATGAAAGAAGAGTAGAATCTGGGCATGATTGTTTCTGATGATCTTAAGGTAGAAAAGGTGACAACAAAAGCCAGAAGGATGTTTGGGTGCAATCATCTCGGCTAAACACTCCCACTACTCTCACCTTATTTCTACGTCTTCAAATTCCGCCAAACGCCTTTTTCTTGTCCTTAAATCTATTTCCTCCCCTTCTTCTCTCCCTTCCATCCCCTCCAACCCCCCTCCCAGTCCCTCTTCTCTCGCCTCCTTCTTTACTGGTAAGATCCTCTCCCTTCGTTCCTCCTTCCCCACTTGTCCTCCTCCCCTCTCCCCCCCCCCCCCCCCCCACTTCTCCTCCCTCCTCTTCTTCTCAGTCTGTACTCCCTTCATCTCCCACTCACACTTTTCCTCACAGCTGGTGCTCCTTTTCCCCCATCTCCTCTCCTGAACTCATCAAGGCCATTTCGACTGCCCACCAAACTACTTGCCCCCTTGATCCCCTGCCCTCTTCTTGGTTACTGAATCCTGATATTGCACTCGTGCCCTTTATTCTTTCCATCTTCAATTCTAGTCTCTCTTCTGGTCTTTTCCCCTCTTGTTGGAAGCACGCTATTGTCCGTCCCCTCCTGAAAAAGCCTACCCTTGACCCTACTTCTCCCGCAAACTGGCGCCCTGTCTCCAACCTCCCCTTCCTGTCCAAAATCCTTGAAAAACTTGTCTTTTCCCAGTTGGCTTCTCATCTTGATTCCACTCACGCCCTTCACCCCGGCAATCTGGTTTCCGCACCGGTCACAGTACCGAAACCGTCCTCACAGCCTTGCTCTCTGAACTTCACCGCTCCCACGATCGTGGTGATATTTCTCTTGTGGTTTCTCTGGATCTGTCCTCTGCGTTTGATGTAGTCGATCACCGCACCCTTCTCTCTCGTCTGTCTGACTTTGGCATCCATGGTACCGTCCTCCGGTGGTTTCACTCTTTCCTGTCCTGCCGCACCTTTTCAGTTCACTCCGGTACCTCAGTATCCCCCCCTACCCCCGCCACCTGTGGCATCCCCCAGGGTTCCATTCTCGCTCCTCTGCTTTTCAATGCTTTTCTTGCTCCCCTAGCCCTGTTAATCCAACAATCTGCTCTTTCCTTTTACATATACGCCGACGACATCCTCCTGGTTCACCACACCTCTCTCTCCTCCCCGGACATGGCTCCACTCAACCTCTGTCTGTCCTCTATCGCCTCCTGGTTTGAGTCAAATTTCATGCATGCCAATCCCGCTAAATCCGCTGCTCTCTGGATTACCTTTGGTCTCCCACCCCCCACGGTAGTACCTGTCATGGGCTCTCACTCCATCCCTTCTGCCCCTACCCTTCGTTACTTGGGTGTTACCTTAGACCCGTCCCTTTCTTTTCATGAACATATCTCTTCTGTTGTCCGCTCCTCTTTTTTCCACCTACGCCGTATCAAGTCCGTCCGTTCCTTTCTCCCTTTCTCCTCTGTTGTCACTCTTGTCCTGTCTTTGGTTATCTCTCGTCTCGACTACTGTAACGTCATCTATGCTGGTCTTCCATCTTATCAACTCCGTCGCCTCCAACTTGTTCAGAATGCTGCTGCCCGTCTTGTTACTTCATCCCCTCTTCGTTCTCATATATCACCGTGTCTGTTTTCCTTACACTGGCTCCCAATCAAGTTCCGGTTTGTGTTCAAACTACTCATCCTTGCTCACAAGGCCCTTCACTCTGATACCTCCCAGTACTTAGCCAATATCATTCATCTTCAGCCCTCTCCCCGCCTCCTCCGCTCCTCCTATGGCAATCGTCTCTTCCTTCCCTCACCTACACAGGCCCGCCTCGAATCCACTCGACACTCCGCTTTCTTTTTCTTAGGTCCCGCCCTTTGGAACTCTCTTCCCCTCTCACTCCGCACCGAACTGTCCTACACTCGTTTCAAGGCCCTTCTTAAGACACACCTTTTCTGTCAGGCTTTCGATCTCCCCCTCACTACTGATGGTGCTTTTCCTCCTAGTTGCGCCTCCCAGCTCCCTTAGTTTTCTCGTGCTCTCCCCTCCACTACTGGTGTTTTATCCCCCTAGTTGCGCCTCCCATCCCTTTTAAATTTGCCCATGTTCTTCCCCCTCTTCCCCTCATCCCCTTTTGCCCTTCTTGCGTTCTTATTGTTCTCTCTCTGTTCTTTTTGCTCCTCTTCCTGTCCTATTATTTTTGGCGTTCTTATTGTTCTCTCTCTGTTCTTTTTGCTCCTCTTCCTGTCCTATTATTTTTGGCGTTCTTATTGTTCTCTCTCTGTTCTTTTTGCTCCTCTTCCTGTCCTATTATTTTTGGCGTTCTTATTGTTCTCTCTCTGTTCTTTTTGCTCCTCTTTCTGTCCTATTATTTTTGGCGTTCCTTTCTTCCCTTCTTTTCCAGCGGCTGTCATTTTTTATGATTGTACACCGCCCTGATGCTTCGGCCTGGGCGGTCTATCAAGTGTTTTAATAAAGATAAAGATAAAGATAAAGGGAGAGGAATGGCCAGCAGAAAAAAGGAGATGATAGTGCCTCTGTATTTCTCTAGTGCAACCTCATTTGGAGTGTTGTGTGCAATTCTGGAGACCATATCTTCAAAAGGATATTAATAGGTGGGAGTCGGTGCAGAGGTTGGTGACTAAAATGGTTAGCAGTCTTCGTTATAAAGAATATGAGGACAGACTTAATATGCAGGTTCATACCAAGCCATAAATGTGCCCTGTGTGACTTGCACATCTGGGGCTCCCCCCCAATCACAGGTTTGTCATTTGCCCCATCTTATCCCCATATCCATGGTAACTGTCATGCCTGTGGGTAACAGTTACCACATAATAAAATGCACATTAACTGCAGAGCACACTTTAGTAAAGGGGCCCCTAAGAGTATCTAAAAAGTTTCTCGGATGAAATTTGTTCAAAGATCTTACAAGTCCAATGTATGAAGGCATTAAATTAAACCATTTGGAGACATTTAATGCAATTACTTTACCTGTTGGGAAGATATTTCCACCAACATTTAAACCAACAATAGCCACTGCGTTAGACACCATTTCTGGTGCTGTGATCCTTTCTTTGCATATGTTGAGGTTGTGACATGCTGATCCAGTTTGGGCGGTTTTCTTAAAATATCTGTATCAGTTCCATTTTCTCTAGGAGAAGCAGGTCTATGAGTCTAGATGCAATCAGATAGACTGGAAACAGATCAACTTCTTCAAAGCGGATCTTGAGTTTGTGGCACTCCTATATATGTGGGAATTTTAGGAATAACAAAATACCTATAGCATTTAATAGAAAAGAAAGTATAGTAATGTGTAATTGTATTTGTACTCTGGATCCCATAATTTCACTCTGCTTCCTAAACAGATTGAGCCAGGCGAAAGTATGTGAATAGTGCACTTCATTTGGAATGTATGAGCCAGCCCAACAAATTTTAATGGATACACTTTTAAGGGCTAGTGGTTTTCCTGTAATGATTTTGGGCTTCTCAAATTTTACTAGATCAGCACTGAGTTCAATGCTGCCTCAGGTTTCTGAAACATACCATTAGCCCCAAGAGCATTAAGCAGCATGACTAGCGCAAAATATAATATATTTCTGCTAGTAGTTAAACCAAACAAAATTATTTTCATTCTCCTTTTCCATTCTGAGCTTTATATTATTCCAGAAGGTTAAACACTTCTAGAAGATCTTTCCTCTTAGTCACCAGATTGAATGACAGTAAACCAGAAGCACTGCTGTGCTGATCTATACCAGAACCAAATTACTTTAGTACACCTAAATGATGACTACAACACAAACAGTTAACTAGGAACGGTAAATTCATTTTAATGGTCTATTCTAAAAGGATAAATCACAAACATAGGGTCCTAATTACTAAGGTGCATTAAGGTTTTGCATAGACAAAATTACGACATGTTAAGTGTAAAACTGCTATAGTAATGTAGGGAGTGTTCCTGGCACTTGGTGAAAGGTAACGATGCCGCCAATGTTGAGAATGGTGGTAACTGTGCACTATTTATTTTATTTATTTATTTTCAGCAGATCAAAGTGGTTTACATAGAACGAAGGTTATCAGAGATTAAATGGAACAATTAACTTCTATACAGAGAGCAATTAACTTATATATATGGGTTGCTTGTTACATCCAGCGGAGAGGTAGGGCAGTCTGAAGAAGTGCAATGCAAAGGTGAAGGGGTTTGAGCATAGAGAGAAATATTTGCACTTAGCAGAAGGAGTTTGAGGGGGGGGGGGGAGTTAGTTGGAGGTTCCAAAGTGTTCGGTGAAAAGTTGAGTTTTTAGGTGTTTGTGGAAGGTGTGTAGATCCGTGATATTGAAGATTGTGTCTGGGAGTATGTTCTAGATAGATGGTGCATATAATTCGAAGGAGCAAGCACATGTTTGCTGGGTACTTTTTATTTTTGCGTGGGGGATTACAAGTGTATTCTTTGTGGACTGTCTTCTGGCTCTGTTATGCTGAAACGTTTGGATTAAGGTGTGTAAGTGGGATGTGGGGCGGCAGTAGATAGCTTTGTGTGTCAGAAGGAGAATCTTTTATTTGGTTTGGCTGTTCAGAGGTAGCCAGCACAGTTGCTTAAGGATGGGTGTAATGTGGTCATATTTTGCTGCCCCTTGTAAGATGCGTGCAGTTGTATGTGACATTTTAGAAGGCACACCTAGGAAAAATCTGGGATGTCCAGAGCAGAACTTCCAAAAACTGGGGGAGTAGCAGCCATGGCTTTGGAAATTTCTCCTTCCCACCCCAAAAAATGAACATCCCAGTAGCCAGTTCTGGAGACAGGCCCTGTGCAGATATGAAGGCTAGGTATGTGCATGAGTATAGACATTTCACAAATGTGGGCATCCCTGAAGTGCACGCTGGCAGGACCGGGTACATGGATGCCCTGGCCTGGGTAGATCAGAAAGGTGTCATTTATGTTATGAGACTAGCATGTCCTGTCTTGCCATTTCAGATATTCAGATTGTGATGTCGCAGCAGTAATGTGTTTGGTGTTTGTAATTATGTGCAGGTTTCCTTGGGCAGGAAATATTAACCGTTGCAATGTAAGTGCATTTTGATCTTCCCCCTGCAGCCGTAAAATTAGAACTTTTTTATATCCTGTTCCTGGTCAGGAGCAAGTATGGATGCCTCAACAACCAAGCCATGACATATTTGTGCCATTCTGAAATGGCACTGTGACATGTAATCCCTTGGTCCACCCAGGTATGCCTCTAACATCCCCCCATATTACTTAGACATTCTTGTGCTGGGGACATCTATATACCTGTCTTTCTAAAATGGCTCCAGGGATGTCTCCAATATTTGCACATCTTAGTACCTATTTTCAGATCCAACTCACGAATACAGCTTCTAAAATACTCCACTTAGGGGCTTGTTTACAAAGCCGCGGTAGCGGTTCGTGATCGTTATCGGAGCCGCGGCCCCACTGATTTCAATGGGGCCGCGGCTCCGATTACGATCACGAACCGCTACTGCGGCTTTGTAAACAAGCCCCTAAGTGTGTGGCCACTAATGCAGAATTATACCTATATTAACTTGTACTCTTCGCCTTTTCCCTATCGCTAATATGAATTCTGAATTAAGAGGATCATTTTATAATGAGGGGGCCTAAGTTGATAGGGCAGGAAAAATGCCTATTTTTCACCTATTTTATAAGGACACATAAGTGCCTATGAGGATCATTTTAGAAGCATATCTGGATTGCATACATGTGCACAAAGAGACTTTGGAAAACTGCTATTTGGACATGTAGAACCTCCCAGAATGCAGAGATTTAAAAGAGGCATGACTTGGGCATGATTTGTCTAACTTGGGCATGATTTCTGGACTACTCTTTGGTCTCGGAGATGCCATTTGATCCATAGCCTTCCATGGGGAAGGAGTGACTGGGGATTGTTCCTGCTCCCCACTAAACCACCAGTGAAATGGCTAGTAAGAACTGGGGGTGTCATGTCAGGGAATAGGGTGTGGTCTGTGACCATGCCAGGTGATTCTGGGGTGGGTGGAGAGTTTTGCCATTGGTTCCAGGGGGAAGGTGAAAGGAGGGTTCTGGTGAGGTCAGGCAAGGTAAAAAATGGGGTCTGATGATGTTGGGGGAGTCGAAGAAAAGAGGGGTTTGATGATGTGGGCGGGGTGGGAGAACCTACTTCTATGTTTGTTTGATATGCTATCAAAAGGATTTGACTCTTAACACCTTATATTTATTACTTTTCCTTGATATTTCTGCATGACATATTGAGAGGCTGCATGTTCTTAAATTAGGTAAAAGTGTTTTGAATTGTATTTCTTTATATCTGTCTGGCCAATGGTAGTGAGTAGCCTTTAATAAGGAGTCATCTGAATGCACGCCTTTGCAGAGGGGCGTCCCTCAGGGGTCATCCTTTCCTGCGTTGTTATTCAATCTTTATCTTAAAACATTATGAGGGTCATTTCAGAATATGAATAAGCCAGCTAAACATGTGGGAGAGATGTTTTTCTCTCTAAAATGCCTAGAACCGTATTCTGAAACCACACAGCCCTGTACATACATGGCACTAGAATGGGGATCTCAGAACATGGGAGGGAGGGGCGGAATGGGGGCATGGCAAGCCACGGAGATGTAGAAAGCGGATTCAGGAAAGGTCCATCTACGTCCTGAGTGTTTCCCATGGACGCCTACGTTATACCAGCGGCAACATGGAATAAGGCCAAGATTTAGAAAGGTTTCTGCTTTGATCATCAATGTGTCCCATATAGATGAATGGCTGTGACACATGCATATTGAACTGGAGTGTCTGCTGTCTGGGAGGCCACAAGATGCAGTTCTAAAGAATAGAGTTCAACAGCAAAGGATGTTTTTAAGGTTAAGGAATAATAAAAAAAACCTACAGAAATATAAAGCACTACAATAGTCTATATTCTAGCTATACACATTTGCTGTTTGTGCTAAAGGGGCTAAGGAGCTATTCTCCTTTCCCTAACAATTCTAGTGTTCGTAAAAATAGGAATGTAGATGTAGGGATAATATGTGAGGTAGTATGGAGCAGAATCATGTTTGGCTGAGAAATACAGATCAGATGTGGTATCCTGAGACGCCATGCCATTATGTCTTCCCAGCAGTTGTTTATAGGTGCAGGGCATGATTTTTGGCAGAGGTATGTTAGTGTGTGTGTGTGTCTGTGTGTGTGTCTGTGTGTGTGTGTGTGTTTGAGTGTTGCATGGGAGGATCTAGCATGCTCATCTGCAAATCTAGGTGGACATGAATTCCTGGCCAATACCTGGACCATAGGGATGACCACAGCGTCACTAGTGAGCATGTGATCAGGCAGAATAAATCAGAGCAGGTTCTCTGTAGCAAAATGTAAAAACATATCCCTGTCACTAATAAGGGACCCTTAGACTAAGAGCATTCAACATTACAAACAGCACTGAGAAATGACAAAGGGCACCACTGTAGTCATGAATAGCACTGTACAGACTGTTGTCAGAGATGACCAATGCAAGCATAACTAAGGATATCTTCTACTGCCATGTATGTTGTGATGCAAAGTATGTCATGAGAAACATAACACTTTCTACCTGCTTTTATACTATCTTAGACTACACTGAGATTACTTTGTAGTATTCTGGGCATGCAGCAGACTGGTATATATAGTCTAGTTTGCATCAACATTTATGTATTATCAGAATTTATGTGTAGTTTGCATCAGCACAACACCGTCAGTGAGTGGAGCAGCTTAGGAGATGCACTTTTTACAGAGAGGCATGGCCATTCACAGGTACATACTGAAGACTGACGGGATCAAACACGTCCATCTTTTCAGAATATGGTAAGTGCTGGGACGTACACAGCCCTTTGCTGCATATAG
Organism: Ichthyophis bannanicus; assembly: GCA_033557465.1. NCBI lineage: Eukaryota > Metazoa > Chordata > Amphibia > Gymnophiona > Ichthyophiidae > Ichthyophis > Ichthyophis bannanicus. The sequence goes on from CM066035.1 coordinate 614,351,937, forward strand.
CTGTGTCTCATACTCCATAGTGTTTTGTGCATGCCAAAAATGTCTCTGTCCAAAATTCCAAAACTGTGGATATGTCTATCCTTGTGGTTGTTGAATCACGTTGAAATTTGGCCCATTTTCACTTTGGATGTGCCCATGGACCAGACATACATGTTCTGGAATTGGGCTCCACATGAAGTGTTTGTAAAGTTACAACTGGAATATAGAATTTATGCAGTTGATGTTTTGATATTTCTCCCTATTATGGGTGATTTGTCATTCATCATTAGAAGGATGAGGGATAATTTGCTAGTTATTTATTTATTATAGCATGCTATTTAGAATCAGTGTGGTTTACATGCATACTAACAGGTACTTTTTATTCCCTTGTCCCTGAAGGGCTCACAATCTAAGTGTACCTGAGGCAATGGAGGGTCAAGTGGCTTGCCCAAGGCCACAAGGAGTGGCCATGGGACTAGAGACGCCAGTCCCTCCAGCCTGAAGCTGCTTGTCCCCATGTGGGAATTGAACCCCTGGCCTTACTGGCCTGAGATAACCTGTCCCAACCTCTGAGCCACTCCTCCCTCTAGTCATCAGTGCTTGGTTAAAACATAACAAGTTAGCACTTAATCTTGTCAAGACAGAGGCTCTTCTTATTAAACATGCTAAGGAAATGCTATGTATGAATAGCATTTGCGTTGGGAATATTTCTCTTCCTTTTAAGTCTGAAATTCGCTATCTTGGTATGATTTTAGAGTCACGCCTTTTGAAGCAAATGCATTTGAAGTGCCATTTTGGAAAGGATGTCCCAGTAACTGTAGGAATGTACCAAGAAGGATGTGCCACAAATGGAGACTATTACAGAAAGGGGCATGGAAATGTCCATGCACCATGTAATATCGTTATGTGAGCGTACCTGAAGTAGCACATACGGTGAAGGTTTATCAGCAGCACATCTGGCCAGTGGGAATATAGCAATGAAGATATCCATGGACCCATGTGCTACAGCGGGAATATGGATGTGCAAGCATTGTGCAAAATACGCGTTGTTATGCAAAGACTCAGCATGAGGACAAAACCAGATGGCAGCAAGATGGGGACACGGCAGGTGCACTTTTCCAGGGCAGAAACTAGGGCCACCTTGTGATTGCTCGAGGAAAATCTGTACCCCAGAGAAGGATGCAGGCCAAGCTATTGGAAGTCCCAAAATATCTGGCAGAGAATACTCCAGACCCTTGCCCATTAAGTTGATCAATGGCACATACATGGAGGGGCACATTCTGATGTGGGCTGAGGGGTGGGGACAGTAAATAGCTAGGAATCAGCAACCACCGAGGCAACAATGGAAGGAGCAGATGTAACTCACCCACATGGCATACATTGGGAGACCAGAGTCCCTGACTCCCAGGGGTAGGGGTAATAGATGCAGAAGAAGGGGGAAAAGAGTAGGCCATGTTGACAGGGCATTGTACAATGGTTAAAAGATGCCACATCTCATGTCACCCTCACAATTCTGCCACAGGAGATACCATATATTTATTTATTTATTTTATTTATTTATTACAATTTCTTATATACCGCACTATTGTCAGCGCGGTTTACATACAACAAAATGACCATAACAAACTGTTTGGCTTCACATAGAACAGGAGTAACAACTTGGATAACATGTTTATGCTTTACAGAGAACAGGAGTTGCAACTTGGATAACACAGGGAATGCAAACTGAACTAAATACATATGTACAAGGAGATCGAGTCTGAGAATTTAGGGTGTACATGTGTGTACATGTGTGCGATAGGGTTGATATGTTAACTTGAGGAGGTAAGGGAGAGGCAATTATGTAGGGGTTGGGTTAATCTGGTAGTACTGAGTAAATAAATGGAATTTGAGAGCCTTTCTGAATTGTGTTAAGTCAGTAATCGCACGGATGCCTGGTGGTAATGCGTTCCAACATTTTGGGGCATAGATACTGAATGCCCTGCTAGATGTTGCGGTTGTGTACTTTGTTGAAGCCTTTGGTACTACTAGCGCATTCGTTGATGAGGTTCTCCTTATTCTGTTGGGAGGAATGGGTTGAATGATGTCGGTTAATGAGGGGAAGGGAATGCAATGGATGGATTTGAAAGTGAGTAACAAAGATTTGAATGCAAGCCTTCCTTGTATGGGGAGCCAATGAAGTTGTATTAGGATAGGCGTTATATGGTCGCATCTTGCTGCTCCTACTAAGACTCTGGCTGCGGCATTCATGGCAAGTTGCAACGGATTGAGCGTTGATTGAGGGAGACCTTGGAGAATGGCGTTGGCAAAGTCAAAGTGTGGCAAGATCAGGGCTTGGTATATTGTTCGGAAGTCTTCCGGGCTTAGAAGGGATTGCAGGTGTCTGACTGATATATGGCAGGAGATCGAGACCCTCAAGAGGTGCTACATGGTCATGCAGTGCCAGCAGCCATGCTACCTGACACAATTCAGCCAGGAGAACATCAGCAGGAAGGTAAGTGGCATGAGTGTTGGTGTAGTTATGGGCGGCGAGGACAAGGAGGGGCAAGAAGATCGGAGGCAGTGGAGAGACGCGAGTGCCAAAGGGATGTCTGGGCCTCAACCTCAAGGGTGGAAATGTCTGCAGGGAAAAGCTGATCAGAGGAGGGAAGAGCGATAGGGAAGAAGGGGGATGATGCCGAGGGAGGCAGGAGGAGGGAGGGCCAGAGGCAGACGGGGAGAGTTGATCCCTTGGGCCTTGGGCACAGATGGTATTGTAAAGGTGACGCATGAGTGGTCAGTCCAGGGTAGCAGTGAAGGAAGGAGAGAAATGGGTGCAAACAGAGAGTCGGAGGAGGTAATGAGAAGATCCAGGGTATGTTGAGCAGAGTGTGTGGGAAAGGCAACATGCTGCATGAGGCTAAAATCCTGGAGAAGGGCAATGAAGACCCGGTCATGGACTGAGGAGGGGGACTGAAAATGTATGTTGAAATCTCCAAGGAGGAGCAGATTGGGAAATTGAAGGGAGGAGTCGGAAATGGTGAGAAGAGCATCCCAAAGAGGGGAGTGGAGAGCAGGAGGGGAGTAGATGGGTGTAGTCCGAATTGAGCAGATTTTCCTGTTGCAGCAAGGATTAGGCCAATTAATGGGAGTGTTGTGTTTGTGTTGGTTAGAAATATTTGTTGGAATTCTCATGAATTTGAGTTTATTGCAAATCATGCTATTGCTATGATTAGTCCGATGTCTCCGATTTGGTTGTATGTGATGGCTTGTATAGCTGGAGTTTGAATCTATTCGGGCGTGTCATCAGCTGATTAGTAGAAATGATATGATTCCGACCCCCTCCCAACCGATGAATAGTTGGAATAGGTTGTTGGCTGTAACTAGTGTTATTAGTGCAATCAAGAAAGTAAGCAGGTACTTTAAGAATTTTTTTTTAAATGGGTCTTTTTCTATAAATGAGGTAGCAAATTCTAGGATTGATCATGTTACAAATAGTGCAATTGGGGTGAAGATTGTTGAGTATTGGTCGAATTTGAAGCTAATATTAATGTCAAAGGTGTTAATGTTGATAAGATTTCAGCTAAAGATGATTGTCTCTGTTCCCAGGTTAAGAAAGATAAATGTTGGAATGGTATTGATGAAGAATGCTAGTTTTACACACTTTGTTGTTGTAAGAGGTGAGTGTATGTTTGTTTGTCTTATTATTGGTATTAATAGGGTAATTAGTGTGAGGATTGTTATAGAGCTGAAAGTTGTTAATAAGTTCATAACTTTTACATGGATTTGCACCAAGAATGATGGCGTTTAAGACCAATGGATAACTACTCTCCTTTAAAAGCCAAGAGAGTTGGGGAATTAAACCTCAAATATAAGTAATTAGCAGTTCTTATTAAGTCTTTTTCTCTTGGTAAATAAGAAGTCGTTAGCTTCTGTTTCTAGAATCACAATCTAATGTTTTTTTTAAACTATATTTACATGAATATCAGCCTCAGATAAGGGCTGGGTTTAATATAAGTAATAGAAGTGGGGCGATATGGAGTGTTATTAAAAGGTGTTCGCGAGTGTGTGTAGGTTTTGTTTGGTTAAGGTGATTCTGGGATGGTTCGTGTTGGGTAGTTAAGAATATGTTTAGTGTGTACAGTGCTGTAATTAGTGTACCTATTCCTGTAATGATAATAGTTCAGTTTGATCAGCTGAATAGGGCGGAGATGATTGTTACTTCTCCTAGCAAGTTTGTTGATGGTGGGATAGCCATGTTGTTGAGGTTTGCTAGTAGTCATCATGTTGCTATGAGTGGTAGAATTAGTTGTATTCCTCGGGTTAGGAGTAGTGTTTGGCTGTGTTTACGTTCATAATTTGTGTTTGCTAGGCAGCATAGTATGGATTAGTCCAGCAGAAATTACTAGGCCTATATGGCTGATTGATGAGTATGCAATTAGAGATTTCAGATCTGTTTGTCGCAGGCAGATAGAGCTAGTTATGATTACTCCTCATAGGCTTAAGATAATGAACGGGTAGATTGATTCTTTAGTAAATGGGGTTAGGACAGATGAGATTCGTATGATTCCGTAGCCGCCTAGTTTTAGTAGGACTGCGGCTAGAATTATAGATCCGGCAATTGGAGCTTCGATGTGGGCTTTTGGAAGTCAGAGGTGTAGGCCATACAGGGGTATTTTTACTATGAATGCGATTAGGCAGGCAAATCATCAGATTTGATTTGTGGCCATATTTGGGTTGATTTGTTGAATAAATCAGGTATTGGAGAGTGTAGCTATTTCATTTTGTAATGAGAGGATGGCAATTAATAGTGGTAGTGATCCTATTAGGGTGTAGAAAATAAAGTAGGTGCCTGCGTTTAATCATGCTGTTTGGTTACCTCAGCGTGTAATAATAACTAGGGTTGGGATGAGTGTTGCTTCAAATGTAATGTAAAATAATATTAATTCTGTTGCAGAGAATGCAAGGATGAGTGCAATCTGTAGAGAAATAAACATTGAGATATAGGTTCGTTGGTGACTTATTGTATTGCTGTTTATGTGGTTTTGGCTGGCTAGCATTATTATTGGTGTTAGTCAGCAGGATAGAATTATTAGGGGTGCAGATAGTTGGTCGATTGTAGTATATTTGTTTGTAAGTTGTGTAGTTTCTGATGGATAGTAGAATAGTGTCAGGCTAAGTGAGGCAACTATAAGACTATGGATTATTGATACTGTTCATAATCATTTTGGTTTGGTTAGTCATGTTGTTGGAATTAGCATAATGGTTGGAATTAGAATTTTTAGCATTGTAATAGGTTTAGGTTTTGTATTGTATCTGTGCCGTGTGTTTGGATTGTTGCCACTAAAATTGCAAGGCCTGTGCCTGCTTCACAGGCTGAAAAGGTTAATAGAATTATTGGGGTAAGTGTATATGATGTTGATTCGGCTTGGATACATCAGAAGGATATAGTGATAAATAATGAGAGTATCATGCCTTCTAGGCAGATTAGGGCTGAGAGGAGATGGGCTCGGTGTAGAATTATTCCTGTTATCCCTAATATAAAGGCTGAGTAGAGGCTGTATGTTGTTATTGTTATGAAGAAGTTGTGGGGGTTGCCACAATTTATTAAGTCGAAATTAATTGTCTTTCTTAGACTAACTTCTTATTCTGCCCACTCAAGACCACCTTGGAGTCACTCATAGATTAGGCCGAGTGTTAGTAGTAGGAGAATAATCATTGCTAGGAAGATTGAGGTAGATGGAGTATTTAATTGGTTTGCTCATGGGGTTGGGAGAAGTAGTGCAATTTCTAAGTCAAATAGGAGAAATAAGATGGCAACTAGAAAGAAGCGCATTGAAAATGGTAGGCGGGCTGATCCTAATGGGTCGAAGCCGAACTCATATGGTGAAAGTTTTTCTATGTCTTGGTTTGTGACGGGAAGTCAGAATGCGATAAGTATAAGAACAGTGATAAGCCCAGTTGTTACTGATATCGTAATTATTGTCATGTACTTCTCCTTAGGTTTAAACTAAGATTTAATGGTTGGAAGCCATTGGTATTGTGTATACTAGGGAAGTATGATCCTCATCAGTAGATTGATACATATAGGAATAATCAAACTACGTCTACAAAGTGTCAGTATCATGCGGCGGCTTCAAATCCGAAGTGGTGTTGTGATGTAAAGTGAAATATAATTTGTCGTATTAGGCAGATTGTGAGGAAGGTTGAGTCAATAATCACGTGTAGGCCATGAAAGCCTGTTGCTACGAAGAATGTTGACCCATAAATGCCGTCTGAGATGGTGAAGGTGGCTTCGTAATATTCTATGGCTTGTAGTAGTGTGAAGTCCAGGCCTAGAAGGATTGTTAGTGTGAGTGATTGGATAGCTTCTTTTCGATTACCTGATATTATACTATGGTGGGCTCATGTTACTGTGACACCTGAGGCGAGAAGTACGGCTGTGTTTAACAGTGGGACTTCGAAAGGGTCTAGTGGTAGGATACCTGTTGGTGGTCAGCATTCTCCTAGTTCAATGGTTGGTGCAAGGCTTGCTCGATAGAATGCCCAACAGAATCCTAGGAAGAAGAAGACTTCTGATGGAATAAAAAGAATTATCCCATATCAAAGGCCTTTTTGAACAGGCTGTGTGTGGTGTCCTTGAAATGTACTTCCTCGGATAAAAAACAGAGTACACCCTGTCTGGGCTTTCTCCCGCCTTTCTCCCGGCGGCGGGAGAAAGTAGATTGGAGCTCTCTGGATTGAGCGTTTAGCTGTTAATTAAAAGGTAGTGGGATAAAAGCCCATCAATCTAAAAGGCTTTAGCTTAAATAAAGTGTCTGGGTTGCATTCAGAAGATGTTGGATAGAGTCCTGCAGGTCTTAGCAGAAACTAGGAGGGTTAAACTCCTACTTTGGGCTTTGAAGGCCCCTGGTCTGTGTATCCTAAGTTTCTATTGTGGGAGTAGGTTTGGTGTGATCGGTAAAAGTAAGACTGTTTTAATGGTTATGAGAGAGTATGGTATTGATATTTGATTTGGTTTATGTCGTCAGGTTGTTGTGGCATTTGATGTATTTGGGGAATTTGTTAAGGTTATTGAATATGTTAGTCGTAGATAAAAGAATAGGCTGAGTAGCGATGATATGGCTAATATTGTTGCTGTGATTGTTGTATGTTGTTTGGTCAGTTCTTGTAGAATTAATCATTTTGGTATGAATCCTGAGGTTGGTGGTAGTCCGCCTAAGGACAGTAGTGTTAGTGATGAAACGGCTGTTATTGTTGGTGTACTAGATCATGATATGGATATTAGGCTGATTGATGTTGTCTTTAGGTATTTTATTGTTAAGAATATTGATGATGTTATGATTAGGTAAATTGTAAAATTTAGTAATATTAGATTTGGACATACTGTCACTACGGCTATTATTCATCCGAGATGGGCGATTGATGAGTAGGCTATAATTTTTCGGAGTTGTGTTTGGTTTAGGCCCCCTCATCCTTCGATAATTGTTGATATGATTGCTATAGGTGTTAATAGGGATGCGTTTAGTGTATTGTAGGTTATGTAGATTACTGTTATGGGGGCGATTTTTTGTCATGTTGATAAAATAAGTCCTGTGGTAAGGTCAATTCTGGCAGTCAGAAGTGTATGGGGGCTAATCCTAGTTTTATTGCTAGGGCGATTGTAATTATGTTTTTTTTTGTAGGTAATAGTTCTATTATCTCTCATTGGTTTGTTAGTCATGCATTTGTTGTTGCTGAAAAAAGAACAAGTGCTGAGGCGATTGCTTGGGTGAGGAAATATTTTTTTGTAGCTTCTGTTGATCGGGGGTGAAGTTGTTGGTTTATAAGTGGAATAATTGCTAGAGTGTTAATTTCTAATCCAATTCACACTAATAGTCAGTGGGAGCTTGATATGACAATAATTGTTCCTGTGGCAATGCTGGACAATATGATTGAGAGGGCCTATGGGTTCATTAGTAGGGGATGGGTTTTAACTATCATTTTCGGGGTATGGGCCCAAGAGCTTTTTTAGCTGACCTTACTAGAAGGTGGTGTATTGGTAGCACGAGGAGTTTTGATCTCTTATGTCCTATTCGAGTCCTATTTTTCTAAAGATATGAGGGGGTTTAAACCCCTATTGTTCACTCTATCAAAGTGACCCTTATTTTTCGGGCACATAGCCTACAATTGTGGGGGGACTCCTGAGAAAGAAATTGGTATGGAGATGTACAGTAGTGTTGTGGATAGTACCAGGGGTAGAAAGTTTTTTCATACTAGGTGTATTAGTTGATCGTAACGGAATCGTGGGTATGATGCGCAGAGATGTACAGTAGTGTTGCTTTTATTATTAGATTTGTTGTGGTTTTTTCTGGTTTAATGAAGTTTTGAGTTGGAGAAAAAAAGATAATTGTTGATAGGGTGTTCATTATTAGGATATTTGAGTATTCAGCTAAAAAAAATAGTGCAAATGGGCCGCCTGCATATTCTACATTAAAGCCGGATACAAGTTCTGACTCTCCTTCTGTTAGGTCGAATGGGGCTCGGTTTGTTTCTGCTAGTGTTGAGATAAATCATATTGCGGCTATGGGTCAGGTTGGCAGTAGAAGTCAGATTGTCTCTTGTGTATACATGTAGTTGTATAGGGTAAAGCTGCCTGAGAGAAGAATTGTGGAAAGTAGGATTAGTCCTAAAGTAACTTCGTAGGAAATTGTTTGTGCTACGGCATGTAGTGCGCCAATTAGGGCATATTTTGAGTTTGAAGCGCATCCTGAGCCTAAAATAGAATACACTGCTAGGCTTGATAGGGATAGGATAAATAGTAGTCCTAAGTTTATGTTTAGGATTGGTGAGGGTATTGGTATGGGGGATCATAATGTTATGGCTAGTGTTAGGGCTAGTATTGGTGTTATAACAAATATTATCTGTGATGATGTTGATGGACGTACTGGTTCTTTAATGAATAGTTTTAATCCATCTGCAATTGGTTGGAGGAGGCCTGTTGGTCCTACGATGTTTGGACCTTTTCGTAATTGTATATAACCTAGGATTTTTTGTTCAGATAGTAAGATAGGAATGATGAGTGTTAGTGGATTGATAATTATGGATAACATTGCTTGTGAGAGGATTTGAACCTCTGGTCTAGAGATCTTAGGTCTCTTGCAATTACCAGGCTCTGCCACTCAAGCAGCCTCTTATTTTGAGGTGTGTTTTGCGTCTTATTTAGTTGGTTTCATTAGTTTTTTGATGGCATGTATGTTGCATTGGCCATGTTTTTTCGGTCCTTTCGTACTAGAAAAAAATCACGTAACAGATAGAAACTGATCTGGATTGCTCCGGTCTGAACTCAGATCACGTAGGATTTTAATTGTTGAACAAACAAACCTTTGACGGCGGTTACACTGTCAGGTTATCCTGATCCAAAATCGAGGTCGTAAGCCCTCTTGTCGATATGGGCTCTTGAAGAGGATTGCGCTGTTATCCTTAGGGTAACTTGGTTCATTGGTCAAAGTTAATTGGGTCAATTACGCCAGTTTTCTGATGTTTTGGATTGTTTTCCTAGCATGTCATCTCGGAGGATGGGTGTTCTCCATGGTCGCCCCAACCAAAAACAGTGTGGAATTGATGCATGAGATTGATAAATATTTTTGCACTTTCTAGTGTGTTTTAAGCTCCATAGGGTCTTCTCGTCTTGTTGTTTAATCACAGCTTTTGTACTGGAAGATCAATTTCATTGAGCAGACAAAGGAGACAGTTAGACCTTCGTTTTGCCGTTCATACTAGTCTTTATTTAGAAGACAAGTGATTATGCTACCTTTGCACAGTCAAGATACCGCGGCCGTTGAATGTTATTACTGGGCAGGCAGTACCTCTAATGTTGGTTTTGCTAGAGGCGATGTTTTTAGTAAACAGGCGAGGTTTTATTTGCTGAATTCTTTCTTTGTCTTTTTGTCTTTCTTATTGTGAGCCTGTGTGGGGTTAATGAGTTAGTGTTTAATGTTTTTATTGTTTATTGTTAGTATTTATTTCCATTTACAGGGTCGGTTGTTATCAGGGATTAGTTCGATCTGATTTACGGGTTCGCATGGAGAAAATCATGTTTTCTTATTACTAATTCTAGTATTAATTTATCCATTTGTATGGTTTAACTCAGTTATTGTTGTGGGTTTTGATGTTTTTATTGGAATTTTGAATGGTGTGAGTTATGACGCTTTCTTGTAGATGGCTGCTTTTAGACCTACTTGGGGGAAAGAAAATATTATAATCATTACCCAGTCTTATAGGTTGTTTCCTTTTTCATGAGAGCTGTACCTCTTATGAATAGCTCTTGAACTTTAATCTGTATTTTTATTATTTTGATAAGGTTTAAGGTCAAGCTAAAACTTGTTTATTGAGTAACCAGCTATCACTAAATTCGCTTGGCTTGTCACCTCTATTTAAGAGTCTTCCCACTATTTTGCCACATAGTCAGTAAGCGGGGCAAGAACTTGACCTTTGGGCTTATAAAGTGCGGGTTGGCAAGTAGATCGCATGCGTGACATTTTTTTGAGAAGCACTAGGGTGTTGTTTAAAGTCACCGATGTTTAAGGTTTTCCTGTCTGACCATGGTGTGGTAAGTAGAGATTGTGTATGGTTAAGGGATAGTCATGGGTTTATTAAGATGATTAGATTGTGGATGTTGTTTTGTTGTTTTTTATATGGCAGTTATCAACTTTCCCTTGAAGAAGCATTGTTTGTGAAACGCGTATTTGGTGCCGAAGAGTACAGCGTTGGGAATAAGCGTTGGGATGAAGTTTCCCAATGAATCTCATCAAGATAAAGAGAAACAACTTTGGATAAGAAGATTGTATTGTATTGATGCAATTCTTATTATGCTGTCTGAAGAAAGATTTTGTTATAAGATGTCTATATTGCCATATGATGTTTGTATAAAAACATTCTGGGAGAGTGGTGGGTCAGTCATTGATGTGAGAGGGCCAAAAGCTTGGAGTTTTTCTTCTCTTCTTCCCTTCTCTTTCAGATTTGTTTATGTTTTTAAAGTTCTGACTCTGGACATTCTCTACAATTTTTATTTTTATTTTGTTTTGGTTGGAGTGTATTTTTGAGTTTAGAAATTTATTTCACTCCAATTAGTGACCTTTTTGTGTTTTTGGAGAACATGTAGATAGTCATGGCTTAATGAGAGACAGCCAACATGGCTTTAGACAAGGAAGATCTTGTCTTACTAATCTGTTATGTTTTTTTGAAGGCGTGAATAAACAGATAGACAAAGGTGAGTCGGTTGATATAGTGTATTTGGACTTTCAGAAAGCCTTTAACAAGGTCCCTCATCAGAGACTTTTGGTAAAACTAGAGTCATGGGATAGGAGGCAGTGTACTATTGTGGATCAAGAACTGGTTAAAAGATAGAAAGCAGAGTGTAGGGCTAAATGGCCAATTTTCCCAATGGAGAAAGGTGAATAGTGGTGTACCCAAGGGATCTGTGCTGGGTCCGTTGCTTTTTGACATATTCATAAATGACCTGGAAAAGAGAATAACGAGTGAGGTTATCAAATTTGCAGATGACACAAAACTATTTAAAGTTGTTAAAACCCATGAGGATTGTGGAAAATTGCAAGAAGATCTTGATAAATTGGAAGAGTGGGCATCAAAATGGCAGATGAAATTTAGTGTGGACAAGTGCAAAGTTTTGCACCTAGGGAAGAACAGCCCAAACTATGGTTACACGATGCAAGGTTCCACATTAGGAACCACCACCCAGGAAAAAGATTTAGGCATTATTGTGGATAACATGTTAAAACTCTCCGCCCAGTGTGGAGCGGCAGCCAAGAGAGCAAATAGAATGCTAGGTATCATAAGGAAAGGAATGGAAAATAAAACAAAGGATATTATAATGCCTCTGTATCGTCCATGGTGCGACCGCACCTTGAATATTGTGTGCAATTCTGGTCGCCGTATCTTAAAAAGGATATAGCGTTATTAGAAAAGGTGCAGAGAATAGCCACCAAAATGGTAAAGGGATGGAAGGATACTCCTATGAAGAAAGGCTAGAAAGGTTAGGGCTCTTTAACCTGGAAAAGAGACAGCTGAGGGGAGATATGATAGAAGTCTATAAATAAATGAACGGAGTGGAACATAGATCGATTGTTTACGTTATCAGAATATAGAAAGACTAGGGGACATGCAATGAAGCTACAGGGTAAACTATTTAAGACTAATAAAAGAAAATATTTTTTCACTCAACATGTAATCAAACTCTGGAATTTGTTACCAGAGGATGTAGTAAAGGCTGTTAGTGTAGCTGTGCTTAAAAAAGGTTTGGACAAGTTCCTGGAGGAAAGGTCCATAAACCATTATTAAAAAAGGGACACAGGATATCAGTGCTTGACCCAATACAAGCATTGTGGAGCCTGTGTATTTTGGGGAAACTGCTAGGTACATATGACCTAGATTGGCCATTGTTGGAAACAGGATACTGGTGCGGTGATGGACCTTGGTCTGACCCGGTATGGCATATCTTATGATCTTGGGCTGCAAAAATCCAAAGGAGCTGTACAGTGTAGGGGGCGAGGTACTTCTGTCCACAAAAGAAGAGCCAAACCTGGGCGTAATTATGTCTGATAATCTTAAAGTAGCTAAACAGATAGAAAAGGCAACTGCGAAAGCCAGAAAGAAGCTTGGGTGTATAGGTAGAGAAATGGCCAGCAGAAAATAGGAGGTGATAATGCCTTTGTATAAGTCTCTGGTCTCTGGTGTGACCTCATTTGGAGTATTGTATGCAAACCTGGAGACCGCACCTTCAGAAGGATATAGGCAGGTTGGAGTAGGTGCAGACGGTGGCTACTAAAATGGTTAGTGGTCTTCGTTATGAAGCATAAGAAGACAACTTAAAGATCTTAATATGTATACTTTAGAGCAGGGGTCTCAAACACGCGGCCCGCCACGGAGGAAAACAAAAAAAAACCCCCAAACCCTGGCTTCTGCCGTTGCCGCCGTGGCAGCGGCAGAATCAATTGTCAAATTAAAAAAAAACTGACTTCTGCTGCTCAAGCAGCAAAATCAGCTGTCCTGCGGCCCCTTCCCCTCTGCCCGGAGATCCGAGTCTGCTCTATCAGCGGCGTGCTTTTCAAGCCGCGAAGAGAGTATTCCCCTCTCGCGCGGCTTGAAAAGTGAATAGGCTTAAACCGCGCGAGAGGGGAATACTCTCTTCGCGGCTTGAAAAGCACGCCGCTGATAGAGCAGACTCGGATCTCCGGGCAGAGGGGAAGGGGCCGCAGGACAGCTGATTTTGCTGCTTGAGCTCTCCCAAGGGAAAGAGGCGCCCGAAGGAAATGGAGTTCTAGAAGGTCATAGGGACAGTAGCCGGACGCTGCTTGCAGCATTGGAAGGAGGGAGAGAGGGAAGAGGAACTGACTATAGTAGCCGGTGTACTATCAGACCTGATCAGGTGTGCTATATAGTAGAATACTTACCGTTTGCCTGATGCTAAGTCATACGAGAGCCATTTTCAGTATCTTTCCTCCGAGGAAATGTCTTTATTGCATGTTAACTGCATAGCAGGTAATACCAGCTCAGTAGGTGTTACTGAATGCATCGCATTAAGGAGCGCTACCTGTTAACGCGGCCAAGAGCAAGAATGGGCGAGATATGGCAGAGAGTGGGCATGGGGGTTACCGCCGGCATCAACAGCGCGCAGTCACAACGTTACAGAGAACACTACTTCAATGGGGTGGCATTCTTTGCATCCACAGTGCTGCCGGGCTGCCTTATCTGCTGGAGAAATGCTGTGCATGCCCCCAAACGATAGCACACAGTGCTGTTTGCATAATAACAGCACTCTAGCTGCAAAAGTGTAACAGGTTTGTAAACATACCTCTTAATAATATATGAGGTGTGTCACCTTTGCATCAGGTGGGCACATTAATAAGCGGTCCTTCTAATCTAGCGGCTGCTCAGATATTTACATTTCCAATGATCAAAGCACCAACTACATCGGTAGTGACCCTTCTTTCCTGAGCATCCTTGGTACCAGAGGATACTGCATCACCTTGAGGACAAGTCCCAGTTACAGGATTGCTTTCTGCCACAGCAAGGTGATGCTGTCCTAGGTGACATTTCTCCTCCAAGGTAGCACAGAGGCTGCCAGACTGGATATGAAGGTCTCCTCTGTCTGCTTCAGCCAGGTCTGACAATCTAGCCTCCAGTGATCATATTTGTTCTCCAAGAGCCAGGAGCTCTTTCCACTGAATGCATATATATAACCTCTTACCAGCTGATAGAGAATGGTACCTTTGACACTTAGGGGCATGTTTACTAAAACTTAGGATGGGGTTAGCTATTGGCAGGGGGGGGTTATGACTGGTAATGGGCTGGGGGGGTTATAACTGGTAATGGGCTATGGTGGGGGCTAGGACTGGAAATGGGCAGATGGGGGTTAGGACTGGAAGTGGGCTATTGGCAGGGGGGGTTATGACTGGTAATGGGCTATGGTGGGGGCTAGGACTGGAAATGGGCTGATGGGGGGCTAGGATTGGAAATGGGCTGATGGTGAGGCTAGGATAGGACTGGAAATGGACTGATGCAGGGACTAGAAAGGAGCAGATGCTGGGTGGGCTGGAACTAGAAGGGAGCTGATGTTGGGGGAGGATTAGAATGGGATGGAGCTGGGAAAGTGAAATGGAGAGGGGAAAAATATTTTGTCTGGAAGAGAAGACAAATGTACAATTGGCCAGGTATTGGGAGAGTAAGTGGGGATTGAGGATGGAAGGGTAAAATTTCAGTGGATGAAATAGGAATGAGGAAAGAGCAAAAGGAGAAAGATTAGTATGTTAAAGCAGATGTAGAGAGAGAGAATGGAAAAAAACTATAAGAGAGAAGAAAGGACAAATGGACAGCAGACAATGGAGATAGCAGAAGACACAAGAAACCAGAAGTGGCTGGAGCAATTGCAACTGAAAAAAAATGCACAAAAGGTAGAAAAATTTTTCTTTATTTTGAATTTATTAACTGGAATATGTCAGCTCTGGGAAATGTGCATCATTAATGTTTGCGCTTTGTTTAGTACAAGAGGAAATTAATTTATAGTTTTATTTCTACAGTGTTGTTGTACATTCCAAGTTTGGCTTTTGGGGTTCCCAGTTTAATTATTGTCTTCCTATTTCTAAATCTTTTAGTCTTTCTTTATCCATACTCATTAAAGAGGCATGTTTACTAAAAGTTAGTGTATGGTAACATTATGCAAATATGTATGCAAATGAGGCCCCTTATGCAAATGAGGCCCCGCGTCTTATGCGGCCCCCGGGTTACTTTACAAGTCCTCATTTGGCCCTCAAAGCAATTTGAGTTTGAGACCCCTGCTTTAGAGGAAAGGCGGGATAGGGGCAATATGATAGAGACATTTAAATACCTCCATGGCAAAATTGCTCAGGAGGGTCTCTTTCAATTGAAGGCAAGCTCTGCTACGAGGGGACATAGGATGAGACTGAAAGGCGATAGGAGTAATATGCAGAAATATTTCTTCATGGAAAGAGTGGTAGATGCATGGAATAGTCTCCCAGTGGAGGTGGTGGACACAAAGACAGTATCTGAATTCAAAAAAGCATGGGACAAACACAGAGGATCTCTAAAGGTAAAAAGGGGACTATTGTAGTTGACCTCCCTAATTAACACACTCATCAGTGGGACAGACAACATCAAAATGGGCTTCATTCTAATCTTCCTCGACATAGCCGCCGCGTTTGATTCAGTTGACCACGACCAACTCCTAACTCGACTCCATGAGAAGGGAATCCAGGGTCTAGCATGGGATTGGTGTAAATCCTACTTAGAAGATCAATGGCAACAAGTTCAGATTGGCTCCAACACATTGGAACCTTTCCAGTAAAAGCAAGGAGTACCCCAAGGTTCCTCCCTTTCGGCGCTGCTCTTTAACATATACATGCAGCCGATATGTGAAATCACCCATTCCTTCGGCATATCTTGCCTTATCTATGCAGATGATGTGCTGATGTTTACACCTATCAGTGTCACGCGTCCTGATTATACAGCCTTAGTCGATTGCTTCAACGCAATAACAGACTGGCTCCTCAACCAGAACCTACGAATAAATTTCAAAAAAACCGAGGTCCTAATCGTCACAAAAAACAAATGCTTTTCACCCCCTGCAACCCTAAAAGTAAGAGACGCCGAGCTTCCAATCAAGCCCACCATACGCTACCTGGGTGTGACATTGGATCAACAGCTAGACTTCAAAGCGCACATAAGCAGCACTGTGAAAACCATCTACTACAAGATTTATTTATTTATTTTATTTATTTATTATTTTATTTAACCTCTTTTATATACCGCGCTATTTGTTATCAGTGCGGTTTACATTTAACAAAGGTTGCTCAATTCAGTCGAGACTGTTTTGCGCTTACATTGTAACAGAAGATAAAACTTGGAACAAATACAGGGTAACTATATACATATAAACATAGAGCATAAGATTATAACTTGGCCGGAATTGTCACAAAGTCTATAGGTGGGGCTAAAGACCCCGAAATTGTCACAAAGTCTATAGGTGGGGATAAAGACCCTGCGACACCTGAGATCCATGCTGGATCCATAGAGATTCCGCACAATATTCCAAGCGCTAATCACACCCCATTTTGACTACGCAAACATTATTCTCCATGGCCTCCCAAGAATACCCTAAAACCACTACAATTAGCTATGAATGCCGCTGCCCGTGTCCTGTGTGGAGCATCAAGGAGAGACCACATAACCCCCATCCTAAGGGACCTACACTGCTTCCGATAAGTTGCAGGATCTCATATAAAGCCCTCCTTATTACTTTCAAGGCCATTAATAAAATAATGCATCCTCAATCTCAACCCTTCTCACCCACACCCCCAACAATAGATCTAGGAGATCATTAGCTGCCAATACGCTAATTATCCTGAGAGAATCCACAAAATGTGCACAATCAACTAATAATAGAGCATGCACAATCAACTAATAATAGAGCATTCGCGGCCTACGCCCCCAGATACTGGAACAACCTCCCTCCCAGCATCAGATCGATCACTGACCTCATGCAATTCTGAAAAGCCCTCAAGCACCATCTGTTCCTTAAGTACTTCTCACAACCCAACAACGCCTCCCCTCCCCCCCCCCCCACAACCAATCCCTTAATATGATTTACAAAATATGTAATTTACAGAACATGTAATACAGACTAGATTGAACTTGTAATCAATTGTACCGACACCATATGTACACTATTGTAATAGAATACCAACTTTGTAAAAAGAAAACCATCCTTCATCTATCCGCTTCAAATGTACATAGTTTCCCCTGGTTTAAGTCCATGTTAATTTCCTTGTTATATGTAAACTCAGGACAGATCTCTACTGTCCGAGAGTCATATTGTTAATTGTGAACCGCACTGATAAGAAAGAGTGCGGTATAGAAGAACTGTTAAATAAATAAATATGGAAAGACAGACTAGATAGGCCATGTGGTCTTTTTCTACCATCATGTTTCTATGGGGTATGTTTACTAAACTGCTGTAAACGTGAATAACGTGCGTTGTACAATGTTAACGATCGTTAGCGCGCTATAGCGTGCCCTATAGCGCATTAACGATCGTAAATGCGCTATAGCGTGCGCTATCATGCGCTAACGCGCGTAATGCTCCGCGGCGCTGTACAATACCGCAGAAGGTGGAGAGAGGGCAGAGAGAAGGGGTCAATGGGCGGAGAGTGGGCGGGGAGAGGCTAACGCGCTGATTTTCAGAGCTGAATTCCAACGCGAATGAAAACCTACCGGTAAAAGCACTTTAAAGGGGAGAGAAACCATTTACGTGTCAGCAATGTACAGCCTCGGCAGGGAAACCAAAAAAAGGTGATAAGTGTGATACATGTGCACAGAACAAAAGGGCACAGAAACACCAAAAATGAGCCCAACAAACTGGAAAAAAACAACAACCAAGCTGGCCAATAGTGGTAGCAATGAGGAACATCAACCCACCTCCCCCCCGAGTAAGCCCCATAGAACAGATATAATTTGTGGAAGGGTCCATACTCCGTCCCCATACAAGGTGCATGGGCCCACAGTGAAATAGCGCTGCTCAGGGATTTCCCCACCATCGGACAGGGTTCCTATGGCATGCACATGTCCCGCAACATCAGGGCGGGCATGTCGGAACGGGCAACCAGGCAGATGCTGGAAAAGGGGATACAGAGGGCTGCAGGCGGCACATGCAGTGGCGCAGCTGGGCCACAGTGGGGACTAGGGTGATACTCAGTTGGCCCATAGGAATGCGTAAACAGTAGAGCCAGACAGCAACTGATGAGGGCCCAACATGGGCACGAGTGTGTCTCCCAAAGCGTTACAGGGGAGAGTACCCAACAGCAACCCCCAAGGACACGGAACACTGGCAGGCGGGGCTGGGGGGGAGCGTGGATGTCTATGCAGGCACCCCTACCCCAGAACATGCACCATAGGCGGCCGCCTACCTGCACACTGGATGGCCTGAGACCACGCACCACCAGCTCCACCAGCAGAAGGGCATGTCAGCATGGTGGCTGAGGGATACTGGGGGTGGAGGGGGCAGTGGCAGATGCCCGGAGCAGACCGTGGCCTAGCCCTGTGTAGGTGGGTGCCATGCACTGCAACAGACAGGCCCTGTCTGACCAACAGTCATGATATCACCAGGGAATGCACCATCTCTGTGAGAACATGGTGGTGCAGTGCACAAGACCACTATATTCAGAAGCAGAAGGTCACAGGTTCAAGTCCCAGCTGTGGATTCTGCCAACCCAGTCCTCATATTTTACCCACTACTATAACGTGCTAATAGAGGCAGAACCGTTCTTGCAGATGACGTAAACATGCCCAAAACACCAACATTTTACCCTACAGAGCACAGACACCATAAACATGCACATTACCTAGAGCAGAGCCTCCCAAATGCAGTCCTGGAGGGCCAAACACCATTCCAGTTCCATGCTGCCTCTGATAAAGATGCCTGTGCTGCATTTCTATGTGCCACCCCCATGGTATGCAGATGTATCTCATGCATATTCATGAGGGTCAGTATGAAAACCCGAACAGTGTTTGGCACCGCAGGACTGGAGTTGGGAACCTCTGCCGTAAAGCAGCAGCCCTCAATCTCAAAAAAATGAACCTCAAAAATCATCCAATGACTCATATAAACGCTCATTAATAAAAAGTCATGGGAAACAAAGACATTGAGCAGGGGCAGACACACCCGCACCCACAGGCCCCATTATCCACAGCCTTCTGGAGAGGCAGGACTGTGGGCTCTTCGTGCATCTCCCAATACTAGCACTTGCATACCTTAGTAATGCCACCCTTAACCGGGGAATATGGTACACATCTATCAAAAGCTTGCTATGATTACTGGCAGATAGCAATTCCTAGGTTAGGTACAAGTGTCTGAGTGAGCTGCATCATAGCAACCTTTCTGATGTATGTGGAGTGTGCTACAGGTCATGTGTCTGACAGTGTTTACCAACCTGGGGAGTGACTCCTACAGTATTGCGTACCATAGCCATGCCTGCACTGTGCTCAGGACTTGTGTGGTGGCCTGGGCTGCCCAACACCTCTATAGTTGCACAATGCTGGCATAGGTGTGGGGAGTGTGTGTCTGTCTATCCAGTGTGTGGTGGCTTCCAACACCCTCCACAGCTCACACTGCTAGCACTGTTCCCAGTATTGGCTTGCCAATGTGCATAATGAGGAGCAAGGTACCATGGGAATAGCCTGGATAGGGTGGCCTGGCCTGGCCGCATCTGCGCTGGGCATAGGGCAATGGCTCGGACATTGTAGTGCCCGGTACCACCTGCACAGACAGAGTGGCCACAGCCTGTCCTGCTGGGAGGTCACTCTCGCCCTGACTGAGTAGTGACCACGGCATGGCTAGGTTCCCCCATAGTGCTATATAGCATTTTGCTTATGTGATATATATGGGTTTCCTTTTGGGGCCTAATCACTGACTTATCTATTTGGTGTGTATGCTGACATCCCCTGGGTTCTGGGTACATGCATCTTCTCCAGGACCATGCACTATGGACTAGCTGGCGGACTGTCTTCAGCTAGTATGTGTCTTGCTGGAACACCTTGCAGGGTGCAGCGGCTGGAGGCCTGTTGCTGGGGAATGTCAGATAATGGTGGGGGGCAGCTGAGCATATCCAGGACTGCCATCTGTCCGCTATTGCGTTATGGATGTGTACCGCTCTGTCTGTTCCCCAGCAGGACTGCTGTTGCTGGTCCCCTCTACCACTGCCATTGCAGGGGGGTAGACTGTGGATCTATTGGTGGGTGACCCTGTTTCCCACCCTAAGCCCCAGAGGGTGGGTTGTGTGGTGGTAGATGATCTGCCCATGGGTCCATACACCCCCCTTCACCTACAGCAGGTAACCTTGGCACCAACACAGGATATGCACTATTCTGAGTACATCATCGCCCATAAGGACTAGACATGACCGAGACATACAGCAGGGCACAGATATATCCTAGGTGTATCTAACGGAGCTACCTATCACACACTGATGGGGGCCTGCAGCATGGCGTATCTCAGCCATGAAAGGTGCTGTGGACCTGGTGCTGGGGTCCCCACCTCAACCTTAGGATGGGCACTGTACCCGCACAATGTGAGTGTCTGTGGATACTCTGTGGCAGTGCCACACACGGTCTGTCCCCCCTACAGGGCCGAGGTGCTGTGGGGGTGCATACCCGCTCTTGTGCCCATCTCTCGACTGCTGATTTGCATGTGCAGTGCATCATGGGTACGGGTGGGTTAACCCTATCCTGGTAACCACAGCAGAATGTGGGTGTGGTGCCGTGCAGTCCTTCTGTAGCCAGCCAGTTGTTTTTTAGCAGCTCTAGCCCACTGGTTACTATACTGCCTGTGGAGCCAGAGGTCATGGGTCCTAAACCCACAGTGGGGTTCATCAATAGGGCTGTCTTAGGCATTGTCTGTTTTTATTGTATATTAGTTCTGCCAGCAGGACCACCCTCAGGGTACTGTCCCCTTAGGGTGGCTCATAAGGCGCCCTATAGGGCGCCTTATTCGGCGCCCTATAAAGCGCCTTATAAGGTGCCTTATATGGTGTCCTATAGGGGACATTATAGGGTGCCTTGGCAGACAGCGCACTTTATAATGTGCCTTATGGAGTGCCCTCTAGGGTGCCTTATGTGGCACCTTAGGTTACGCCACTGTGAGGGTGTGTTGCTGGCAGCACTATTCAGGTACAAGTAGCCTTCCTCACAGCCCACTACTTAACCCTTTCCAGGCCAAGCCCAGTACTTTCGGGATCCAAACCTCTGCCTATATATTCCTATCAAATGGTATAGCATACATGACCATGCCAGAGGGAACGTCACCATTGGAACATATTGGATACGACGGGTACAATTTTCCTGACATGTGCAAACATTAACCCAGCTGCAGGATGTGGATAAAATATTATAGTAGGCCTTCAAAGGGTTGCACATGATGCCTCAGCCAGCCTTCTTCATTAGGCACACTGGGGATTCAAACCCATGACCCTTGTCCATCAGTCTGTGTAGTAACCATTGTGCTACAGCTCTGTTTCTGTATTTGGGTGTCTGCGCGCTGTCTTAAGCTTGTGCACAGTAGCGTGCACGCTGTAGCGATCGTTGCTGCACGGCGCGCAACTGCGCGTTATCGGTTACGATGTACCGCCCATGTCCTTTTTTGGCTTTCCTTCCACTAACACGGCTCCTAACGCGAATTGCACTAACGCAGTTTAGTAAACATACCCCTATGTTTCTAAAACCAGAGATGCTATCTTTTCCTAAAAATCTACATCTCTACTTCCATTAATACCTTCAATTGATGGTTTTCAAATCTCTTTGAAAGTTATTGTAAAGGTTCTCAGAGTTACTTTTGATGCAAATCGTATTTTTTACCAACATCTCTCTGGTGTAATTAGGAATTTATTATTTGCATTAACGCAAATTCATGCTGTGCAGTTCATACTTAATGAACAGGCACTCTGGATTTTAATCTTTTCACTTGTTTCTTCCCATATGGACTACTGTAATTCTCTCCTTTCTGGACTTAAGTGTGTCCTTGCTACAAACACTGTAAATTGTTGAAAATACCTCCTCTAAAATTGTTATTTGGTAATGATATAAACAAATGTGATATGTTATTTTTACAATGTAATATGAGGATTGTATTCCATTAATTCACCATTCTGTAATATAATTTTATATGTCTGCATTCTGGGAAGAGAGACTATGTGGCTAAATAATACTTAGCCTGTCACAGGTGCAGAGGTACAAAGCTGATTCACCTTTACTGTATGCCTGCATTCTAGGAAGAGAGACTACGTGGTTGAATAATACATAGCCTATCACATATGCAGAGGTACAAGGCTGATTCACCTTTACTGTATGCCTGCATTCTGGGAAGAGAGACTACATGGTTAAATAATAAGCAGCCTGTCACATGTGTAGAGGTACAAGGCTGATTCATCTCTGCTGTATGTCTGCATTCTGGTAAAAAGAGATATGTGGCTAAATAACATGTAGCCTGATGTACGTAATGATTTTCTGACTTCCTTACTGTATGTCTGCATTATGGGAAGAGAGACCATATGGCTAAATAATACGCAGCCTGACAATTATTAATTACCAAGTTTGCTATAAAAATAACTGTGAAACAGAGGTTGGGTGTGAGTGCTTACTGAAGCGTCTCACCCTTTACTTGCAAGCAAAGACATTAAACTCTGCTTTACTGAGATGTCTGTTATTGTGTAAAAAGTTGTTTTCTTACAGATTGGGGGCTGTCCGGGATTGTGTCACCGCTGGAGGAGACCCCCGACCCTGAGGATGGGGAGATGCATCCCGTTGAGTTCAATGACCTCATTTATCAGTGATGGAGGGCTCCAACAGTGGACTGACAGTAGAATCTTGAGACCATGAAGGAAAAATCAGTACAGACTCAGTGAAGCAGACTAGGTATTAGACAAAGATAAATGACAACCAAGTAATTCTGTGCACAGACCAAGGTAAGAAACAAGACTGTACAATATTACCTTGGTGGTTGGTTACTGAGACAGACTGTTGTGTGTATGAGACGTGTCCTAGACACAAAGTGAGTGCAGAGTCTCAATCCGTGGTTTTGACACATCCGCGAGGAGTGCGGCCGGAAAGAGACGAAGTGAAAGGCACATTGGTGGAACAGGTCTCAATGGGTGTCAGGAATTCCAAAGGAAACTCGAGTAAGAATGGGGTCAGGGATAAGGACTCCAGGTACATTCTACCACAGTCAATTAGGGAGGATGTTGGTATTAGTAGCATATAATAAAGCTACAGGGTAAACCTTTTAAGGATAAAGTAAAGAAGTGTTTTAAGAATTTGCTGGTTTACATGGACAAAAGAGAAAGCATAAAAGCTAGCTGCAGTCTTCTGGCTGGAATTTGGCACAGATGAAGGGTTGTTATGTCAAATCCTTAACTTATATGTAAGCAGTGAAAAGGAATAGCAGTAGTGCATGAAAACAGTCATTAAGCAGGGAATTCTTTTGAAGCCAGAGAAACATAGATTAGCAGATGAAACTTCTAAGGGAGCTGCCTTAGAAGTAGACTTAACCCCTATGTACAATTTAACCCCAGAAATAGGGAGTCAGGCAGCAAATCCTCTTATCTTAAAAAGGATATAGCATTATTAGAAAAGGTAAAGAGAAGAGCCACCAAAATGGTAAAGGGGATAGAAGGATACTCCTATGAAGAGAAGCTAAAAAGGTTAGGGCTCTTCAACCTGGAAAAGAAACGTCTGAGAGGAGATATGATAGAAGTAGTATTTTTAGTAGACACAGGAGCTGCCCGGACATCCTTAAATTATATACCAGAGGGAATGAGATAAACAAATCAGATGCTTATAGTCTCAGGAGTAAAAGAAGAGGGTTTTTCGGTCTCAATATTTGAGCCCACCCTGTTAAAAATGGACCATGAGGAGGTAGAGGGACAGTTGTATATCCCAGAAGCAGGGAGTAATCTATTAGGAAGGGATATGATTACATAGTTAAACTTAGAAATAAAGGTGAAAGATAGCTAAAACATTGTAGAAATGGCTGTCCTCACCGAAGAAGAAGAGAATCAAATAGACTCTATAGTCTGGGCAAGGGAAGGAAATAGGGGAGGATTGAATATCCCGCCATTGAAAGTTGAACTGAACAAGGAAGGTGAAGTAGTGCGCCATAAACAATATCCCACTTCGTTGGAAGGTCGTAAGGGCCTCCAACCTGTTAAAGTTTGTTAAAAGATGCACTATTAGAACCATGTATGTCCCCATTAAATACTCCCGCCTTGCCAGTAAGAAAACCAGATGGATCATATAGGTTAGTACAGGATTTGAGGAGACTGAACCAAATAGTACGGATAAGGCAACCAGTAGTACCAAACCCCTACACAATACTGAGTAAAATACCCCATGAGCACAAATGGTTTAGTGTTATAAATTTGAAGGATGCATTTTGGTCCTGTCCCCTGGACCCAAATAGTACAGACATATTTGCCTTTGAACGGGA
The DNA here is from genome assembly GCA_033557465.1 of Ichthyophis bannanicus. Taxonomy (NCBI): domain Eukaryota; kingdom Metazoa; phylum Chordata; class Amphibia; order Gymnophiona; family Ichthyophiidae; genus Ichthyophis; species Ichthyophis bannanicus. The sequence continues at coordinate 614,376,442 of CM066035.1, forward strand.
AGACCCCGAGACTGGTCGGAAACAACAGTTCCGGTGGACAGTGTTACCCCAAGGGTTTACGGAATCACCTAACTTGTTTGGGCACGTGCTGGAACAGGTGTTAGGAAAATTTTCTACACCATCTGGTGTAACTCTTTTGCAATATTTTATTTTTATTTATTTATTTACAGTTTCTTTTATACCGCGCTATTTGACATCAGTGCGGTTTACAATGAACATAAAACTACACGTCACAAAGATTGATCAGTGCTTACAATGAACAGGACAATAAACTGGGTATACATTAAACAGGTTTCATAAACAGAGAACATGAGAACTATGTACAAAAAGCAACTATGTACAAAGCAACTAAATGCAGCTATATGTTTCTTGATGAGAGGAGGAGCAAGGTGAGATTGTAGATGATCTTTTAATATCAGGGAAAAAGAAGACCCAAGTAAGTGAAGCCACCAAAGCCCTATTAGAGTTTCTGGGAAGACAAGGGTTCCAGGTTTCCAAAACTAAATTACAATTTGTAGAGAGTGAAGTAAAATACTTTGGACATTTAATTAGTGAAGGGAAAAGGAGAATAGGTCCAGAATGAATAAAATGGATTACAGATTTACAACTACCTAGGACAAAGAGGGAACTAAGGAAGTTCCTAGGACTAACCAGGTATTGTAGATTATGGATAGATTCATATGCCCAAAAGACTAAGGGATTATATTCAAAATTGCTAGAAGAGCAACCTAACATTATAATTTGGAAAGAAGAAGAGAAAGAGTTGGTTAAGGATTTAAAACAGAGCTTAGTAGAAGCCCCAGTTCTGGTCTTATCCTCACTGGATAAACCTTACATGTTTGTTACTGTAAATGGGGGAGTAGCCTTAGGGGTCCTCACTCAAAAATGGGCAGGGAAGAGACAACCAGTAGCATATTTATTTAAAATCTTAGATTCAGTGTCTAGGGAATGGCCAAATGTGTTCAAGCAGTAGCGGCAACAGCCCTATTGGTAGAAGAGAGTAGGAAATTGACATTCGGAGAAGCCCTGGTAGTAAGTATCCCACATCAAGTGAGAACCATCTTAACCCAGAGGGCTGGGAGGTGGCTCACTGATTCACGAATCCTGAAATATGAAGCAATATTAATGGAAAAAGATGACCTAGTGTTGACCACAGATCAGTATTTAAACCCAGATGCCTTCCTATGGAGTGGAACGGGTAAACGTAGATTGATTGTTTACATCATCAGAATATAAAAAGACTAGGGGACATGCAATGAAGTTACAGGGTAACCTATTTAAGACTAATATGAGAAAATAAATATCTTTTTTCTCACTCAATGTGTAATCAAACTCTGGAATTTATTACAGAGGCTGTAGTAAAAGCTGTTAGTGTAGCTAGGCTTAAAAAAAGGGTTTGGACAAGTTCCTGGGGGGAAAGGTCCATAAACTATTATTAAAAGGGACCCAGGATATCACTGCTTGACCCAATACAAGCATAGAGAAACCTGTGTCTTTTGGGGAAACTGCTAGGTACTTGTGACCTTCTGTAGATTGGTCACTGTTGAAAACGGGATACTGGGTTTGATGGACCTCGGTCTGACCCAGTATGGCATATCATATGTTCTTATGTTCTTATTTACTGAAAGGGAAAAATGAAAACGCGAAGATATAGGGACAGTAGAAACTGAAAGGGCGGAATTGGGTTTTACCCGATGGCAGGCAGATGATAAACAAACAAATAATGAGAGAAATTATGGCCATTCTACATCAAGAGTGAAGGAGTTGCCTAATGGTTAAGAACATTGGATTGGGAATCCAGAGACCAGGGTTTGATTCCCACTAGCACTCCTTGAGGTCTTGGGCAGGTCACTTGGCCCTCCATTGCCTCAGAAGAATCCAAGTTATCAATGTCCCTGTTTTAGTGTATGTTACCAAGTTTGGGTTTCAATGTAAACCGCTTTGATTGAAATGATAAAGCGGTATATAAAACCTGTAAAATAAATAAATAAGAGAGTCATTGGGGTGTATGGGAATATACACAGTAGCCAAGCAAGTGTGTGAGAGGTGTATAACCTGTAAGAAAATAAACAAAATGGTCCTTAGGAAACAACCGCTGGGAAACAGAGACCCTGGTCTTAGTCCATTTTAAAGTATACAGGTTGATTTCACTGAGTTGCCCCTGGTTGGGCAGGTGAAGTACCTTTTGGTAATAGTAGACCATTTGATGGGATGGGTGGAGGCATATCCCATGGTAGCTGCCACAGCAATAGGAGTAGCAAAAATGGTTTTGGAACAAATCATTCCAAGATATGGGATGATAGGTCACATTGACTCGGACCAGGGAAGTCACTTCACAGCCAAGGTATTGCAAAACATAATGGAAACTCTGGGAGTATCCTGGGATTTCCATACTCCATGGCATCCACCCTCCTCAGGGAAAGTGGAACGCATGAATCGGACTATACAGAAGCAGTTAGCCAAATTGATGTTAGAAACAAAATTACCTTGGACTAAGTGTTTGCCCTTAGTATTGTTAAGAATCCGAACAGCTACTCGGAAAGATTTAGGATTGTCCCCCTATGAAATGTTATTTGGATTACCCTATATGGGACAATTAAAGGAACCTCCCCAGTTCGAAACTAAAGATAAGTTTCTTAAAGAATATATACTTGGGCTGTCCTCTTCTTTATCTGTTCTCAGGAATAAAGGACTGTTGGCACAAACACCCCCATTGGAGTTTGCAGTTCACTGTCTCAAACCAGGACAGTGGGTCTTGATAAAATACTGGAAGGAGTCTAAATTGAAATCAGACTGGGAAGGCCCATTCCACGTCTTACTGAGTACTGAGACTGCTGTAAGAACTGCGGAAAAAGGTTGGACGATTAAAGGTCTGGTTGAAGCTCCTTCAGATGCACAATGGGAGGTCCAGGGAACTACTGACCCTCTGCACCTGAAAATACCAAGGAAACACAGAACAGGAGAGGAGTTCGTTAACAAGGACTAATAAAAATTATAACATGGACAAAGAAAAGTGGATGATGTTGCAATGATGGGGGGATCACTTTCTCTGTTAAGGGGAATGAATAGGATCTAGAACAGGGAAAGGGATGGACTGATGAACAAATACAAACACAAACACGATGGGGAAGAATGTATCCTAACATATTTACTGTAACCATACCAGAGGGTGAGGGACCGGTGAGCCTAGGATTTGATGCCTGCCACATGATAAATTGTGATGGGGATACTACGAAATAGTCATAAGTATGTGTGTCCAGAGACTGCTCAGACACTGGTGTTCAGCATGCCCTGTTACGAGTGGTCACAAGTTTGGTGGACCACCGAGGATGGAGGCTGGGTTTCCCCAGAGGGGAAGAAACACCCAGTTCAAAAGAAAATAAAAATTATGAAGAAACATAGTATTCAGCAATGTAACCCAGGAAGTTGTAATCCCATCGTGGCCACCCTCTTTGGAAGGGATGACTCACTGGATGGGACCTATGGACTAGGAATAGATATTAATGGGGAAGATCCCCTGGGAAGATTGAGGATAAGAATACCCCTCAAGAATCAGACTCAGGTCCCCACATCATTCCCCAGCATATCTTTTGAACCTAATAAGGACCCTAATGTAGTCAAAATAGTGGAGATTAAAGATTTGATGGACACTTTAGAGGTGGAAACGGGTTATGGGGATGTGAACGCCTGGGTGGAATGGGTTAAATATACCGTAGGAAGTCTCAACCATAGCAATTGCTATGCATGTGCTTCCGGGAGGCCCATTGCACAGGTTGTGCCCTTACCCTTGAGGTGGGATACAGATACAAACACAGACTAGATAGGCCTTGTGGTAGACTAGATAGGCCTTGTGGTAGACAAGATAGGCCTTGTGGTCTTTTTCTGTCATCATGTTTCTATGTTTCTATCCCAGTGGAGGTGGTAGAGATGAGGATAGTAACTGAATTCAAAAAAGCATGGGACCAACACAGAGGATCTCTAAAGGTAAAAAGTGGACTGTTGTAGTTGTTGTTATGGAAGGACAGACTAGATAGGCCTTGTGGTCTTTTTCTGTCATCATGTTTCTATGTTTCTATGTTTCTATCCCAATGGAGTAAGATGCCTCATATCTCTGTATCAGGAAAAAAACGGCTTGGGGAAATGAAAGTTGCAAGTCATTGAATTTGCTCTTTCCTCCTACAGACTTGAAGGAGGTAAAAGTTCCCCCCACATTTTCAACAGTGTTTGGAAATCACTCCACCTGTCTCACCAGGCGGGGGAAGAACTACACAAGAGAAGTGGGGGAACCGAACACCTGCGTTCTAAGCCTAAACTTGACAGGGATGGAAGGAGAAGAGAAGAACTACTCCAACCTGGTAATCCCTAGGGCAGACCTGTGGTGGTACTGTGGAGGGTGGATGTTGAGAGCAACATTCCCTACCCTATGGTCGGGAACATGTGCAATAGTTCAATTGGCAGTTCCTTTCACCTTGGCGTTCACAGAACAGGACAAGGGGCAAATACAAAGGGAAAGGAGGAGTACCTTGGGAGCCTCATTTGATGACAGGATATATTTAGAGTCCCCCGGGAGTTCCGTATGAGTATAAAGCACGAAACCAGATTGCAGCTGGATTCGAATCCCTGTTAGGGGTAATCACGATAAACAAAAAAAAATGTAGATTGGATAAATTATATATATTATTAATTATACCCGGGATGCAATAAAGGGGATCGCAGAACAATTGGACGCCACTAGCAGGATGGCCTGGGAGAACCAAATGATTTTAGATATAATGGCGGCTAAAAAAGGGGGCATGTGTGATATTGGGAGGAGGAAAATTTTGTATGTTCATCCCCAATAACACGGCCCCTGATGGTACTATCACTAAAGCCCTGCAAGAACTAACTACCTTGGCAGAGGCATTGGCAGAAAATTTAGGTACGGATACCTCTCTCACTGGATGGTTGGGATCACTGGAGTGGAGGAGTGACCTAGTGGTTGGGGCAAGGTATTTCAGGCTGGAAGGTCGGGGGTTCAAATCCCACTAGAGGACAGCAACCTTGGGCCGGAAGGACTGGGGTTTCTAGTCCCACAGGTGCTCCTTGTGGTCTTGGGCAAGCCACTTAACCCTCCATAGCCCATGTTCCCTGTAAAATAGTTATCTCCAAGTTATAATGCCCTGTTCAATGTAATTTCAGTTTGTTCAATGTAAACCACACTGATGCAGAATAGCACAGTGTATAAGAGAATGTAAATAAATAAAAAATCATGGTTTGGGAAATAGAAAGGGGTGGTAGTATCTATATTTACTTCTGTATTTGTTGTAATTGGAGTATTAATTACTGTGGGGTGTTGCATAATACCGTGTATAGGAAGGTTAACTCAAAGATTGATAGAAACGGTAAGCACTAAAGCACAAAGTTGCAATGTTAATAATGGACGATAAAAGGGAAGAGAGAGAGTTAGGAAGCATGTTATCTAAGTTGGAGGCTTCTTATGGAACTGCGGAGTAAATGTAAAAAGTAACAAGAAAACTTTAAAAAGAAAGAGGGGGTTGATTTAAACAAATGTGATATGTTATTTTTACAATGTAATATAAGGCTTGTATTCCATTCATTCACCATTCTGTAATATAATTTTGTATGTTTGCATTCTGGGAAGAGAGACTATGTGGCTAAATAATACGTAGCCTGTCACATGTGTAGAGGTACAAGGCTGATTCATATCTACTGTATGTCTACATTCTTGGAAAAAGGGATACGTGGCTAAATAACACGTAACCTGATGTAAGTAATGATTTTCTGACATCCTTACTGTATGTCTGCATTCTGGGAAGAGAGACCATGTGGCTAAATAATACGTAGCCTGACAATTATTAATTACCAAATTTGCTATAAAAATAACTGTGAAACAGAGGTTGGGTGTGAGTGCTTACTGAAGCGTCTCCCCCTTTACTTGCAAGCAAAGACATTAAACTCTGCTTTACTGAGAAGTCTGTTATTGTGTAAAAAGTTATGTTTTCTTACAGTAAGAAAAATTTTGATCTCATCACCCCTCTTCTATGTAAGGAGCATTGTCTACTGATTAAGTTGTTGTTGTTGTTAAGTGCCATTGAGTCGAAGTCGACTCATGGCGACCCTCTGGATAGCTATCCTAAATTGTGTTCGGTCTTGAGTCAGGCGGATCCTTTATAAAATTTCAACCATTGTGCATCAGGTGTTCTATAATGGTTTACCAATTTTTCTTTCTCAGTTATTGGTTCCATACACCCTGCAGCACTCCCTTCGTTTCGGCAAAATTTCTTTAGATTGCATACCGAGCTCCGCTTTTGGCATACTTGCCCCCACCCTCTGGACTAATTTACCACCCTATATCCATCTGGAAACTGCCTTTAAAAATTCATAAAAACAAAAAAAATTGATAGCAGATAAAAATCATAGTCTATCTAGTCTGCCCAACCATAAGAACTGCCAAGTTCAAAATCCCTTCCTCTCCCTCAAGATCCTCTGTATTTGTCCCATGCTTTTTTGAATTCATCTGCAGTTCTTGCTTCCACCACCTCTACTGGGAGGCTGTTCCATGCATCCACCACTTTTTCCATAACAAAATATTTCCTCAAATTATTCCTAATTCTATCCCCATTCATCTTAATCTTATGACCCTTCATTCCAGAACTTCCTTTCAATTGAAAAAAGGCCACCTCCTCTGTATTTACAGTATTTCATGGAGATATTTAAATTTCTCTATCATATCACCCCTCTCCTGCCTTTCTCCAAAGTATATACATTGAGACATTTAAGCCTATCCCTATATGCTGTCACAGCCCCTCCTAGTGGCAGCATGCAGAAAGGAGAGGGCGGACACTTATTGTTGGTTGAAGAAGGAAAAGCTTTTCTAGACCAGTTGCATTATGGTCTTTGTAGTCCCACTTCATAAAGAAATAGTTGTGAGCTTTGTGCAGGGTTAAACTTAAATGGTTTTTATTCCCTTTGTTGCGCAAAGGTTCTCCAGGAAGACAAAAACAGAATGTACCTTACTTCAGGTTTTATTCTAAAATATTTACAAAGTCAGTAACTGTTACAGGCGCTTCGCAGTTCTTTGCGTTCAAACAGGTTTTCAATACCAAGAGGAAAAACAAATACAAAAACTTCTTCTTTCAGCTTAGCAAAAGCAAAAAGATATGTTAAAGCATGTCCTGCCAGTTACAATTCTGTGAGAGACTCTAGACTCTTTGAAACACAGAGTGAGCCGTCCATCAGGTGCTCTATCTGCAACGGCTCTGGTTCTATCACCTCTATTTGCATAGGTTCCTGTTCAGCCGTGTTGTCAGCTAGTCCTGAGCTTTCCCTGGATAAGGCAGGTTGTAGTTCAATAGATCTCTCCAATATTCCCCAGCCTTGCTGGTCTTGGTTTGGCAAATAACTGTTATGGCTTTTTACTATGCCTCTCTGTAAAGGTTTCACAAGCCTTTCCCAGCTTTGTTTCCTATCAGTACGGCTCTCTGGGTTATAAGCTTTTCTAGGAGCTGGCTCACATCTTGGAAAGGAAATATACCTGTACCTTGGGTTTTTGAGACGTGCTCTGCTGGTATTTGCTCTACCTGGCAGTCTCCTTCTATCACCGTCTTCCCTGAAGACTGGCTCCTGGAGCTTTCTGTAATGGCCTTGTCCTCCCTGGAACTTAGCTCTACCTTGTAGGTACTCCAAGCTTCTCTGCCTTTCAGTATGTGAGGTTCCTCTCTCAGGTCTCCTCTCAGTTCCTCTCTGAACTTGTTTTCCTCTCCAAACTTGTGGTCCTCTCTGAGTTTGAGGTCCTCTCTCAGCTCCTTTCTCAGCTCCTCTCTTAGCTCGTAGTCCTCTCTCAGTTCTTCTCTCAGCTCGAGGTCCTCTCTGCTTTCTTCCTTCTGAGCACTGTTTATAAAGCTGTTTCTCCACTGAGCTTCCTGGCTCTCTACTCAGGTGTACCTGATTAGCTCCTGCATTCTCAAAACCTGGATGTGTCAGCTTAGCTTCTGCAGCGTCGTGCCTGCTCCCTCTAGCTGCACTTTTAGGTAACTGCACCTTCTGTGAGTCAGTTGCTTTATAATAAACAGTGTTTTTTCCTAAGTCTATAGCTTCAATGTCTTCAGCTTCATCACAATGCCTCATGACAAAGATCACTGATCATTTTGCTAGTTGCCACCTGGATTGACTCCATCCTGTTTATATCCTTCTGAAGGCGCTGTCTCCAGAATTATACACAGTACTCCAAATGAGGTCTCACTAGAGATTTGTATAAGAGCACTATCACCTCATTTTACTGCTGGCCATACCTCTCCCTATGCACACAAGTATCTTTCTGTCTTTTTCTACCTCTTTGGCCATTTTAAGATCATCTAATATGATCACCCCCATGTCCCTCTTTTCTTTCATGCACTGAAGTACTTCACTCACTATTCTGTACTGCTCACTTGAGTTTTTGCAGCCCAAATGTATGACCTTGCATTTTTAAACACAGCTGTCAAATTCTTGATCATTCTTCAAGCTTTTCTACAGTATATCCCTCCTTATGTTATCCACATCTTCCAGGGTGTCTACTTTGTTGCATATTTTGGTATCATCTGCACAAAGGCATACCTTTCCCAACTGATCTTCTGCAATATCACTTACAAAAATGTTAAAAAGGACATGACTAAGGACTAATCCCTGAGGCACGCCACTGATAACACCCCTATCTTCAGAGTCAACTCCATTTACTACTGCCCTCTGTCGCCTGTCACCCAACCAGTTTCTTACCAGTCACTTTAGAGGCCATCCCATGAGTACATGGTCTCAAAGGCCTTTCTGAAATCTAGGTATACCCTGATCCAATTCTTTGGTCACCCAGTCAAAGAAATCAAGCAAATTTGTCTGGCAAGACCTACCTCTACTAAATCCATGCTGTCTCGGATCCTGTAATCCCTTAGCTTCCAAACACCACATCATCCTATGCTTTAGCAGTGTTTCCATTAATTTACTCACCACAGAGGTCAGACTAAATGGTCTGTAGTTACCAACCATTTCCTTATTTCTGCTTTTGTGGACAGAAATCACATTCATTCATCTCCAGTCCTCCAAGATCACTCTCGACTCTGAAGAAGCATTGAAAAGTCAGCCAGAAGAGCCACCAATATTTTCCTAAGTACATTCAATACCTGTTGATGAATCCCATCTGGCCTCATTACTTTGTCCACTTTTAGTTTTGTTAGCTCCTCACAAACAGTCTTCTGACAATCATTTAAGTTCCAGCTTTGTTCCATGCCTATTTGAGTTTGTTTTCTGAGGTCCCATTCCTAGCCCTTCATCTCTCAACACAAAACAGAAATATTTGTTAAACAACTCTGCTTTATCCTCATCAGTCTCTATGTATTCCTCCCTTTCACCCTTGAGTCTCACAATGCTAGCCTTACACTTCCTTATATCTCTAACATGCATAAATAAATTTGTTCCCATGTTTTATTGTATTGACCATTTTTCTTCTTTTAGCATTTTTACTTCCCTGACTACTTTATCAGCTTCCCTTAGCTTCTCTAGATGTTGCTGTTTTGTCTTCTTCATTCTATAATCTCTTCTAGTTTATCAAGGCCAACCTCTTTTTTTCCCCTTACTTTTTCACCTACTTATTTTAAAACTATAGCAGCCTTCTTTTTCATTCTTCTTTTATCTACTTTCCTAACTCAAATGTTTGCTGCCTTTGAAATATCTCCTTTCAATTTTGCAAACTATTGTTCTAATTCCTCCAGATGTTCCCCACCAACTAATGACACCTTGAGGTATTCCTCCTTAGCAAAGTTAGTTTTCCTGAAGTCTTCAACCCTCATTTTGCATGCGCCATCTCCACCTGTGTCTTAATATTGAAGCTCACCATCTAGTGATCACTGCATACCAGAAGATCACTCACTACGACATTAGAAACATTCTCTCCATTTGTAATCACCAAGTCCAGTATCGCCCCCCTCCCCCCATGTGAGATTCCATTACCAGTTGCCAGAACAGCTCTCCCTGTAGAGAATCCAAGATCACCCTACTTCTAGATGACACCACAAAAGGGATATCCCAATCATTCTCTAGTAAATAGAAGTCTCCTACCAATAGTACTTCTCCTTTCATACTACTTTCATAGCAATACCGTGACTGTCTTTAATTAAATCTTTTCTGCCTGTGAATATCACACCAATATAAATAGATTTTTCATTCCCTCTTTCGAGACCAACCACAGTGCCTCCTCCTTTACTCGTAAGTCCTGACATTCTGTGGCTTTAATATTATTTTTTTACATATAGCATCACTCTTCCTCCCTTTCTTCCTACCCTGTCTTTTCAGAATAGATTATAGCCTGGTATAAATGTGTCCCAGTCATTATTTTATGTGTACTATATCTCCATGACTGCCATTCTATTCAAGTCAGCCTCTTCCATGACAGCTTCTAAATCTGGAACGTTTTTTCCATACTATGGGCATTAGTATATGCAGCTTTCAAACTGTTGTTCTTTCTATACTATTTTTTAATGCTTTACTTATTGTACTTAAGGGCTTTTACTGACCTTTGTTCACCCCTCAATAATCTTAGTTTAAATCCCTCCTCAGTAGATTAGCCATGGCCAGTCTGTTGTGGAAGATACTTCTCCCCTTCTTCATTAGGTAGATTCCATATCTGCTCAGCAGACTTTGGAAAATCATACCATGGTCCAGAAAGCCAAAATACTCTTGATAGCACCATCCACACAGCCAGGCATTCATCTCCAGGATACAAGCCTCTCTCCCTCAGCTCTGATCCTCAATAGGGAGAAGAATGTCGGCACACCTAACTGTCTCATCTTTTCTTCCAGAGCCACAAAGTCAATTTTGATACGGTCAGTTGGGAACCTAGCAGTATCATTTGTGCCAACATGGATGAGTAGCATCAGATAATAGTCACTAGGCTTGAGGAGTCTCAGCAAAATCTCTGTAATATCTCAGATCTTGCCAGGCAGACAGCACACCTCCCAGGACATGATGTCTAGTTGGCAGAAGGATGCATTTGAACCCATCAGAAAGGAGTTGCCAACCACTACTAACCTTTACGTCCTAGTGGTTGCTGATCCTACAGCTTGCTTTTTTTTGAGTTCTGATACTTCTTGTTCCAGGGATGTTGTGCTGGCCCATCCACTAGGCAGGCTAGGTGGCTGCCTAGGGAAGCTGAGTCAGGGGTCAGCAGGCCATGGGTGCCAAGAACATGACCTTCTGCCACCGCCACACATGCCAAGCAGTCCCCCACCCAATCCCACTGACCAAGTCGGTGGCAGCAGCTCGGCATGAAGGGATGGCATAGCATGGTCAGGACTTCTGCCTGGGGTAGCAGAAACCCTTGGGTCCACCCTGTCTCTTCCACCTCCAGGACTGCATAGCAGTTCCTCAGTTCTAGGGAAGGTGGAGTCAGAGTGTTGAATCTACAGGTCCTGGTAATCTGTGTCCATCTGTCATCTCTTTGTAGAATGTCATCTTCCCTTCTGCTGAACATCTTAGATGCCTCTGGCAGTATTTCATCAATGTACCTCTCATTGTCATGGATGCTTCTTAGCCTCGCCACTTTTTCTCTCAGTTCCTCAACTTATTTCTTGAGGAACTCAACTTTCAGACATCTTGAACATTGAACTAATTCTTTGCCCTGGATCTAGCTATCCATCTGGATGGATGTAGAAGTGATATTGGGGGTGACGACTTTGGCACTATGATGTTTGTCAGCCATATTTCTGCTGTTGGAATGTTCAGAAAAAAGTAAGAGAAAAGATCTACTGATGTCCCTACTCAGCTGTCCTACCAATAAAAACTAGATTTTATTATGTGAAAACTAATATCTTGGTTTAGATTCTCTGTGAGTAGTCCTACTTGTTTGTTGATGTATTATTGGAGTCTGCAGTAGTTTACCTTATCTCTTCAGACTGCAAAATGTATTTATTTAGGTTGTGTAGTATAGTGTGCCCCTTTGTAAAATTACCTCAATGATTTACCTCAAAAACCTCCTGAAATATACTATATTCAATTATTTTCCCAGAGAACCTACATTTGGCCTATATCTTTAACTCTCTAGTCTGCCTGTTCCAAAGTAAAACTTTTTAAGCTAGACCTTTAATTGGTATCTACTCTATACAGCAAGAGTCAACACTGGAGTGGGTGGGAGCTTGGGTAGGAATGGAGGGATCCAACACCCAATCAGTATAGTGGCTTCAAAGAAAAATTGCATCCTTTCCTCCTCTTTGAACTTGCAGGTTAGAGGTATGAGGAAAGAAATAGCATCAAAGCAGAAAGCCTTGCCTAAAATAGAAAACTTCCTTTCTATAAACAGCTACAAAAACCCCCCAGTAACTTTAAGCAGCAAAAATGTTATCTAACAAAAAATAGACCCTTTTTTAAAAAGAAATTTCAGGCAGAAACTTGTAGCAAGTCACAGAATTGCCTTGCTTGAAATGAAGCCCCTCCAAGAATGGCAGTGCTTGCAAGATAGTGTAGACTGTTATACACGGCTGCTTTAAAAAGATATTTCCCAATATTGCAAGGCATTTACACGTCCCTAAGTGGGATTTTCAGTGACACTAACATGGTTAGTGCCTAGGAATATCCCTGAGTAATGCCACTATACGCCCTGGTGCTAACCGCTTAGCATCGAGACATGTTGGAGGCATTCCAAGGGTGGAACCTGGGGATAACCGGGCAACGGCGATATGCAGTGTGTGCAACTGTACAGCAAACCTGGATATTCAATGCCAATGGCCAGATATGATCTCAGCATTGAATATCCGGGTTAAGAGTTCAACGGCGACGGCTATGCCCTGTACTTGCGCTAACCGCCACCTTTGAATATCGGGCCTATATTACTTTGAGCAGTCTTATCTTCAGAATTAATAATCATTTCCCCTGTTCTTATTGCATATGGGCCTGTCTATCTGTCCTTCATGTGCTTTTTTCCCTACACAGCTGATTATTTTACTTCCATTTGTTAATGCCCTGTCTGATTACTTTGCCCTGGTTCTTTTATGGATGACTTCTTGTTTGCTTGGATATTGTTGTCTCCCATTTTTATTAGTGTGAACCACTTAGATTTTTTTCTGAGATATGCAGTGTATCAAATAAACATTGACTATGACTCTAACCATGACTAACCCTTGTCTTCCACCTTCCACCTTCCGATTTCCTCAGACCCACTGCACAACCACACTCGGCCACTCACTTAGTTGATGATGATCTAGCTGATGCAGGGTAATTTGTACCCTATGGAAGTTTCATATAGCCTGTGGTTATACAAGACTGCCATTTTGGACCTAATAGCTAATAGAGATGCTCTCGTAGGTTTCAGATATTTGTCAGATATAAAACTCCAAAATCAAGTTCCCACTCAATTGGCCAATTCCACGAGCCCACCTCATCCAACTACCAAAAGCTGTGACACAAAAAAAAACTAGAAAAGGGGGGAGGGTGGAACAACTGCCCTCCTCCCTCCCGAACCACTTTAGAATATCAAAGGCCACCAAAGTTTCCACATGAGCCTGTAACTGCCAATGCCAGGTAGATGTCTCGTTGCTACCCTATCCGCATCTGTCTACCTCCTTCCCTAACCCACCTGGCAATAGACAGGCACTCAGGGGGTCAATCATGTTAAGGCACCCTCTGTTCACTCTCAGGGTGCTCTGCCTTCCATTGGCATTTGCACCTGACATCTCCTCCATCAAATAAGCACATCCAACATGGAGAGAGTGACAGAACAAAGGCTGCAGCTTCTTTATTAAAGTAGAAAAATCCAAATCATAGAACAACAGTTTATTCCAAATTAACTCCTTTCATCAGCCCAGTATTCCATCACATCATTATTAACATTCTCTTATATACCATGCTATTCTGCATCAGTGTGATTTACATTAAACAAACTGAAATTACATTGAACAGGGCACTATAACTTGGAGATAACTATTTTACAGGGAACATGGGCTATGGAGGGTTATGGGGCTTGCCCAAGACCACAAGGAGCACCTGTGGGACTAGAAACCCCAGTCCTTCCAGCCCAAGGTTACTGTCCTCCAGTGGGATTTGAACCCCTGACCTTGAAGTACCTTGCCCCCAACCACTAGGCCACTCCTCCACTCATTATTAACCCTTGTCTTCTACTTCCCCATATCCTTACTCCACAAACAGACTTGCCCATTCAGCTAGTCAGTAGTGATCCAGCCAATTTGCAGTAATTTCATACTGTACAGCTTGCAGTAACACAAGTCTGCCACTTTGGCCCCAGTATTCAATAGCAGATCTGTTTGTAGGCTTCAGACATTTGTCAGACATAAAACTTCTAAGTCAGGTTTCCACTCAGCCAGTCAATTCCAGGAGCCAACCTTATCCAACTACTATCAAAAAGGGGACAGTATAAGCTTGTCTCCATCCACCCTCTGCCCTCCTCCTTCCCAAATCACCTCAGAATGCTAAAACCCACCAAAACTCCCATATAAGCCTCTAATTGTCATTGGTTCACTCACTAGTTAAACACCCTGTTACAAATCTACCACTATCTCTCTTCCGTAACTCACCACCTTCAGAATATTTGGCAATTTGTGGACACTCCAGGGCTCAGCCATGTTAAGATACCTCTTGCCCACTTTTAGGGGCTTTACCTTCTTGCACCACCTGCATCTGGGATTTAAGAAACAAATTATGATCAAACATAACTCTTTGGTTCTTGGTGTGCATAGAGAATACCAAGCTACTGGCACCAAAAGGGACTTTGAAACTGAAGAACAACTGATCAAGACAATCTCAGCCTTTTAAAGATTCTGAGCCAATTTATATTTTTAACATCAAGTATTGCACAATTTCAGTCTAGCTCCTGACATATGAAAGCAATACATTAACATCAGAGCAAAATGGAAAGAAACTGAAAATCATCAGCATAGAATAATGAACATCCAGTTTTCTGTGCAAGGGCAAAAAGTTTAAGTTCATTTTCAGTTTGGCCGTTTCTACGGATTTTTGGCTCATTTGACTCATTTAATAAAAAAATTTAACCCATGTTAAAACTTAACATGCTAATCAACTCATACACGTTAATTTGCAAGTGAATACATATTAAACCAATTTAGCATGCACTAAATTTTTTAAAGCACACTAATGAACCAAAATGGGTGTGCAGGTTCAAAAAATGTTTTGGTTTATGCTGATTTAAGAGGATTTTTTTCCAGATTTTGGGAATGTGTTCATGTTTGTTTCATCTATTAATTTTTTAGGCTGCATTGTATATGCAAAACCTTCTTTTTTAATCACGCAGTTGATTGTACATGACTTAATTCTTAGGTAATACATGCATATAAGTGATTTCAGCATACTATGGGAATCATTTTAGAAGCCTTATTCATGCGTTGGACATCCGAAAACAGGCATAGAGATGTCTCCAGAGACATTTTAAATGCCATCTCTGGGAACATCCCCAGCATGACATCCAAGTATGACTGAGGGCATGGTGGAGGCATGGTCCAGCATTGTGTCTAAGTTTAGACCTCCTCCAAGCATCTGAAAAGTGCTAGTTTTGGCTGAAAAACATCCAGAGAGTGTAGAGATGATAACACTCCATCATCCCTAGTACTCAGTCTACTCTAACCACTAGGGTATCATAGACATCCAGTTTCTGGAAAATGTAGACACCCCCACAGACATCCATATTGGGCACATCCATGTTTGTGACATCATGTGTGTACCTGGACATGCCTGCATTTTTTTTCAGATGCTCTGGCTTAGACGTCCAAGATTACAAAATAGCGCACGGAAACGCGGCACTGAAACGCTAATAAACGCGTTTAAACGCCCCGCACACGTGCGTGTCACCCCCGCAAAGGTGCGCGGCACACTAACGGGCCCCGTACAAGTGCGGGCCTGCAAATGTCCAATAGAGGCGTGGAACGGCTAAAGGAGGGCGGAGGAAGGCTCCGGAGGGGCGGAGGGACGGGGTCAATGGGTGGAGAGTGGGAGGGGAGAGGCTCCCCGCACAGTATCGTGCCCGAATTTGCATGTAAAAACTACCGCGAGGGAAACCCTCGCGGTAGAAAGCATTTAAAGGGAAGAGAAACCATTTCCGTCAGCAATGTACAGGAAAACCGGGGAAACCAGAAAAACGTGAGCAGTGTGATACATGTGCACAGCACAAAAGTGCAAATAAAAATAGAAAATGACCACAACAGAACTATTAAAAATAGTAATTCAGCTGGGGAACAGTTATAGTGATGGGCAAATACAGAAAACACACCCAGCAAAGCTCCAGAAAAAAGAAATGAATTTTGGAAGGGTTTACGGAGCGGAGACTCTTCCAAAAAACATTTCCTTTTGTGGTGCTTTCCTGGGAGTGTTTGCTATGGTTGCCCATTAATATCACTGTTGCCCAGCGTGGTGATATTTTGTCCCCCATTTCCCGTGGTCATTTCCGGGGTTTATGTGCACGTTTGTCACCAGACAGGGTGCATATGCCCACAGTAAATTTGCGTAGAGCAGGGTTTGTGACTCCATCCTGCCAGGCTTACTACCTCCAGGGGCTGCACTGTCTATGTGGCCATAGTGTGGTGCAGCGGACATAGTCAGTACCTCTAAGACCAGAGGTTCAAAGCCCAGCTGGGGCACTTGCCAGCCCAGTCCCTATATTTTACCCACCACTAAACACAGATAGCGCAGACACCCCTGTATTGCAGGGGACATAAGCATGGGGAAAACACCCATATTTTACCCAACAACGCACACACACACCACAACAATGGGCATTACCCACAGCCAAGTACCCCAAATGCAGTCCCGTACTGCCACATTCCAATCAGGTCACCTGCCTTTTATGGGAGAAGCTCATGCCAGCTTGTTGGCGGACGAGTACATGTGGTGCAGGGGGCAGTGGCTGCTAGCGACAGAAGACAGAGGCCTAGCCATGTGCAGGCTGGCACAGTCCACAGCAACAGACAGGCCCTGCCGGATCCACAGTCATGGACTATCCAGGGAATTCAGCCAAGCTGTGGCTACACAGTGGTGCAGTGCACACAGACAATGCATGCAAAAAAAAAGGTCACAGGTTCAAAGACCAGCTGGGGCTACCAGCAATCCTGCCCACATATTTTCCCCACAAATAAACAGTGACAGTAAGGACACACCTTTCATGACGAGGACTTATGCAATGGTAATACGTCTATCTTTTACCCCACTGAGCACAGACACCATGAACAGGGGCAGAACCTACAGCAGAATCCCCCAAATGCAGTCCTGGTGGGCCACACACGAGTCAGGTTCCATGCTGCCACTCATACAAATGCCTGTGCTGTATATCTATGCACGGCATGTAGATGTAGCTCATGCATATTCATGAGGGACAGCAGGAAGACCCGAACAGTGTGATGCAAAACTGGGCTGGAGTGGGGAAGCGCTGCCGTAAAGCAGCAGCCAACAGGGGCAGACACACCCACACCCACACCCACAGGCCCCATTGGCCAATGTCTCCTGTAAAGGCAGAACATTGGACCCTGCGTGCATCTCCCAATACCAGCACCTGCATACTTTAGCAATGTCACCCTACACCTGAGGTACACAGCTCTGAAATGTTTGCTAAGAGTACAGGCTGATAGATATCCCTACGTTACGCACATACTGCTAGTTGACCCCATCCGAACAATCTGTTTGGTGTCTGCGGTGCGTGCTCCAGGCCTGGCCTCTGATGGTGTTCACCACCCTGGGGAGTGACCCCCAGCAGTACTGCGTACCATATCCATGCCTGTGCCGTGCCCAGGACCGGTGTGGTGGCCAAGGCTAATCACCCCCTCAATAGTAGCACAATGCTGGCATAGGTGTGGGAGTGTGTGTCTGTCTATACAGTGTGTGTTGGCTGCAAACACCTTCCCCAACCCACACTGCCAGCACTACTGCCAGTATTGGCCTGCCAATGTGCATAATGAGCAGCAAGGTACCATGGGTATAGGTCTGACATGGTGGGCTGGCCAGGATGCATCTGCACAGGGCATAGGGCACTGGCTGTGACATTGTGGTGCCAGGCCACCACCTACACAGATAGGGTGACCTCTGTATGTGCTGCTGGGGGAGCACTCTCACCCTGAGTGTGCAGTGATGACAGCATGGCTAGGCACCCCCATAGTGCTGTATTGTGTTTCTCTCTTCTGATATATATGGGTTTCTTGTTGGGGCCTCCTCACAGAACTCTCTGCTTGTGTGTGCTGCCACCCCAGTTTTGGGTGCATGCATTTCCATCAGGGCTAACCATCAGACTGTTCACAGCTGGTATGTGTCTTGATGGAGTGCCTTGCAGGGTGCAGCGGCTGATGGCTTGCTGCAGGTGAATATCAGATAGTGCTGGGGAGCATCTTTGGATATCCAGGCCTAAAGTCTGTCTGATATTGTGTTATGGATGTGTGTGGAGCTGCTTGGACTGCCCTGTAGGGTGTCTGTTCCCCAGGAGGACTGGGGTTTGATGGTCCACTGTGGGTGGGGTGGGTGTGTTAGGATGGGGATCTGTTGGTGGGGGGGCCCTGTTTGCCACCTAGGGGGTTTCCACTAACTGAGACTGACAGAGATATCCAACATGTTTCTGCAGTACCTTCCTATCTCACAGGTTAGTACTGTTTTGGAGCTCTGTCATGGCCTCATCCAGCCATGGCTGGTGTTGTGGACCTGGTCCTGGCCGCCACATCACACCCTCAGGGTGAGCACATTACCCGCACAATGTGACGGTGTGTAGCTACTCTTTGCTGGTAGTCCACCCGCTCAGGACCCCCTACCAGGCCGAGGTGCTGTGTGGGTGCACATGGACAATTCCCCCTACCAGGCCGGGTAGCTGTTGGGGTGCATTCCCCATCTTGTGTGCATCTGTGGACAGCTGATTTGCATGTGCAGTGCATCATGGGTACGGGTGGCCTAACCCTATCCTGTCTACAACAGCAGACTGTCTGTGGGGTGACGTGCAGGCTCTCTGCAGCCAGCCAGGGGCTTGCTATCAGCTATAGAGCTGTAGCCCAATGGTTACATCACTCCCTGTACAGCCAGAGGTCATGGGTTCAAACCCACAGTGGGGCCCTTTGATAGGGCTGTTTACAGCTTTATTTTTATTTACTGTACATATGTCTATGCCGGCAAAACCACACACAGCTTACTATACCCATTAGGTGCCTCTGAGGGTGCTTTATAGGGTGCCCTATAGGCCACCTTATGGTTGCCATCCATATAGGGTGCACTATACATTATCCTGTGTCGCAACATACATGGTGCCCTATAGGGGACATTCTAGGGTGCCTTGGCGGACAGTGCACTGTAACATGTGCCTTACGGGCATCCGTATGTTAACACACTGTGAGAGCGGGTTTACTAGTGGTGGGAAATAAAATATAAATGGAAGGCCTCCTACAGCACTCCTCACCATGATACATACTGCCCCAGCCAGCCTTGTTCACTGGGCACTGTGAGGGGTTGAACCCCTGGCCCCTGCACCATTGGTCAGTGTCTTAACCATTGTGCTGTGGCTCTGTTCCTGTGTTTGTGCATCCGCGCGCAGCCTTGTAGCCATCAGCGCGCCATCTTGTGGCGCACTAAATTAACAGCGCGCCGCCTTATGCCGCACAACATGGAAATGCCCCTAAAATAATGCCTCAGCCAGCTGTCTTCAATGGGCACTGTGGGGAATTGAACCCATGATCCCTGCACGAGTGGTCAGTGTCTTAACCATTGTGCTATGGCTCCGTTCCTGTTATTTGCACATCAGCGCGCCACTTATCCCTCCCACTATTGGACTGCCCCCTCACACATCAGCGCGCCGCCTTCTGCCCACCGGCTCGCCGCCTTCTGTTGCTCACATTTATCAGCGCACCGCCTTCTGCCGCCCAAACTTAACAATGCGCCGCCATCTGCCGCCCACACTAAACAGTGCGCCGCCTCATGCCGTAATAAAAATAACAGTGCGCCGCCTTCTGCTGCCCAAAATTAATATGTCTCCTAACCACTTTTGCCCATAAATGTTGGCGCCTCAGCTGGTCTTTTTTGTTGAGGGCAATGGGAGTTTGAACCCCTGGCCCCTGCACCATTGGTCAGTGTCTTCACTGTTGTACTACAGCTCTGTTGTTTGGTTTTGCAGCAGCGCCCCACTTAGCCTTCCCACGCGCTAATGTGGGCCCCGCACATTAGCGCGACGCACACACGTACGGTCCAGTTTTTTGCTTTTTTCTGCCTGGCCCGCCCACTCCTTATATGGCACCAGCACACTAACGGGAACCCGCACAGCAACGGTGTTTAGTAAACATGCCCCTTGGATGTCCCTTCTAAAATTCCCCTCCACATCTTTACTTGCCCAAATGAACCAAATGCATGTTCATGAATGCATATCCCTACAAATGAATGCAGATTCAATTAAATAGGAAACAAATAAATCAAATAACATAGCTGGTCACTAAGGACCTTGGGGTACCTTGGAATTCAAAGCTGCTCAATCTGAAATGGTTTCACCAAACCTAACTTGTTGCATACGTTGCAAAAAGAAGTAATCAAGCCAAGAAAGAACTGTTCTTAAATTGTTTAATACAATGGAGTGCAAAATAACGACAAAGGTGGAGGATACATAAAGTAAAAAAATAAAATGAATTAGTGTCTAAATCCTGCCAAACATTATCCTATTAGTACTAAAACCGAAAATGAGATGCATCTAGAATATCAGACTTATTGAAAGAGTTCCTGAAGTTGATCCAGCATTGCTAATTTTATAAGCTTACACAAACAAGGAAAAATAGAGATGGGATGTTAATTTCCAAGGTCTGTCCACTTGCCTTAGGAACCCAAAGAATCTCGCTTTTTCTTGGTTTCAGTCAGAGTTTGTTCATTTTTGTCCATTCTTGGTTGTTGTTAAATAGGCAGCCAATTTGCTCAAAGCTGCAGGTAAATCTCTTTCAATGGGTATGAGCAGCCATAGGTATAGAAAATTATGTCCATCACCCGAAGCTGCTCAGATAAAGACTTGAGGTAGATATTAAATAAGATAAGTGACAGCATGGATCCTTGTGGTACATCACAGTTCATTACCCATGGCAATTATGCAGTGTCCTTGAACAAAACTGACTTTTGTCTGATTGATACAGGACAATTTGAACCATTTAAATGCTGTGCCACCGATGTCTGTTTTTCCAGCTGTGAAAGCATACTATTGGGTCCGCAGTGTTAAAGGCTGCTGTGAAATCAAGTGGTACTAGTACTGAGGCAGATTTCCTGTGACAGTTTCTATGGGCATCATCAAATAGGGATACAAGAACCATCTCTGTTCCATACACATGTCTGGAGCCATACTGACATGTGTCTAGTCAGTTTGTTTCTTTTAGTCAATTGTTCAGTTGAAAACAGACTGTCTGTTCTGTAAGTTTTCCCAAAAAAGGGATGTTTGATATTAGTCGGTAGTTTTCAGGCTTGTCCTGGTCAAGGGAGTTCTTTTTCAGAAGGAGCATGTTGTTGTTGACCACAGTCTTTTTTAATGCTGTTGACAGCTGCCCTTCCACAAGAAAGGAGTTTGTAAATTCTGTGGCCCCTTCAATGAGACCTCTGCTAACCAGTTGTACTATCTTTGCTGGGCAAGGGTCAAGGGAGCAGGATGTTGACTGTAGGCCTTTCAAGATTTTTCGAGAGCCTCCTCCATTAACCTGGTTGAATAAGACCCAGATGACTGTGCATGGTGGTGGCAAGGAAGTGTTCTCCTCTTCAGAGTATGGTAGACTCAGTGGAACAGTCTGTAGATCCTGATAGAGACCTTTAATTTTGCTGGCAAATATGCTGCAAAATATGCAGGGTCATAGCTGGTCAGATATGACCAAAAAGACTGATTCTGTTGTGAGGGCTGTCTACTATTTTGAATAACTGCTTGGTTGAATTTGCAAGCCCGTTCAATGTTTACTTTGGCATTACATATGCATAACATCCGTGCATATGCTTGAATTCTATTCTATGCATAAATAATAATATTGCAAAAATTGCTATATGCAAAGTAACATTTCAGCACATGCATGGTGGGTGTTCATACAGTTGCTGCTGCTGCAGATTCATGGGTGCATGTAGTCCAGTATGTGTGCATGGTTCTATGTATTTATTCCATGTAAGTGCACAGCCCATTTGAATACTCTTTCGTTACAACACTGGGGAGCAACCTTCTGTGTTAGGCAACATGTGCTGAGCTTTAGTGCACAGCTCTACTTCAAGGAAATTGCACAGCCAATAAGCTTGCACCTGAGGCAATAGAGGGTTAAGCAACTTGCCCAAGATCACAAGGGGCAGAAGTGGGATTTCAACCCTAGTTTCTCTGGTTCTCAGCCCACTGCTTTAGCCACTAGGCTAACTCTCCACCTCTGCTCTGCTGGTCTGCTGTTTTTCTCTGGATCCTAGCTCTTTGTCCTTTCTTTTGTACTTCCTCCTTATCCTGATTCGGTTGAGGTTGAGGCATTTCATCCTTTCATCTCCAGAAAGTTCCTCCCATAGGTCCTTCTCACCTCCTTTATAAGCCTTTTTTCCTCCCTCTTAACTCTTTCCCCTTAGGGTTAAAGTCATGTCCATCTCTTGGTATTTGATTGGCTTGTTTTTATGTACTTTTCTGCAGTTGTCACTCATTGTGCCTGTTTGCATTCAAGTATGCTAACATGGCAACAGATTACTTTAGCTTGTATCAGATATAACCCACCTCGAGGCCTCGTATTTCTGTCATAAACTATGAAATCACAGACAAGCTTCATAGGTGATTGAGCAAGACTCTTAACGGTCATTACCGAGCCACAGCAATCAGCATTTTTATTAAAAACTTGCTACCATGACTAAAAATAAACTGGATATTTAGTGCAGGTATCGGAATTGTGACCTGTGCTGAATATCCCATTCATGGAACCAACACAGGCACTATCCATCTAACAGTGATATTCAGCGCTGCCATTTCCAATCCTAAGTTATCTAAATAGTTATCTGCATAGTGGCACTGAATATGAACCTATACGGATAATTCCCAGCTCTGCCTCCACTCCACCTACAGACCATCCTGGCAATATCCAGATAGTGCCAAAGCAGTCTGTCAGGATATTCAGTGACACTTGGCCCGAGCCGCCAAGGCTAAACAGGTAGCAGCGATTTTCGATGCTACCTGCTTAGCCTCTGTGCCTTAAAGATAGGTGAGGAAAAACCTTGCCTATCTTTAAGGTAAAGAGGGCTAAGTGGGTAGCATCAAAAATCGCTGCTACCCGTTTAGCCTTTTCCTCCCTCCCCCATTCCACCCCGGAACGCCCCCAACATGTCTCGATGCTAACCGCATAGCATCTGGGCGCATTAGGGACTTATCTGGGATTTTCCAAAGGCACTACCCATGGAGGTGCCTTTGGAAAATCCTGGATAAGGCATTTACATGTAGCTAGGGCAGTTACCCATGTAAATTCCTTCGAAAATGCCGCCCACTATCTCTATAATGCTGCCAAATATCACTTTCAGCAGCACTTATGTGGATAGCTGGTGCTGCTATCTCATAAGTACTTTGAAAACTGACCCCTTAGCAATTAACAATAACCTTACAAATGAACAGAAGAAAGAAAAATGTAGACATCCTATTAATATTCTTCATTGCACAGGCAAATGTTACTTATATGATGGACAATCAAGTTTCAAGGGCATGAATTTCCAAGATTCTTGCTTAAAAGAGAATGATGGCTGCCAAGGTTGCAAAGCTAGCAGAAAATATCAGGAGTTATGCATACAACTGCTATAACTGTAAGAGAAAGTAAACAATTATCTCTCTAGACAGTGCTGGAATTTACCTTTCAAGTTGTTCAGTATCTAGTAGGTAAATGAATTTCATCTTTTCAGCAGCTGATAGCATCAATCTCAGATTACATTACAGGAAAATTCCTTTCTTGCAGCTGGGCATGTCCTCAAAGTTCCAGGGACACATTCTAGAATAAAGCAATATTACAGCTTGTACCAATCATCTAAATAGTTCATGAGTTAGCCATAACTGTAACCACCGAATTACTCACATTTTATAAAAAGCAGGTAAAATTACAATATTCATCTGAGATTTAAAAGATAAAGCAGAAGAATCAACTACCACCTCCAGATATCTCATTATCACCCAATCTTATTGACATTGACACTGTTAGTATCTTTTCCCTTGAAATCACCATCCCTTCTATCTTTTCCAAGTTAATACATAGATATATTTTTCAGTAACCTTTCTATAATGATAAGTAATAACTGAACTATATTAACATTCCCTAATTGATTAATATCCTCAGGAGGAGCATATAACAAAATCTCATCTGTATAAGCCTTTTAAACTATCTGTAGAGTGCTAATAGTCGACAGAATGGTACCAAATATATATTAAATAATGCAGATCCCAGCAGAATTCCAGATGGTAATGGTATCCAGCATGATTCTCCCTAAGGTCTAAGCACCTTACACTCAAGATCTGTGAGGTAAGACTGACACCACCTAAACACTTTTCCATTAACCCCATACTGTGAAAGTCTTGCTATAAAATTTGATGAGTCACACAAACAAATGCTGCAGACAAACCTATAAACAGCACGAGATAAGTCTTAGACTGTACATCTAATCCTCTCAACAAATCATCCCACATAGTACAGAAACTATGATTACGTCTGCACTGTCCTTTCTCTAAAATGTCCTCTAACTGTTTATGCACCGCCTGTTCCATCAACGTTGCCACAAATGAAATATTTGAAATCAACCTGTAATGTGCACAGCTGTCAGGAGACGAATACATCTTCTTCAATATACAATAAGCTGCCAAAGACAAATTTATATTGAGGAAATAAACTTATAAATATATGGGTCAATTTTCAGGAGTGGTGGTATGCACATTATTTTATTTATTTGTTTATTTATTTTACTTTATATTTATGCAATTTACAATAATGTGCCGTGCCGCTGGGCAGGGTCCCGAGGCCGGTAGTAACCGGGTTCCCGGGGCCCAGCCTTAAGGCGGCAGATTCGCGGCTCTGAATCGGGGGGGGGGGGGAGAGCGGAGGAGAGGCGAGGCCGGCACCAGCAAGCGACGTGAGCACGTAGCGCTCTCGGATTGGTGCTGGTGCCGGTTGTGGGCGGAGCTGTGGCACGCGAGGGAGATCGCCGGCGTGCGCTCTCCCTCTTGGCAGCGTGGCCAGCGACCTGAAAGGTTTGTGCAGGGTTCGGCGGTCATTTCGGGCCTTTGGGGGCACATTAGTTTGGCTGTGGCCTTCGGGTCTGCTGCCCGTGGTTGGGCCATCTGTAATTGGGCGGGTGTGGGTTATTTGTTAGTCGGGGTTTTCCGTCGGGGGCCTGTGATTCCCTGCGGGCTGGCTGCGTTGCTTAGGGCTTTTTTCATTTTAAAAACCGCCGCTTGTAGCACCCTCCCTGTTCTGGGTTTCAGGGGTTGTTAGTCAAAAAAACAAAAAAAAAAAAACAAAAGGGAATAACACCAACTTGGGTTTGCTCCTGCGGGCCCGTATCCACTCTGGTCTGGGGTGCCAGTATGGCTCGGCGTGCTGGCAAGGCCGCTTCTCGAAAGCGGGGGGCGAAGGGGGTTGCTGGTAAGGGGAAAGGGTGCGGGAAGCCCGGGTCTGTTCCTGCTCCAGGGGGGGAGGGGGGGTGGCGGTGTCTCGGGGCTCGCAGGTGGGGCGGGGCAGAGGGAGGTCGCCGAGGGCACGCTCCAGCGCCTCTGGCCGGCCCGTGCGGTCCCGGGCTCCTGCTGTGGTGGCTGCCCCCCAAGGGAGTGGGGTGCCTGCCCCCCAAGGGAGTGGGGTGCCTGGGCCCTCCGGCTCGGAGAGCGGGGAGGGGGCCTCGGGCGACCTGGCCAGAGCGGATGCTTTGGTGGATAGTTCTGGGGCTGGGTTGGCAGCAGAGGCTCGAGTCATCGGGGCAGGGGCTCCTCCGGTGCAGGGTGGCGGGGGCGTCGGCCTGTATTCTTCTCCGCCGGCGTCTGGTTGGGCTAGTCCCGGGGGTATGGGCGGGTATGTTCCACCTCCTGGGTTCTTCGGAGCTCCGGGGCCTTGGCCATTTGGCGGGGGCGTATGGGGGGGACCGGCGCAGTGGAGTAGTGATTGGGATGGGTGGCGGGGGGGCGGGGGCGGTGGGGCTTCCGTTCCTGTGGGTCGGGGGTCGGCAGCTCGGGAGGCGGGTGGCCTCGGGTCATCAGCCTGGGGCTGGGGAACGGGACCAGGCGTTGCTTCCAACACTGTGCGGTCAGGGCCTGTCGCCTTCTCTCCTCTCTCGCCTCAGGTTCCTCGGAGTAATTGGCCCAGAATGGACATCGCCGACTCTGTACGGGCGGGCCCCACGGGTGCGGTAGACGAGCGGAGCGGTTCGGCGGCTGCGGCTCCGGATCCCACGGTGTCTTCGCCTCTTCCTCATCCGACTGGTGAGTATGCTGGGGGCGCGGGCAGTTCGGCCGGGGGAGGACAGAGTCATGTGGCGGCTAGGGGGGCCGTTGGAAAGGAGACGGCTAAGCGCAAACACGGGCGGCGCTGCCGGCGCGCTTCCTCTTCGTCTTCGTCTTCGTCCACGCTTTCTTCTGCTGACTCTGTGGTCGCAGGAGGGGAAAAGGAGGTGGGGGGTGGGTCTGCTGTGGTTCGTTGCGCGGAGCTATGGGAGAGTGTCCCTCGGAAGTTGCGGCGCCGGATCAAGCGTCGGCGGTATATCGATATCTTCCGATTACTGGAGGGCCGGAAGCGCTTCGGGGAGAGTAAGAAAAAACGTAAGGAGGATGAAAAAGCGGGCCGGGTGCATAAGCCGTCTCGTAACACCGTGAATTGGACTCGGGCTTTTTTGCGGCTAGCTAGCGTTTGGGGTCATTATTACCCTGAACAGTACGGGGAGCTCCTGGCTTATGGTGATACGATTTTGGCAGCGTCCCAGGCGCAGGAAGGGTGGGCGTGGCTGAACTACGATGAGGAGTTCAGGGACTCGATGGAGGAGAGTAAACAGTTGTCGTGGGGCACGAGGGACATAAATCTTTGGCTGACGCAGATGTCCGTTCGGGGTCGTGCGGGTGGGGCTGTTGGGGGGGGTGGCAAGGGCGGAACTGCGCCGTCCGCGGGGGGTGTGCGTCCCTTTCGGGCGGTCACCACCTCGGCGCCTCAGTCCCGGGTGGTGTTGCGGGCTCTGACGTCTGTTGGCGTTTCAATAAATCCTCGTGCCCGTTTCCAGACTGCAAATTTAAGCACGCCTGCTCCTTGTGTGGCGGTGGACACGCAGCCCTCAAGTGCAGTCGAAAAGGTGCGGCGGGTGCCCCTGCAGGGGGCAAGTGAGGGCCGTCTCAGGGCTTTGGCTCCCACCCCCGTGCGAATTGAAGTCATGCGCCCCTGGTTGATTGCGTATGGCAGGGCTACCCGCGGGGGGCGTGGAGTTTACTACTAGAGGGTTTTTTCGGCGGGTTTTCGGATCCCCTGTCAGGGTTCCCCTGCGAGGGGTGGATCGCGTAACGCTGGTTCGGTGCGCTCTCTCGGCGAGGTGGTTCGGAAGAAGATTGCGGAGGAGTGCGCGCTGGGCAGAGTGGCAGGCCCATTTCGTGAGCCCCCCTTCTTTCCGTTCACGGTGTCCCCGCTCGGGGTAGTGCCCAAAAAGGAGCCGGGCAAGTTCCGGTTAATTCACAATTTATCCTCCCCTACCGGGGATTCCGTGAACGATCGCATCCCTCGGGAGCAATGTACCGTGCGTTATGCTTCTTTTGATGCTGCGGTCGCTTTAGTACGGCGATGCGGGGTCGGGGCGTCCTTGGCAAAAGTGGATATCGAATCCGCGTTCCGCTTGCTGCCGGTGCATCCTGTGTCCTTCCCTTTGTTGGGCTTCACCTTCGAGTCGCAGTATTATTTTGACAAATGCATGCCTATGGGCTGTGCCATATCCTGCGCTTATTTCGAAGCGTTTAGCACCTTTTTACACTGGGTGCTGGAGAAGTGGACGGGGCTGGGCACGATTGTACATTATCTGGACGATTTTTTGTTTGTCGGGCCTGAACGGGAAAGAACTTGTGTTACCTTGCTGGAGACCTTTTTGCGCTTGGCGGTTGACTTCGGCATTCCAGTGGCAGCTAATAAAACGGTTGGGCCGGTGACTTGCCTGACCTTCCTTGGGATTGAGATTGATACTGTGGAAATGGTTGTCCGTCTGCCGGGAGCAGAAAGTGGCATGTCTTCGACGGCTGGTGGCTGATGTGGGATCTGCGCGCAAGACTACTCTGCGGGGCATGCAATCTTTAGTCGGGCATCTCACTTTCGCTTGCAGGGTGCTGCCCATGGGGCGTCCCTTCGCTCGGCGGTTGTCGCTTGCTATGGCGGGAGTTCAGCTCCCACACCACCGGATTCGGGTGACGGCGGGCATGCGCGAGGATTTACGGGTTTGGGATTCCTTTTTAGCTGACTTCAACGGTCGCTCGGTCATTCAGTTGCCTGAATTGTCGAATGCCGAACTGCACTTGTTTACGGATGCGGCCGGCAGTTGTGGTTTCGGGGCTTATTGTCAGGGGGCGTGGTGTGCGGAGCCCTGGCCTATTGAGTGGGTGCAGTCCGGCTTGACGCGGAACATTACTTTTCTGGAGCTTTTTCCCATAGTAGTTGCCTTTTGGGTTTGGCCGGAGCGCCTTCGGGATCGGAGGGTGGTTTTCTGGTGCAACAATGCGGCGGTGGTGGAGGTTATTAATCGGCATGCGCCTCGATGCCCAAAGGTAGCGGCTTTAATGAGGATGTTTGTGCTGGCCTGCTTACGAACGAATGTCATCGCAAGGGCCCGGCATGTGCCGGGGGCCCAGAATTCCATCGCTGACACTCTGTCTCGTTTTCAGTGGGCGCAATTCCGGCGGTTGGCTCCGGAGGCGGATCCGGCGGCTTCTCCGGTCCCGGGGCATCTTTGGACAGTTGGGATGCAGAGCTGATGGCATTGCTGTCGTCTTCCGTGGCGCGCAGTACGTGGGCCTTGTATCGGCGTGGCTATTCCCTGGTGAGTGCGTTCCTGAGCTCCTCGGGCTGGGGGGGGGGGAGTGTGCCAGATGGGCTGATGGGTCAGTTCGTGATTTGGGCGAAGAAGGCGGGCTGGACTCGTACGGCTGTTACGTCCGCGGTTGCTGGGTTTTCCTTTTTCTGCAAGGCGGCGGGGTGGGGGAACCCGAGGGTCTCCTTTTTAGTCCGGTATTTGTTGGCGGGTTGGGCTAGGGCTCACCCCCGGCCACAGGACTGGCGGCTTCCGGTTTCCCACGAACTGTTGCTGCGCGTTTGCGAGGTTTTACCTCGTGTGGCGGCTTCTACTTTTGAGGCAGTGTTGTTTCATGCCTTGTTCGTGACAGCCTTTTTTGGGGCCTTTCGCGTGTGCGAGTTGGTTCCCCGATCCGCCAAGACGGGTGCGCCGGGGGGTCTTGAGCCTGCCCACGTCACGTTCCAAGGGTCTCAGGTCCGTATTTTTCTCCCGCGGTCCAAGACGGATCAGGCGGGAAAAGGGAGTTGGGTGGTGTTGGGTTCCATCTACCCTTTGCCCTCGTGTCCCGTGCTCGCCTTGCGTAATTATGCTCAGAGGCGTTCGGGTTTGCATGGTCCCTATTTCTTTGTACATGAGGACAGTAGGCCAGTGACGCAGTTCCAGTTTACGGCGGTGCTGCGACTGGCGTTACGGTCTTTAGGTTATGATGAACGGAGCTTCGCGTCGCATTCGTTCCGGATCGGTGCGGCCACGAGTGCGGCGGCCGCGGGGCTCGAGGGGTCGGTCATTCGGCGGATCGGGAGGTGGCGCTCTGGGGCGTATGAAGGATATGTGCGCCCTTAGGCGGTTGACCTATGTACCTGGGTTTCGACCGGCGACTCCTCTTCGTGGTCGCACCGGGGTTCCGGGGTTACCGGGCGGGGGGGGGGTTTTCTCACAGTTTTCTTCCTGTTTCAGAGTTGCCTGCTGGTGGCAGTCCACTTTGTCCTTTCAGATGGTGTCCGTACCAGCGAATGGTGGGTCATCGGCCATTCCTTCGTCTACTGGGCGGAGCGGAGGGCGGTGTCGAGGCCATTGGGGCTGCATCTTGGTCTAGCTACCTCCGGAGTTCGCCTATGCTGGATGGGACAACGTGGAATGCGGTGGTGGCAGCTCGTGGACTTCGTCCAGACGCAGATGGCTCAGCGTCGGCGGCCAGTCGGGCTTTTGATCCACTTGGGAGGCAATGACTTGGCGACCTGGTCTTGCCGGCAGCTCATTCGAGTTGTTCAAAGGGACCTTGGTCTGCTCCAAGAACTTTTTCCGGATGTGGCCATGATTTGGTCGGATATAATCCCTCGCCCCGCCTGTGGGATGCAGCGGCGGTGGTCGCGGGGTTTGATTAAAATTAATAGGCAGATTGGGCGGTGGGTTCAGCAAACAGGTGGACGGCAGGTGTTGCATCCATGGGCGGACGTGCGCTGCAGTGGCCTCTACCGCCTCGACGGTGTGCACCTTGCTCCTGTTGGTCAGGATCTGCTTTTGAATGATTGGCAGGAGGCCATTGAACATTGGTGTTGGTCGCAGCTTTCTTTGGGGGGCGGCACAAGGATAGAGGAGCTACCTTGTGCCGGTGGCGGGGTAGCGAGCCGGCGCTCGCAGACCCGGCGGGGCATTTGAGGTGAATGCCGCTCGGCAGAGGAGCGGCATTGCTGTAGGTTGGGAGAGACATCACGGTTGTGGTCTCTGCCCGGTGGAACATGCCGGCCTTTGCTAATAAATGGCAAGGCGGGCGGAGGGGGGGGGTGGATGATGCACCGCTTTGCTAGAAATGGCGGGTGGGGTATCATCCGGAATGTGGGAGGCGGAGGGGGGGGGGGAATGTTTCGATTAATAATGTTTGTTGGCCTACGTTGGGCCGGATTTACAATGTTATATAAATAAAGCTGCGACCAACTTATTGTTCACCAAGATTATGGTCTGTGTGTATTCTGTCATGGTGAAATGTGAAAGCAAGGGGGGGGGGGGAATTGTCTTTGATGTAAGGAGTCTGGGCTGGGAATTGGGGTAAAGTGCTAAGGTTCCCGCCTGACAAAGGGTGGGCATACGGATACCTCGGTTAATGTGCCGTGCCGCTGGGCAGGGTCCCGAGGCCGGTAGTAACCGTGTTCCCGGGGCCCAGCCTTAAGGCGGCAGATTCGCGGCTCTGAATCGGGGGGGGGGGGGGGAGAGCGGAGGAGAGGCGAGGCCGGCACCAGCAAGCGACGTGAGCACGTAGCGCTCTCGGATTGGTGCTGGTGCCGGTTGTGGGCGGAGCTGTGGCACGCGAGGGAGATCGCCGGCGTGCGCTCTCCCTCTTGGCAGCGTGGCCAGCGACCTGAAAGGTTTCCCTCCCACCCTCCCCTCACTCGTGGTTGTTAAGTGGGGACTGTCGCAGCTGGGTAGGGGGGGGTCATGGATGCTGGTTTGGCGGGGTAGCGAGCCGGCGCTCGCAGACCCGGCGGGGCATTTGAGGTGAATGCCGCTCGGCAGAGGAGCGGCATTGCTGTAGGTTGGGAGAGACATCACGGTTTGGGTCCCTGCCCGGGGGCACATGCCGGCCTTCGCTAATACATGGCACGGCGGGCGGTGGGGGGGGGGGGATGATGCACCGCTTTGCTAGAAATGGCGGGTGGGGTATCATCCGGAATGTGGGAGGCGGAGGGGGGGGGAATGTTTCGATTAATAATGTTTGTTGGCCTACGTTGGGCCGGATTTACAATGTTATATAAATAAAGCTGCGACCAACTTATTGTTCACCAAGATTATGGTCTGTGTGTATTCTGTCATGGTGAAATGTGAAAGCAAGGGGGGGGGGGAATTGTCTTTGATGTAAGGAGTCTGGGCTGGGAATTGGGGTAAAGTGCTAAGGTTCCCGCCTGACAAAGGGTGGGCATACGGATACCTCGGTTATTAGAATTCCCCAAAAGAGAATACAGGAAAAAAAACCCAAATATACAATAGGAAAATATCCCTAGGTGCACAATCAAACATAATTCACATAGTATTAGACCACCAAATGGAGAGCAAGTACAAGGGGGGGTTGATAAGTCTCTGACCTTGTAACGAAACAAAGTCATGTGGACTTCCGGAACCAAAGAGTGCCCATAGCTTTCTGTTTCATTACAAGGCCAGAGACTTATCATCTCCCCCCCCCCCCCCCACCCCACCCCTGCTTGTATAGGAAAATCAACTAAAGAAAAAACAATGGAGTCAAGAAACAGCACAGACAGCTTTTCCGGAGAAACATTTAGCTAACAGAAGAACCCTCCCTATTCGCCAGGAAACTAAGAAGTTGTTTGTGGTCAAAGAACAAAAATCCCTTACCATTCAGGAAAACAAAACATCTACAAGGGAGTTTCAATAAAAAAAAACAAGTGGCTCCCAAGGCCAGGACTCTTGGTTTTAACAACAAGAAGTCCTTATGTCACATTTGGGTGACCGTTCCGTCACGACATCTAAGGAATTTTCCAAGAAGCCAGTAAAATCAAAAGAACCCTGCTGGCTCTAGATTTGTTCCCCTCCAGTAAGCATAGCCCTGGACCCCAAGGACAAATATTGCTCATAGACAATTGGTAGCAGATTATCCAAAGGCAACTTCAGGATCTCCTAAAGGGACTTTCTGGTCATCTTGACAGGAGACATCAAAGGAGATTTGGGAAAATTAATAAAGCATAAATTGTTTCGTTGAGAAGAATTCTATAGCTAGCACAGAGGAGTCCTTGACTTATGCACACTGGCTATTCTGCACTTCCCCAAAACATGCCTCCAAAACAGACAATCTCGCTGCTGTTGAGTTTGTTCCTGAGAAAGCCCAGACAAAGAGTCTTTCATCACAGAAAGTTCATTGGAAAAAGTACCTGAAAGTGCTAGTAAAGAGGAGTCACTGAGGCTATTGCCTCCCACAACTGCCAGTTTCTTCAGCCCTCCAGGGCCCGGTAGTGAAGGACATCTTCCCTCAGCAGCCACATACCCCTTCAAAGCAGTGGCATTTGCTGTTTCTTCCCCCCTGTCAGTAGAGGAAGGTGCCACCGCAGGTTTCTCTCCAAAGCCCGCACCAGTTCCCTCTCTCAAGCCAGAAACCAGCGAAAGCAGCATGGCTGGAACCACTTCTGGGTTGCGGAGGCACAGTCCTCTCATCGGGACTCAGAGATGCTCCACTCAAAGCTGGCATAGATAACGTTGCCAGCCTTGCTGAAGGGCTGCTCCCGACTCTGAAGCTCACACCACACTCAGCTAGCGTCCTCTGGATACCTGAGTTGAAAACACCTGAACCGGAGGGCTGGTTCTTTGATTTTCATTTTTTCCTTCCCATCTGAGAATAGGAAACCAAAGGGAATTGGAGCATACCGAAAGGTGAGTGATACAGCCAACGGTCAGATGCCATCTTGCTCCCCCACATGGCTATTTTGTTCACATTATTTTAAATGCTGGTCGCAAAATTCAAGGTGCAATAAGCGCAAAGGCTATGCAGTAATTGCAGAAGACATCTCCAGCATCTGCCCCGCCAAGGGCAAACACTCCACGGGCCTTCGTTTCATGAATTGGCAGAAAATGCATGTGCATCCATGCTACTTACCAAGGCATGGAACACGAATCCTGGCACAAAGTGAAAAAAAAAGTCTTAGAAATTTGCATCATGCAGTGGATGAAAAATGACCCCCCCCCCCTCCCGCCCCAACACATAGCTGTACCACTCCCTCCCCAAGATTTCTCACCACTACATCCCTGGATCAGCACCCTCAATTAAACTCCCACGGATATTCACTAATTGTGTTAGTGCTGCTGAATATCCCTCTAAGCAGCATTTACTGGTTTACAGGTCTGTAAAGCGTATAAATGCCTTTGAATATTGGATCCTAAGTGCTTAACTCGCTTTAGTAAATATGCCCCTTAGATTGTAGACACTGCAGGACAGGAAAATACTTAGCATATCTGATTTTTTTTTTATTTATGCAACTTCTCCAAAAACAATACAAGAAATTTCAATCTTACACAGAAAGGGCTCGGAACTGAAAATTTAAAATATTCAATCAAAATAATCATCCATCAAGAAACTTAAACATCAGATGGGGGAATTCGAGATGGTGGCAGGGAGGAGCGCTGCTTGAGCCACTTCTGAGCCAGTGTCCACAGTTTGGAGGTGTTTCTGCGACTGATGCTATGGGTCACAGGAAGCGCAAGCAGTTCGACCTACCCTGGGGTCCTTCAGCGCAGAGTTTGTCTGGGCAGAGGACTCTGGCTGCGTGCGGATTTTCCAGCGGCATTGGAGCAGCATCTACAGCAGGGCTGGCAGTGGATCTGTTGTCTCCGGGCGCTTAAGGCATACAGCTCTCACTAGAGCTGCGGACCTCCCCTCCGTGTCCCCGAAGTGATTCACCAATTGGAGTTGTGCTCCCCTCCAGCCTGCTGACCAGCACGCCAGTGAAGGGGGGGGGGGGAAGAGGGCTCTCCATTGACAGGGTCAGCATCTCCGGAAATCAGAGTACAATGCAGCATTGTGGGTGTGATGCAGACTGCTGCTGAGGGCGTGGGTGTGGGGCAGTTTAGAGCTGTGCTAACCTCTGGAGTTAAGTCCTTGGTGAAACCAGCGGTGGATAATTTGGACATGCTGTGGGAAGCAATTGCAACAGTGAACTCTTCTCTAAGTTCTTTTATGAGTTCAGTGAGTATTGATGTATTAGGGAGGAGTGGCCTAGTGGTTAGGACAAGGTACTTTGGGCCGGAGGGCCAGAGGTTCAAGTCCCACCTGGGGACAGCAATCTCAGGCCAGAGGGACTGGGATTTCTAGTCCTATAGGCACTCCTTGTGGTCTTGGGCAAGCCACTTAACCCTCCATTGCCCATGTTCCCTGTAAGTATTAGCATATGTGTGTCATATCCCCTCGTGTTAAATGTATCTCCCAATTGACCGCTTTGACCCAGTGAAAAGCAGGATATAAATACAGCTAAATAAATAAAAGAATGCTTATTCTGAGATTTCCAATATTCAGGAGCAACAGGTGGGGAAAATCCTCACAATGGAACAGGAATTGGGACAGCTCCAGGGTCTGGGGGAGGCCCAGATTAAGGACAGATCTGTGACTTTGAGGAAGATGGAATATTTGGAAAATCAAGTTCGGCATTGTAACTTCAGGTTTTTGAATTTTCCCAGATCTCCAGTGCTGTCAGCAGGAGAGATGTTGAGGAAATATTTTGGGGAGGTGTTGAAACTCCCCTTGGAATATTTTCCTCCTGTGATTCGGACTCAGTATCTGTCTTTGGGGGGCTGGAGATCATGGTGCTGTTCCTGGAGCTGTTTCCTTGGGGGGTGGAGACCTAACGGGGTTTTTAGAAAACTCCCTAGAGGTAATTACAGGGAGATCTACCCTGCTCGTAACTCTGGCTTTGGAGTCAGATAAAGCTTTAAGTTTTTATTCATATTTTAAAAACTTCAATCAATTGTTTCTGGGCTCTCAGGTTAGGTTGTTTCCTCATTTGTCTTGGGTCTCAGTTGAGGCGGATGGAGTTTATGGGCCTTCAACCTAGGGTCTTGGCCCTTGGTGCTATCTTCCAGTTAAAGATTCCTGTTAAATGTTGGGTTTCCTACAAAGATAAGGTTTATATGTTCTTTGAGCCCAGTCAACATTTGGAGTTCTTGACCGCTAGGGAGGTAGTATCTGTACAGGTTGCTCTGATCTCCCATATGGCTGACGTGTAAGTCTTCACCTGCCTTTTTTTTTTTTCTTTTGGAAGTTGGAGGCTAGGAGTTATATGCTCCAGCCTCCCATTTGGTTAATGTTTCCTTTATTCCCCTCCTTTTGATTGGGGCTAATTATGATATGGATGTATGTATATTACTTAAATTTTAGGTTGTCTTCATTGTTTTCTTTGGTGCATCCTTTATCTTTACATTCATAGAATTATTGGATGTATATATTTAAACTTTAATAAATATAAAATTATAAAAAAAGAACTTTACGAAACATTTACATGGAAAACGTAAAAAGAAAAGCCCACCCAGTTGGACCACCCCAGGCCGATGCAACAAAAATTGCCTCCTCCTTTTCTGAGTGGCTCTAGAAACATCAGGGAACATCCTAATCTGAGAATCCAGAAACATTTTATTGGAAGAACAATGGAATAATCTCAAAAGACAGTCTCTATCGGCCACTAACGCAAGAGTTACTAGCAGAGTAGCAGTCATCCCTGAGTCAGAGGTCGACTTCTCCAAATATATAGTCCAGACTATCAGAAGACAAGGCTGAGGACCTCTCAAGATTATCCACGGCCTTAATCGTAGCAGTAGGCAAATAAAAAACCTTGGAAATAGCTGACAAAGACTCAGCCGAAACCTTCAGTACAGAGGTCAAAAACTTCTTGAAAAACTCTAGTGCCAATATAGATGGCACCTTTGGAAAATTCAAAAACTGCAGGTTTCGACTCCTAGCTGAAGTCTCTAAAATCTCCATTTTCCTATGTATAATCTCAGAGTCTTTCATAAAGGTTTGGGCAGTCTCTTGCATCTGATCCAAGTTACTTTTAAGAG
This sequence comes from Ichthyophis bannanicus, assembly GCA_033557465.1. Lineage (NCBI taxonomy): Eukaryota > Metazoa > Chordata > Amphibia > Gymnophiona > Ichthyophiidae > Ichthyophis > Ichthyophis bannanicus. The sequence continues at coordinate 614,412,943 of CM066035.1, forward strand.
AGGCAACCTTGGAATTCACAATAGACTGAACAGTTTCTTGAATTACCAATTGCTACCCAAATAATTGTAACTGCTGGGAAATAGCCTGGAGTTGTGAAGAAATTGATAGTTCCATAGCAGAAAAGGATTCCCATAAACTCTCCATAGCAAAAGTGAACGGTCTCACCAGCTTTGCTGAGGAGCCCTTCATAGGTACTGGTCCCTTGCCCAGGGTCTCCAAGACCAGAGGAGACAGCAACAAAGATTCCAGCTGCTGAACACCAGGATCCACTTCCTCCTTTTCCCTGGCAACTCTGGAATGCTCAGCCAAGGACCCATTCTCCCGGATATCAAAACTAGGGCAGGTCAGTTGCATCTCCGGCACAGTTGCAGAACCCAAAACATCTCGTGCACTCACCTCCGTGCCTTCTTGCAAGATCTTAGATGCTGGCTGATCCGGAGGAGTGCGACACTCCGGGCTGTGTGAAACATTCAGCCCAACAGCAGCCCCCTCTATACCAAGCAGGCTTCCCGGAGCTCCATCGCCCCTCAAAGCAGGTTGCATGAAAGCGTTTATGGGTCTGCTAGCCGCAAGCTTCTCTCCACTCTGGGCCTCCGCCAACAACAATTTTGCCTTCCGCTTCCATCTGGTGTGCGGCATGGAGCAGGCCGAAATAGTGCAGGAAAAATGCCTCCGGTAGGAACACCCAAGGAGAGACGTTAGCGAGCGTCCATGTGCAGCGCCATCTTGCCAGCATATCTGAATATCTCTTGTTTTGAGCTACTATAAAAAATGTATGCACTAAATTCAAATAAATAAATACATATTAAATGTTCAATGCAGCTATGTAGATACCTCCTCTACCAACTATATATACAGTGGTGATATTCAGTCACCATGGAGATAATTTAATAAACCTTTTCCATTTGTAAAATGTTGATTTCCACGCCTTAAAAAGTCTCATAAAATTACATCAGGTGTAAAAGTACAGTACATGTAGTGTGCTTGGGTGCATGCTTGTATGTGACGAGAGCAGGCATGTTCTAGGGTGGAGTTTGGGGGGAGTATGAGCAGAGTCATGATTTCTGCTTTACATGCCAACACCTACACCTACCCTGAGCAGTTGTAAAATATTTACACCTTCACATAGGAAAACATTCTGCAGGATTTTTACAAGATTTTATAAAGATACCTAGGCACCTATGTATCTTTATAAATAGGAGAAAAATAGGTGCTTTCCTGCCTAATCAACCTAGATGACCCCTTATAAAATTACCCTTTATGTGTAGCTGTTGTTGTTAAGTGCCGTCGAGATGTTGTTGACTCATGGCAACCCTCTGGATAGTTAACCTAAACTGTGCTCGGTCTTCAGTCAGGTGGCTCATTATTGACAGACTGGCACCCATAGCTGCTGTTATTGTACAGATCTATCTCATTGCTGGTCTTCTTCTTTTGCATTGACCTTCTTCCATGCCAAGCATGATGTCTTTCTCTAACGATCTCTCTCTTCGCATGATGTGCCCAAAGTATGAAAGTCAAAGGGGTATGTTTACTAAACGTGAATAACGCGCGTAGTATGACGTTAACGACCGTAAGTGCAGTGTAATGCGCGTAAACACGCGCCAACGACCGGTAACGTCGTACTACGCGCGGTAACCGTGCTTAACGATCGTAAAGCCCCGCGGCGCGTTAAAACAGCGCAGAAGGTGGAGAGTGGGCGGAGAGAAGGGGTCAATGGGCGGAGAGGGGGCGTGGAGAGGCTTCCCCTCACTAACGCGCTGCAATTCTGAGCTCAATTCCAACGCGAAAGAAAACCTGCCGTTAAAGGCATTTAAAGGGAAGAGAAACCATTTCCGTCAGCAATGTACAGAAAAACCGGGGAAACACACAAAACGTGAGCAGTGTGATACATGTGCACTGAACAAAATAGCACATAAAACGTTAAAAATGACCACAGGAAACATTTTAAAAAGCATAATACAGCTGGGCAACAGTGATAGCAATGGGCAACAAGGAACAACACTGCCTGGAAAGCACCAAATAAAAAAGAAATGATGTGTGGAAGGGTCTACGCTTCACAGACCCTTTTAAATATCATTTCATTGTAATGGAATGTCCTGGGAGTGTTGTGTAATGTTTCCCAATGATATCATTGTTGCCCAGCTTGGTTATGGGTGTGTGCCCCTTTTGTGAGGTATTCTCTGAGGTTTATGTGCACCGTTGTCTGCATACAAGGTAAATGAGGTCACAATAAACCTGTTGCAGAGCAGGGTTTCTGACTCGTCAGGCCGGTTTAACTAACTCCAGGGACTGCACTGTCTCTGTGGCTACAGTGTGGTGCAACAGACACAGCCAGTGCCTGTAAGACCAGAGGGTCACAGGTTCAAATCCCAGCTGAGGCTCCTGCCAACCCAGTCCCCATAGCTTTACCCACCACTAAACATTTATAGTAAAGACACACCTTTATTGCAGAGAACATACGCATGGCCTATATTTTACCACACCAGAAACAGGCACATTACCTTAAAGCAGAGTTCCGCAAATGTAGTCCTGGAGGGCCCCACAACATTCCAGTTTCATGCTGCCTCCAATAAAGATGCCTGTGCTGCATAGCTATGCACCACCCCCATGTTATGCAGATGTAGCTCATGCATAGTTATGAGGGACAGCATGAAAACCCGAACAGTGTTTGGAACACCAGGACTGGAGTTGGGGAACTCTGCCGTAAAGCAGCAGCCAACAGGGCCACACACCCACCCACAGGCCCCATTGGCCAATGCCACCTGGAGAGGCAAGAAATTGGGTCCTGCCTGTATCTCCCAATACTAGCAGTTGCATACCTTAGCAATGCAACCCTACACCTGGGTATATGGTACACAGCTATCAAACGTTTGCTATGAGAACTGGCAGATATCAATTCCTCTGTTAAGCACATTTTGCTCATTGAGCTCCACCATAACAATCATTCTGATGTCTGCGGTGTGTGCTGCAGGTCTGGTCTCTGACAGTGTTCACCACCCTGGGGAGTGACCCCCCAACAGTCTTGTGTACCATATCCATGCCTGTACTATGCCCATGACTGGTGTGGTGTGTATGGCTGCTGACCACCTCTATAGTAGCACAATGCTGACATCGGTGTGGGGGTGGTTGTCTGTCTATCCAGTGTGTGGTGGCTGCAAACACCTTCCACAGGCCACACTGCCAGCAATGTTGCCAGTATTGGGCTGCCAATGTGCATAATGAGGAGCAAGGTATCATGGGTATAGGCCGGACAGGGTGGCCTGGCCAGGGCGCATCTGCACAGGGCATAGGGCAGTGACAGGCACATTGTAGTGGCCGGCCACCACCTACACAGACAGGGTAACCTCAGTATGTGCTGCTGAGAGATCACTCTCACCCTGACTGTGCAGTGACCACAGCATGGCTAGGCACCCCCATAGTGCTATCTAGTATTTCTCTCATGTGATATATATGGGTTGCCTTTTGGGGTCCTGTCACTGATTTAACTGTGTATGCTGACATCCCAGTTCTGGGTGCAGGCATCTCCACTGGGCACTAGCAGACTATTTGCAGCTGGTATGTGTTGTGATGGAGTGGCTTGCAGGGTGCAGTGGCTGATGGCTTGCACCAGGGGAATATCAGATAGTGGTGGGGTGCAGCATGCCATATCTAGGCCTAATGTCTGTCTGCTATTGTGTTCTGGATGTTTACAGAGCTGCATTGACTGCTCTGTGGGGTGTGTGTCCCTCTGCAGGACTGGGGTTGATGTTCCCCTCTACGTCCACCTTGCAGGGAGGTAGATGTTGTATCTTTTGATAGGAGACCCTGTTTGCTGCTCTGAGGGAGGGGGTGGTGGTCCATGGGGGGCTACACCTGTGTGATACAGACAGAGATGTCCAAGGTGTTTCTGCAGAAACTACCTGCCTCACACTATAACACTGCTGTGGACCTGCACCATGGCCTCTTTCAGCCATGGACGTTGCTGTGGACCTGGTGCTTGGTGCCTCACTGCACCCTCAGGGTGAGCACAGTACCCGCACGCTGTGACGGTGTGTGGCTACCCTGTGCCGGTACAACACACGGTCAGTACCCCCTAACAAGCCGAGGTGCTGTGGGGGTGCACATGGTCGCTTCCCCCCTACCAGGCCGAGGTGCTGTGGGTGTGCATTCCCCATCTTGTGTTTATCTGTGGACAGCTGATTTGCATGTGCAGTGCATCATGGGTGTGACTGGCGCAACCCAACCCTGGGGGAATCCAGCGCCTGCTCACAGGCTTTGATAACCCATAGGCCATCCCACGTACATCTGTTAGCATTGTGCATAGGTGCAGGACACCCTACCGAGTCTGTCATATAAGGTACCCACACAGGTAAAAACACACATACCCACGCACGATTGTACGCGCGTCGCTACGCACGCCCAACGTACATTGTTACGCACACTGCGAGGGTCTGTTTCTGTATGGAGTACTCGACGTAAAGGAAAACATGCCTTCTCACGGCACACTGGTGAACCCATGCTGCCTGTAACAGTGGTCAGTACACTAACCATTGTGCTACAGCTCTGTGTTAGTGCTCTGTGTCTGTACATCTTCCTACGATGTACGTCCGCAGCAACGCACGCACGTACGCCCACAGTAACGCACGTGGCCACGCCCCCAGCAATGCACGTGGCTACGCACGCAGCAACGCACGTGGCTGAGCAGCAAAGGCATTTGGAAGAAATGGCATCCATGTCGAGGAAGCCTCCCTTCAGCCAGAGGGACCTCTACCTACTAACAGAGCTGTTCTGCCTCCGCCAGCAGAGGCTCTTCCCTGGCTCATCCAGGAGGCAGAACCTGGCAAGGGTCAGGAGGGCCTGGGAGCGCCTGGCCCGTAGGTTCAACAGGAGCTCAGACTACCCACGTGAGGTAAGTGCATGGGGACAAGTCCCCCAAATGATGAGACAAAACAAAACACACCCAGTAACCTCAGCACAAATACACAATGCACTGACAGGGAATAGCAGGTGCTGACACATCCTGCGGCTAGCAAAGTCTGCCACACACCCCATAAGAAGGCACCCCTGCCCCAAGGGGGTAGCTTCAACCATGGCAGAGCAGCACCACAGATCACAGAGGTATGGTATAGGGTGCCTTTGCAGGCCAGGGATGTCCCCCATCCACAAGACACCCCAGTCCCACCTCTCAGGCCAACAGGAAAGGAAGGGGGTCTGCACCATGTCTCCGTTAACCAACACATTTGCAAAATGCATCCTCTGATGCTGCAAGCCCCAAATGAGGAGTGGAGGAGTGGCCTAGTGGTTGGGGCAAGGTACTTCAGGCCGGAAGGTCGGGGGTTCAAATCCCACTAGAGGACAGCAACCTTGGGCCGGAAGGACCGGGGTTTCTAGTCCCACAGGTGCTCCTTGTGGTCTTGGGCAAGCCACTTAACCCTCCATAGCCCATGTTCCCTGTAGAATAGTTATCTCCAAGTTATAATGCCCTGTTCAATGTAATTTCAGTTTGTTCAATGTAAACCGCACTGATGCAGAAGAGCGCGGTATATAAGAGAATGTAAATAAATAAAAAATAAATAAATAAATAAAATCTCTCCCCCACCCTGCCCACTGTCTGCTGGTGCCCTGTGTGATTACAAAAGACAAACCCCAGCTCCAAGCAGATGTAGGCCCCAAATGAGGGCAACTCCCCTCCACCCTGCCCACTGTCTGCTGGTGCACTGTGTGAATACAAAAGAAAGACCCCAGCTCCAAGCAGATGTAGGCCCCTAAAGGGGAACCCTGCACCGACCCTGTTCCCTGGGAAACAGGCCCTGTATGGGATCACAAAGGAAAAACCACAGCCTAAGGGCATCCTAGTGAGGACTGTAGGTGACAACCTCTCACCCAAAAAGTGGCTGATTGGCACATGCAGATGTGTGTAGGTGGCACACACAGCTGTGATGTGTTATGTACGTGGGCCGCACATACAGTGCACATGGTGCACCGACCAGGGTGATGTGTGTGTGGCCCACACATGGGGCTGTCACACGTTAACGCAAGGGGGCATGAGCGCCCACCCAATAGGGGCAGGCGCTTGTTGTATGCAATGAGAGTGGTAGATGCAGAGGCAGGGACCCACCACATGTCCCCACGGTAGCTAAGGGCAATGTTCGTTGTCACCCCTACAGGTGGAGGACCTTCGAAAGAAGGCTCGCGAGCTGAGGGCCCAGTACCCCCGCTTCGTTGCCAGGGTGCAGCGCGAGAGGATGGCACAGCAGAATGGTGAGTACCGCGACATGGCCATGTAGGGGAACGAGTGGTGGAACCACAGGTCCACAGTGACAGGGGAAGAGGATGTTTCCCCAGGGGATGACATGTGTTATCTCTCCCACAGCTGATGCACGTGCAGCCATCGTGGACGAGGGGCCGGAGGAGCCTCCAGACGTTGCGGCCCGGGAGGGAGACCAGGAGCAGCGCGAAGATGAGGATGGCGGACCAGAGCGGGGAGCCGAGGATGGGAATGAGCGCGCATCCGCACACCACGATGAGGGGGAGGAGGGGGGTGATGATGGGGGCCAGATGGGAGGGAATGTGGGGGATGCTAGGGAAATGGGGACTGATGGTGTGGAGCCTGGGGAGCAGGATGAGGAGGGGGGGGGATGTGAGTGGAAGGGAAGGGGAATGGGGGGAGGTGGGTGGCAGGGAGAGGGAGGGGGAGGCAGGGGGGGAGGGGGATGGGGATGGGGTTGTGGGGAGGGTGTTGGAGGCAGGGGGGAGGGAGGGAGGGGATGTACAGCGGAGGGGGTGGGGCGGGGGCAGGTCCCCAATGGCACGCTCCGCCACAGGGCACTGGGGGCACCAGCCACCTGCCCCATGATCAGGGCACGGCAGGCCCTCTGGACGTGTGCCTGCCACACATGGCCGCAGGCAGGTCTGCTGTCCATGCAGCCACACAGACACGGGGAGATGTGTGTCTGTGCGGCTGCATGTGCGGCCTGCGCCTGGCTGCAGCTGTGCGGGCCCAGGCACAAGCCCAGAGGCAGTTCGCCCTAATCCAGGGCCAGGTGCTGGCGACCCTGTCCATGGTGGCTGACCGTCTGCGGGAGCAGGATGACCTCCCTGGCTGTTCCACAGACGGTCAGCCACCATCCAACAGGGGTCCCCAGGGTGTGTAATGTGTGGGGACACATGGCACACCCACCCTGTGACGGACCGTGCCATTGAATGTCCACCACATTGGCCACAGGGATGGGAGCAGACACTGCAATTTGCAGTGGCATGCGTGGTTGGCCATGCCGGCCATCAACTGACAGCATGGGCCATGTCAGCCGGATGTCACGTGTCTGTGTCAATGTAAATAATGTAAATATGTTTTAAAAAAAGAGTTATAAATGTTGGTTGAAACATATGTACCTGTTGGTCAGATGTCCCTCATTGCCTGATGACAGTGGTGTGCGAGTGATGGGTGTGGCAGTGGGCACTATTGGGGCCAAGGGTGGACGTCGAACAGGTAAGGTATGTGGCGTGGGCACCCCCCCACAGACATGTCCCGCTGGGCAGAGGGAGCCCCGCGGGACACTCCATGCCGCCACCGCGGCAGTGGCAAGCTTTATTTGGTTTTTAAATTGCCATCAGCCGAGGGGGGGGGGCCGGTAGGACTGGCAAAGGGCTTGGGAGGGAGGGGGGTTGAGACTGGCAATGGGCGAGGGAGGGAGGGAGGGAGGGAGGGGGGTTAAGACTGGCAATGAGGGAGGGAGGGAGGGGGTTAAGACAGGCAATGGGCTGGGGGGGGTTAAGACTGGCAGTGGGCTGATGGGGGGGTAGGACTGATAATGGGTTATAGGGGGGCTAGGACAGAAATGGGCTGATGGGGAGGGGTTGGGACCTGAGGTGGGCTGTTGTGGTTAGGACTGGTAATGGGTTATAGGGGGGGCTTCAACTGAAAATGGGGTGATGGGGGTTTAAGACTGGGAGGTGATTGACGGGGGGCTAGGACTGGTAATGGGTTGGGGGGTTGCTAGGACTGGAAATGGGCTGATGGAACAGCTAGGATAGGACTGGAAAAGGGCTGAGTGGAGGGGAGCTATGCCTTGACATGGGCTGATGGTGGGGCTAGGAAATGACTAGAAATGGGCTGATGGGGGGGGGGCTAGGATTGACAATGAGCTGATGAAGGGACTTGGACTGGAAATGGATGGGGGAGCTAGGACTGGAAATGGGCTGATGCAGGGGCTAGAAGGGAATGGATGCTGGGTGAGACAGTAAATAGAAGGGAGCTGATGTAGGGGGAGGATTAGAATGGTATGGGGCTGGGAGAGTATAATGGAGGGGGGAAACATATGTTTTGTAGGAGGGATGAAAATAATCTACATTTGGCTAGGTATTGGGAGAGTAATTGGGGATTGAGGATGGAGGTGTAAAATTTGTGTGGATGAAATAGGAATGAGGAAAGAGCAAAGGGAGAAAGATTAGTATGTTAAAGCAGATGTAGAGAGAGAGAATGGAAAACAAAGTAGAGGAGAGAGGAAAGGACAAATGGACAGCAGACGATGGAGAGTTAGCAGAAAATATGACGGAACCAGAAGAAAGTGGCTGGACCAATTGCAACTGAACAAGAATATGCTCAAAAGGTGGCACAGTGTTGCGTGACAGTGGCTGGTGAGGGGCGCGGTTCGGATGCTGCAACCGATGACAGTTGCTGGATGTAGCTCCTGGGGGACACTGTGTCAGTAGGATGTGCCATGATGGGGGCCCACTGGGTGTAGGTGTAGATGGGGGCCACTGGTGCACAGGGGACGGGTAGCCATTACAAGGGGGGTGATCCTAGGGCGGTGACAGATGCATGGCTGTGCTCAGGGTCCACAGTGGTAATGTGTGGGTGTGTTTGCTTGCGCCCCTAAAGGTAAATTGACATATACCTGCCCCCTCACTCACTATCTGATGTGTGGGGTGTGTTTGCTTGCACCCCTCCAAAAGGAAACAAATAAGTGCCCCCTCCCTCACTATATCATGTACAGGTTACTACATCAGCCAGCCTTCTGCATCTGGCACCCTGGGGACTCGAACCCATGCTGCCCATATCAGCAGTCACTGCAGTAACCATTGTGCTACAGCTCTGTATGGGTCAAGTATGTCTACGAGGCTTCTTATGCTTAACGCGCGGTGACTCCTCTAACGCGCCACGTATCGCTCGTTAGTTCTGTACCGCGCGTTAGATCTTCTGCTGTCCCGCCCATCTCCTTATTTGGGGGTTTGTCTTATTAACGCGAATACTAACGCGAACTGCACTAATGCGATTTAGTAAACATCCCCCAAAGTCTTTTCATCTGAGATTCTAAGGAAAGCTTAGGTTTGATCTCCTCTAGTACTGACTGGTTTGTTCTTCGGGCAGTCCATGGTATACACAGTATTCGTCGCCAGCACCATAATTCAAAGGCATCAATTTTCTTCCTGTCTATCTTTTTCACTGTCCAGCTTTCGCATCTATATGATTTTGAAAACACCATGGCTTGGACAAGTTGAATCTTTGTTTGGAGAGAGACATCTCTGCTTATGTACAGCTAAGCCATTTAATTTAGGAATGCCGTTTTGCAGATCTAAACTAAATCAGTTAACTATATGGATAGCAGCTGCCAGCCTCTGTATCGTTCCATGATAGCAGCTGCCAGCCTCTGTATCGTTCCATGGTGAGACTGCACCTTGAATATTGTGTGCAATTCTGGACGCCGTATCTTAAAAAGGATATAGCGATTTTAGAAAAGGTTCAGAGAAGAGCCACCAAAATGGTAAAGGGGATGGAAGGATACTCCTATGAAGAAAGGCTTAAAAGGTTAGGGCTCTTTAACCTGGAAAAGAGACGGCCGAGGGGAGATATGATAGAAGTCTATAAATTAATGAACGGAGTGGAACGGGTAATCATAGATCAATTGTTTATCTTATCAGAATATAGAAAGACTAGGGGACATGCAATGAAGCTACAGGGTAAACTATTTAAGACTAATAAAAGAAAATATTTTTTCACTCAACGTGTAATCAAACTCTGGAATTTGTTACCAGAGGATGTAGTAAAGGCTGTTAGTATAGCTGGGTTTAAAAAAGGTTTGGACAAGTTCCTGGAGGAAAGGTCCATAAACCATTATTAAGAAGGGACCCAGGATATCAATGCTTGAACCAATACAAGCATTGTGGAACATGTGTCCCTTGGGGAAACTGCTAGGTACTGTCACGGGGTAGAGCAGGAATTACCTATGGAAACAGAAAGAGCAGGGCTAGGTAGATCTGAAGCTGACAGATCCAAGCACATGTTGCAGGGTTGCTATAAGCAACCATGGAAAACAAAGGTAACCAGAGGTAGAACGTGCTCCTGCAAAGGATTACCTCATCCTCAATCAGTTAATGAAAGGCAGCTGAGAGCAGGGCAAGGTCAACAGAATGCAGGTAGTGACGCAGTTAAAATGCATACAGAGTCACTTACCGAGAGAGCTAAGCAGGATTTCTCAGAGAGCAGAGCTAAGCAGGATTTCTCAGAGAGCAGAGCTAACGAGGATTTCTCAGAGAGAGGAGCTAACTGGGATTTCTCAGAGGAGAGAGACACTAAAGATACTACAACAGCTGGGGCAGAAAAGGAGAATACTTCTCATTGGAGTTGGTATAAAGTTCCTAAGGAAAGAATATCCAAGGGCAATTGCAGGGTGCTAGGAAGCACGGAGCAAGAGGCCAGTGAAAAGAATCACAGAGGGATTCAATCCAGCAGGAAAGAGAAACCCTTGAGAGACGGTCCTTCTGCTAACAGGTACCCAGAAAACAGTAAGGGGTTTAGAAGGGACACTTACCTGTATAAAAACCAGCCAGTGGCTAGAGGCAGTAAAAAGCCTGCTTTTAGAAGTATCAATGCTGACTTTCCATGCTGTAAAAGCTCGAGAGAAATCCTCCCTGAGGACTGGCTGAAAGCCTGTAATAGAGAGGGCCTTAGAAGCATAAGTTTTCCCTCTACACAACTAGGAAGGTTGGGTCCTCTAGGGGCAGACTGTGAGAAATATGGTAACTTCCCATCCTACCTTGGTGAAGGGGGGAAGGGAAGTCTTGCAGAAGACGGAAGCTTGCACAGCCAAGAAAGGAGACACAGCTGTTCAGAGAGTAGCAACCAGGGAAGCTACGAGGCAATGGACTTTGAATTAGCTGAAGATAATACAGAGGTATCTCAAATGGAATGTGCTTTGACCCTGGCTAATGAGGTGTCTTCCTTATGCTAGGCTGTGCTAAGAAGATAACCTTTTAAAGAAAAAAGGATTTCTGAAAACTACCTGTATAAATTTAGTAGCTGTTATATTTTGAGTTAAGCTGAAATGAAGCACTTTTGGTTCCAGTAGTATTTTTATTTGTACCAGAAAACATGGTCTGTTTCTGTTAATTTCTCACGTGCAAGAATCCACCCGGAAAGGGATAATAAAAATACCTCTTACTAAAAAGCCTGGCTGCTCGTCACAACTACAACCTTTAGAACGGCTAGTGGGAGATAATTCCCAGGGGGCCTTAAAAGAGCCCCAGCTACATTAAAGAAGAGGCCCCACTGAAAGTCCCCTAGGCTGCCTCCTAGCGGGGTAAGTAGGTGGGTGACAGTCAGGGGCGGCCCAAGGGGGGTGCGGGGCCATGTGCGGAGACTCGGTGTGGGGCCTCATTTGCATAAGTGGCCTTATTTGCATAAATATTTGCATAATGCTAACATTCATTAAGAGACATGTTTACTAAAAGTTAGTGTGTGTATGGATAAAGACAGACTAAAAGATTTCTACATTACTATAATCCAGTGCCAACCGCCAGGCACATTAGGAACTACTACAAACACTGCCCATTTAGAACCCATAGCAAACCCGCCGTATCCTAACAGCACTACCAGAACTCACAAAGCACCATACCCTACCTATCAAAAGGCAACACTGCAAATATTAAAACCAATACATTTCAGAGAAAAACAATACATGACCTACTGGGGAAAGAGAACAAGTGGCAATGTCATAAACAGAATACCTCAGCTCAGTTACACATGCAGAACATAGACCATCACCAAACAAGGAATCACAATTTAGAAACAGGAAGGCATAATTAAACTGGGAACCCCAAAAGCCAAACTTGGAATGTACAACAACGGAGAAATAAAACTATAAATTAATTTCCTCTTGTACCAAACAAAGCGCAGACGTTAATGATGCACATTTCCCCAGAGCTTTCATATTCAGTTAATAAATTCAAAATAAAGGAGATATCTTTCTACCTTTTTGTGCATTTTTTTTTCCGGTTTGCAATTGCTCCAGCCACTTTCTTCTGGTTTCTTCATGTTTTCTGCTAACTCTCCATCATCTGCTGTCTCTTCTCTCTTCTAGTTTTTTTTCCATTCTCTCTCTCTCTACATCTGCTTACATACTAATCTTTCTCCTTTTGCTCTTTTCCTCATTCCTATTTTCTCCACTCACATTTAACCCATACATCCTAAATCCCCACTTACTCTCCCAATACCCAGCTAAGTGTAGATTTTTTACCACAAACACACAAAAAATAATTCCCCTATCCATTTTAATCTCCCACCCCATCCGCAGCTCCCTTCTAGTTCCAGTCTCACACCAGCATCCATTCCCTTCTTGTCCCTGCATCAGCCCATTTCCAGTCCCTACCCCATCAGCCCATTTCCAGTCCTAGCAACCCCCCAACCCAATACCAGTCCTAGCCCCCCCCCCATCAACCCACTTCCAGTCATAACCCCCCAATCAGCCCACTTCTTTTCATAACCCCCCCATCAGCCCATTTCCAGTAAGCCCCCCATAGCCCATTACCAGTCCTAACCCCCCCCCCAACAGCCCACAGCCCATTACCAGTCCTAACCCCATCAGCCCACCTCCAGTCTTAATCCCCCCAGCCCATTTCCAGTCCTAGCAACCCCCAACCCATTACCAGTCCTAGCCCCCCATAGCCCACTCCCAGTCCTAATCCCACCAGCCCATTACCAGTCCTAAGCCCATCAGCCCACCTCCAGTGTTAACCCCCCCATCAGCCCATTTCCAGTCCTAGCCCCCCCATACCCATTACCAGTCCTAACCCCCCCCCCCCAACAGCCCACAGCCCATTACTAGTCCCTAACCCCATCAGGCCCACCTCCAGTCTTAATTCCCCCCAGCCCCATTTCCAGTCCTAGCAACCCCTCCAACCCATTACCAGTCCTAGCCCCCCATAGCCCACTCCCAGTCCTAATCCCACCACTCCCATCCTAATCCCACCACCCATTTCCAGTCCTAATCCCCTCACCCAATTTTCAGTTTAAGCCCTCCCATACCCCCATTACCAGTCCTAACCTCCCCGCACTTTCAGTCCTGATCCCATCAGCCCATATACAGACTTAGCGCCCCATAGCCCATCACCACTCCTAACCCCCCCAGCCCCCCCATAGCCCATCACCACTCCACCCCCCCCCCAGGCCCCCCCATAGCCCATCACCACTCCTAACCCCCCCCAGGCCCCCATAGCCCATCACCACTCCTACCCCCCCAGTCCCCCCATAGCCCATCACCACTCTTAAACCCCCCCCAGCCCCCATAGCCATCCACCACTCCTAACCCCCCCAGCCCCCCATAGCCCATCACCACTCTTAAACCCCCCCAGCCCCCCATAGCCCATCACCACTCCTAACCCCCCCCAGGCCCCCATAGCCCATCACCACTCCTACCCCACCCATCCTCCCCTAGCCCATCACCACTCTTAAACCCCCCCAGCCCCCATAGCCCATCACCACTCCTAAACCCCCCCCAGCCCCCCATAGCCCCATAGCCCATCACCACTCCTAACCCCCCCAGCCCCCCCATAGCCCATCACCACTCTTAAACCCCCCCCAGCCCCCCCATAGCCCATCACCACTCCTAACCCCCCCCAGCCCCCCCATAGCCCATCACCACTCTTAACCCCCCCAGCCCATCACCACTCTTAACCCCCCCAGCCCTCCCATAGCCCATCACCACTCTTAACCCCCCCCAGCCCCCCATAGCCCATCACCACTCTTAACCCCCCCAGCCCATCACCACTCTTAACCCTCCCCAGCCCCCCCATAGCCCATCACCACACCTAACCCCCCCCCAGCCCCCCATAGCCCATCACCACTCCTAACCCCCCCCCCAGCCCCCCATAGCCCATCACCACTCCTAACGCCCACCCCAGCCCCAGCCCAGGGAAATTTTTTAAAAAAGAAGTTGTCTTCTCCAGCAGCCGGGGCCGCCGCGGCAGAATCGAGTGTGCCGCGGGGCCCCCCCTGCCCCGCAGAGGCTGCCCTCCCGAGCCTGCCCTCCCCGGTATCACCTGTCTTCGCAGCTCTAATCAACGCGCCGGCTTTTCAGAGCGCGAAAGGGCTAGTTTCCCTTTCGCGGCTCTGTTAAGCCCGCGGGGGCTGATGGGAACTTCCCATCAGCCCCCGCGGGCTTAATAGAGCAGCGAGGGAGAAACTCTCCCTCGCGCTCTGAAAGCCGCGCGTTTGATTAGAGCTGCGAAGACAGGTGATAAAGGAGGGCAGGCTCGGGAGGGCAGGCTCTGCTGGGCAGGGGGGGCCCCGCGCACACTCGATTCTGCCGCGGCGGCCCCGGCTGCCGGAGAAGACAACTTCTTTTTTCTTTTTAAAAATTTTACTTTAGGATTAGAATGTTTTTTGCGCGGGGCCCCCTGAAACGCGGGGCCCTGTGCAAAAAACATTCTCGCTCAATGGACGGGCCGGCCCTGGTGACAGTACATATGATCTAGATTGGCCACTGTTGGAAACAGAATACTGGGCTTGATGGACCTTGGTCTGACCCAGTATGGCATATCTTATGTTCTTATGTTCTGAATGTCGCTGCTCTACATAAAGTTATTCGTTCTGCCTAGCTCAATCCCCAACTCCACCTTGGCACTATTCGGATAATGCTGTAGTGGTCAGAAGGAATTTTACTGGAACAATCTAGTGGCAGCTAAATGTATAAGTCTGCTTGAATACTGACCTGACACTTTTGTATATAATTCTCTTACCAGTAGAATAAAGAAGTCTTTTGGGGGGAAAAGTCTCAAAGCAAATGTCTTAAATTATCTTCCCTTAATAAGGTTAAGAGGTTATTTTCTAAGGTATCAACAATAGGAGGGTAATTTTATAAGGGAGCACCTAGAAGTGTTTTTAAGGTGCCTATGTTAAGCCTGTTTTATAAATAGAAGGAGGCGCCTACTTGTCTTTATAAAATACAAGCCCTAGAGCTGCTGTAAATGACCGCACCTAGATACAAGAATGCATGTAAATTATAGTAATTTAGAATCTACGCTCATACTTGTACACGCTATCCATGCTCCATCCAAACTTTGCCCATGCACATCTCTACCAGCAAAATATTCATCCTCGAGCAACATGTGCACTTTTAAGCTGGTCGCTTTTTTTTTTTTAATTTACTGTTTATTAACACCTTTTAAACATCAAAACCCCATTACAAATAAGATAGTACAAACAGGTCCTGATTCTCTGCCACAAATAACAGGGATCCCCGACATCCCCGCTATTTGTACCTTCCCCCGCTGCATCTAACTTACCTGCCGGTTGTGCAGGAAAGTTAGACGGGGTGGAGAAGGGGCGGCTCGGGGGCAGAATCTGGGCGGGCGGTGGGTGGTCACTGTCTCTAGACAGAGAGGGCCGATTCTAATGTCGGCCCTATACATACATGGTTGGCGACATGTGCGGGGAAGTTATTCCACCTTCAAGGTGAAATAGCTTCCATAGACATGTTTTTTTTTTATGCCGGGGCGCGGATGAGGCAGGGGGGGCTGGAGGCCATTTTCCGCAGCCCGACCCTGGCCTTAGGAGATCAGATCGGGAGTCAGGCTGCGGGGAATAAACACTTTTTGTCTGGTGGTCAGCATCACAGCTTTTAAATGGAGTCGCAGTGCCATGGCAACTGGATGCCATGGTGCCGTGGCTCCATTTAAAAGTCCCGACTGAGTTAGTCGGGCAGGTCATGTATGTGCAGACCAGATGGAATCGTAGTCCCAGCCTGCACGTACATGACTGTTCGCGATTCTGATCCTGCGAGACTAGATGTGCCCTGTGGGATCAGAATTGCGATCCCATTTGTACATCCGGTTCAGACCGGACATACAGATGGGATTGACGTCCAGGACAGAATAAGTCTGATACTGTATAACACAATCTCTCATCTCCCAACCCATCTTTCACTCCTCCTTATCCCCACCCTGCCTTAGGCTAGTGCACAGTCAACAAATGGCTTCCAGATTTTTTAAACAATGGTACCTTCTACTGGCGAATTGCCATGAGCTGTTCCATTAATGAAACCCTTTGCATCCGCAGCCATCAGATTAGTAAGGAAGGCTCACTATTTTATTTTCTGTGTAATGCAATTTCGCACCGTGTCCCATTCGTACATATAGCCAACAAACGTACCTATAACCCAGGCCACCCCTCTCCTCCTGCACCCAAAAGGACCCCACCCGGCCCTCAAATAACAGCCTTCATTCCAGCCCAGACCATGTTCATATTAACCTCACCCTTAGCATTTAAATCCAAATATTCCTGAATATCCTCCAATACCGCCTGCACCATCTTGTAATCCCTCAAAACGCCATCATTGTGTTGCCAATATCAAAGCCCTCCCCCTCCCCCCAACCCACGAACAGCAACCCAAACTGGCCCATGATCCGACCACATAATGAGCTCCACCTCCGTTCATCTTACCACTGTATAGGCACCCTGACCCAGAAAGATGTAGTCCATCTAGAGTACGCCTGATGTGCTGTAGAATAAAAGGAGTATTGCTTCCCCCCCCCCCCCATATGTAGCATCCGCCAGTAATTCACCACCTGCCATAAGTGAATTAGGGACTTCAACTTAGCTCTGTGCCCCTTGTCTGAATCCCTCCTCCCTCCTGTCCTATCCATCCCCTGGTCAAGAAACATTAAAATTCCCCCTCCCTACAATCACATGCCCCTATAAAAGGTCTGTCAAATTAAGTCCCACCTGATCAAAAAAGCCCCCTGTCCTTGGTTGGGTGCTGTCACACAGTGGCATAAAAATTATTATTATTAGATAGGAGAGTCCATTTTAAGAACCAAGGAAACTTGGTTCAGTGGTTTTAAACTCCAATCCTTTAAAGCAAACAATCAAAACAGAGTGGTAGGGATGAAAAAGGCTTTTATTCCCTTTACGCATGGGGTCATAAATTGGTCACAACTGAAAATAATGTCCTTAACGTCAGGCACAAAAGAAAGCACAAGGTTTAAGGAAAACTAGACACTTAGCCTAAATAAGATGTTGATAGACCCTGCCTAAAGTAGGTACCAGTGTAAATAAGATGTAGATAGTTCCCCCAGTTACTTCCAAGTTGATCTCCCCGTTCATTGTAAATACAACTCAGAGTGCCTGCATTGTATAGTTGATGTTGAATGTAAACCGCGCTGATCTAAAATAGCGCGGTATAGAAGAAATGTAAAATAAATAAATGTTAACTTCACAGTTGTAGCAGGGCACAAACATAGCTTCCAGTTTAAAGCACATTTGTACAATTCTTCTGCTCAGCACATAATAGACATTCTGCAAATACCACAAGCCATTCATACATCCTCCAAAGACTCTGTGCTATGGGAAATGCAGAGAGAGCAATCCATCTCCTCTGGGTCTGGCAACTGTTCCACCAGTTCCACTTGCATCGGCTCAGGAATTGGTATGTCTAATTCTGTGTTAACTGTCTCTGGAATATTGCATTCTGGAGCTTTGTATATTTCCCTTAATACTTTCCAGTGCCTCGGGCCTAGCCTGGAGCGCTGGCCACGTGTCCCCTTAGTATTAACTGGGCTTTCTCTTAGAGATTCCACACTTCCTTCACAAGAACTTTTACAGGGCAAAGGTTTCTTTGTAGGAATATAATTCTCATACCTCTTATTGCAGCAGCACGATGAGGAATGGTTTTTCCCTTGGGCTAGCTTCCTCCCTTCAGAAGCTTCATGCCAAGCTTTTCTCTGAGAGTTTGGTTCCTCTCTCACCCGTGGGAACAGCTCTTCTGGAAAATGCCTGCTCTTGCAACAGCCCAAATCCTGGCTTCCTTGCTCAGCCTGGCTTTTCCTTCCCGGCTGATTCCTACTTGCTTCTTGCTTGCAATCCGTATAAGTCTTTCTCCTCTGCCAGCAAACAGCTTTCTCTTTCTCCTTCTGCCCCAGTCCTCGCTCTTTCTGTGTCTGAGCCGGACCTCCTCCTTTCTCTTTCTGTTTAACTTGAGGCAGTGCTTCCTTATAAAGGACTCCTCTCTTTGAGGCTTGTGAAATGTTTGTCATGTGTCTCTGACCAGCTAGGCGTGGCCCTTCAGTCTTCTTGACTGCACTCCTGCTCCCTCTAGCTGGTCCCTGTGAATATTGCACTCTGTGCACATCTTTTCCTTGCTGACAAACAGGTTCACTTCTCTCATTAGTGCTCTCATCAGCCTCCGCTGCATCACAGTGAGTTTATGCCCACTGAGACACCCTTTCAGGACTAGATATTCAACATCTCTGCTTATGTACAGCTAAGCCATTTAATTTAGGAATGCCGTTTTGCAGATTTAAACTAAATCAGTTAACTATATGGATAGCAGCTGCCAGCCTCTGTATCGTTCCATGATAGCAGCTGCCAGTCTCTGTATCATTCCATGGTGAGACTGCACCTTGAATATTGTGTGCAATTCTGGTCGCCGTATCTTAAAAAGGATATAGCGATTTTAGAAAAGGTTCAGAGAAGAGCCACCAAAATGGTAAAGGGGATGGAAGGATACTCCTATGAAGAAAGGCTTAAAAGGTTAGGGCTCTTTAACCTGGAAAAGAGACGGCTGAGGGGAGATATGATAGAAGTCTATAAATTAATGAACGGAGTGGAACGGGTAAACGTAGATCAATTGTTTATCTTATCAGAATATAGAAAGACTAGGGGACATGCAATGAAGCTACAGGGTAAACTATTTAAGACTAATAAAAGAAAATATTTTTTCACTCACCGTGAAATCAAACTCTGGAATTTGTTACCGGAGGATGTAGTAAACGCTGTTAGTGTAGCTGGGTTTAAAAAAGTTTGGACAAGTTCCTGGAGGAAAGGTCCATAAACCATTATTAAGAAGGGACCCAGGATATCAATGCTTGAACCAATACAAGCATTGTGGAACATGTGTCCCTTGGGGAAACTGCTAGGTACATATGACCTAGATTGGCCACTGTTGGAAAGAAAATACTGGGCTTGATGGACCTTGTTCTGACCCAGTATGGCATATCTTATGTTCTTATGTTCTGAATGTCGCTACTCTACATAAAGTTATTCGTTCTGCCTAGCTCAGTCCCCAACTCCACCTTGGCACTATTCGGATAATGCTGTAGTGGTCAGAAGGAATTTTACTGTCACAATCTAGTGGCAGCTAAATGTATAAGTCTGCTTGAATATTGACCTGACACTTTATATATAATTCTCTTACCAGTAGAATAAAGAAGTCTTTTGGGGGGAAAAGTCTCAAAGCAAATGTCTTAAATTATCTTCACTTAATAAGGTTAAGAGGTTATTTTCTAAGGTACCAACAATAGGAGGGTAATTTTATAAGGGAGCACCTAGAAGTGTTTTTAAGGTGCCTATGTTAAGCCTGTTTTATAAATAGAAGGAGGCGCCTACTTGTCTTTATAAAATACAAGCCCTAGAGCTGCTGTAAATGCCCGCACCTAGATACAAGAATGCATGTAAATTATAGTAATTTAGAATCTACGCTCATACTTGTACACGCTATCCATGCTCCATCCAAACTTTGCCCATGCACATCTCTACCAGCAAAATATTCATCCTCGAGCAACATGTGCACTTTTAAGCTGGTCGCTATTTTTTTTTTTTAATTTACTGTTTATTAACACCTTTTAAACATCAAATCCCCATTACAAATAAGATAGTACAAAGAGGTCCTGATTCTCTGCCACAAATAACAGGGATCCCCGACATCCCCACTATTCGTGCCTTCCCCCGCTGCATCTAACTTACCTGCCGGTTGTGCAGGAAAGTTAGACAGGGGTGGAGAAGAGGCAGCTCGGGGGCAGAGTCTGGGCGGGCGGTGGGTGGTCACTGTCTCTAGACAGAGAGGGCCGATTCTAATGTCGGCCCTATACATACAGGGCAGGCGAAATGTGCGGGGAAGTTATTCCACCTTCAAGGTGAAATAACTTCCCTAGACATGTTTTTTTTTTATGCCGGGGCGCGGATGAGGCAGGGGGGCTGGAGGCCATTTCCCGCAGCCCGACCCTGGCCTTAGGAGGTCAGATCGGGGGTCAGGCTGCGGGGAATAAACACTTTTTGTCTGGTGGCCAGCATCACGGCTTTTAAATGGAGTCGCAGTGCCATGGCAACTGGATGCCATGGTGCCGTGGCTCCATTTAAAAGTCCCGACTGAGTTAGTCGGGCAGGTCATGTATGTGCAGACCAGATGGAATCGTAGTCCCAGCCTGCATGTACATGACTGTTCGCGATTCTGATCCCGCGAGGCTAGATGTGCCCTGTGGGATCAGAATTGTGATCCCATTTGTACATCCGGTTCAGACCGGACATACAGATGGGATTGTCGTCCAGGACAGAATAAGCCTGATACTGTATAACACAATCTCTCATCTCCCAACCCATCTTCCACTCCTCCTTATCCCCACCCTGCCTTAGGCTAGTGCACAGTCAACAAATGGCTTCCAGATTTTTTAAACAATGGTACCTTCAGCTGGCGAATTACCATGAGCTGTTCCATTAATGAAACCCTTTGCATCCGCAGCCATCAGATTAGTAAGGAAGGCTCACTATTTGATTTCCTGTGCAATGCAATTTCGCACCGTGTCCCATTCGTACATATAGCCAACAAACATACCTATAACCCAGGCCACCCCTCTCCTCCTGCACCCAAAAGGACCCCACCCGGCCCTCAAATAACAGCCTTCATTCCAGCCCAGACCATGTTCATATTAACCTCACCCTTAGCATTTAAATCCAAATATTCCTGAATATCCTCCAATACCGCCTGCACCATCTTGTAATCCCTGAAAACGCCATCATTGTGTTGCCAATATCAAAGCCCTCCCCCTCCCCCCAACCCACGAACAGCAACCCAAACTGGCCCATGATCCGACCACGTAATGAGCTCCACCTCCGTTCATCTTACCACTGTATAGGCACCCCGACCCAGAAAGATGTAGTCCATCTAGAGTACGCCTGATGTGCTGTAGAATAAAAGGAGTATTGCTTCCCCCCCCCCCCATATGTAGCATCCGCCAGTAATTCACCACCTGCCATAAGTGAATTAGGGACTTCAACTTAGCTCTGTGCCCCTTGTCTGAATCCCTCCTCCCTCCTGTCCTATCGATCCCCTGGTCAAGAAACATTAAAATTCCCCCTCCCTACAATCACATGCCCCTATAAAAGGTCTGTCAAATTAAGTCCCACCTGATCAAAAAAGCCCTCTGTCCTTGGTTGGGTACATATATAACAAATTAGAGTGAGTTTATGCCCACTGAGACACCTTTTCAGGACTAGATATTCAACATCTACATCCAACCAATATGCAACATCATAAAAGAGCATGGGATAAAATACACAATCCATGCGGACGACATAATGATATACACACCAATCACCCTCGACAGCCCAGACCACATCAAGATAACAGACTGTCTCACACATATGAACACCTGGTTTCAAGACAACAACATGACCATAAGCTACAGCAAGACCGAGGCACTAATCATCACACGAAACTCCGACTTCATCCCCCCCCGCCCCCGCGACATCAAGATAGGCACCACAACCATACCCATACAATCAGAAGTGAAATACCTCAGAGTGACAATGGACAAAGAACTTAACCTTCAGTCCCACATCAGCAGAACCACCAAAAATGCATACCACAGGATGAGACTAGTACGACGCCTCAAGCCCCTCCTCACTCAGGAACACTTCCGCACAGTTTTTCAAGCATTAATAACCCCAATCCTAGACTTCTGCAACCCAATCTATCTAGGTCTAACGAAACAGACACTAAGACCATTGCAACTGGCACAAAACACTGCAGCACGCATAATTGGTGGCACCTCAAGACAAGAACACATCATACCCACCCTAAAAGATCTCCACTGGCTGCCTATCAGTGACCGCATTAGATACAAGACAATCATAAACATTTTCATAATCAAACATCAATCATCAGCTTTCAGCCTACACCCACTCATACAACCAGACAACAGCACAAGACCGAGAAGAAGAGGCACATCCAAACGTGTCAACACATCTAAAGATATCAACAGGGTACGCAAGGACACCGAAAAACGAGCCTTATCAAAGGCGGCACCAACAATCTGGAATGCCCTCCCCGACGAACTGCGTTCAACAACAGACCTTGAGGAGTTCATGAAACTATTGAAGACAACCCTCTTCATAGAACACTACGGTGACATTACTTAAACCATGCAACAGACACCTCAATTCCCCCCACATGTCACTATAATTGTAATTAAGCAAGGAACTGATACCCATAGCATTGTAAATAGCGCACGCTGTAAATAGCACCACAAGAATCAACGTCCAGACACACTCACACGCATACACTACTCACTGCATGTACACACTATACACTGTATCTTATTGATTGTTTGCTGTTCAGACCACCTTGATTGCAGGATAAGGCAGTATAGAAATATGTTTAAATAAATAGATAGATAGCTCCCTCTTGGGTCTTTCTGGATACCTTCCACCTACAGCGCCAAAGATTTATGCAATAAGATTGCTATTCCTCCCACTTTAGCACCTCTCCCTTGTGAAGCACAAAAAATCTGATTATAATCCCTATTCCCCAACAATCCATGTTCCCTTGCCCAAATGCATCTTATGGACCAATGCTACATCCCACTGTAACCACTTGAGCTCCTTGAACAGCAGCTGCCTTTTCCTAGGCAGATTGAGGCCCTTAGCATTGATGGATCCAACTCTTATGTCCCCAGCCATAAAATCTGCCCATCCTTCTCCTGTGTCTGCCTACTCCCAGCTCATAAAACATTCTCCTCCCTTCTCCCTCCATCAAACCTTCTCCCCCCCCCCCCCTTTGCCTCTCAATTATGCGGCTGTCCATCCCTTCCTCGGCAGCTCTCCCCTGGAAAAAATGTCATCACATCTACTGGCCCATTCAATCCCCACTCTGCACGCTGAGATCACCCCTCCATTTAATCTCTCTCACTCTACCCTCAAGGATTTCAGCACTCTCTCCCCACTTTAACTTCACTCATACTCATACACATACCCCTCACACCACTCACACCACATGCTAATACACTCCCTCCCAACATCCCGCATACCACTCCCTCCCAACACTCCCTCCCAACACCCCGCATACCACTCCTCACACAACTCCCCACAAATCCAACTTCACTCATCCATTATACATTTCCAACACTCTTACAGCAAAGACCCAAACCACAGAATATCCCACCCACAATTGTGAGGTAGCAGAAACTGTCCACCCCACTTAACATCCTAAGAGCATGCTGCTCTTTTACTTGCCTTTTTCTGTTGCTGTGGTTGTACTTTTATCAGTGACTTTGCTTGCCCTGTCCTGTCTTTCCAGACTGCTCCGATTACTCAGACTGCTGACCAAAACCATCCAGCTCTCAGAGCAGTCATGCTCCAGCGACCACGTGACTGCTGGTACCACCCCTTCAGCCCTGACTTGTATAAAGAAAACACCAGCGGCACCAAGCACCACAGTGGAGCACACCCAAGGAGCAGGTCATGCTCCTTGGGCAAACTCCTTGGGGTGGCTCCAGCAGTGTAGGCTTCAACAAACCATCATATTCTTCCTTTATATTTGCTGCTATAGAGTGCTGTATGTCCTTCTGGGGGCAAACATATTGGCTACTGTCTCCTTTTTATCAGCTGCGTTTGGCTTCCCTGCTTGTTGCCCTCATCTTGATACCCTCCATTCCTGGGTTCTGGGGTCATCATCCTCCCTGCCCTTCTATTCTATGGAGAAATACGCAGTACCCAGGGAACTTGCTACCTTGCACTGGCAGCTCTCGCTTTCTGGGAGACTCGCCAACCCCTCTGCTGCCCTCCTCGCCTCTTCAGTTTGAGCTGCTTAACTGCCGGTCAATGCACTTCTACTTAGAGATCTTATTGATCACTACAGCTTAAACCTTCTCTGTCTGACCGAAACTTGGTTGCGGGAAGATGAGGAACCTTTCTTGAATAGATGTTTCAGCATCGCGCAAAACTTACTGCCCCACAGACCCTATCCCCTCGACCTGGTTGGTTTTGTCTGTACCCCGCATTGGTTGCACAGAGGGAGGGGTAGCTCTTCTTTATCGCTTCTCCCTCTGAGTCTCCCAGTTTGCTTTCCCTATGCTGCAGTACCCAGAAGCCCTCCTCTTCTGTTTCCATATCCCCTCACCTGCTTACTGCCTTTTGGTCTATGCTCCCCCTCTCCTCTTCAGGATAGATTGTCTGACATGCTTTCAGACATCTCTCTGCAATTCCCCCACCTCCTCCTTCTAGGTGACTTTAATATTCACTTCCAGTCTCCCTCGTCTGTGCAGGATCATGCCTTCATCTCCCTCCTGCAGGATTTAGTCTTCTCCCAGCATATCTCCTTTCCCACCTATGCTGCAGGTCACACTCTTGACCTAGTCTGCTCCTCTCCCTCCCTCATCCATCAGCTCTCTGGTTTCTCTTCAACATCCCTCCCCTGGACTGACCATTTCCTAGTCAAGCTTGAGTTTCACCCTACTGCCCCTCCTATCTCTGTATCATTGGTTAGCGCCCGCCCTGCTGAGTACTTCCGCCCATTGTCTAGGTGTCTTTCCCCCTCTGCTGTTCTGGCCTTCCCATCTGTGAATGAATTGCTTCCCCCTGACTTTTCGTCTTTTTCCACGGATTTGCAAATGCAAACTTGGAATACTTCCCTTACCGCTGCCCTGGATCGTATAGCCCCTTTGTGTCCCCACCCACCCCTCCCCCAGTCCTCTCGACAACCTTGGTATCATGCCAGTCTTTGCTTGCTCTGCTCCCAGCGTCACCATTTATGTGCATCTCTGGTGCAAGTCCTGTTCCTCATCTGCTCTCCAGGCTTTCAAATCCTACTACCAGTCTTACCGACTGCAAGTTCTCAAGCTAAATGCTCTTTTTTCTCTGACTATCTCAGCAACCTTCAATTCCACCAGACAGTTATATCTTGTTCTGCAATCTCTTTCTGCCACTCAAGCTCTGTCTTTAGTTACCTCCACCCCAGATGACCCTTCCCCCTCCCGCCTAGCCACATTTTTTGCTTCCAAGGTCTCTGCGCTGCATTCTGCTATCACTGCTTGTCCACCTCCCTTAAGCTCTCCCCTCCCTCCTTCCCCTCCTGCCTCTCCCTCCCTCTCAGCAGTGTGCTTCATTCGTTGTCACACCAGTCAAGGTCCTAAAGCTTGTTTCAGCATTGCGCAAAACTTACTGCCCCACAGACCCTATCCCCTCGACCTGGTTGGTTGAACCCACTCTAGCACTCCTCCCCTTCATTCAGACCATCCTCTGGCTCTTTTCCCTCCAGCTGGAAACATGCCTTGGTTTGCCCCCTTCTAAAAAAGTCCCCACTTCACTCTTTGGATTCAGCTAGCTACCGGCCTGTTTCTAATTTGCCTTTTCTTTTAAAGATTCTGGAAAAGCTGGTATTTGCGCAGCTTTCCCCATTCAGTACCTGCAGCCCTGCCAGTCTGGTTTTCGCCCTGGTTTCAGCATTGAAACCATTATGGTCTCACTTCTGAATGACTTGCACACTATCCATGATCTGGGAGATGTTTCCATTGCTGTTTCCCTTGACCTGTCTGCAGCTTTTGATCTAGTGGATCACACTATCCTTCTATCTCAACTTCATGATGCTGGTATTAGAGGCACTGTTTTCCAGTGGTTTCACTCCTTTCTGTACTCCTGCTCTTTCTCCATGGTCTCTGGTTGCACCTCTTCTGACCCTGTCCCCCTCTGTTGCGGCGTTCCACAAGGTTCTGTCCTGGCCCCTTTGCTATTCAATATTTTCCTCACTCCACTTGCTCTACTTATACAACAGTTTGGGCTTTCCACATACTACTATGCAGATGACATTTTTCTGCTACACCGTACTTCCCCTCAGCACCCTGATTTCACCCCACTAAATGCCTATTTAGCCAAGGTTTCTGACTGGCTCACCTCCAACTGCCTACACCTAAATGTGTCCAAAACAATGGCAATCTGGTTCACCTTTGACAGTCCTTGCCCCTCCCTGGTGCCCCAAATATCTGGTCACAGTATACCCTTAGTCCCTTCCCTTTCCTACCTTGGGGTGACCTTAGATTTGGCTCTCTCTTTCCATGAGCACATTTCTTTTCTCAACTGACGATCCTTCTACTTTCTCTGTCAAGTGCATGCTCTTCATCCTTTCTTGTCCGTATCAGCTCTCACCACTCTTTTGTTATCTTTGGTTATCAGCAGACTTGATTTTTGCAACGTGGTTTTCCCTGGTATCACTCAATCCCTGCTCCATCTGATTCAGTTAATTCAAAATACCGTGGCCCGGATCATAACACACACTCAGCAGAGAGATCACATCACCCCTATTCTGTTTCAATTACACTGGCTCCCCCTGGCTTACCGCTTTCACTTCAAGATTCTCACGCCCATCATGCCTTTCACTCCTCAACCCCACAATATCTGGCAGATCTGCTCCAGTTCCATACTCCCACCAGCAGTATTCGCACCCTCCATATTGGTCACCTGGTTCTTCCTTCCCCATTACATGCTCATCTCCAGTCTACCTGTCATTCTGCCTTCTAGCTCCCTGTCTTTGGAACTCCCTCCCCTCAGCTCTCCATCAAGAACCTTCCTTTTCTAAATATAAGATTGTACTCAAAATCCACCTCTTCAATATTGTATTTAACCTCTCCTCCAATCCCTGCTGATTCTCTCCCCCCCCCCCCTCACACACACTCTTTTGTGGTTTTTATGCTTCTTGCTGTCCTGTACTGATATTGTAGTTCCTTTCCTTTCAGGCCTCGGCCTCTCCTTTCCTTATTTTGTATTGTAAATCACCTTCTTGTTACAAAAGGTGTGGTATATCAAGTGCTTAATAAATTAAGGTTTGCACAATTGCTACATAAGCATTATTAGCTACAGTCCATCATAGTTCCTTAAACTTAATTGGTATAGATCTATCAGTACAAGTATCCCTAGCAACTTTAAGTAAACAACTTTAATAGCTAAACAAAAACTTAAAACTAAGATGCAGACAGCATTCCATCAGCGAGATGGGCGCTACCCAGTCTTTTACATTTAATGTCACATATATGATTTTCTCCCAGTTGGTGAGGCATCTTACGTGCACTAGGTGCAAGAAGCTCTTTGCCCTCAGGGAAAGAATTTGATCTCTGTAGGCTAGAGTAGTAGACTTGGAAGAAATAAGGAAGACAGAGAGCTACATAGACGAGATCTACAGGAGCATAGTACTGAAGTCCCATGGAGGAGAGAGGTCAGGTGAAAGGAGATCATCACTTTGGTGTGGCAGGAAGTGATCCTGTAGTTAGGACCTGTCCGCAAGGAGATGAAAAGCCATCTCGCACAAAGGAAAGTTTCTCCAGGGCCATGTGCCCATGAGGGAAGGGTTAGGATGTCCATGAGGGAAGGGTTGGGATGGCCACTATAGTTGGCGATCTGATCATTAGGCATGTAGATAGCTGGGAGGCTGGTGGATGTGATGATCGCTTGGTAACATGCCTGCCTGGTGCGAAAGTAGCGGACCTCACACACCACCTGGACAAGATTTTAGGTAGTGCTGGGGAGGAATCTGCTATTTTGGTACATGTTGGCACCAATGACATAGAAAAGTGCGGGAGGGGGGTTCGGGAAGCCAAATTTAGGCTTTTAGGTAGGAAGCTGAAATCCAGAACTTCCAGGGTAGTATTCTCTGAAATGCTTCCCATTCCACTCACAGGACCTAAAAGGCAGGCAGAGCTCCGGAGTTTCAATGTGTGGATGAGACAATGGTGCAAAGAAGAGGGGCTTGGATTTGTTAGGAACTGGACAACATTCTGGGGCAGGGAGGGGCTTTTCCGAAAGGATGGGTTCCACCTTAACCGGAATGGAACCAGGCTGCTGGTATTAACCTTTAAAAAGGAGATAGAGCAGCTTTTAAACTAGATAATAGGGGAAAGCTGACAGTCACCCAGGAGTTTATAGTTCGGAAGGATGTATCCTTGATGGATAACAGCAAAAGAAAGAAGTTAGAGTTTCCAATAAAGATGAAAGTGACCCAGATGTCCTTAAGTACAGAGCTGATAACCAGATTAATATGAATAAAATGCAAACTCTAAAATGCCTGTATGTAAATTCTGGAAGTCTAAAAAATAAGATGAGAGAGCTAGACTATATAGCATAAAATACACCGTAGAATCTCTATGGATAGAAATCCCATGTAAAAGGGGGAAGGCAATGGCAATGGGGGTGTACTACCGACTGCCTGGCCAGAATGAACAGATGGATGATGAGATGCTGAAAGAAATCAGGGAAGCTAGCCAAAGTTTACCCTGGTATTGACTGGGTCACTGTCACAGCAGGACATGGTCCAAACCAGTATGGCATTTCTTATGTTCTTATCATTTTCATCCAGCTGCTCTTGAGGCTGCCAATCATCAGATTGCCGTCATAGTCTGCCTCTGCCTCTATCCACTCTGCCACTGAATAGAAACTCTCCACTGCATCCTCTGTTGCCTAGGAAGGTCATGCAGACCGGTGGCCCCAAATTCTTGCAATCAAGTCAGTGCTTTTACCCTGGTCTGGATCTGCACAGTCTGACCATCTTTTGTAACCACTAGCGCATAGGGAAATTGTCATTGAAAATGGTATCCTCCTTCTCACAGCTTCCTGCTGATGTTCTGTAGCTCCCTCCTCTTCCACAACATTACTGGAGACAGGTCCTCATAGATTTTAATCTGGTGCATGTTGCATTTTATGGCTCCAAGCTTCCTGACCTGGGCCGCAACCCGCTCCTAGGTTACAAACTACGGATGCACACCAAAATATCATGTAGCAAGTTAGGCCATGGCAGCCCTAGAGCTTGGTGCACCCTTTCCAGCTCCACTACCAGTGCAGCACTGTCACCTTGCAAGTCATTCCACATATGGGCCACAATTTTCATCATCATGTCCTGGCAATCATTATAGATAGACTCTTCCGGTACACCAGTGAAGCACAGATTACAGCTTCTGGTCCAGTTCTCTATATCCTCCAATTTATCTGCCAGCTCCATATTAGCCTGCTCCAGAGCTTCCACCTGCTTTTCAATGGCTAGCACAGTCTCCCCATGCCCATCAAGCTGTTGTTCAGCATCCTCAACCCTGCAACCCAACTCTTCCATCTCACCACATATGTCCAACGCCAAGCTGGCTATGTCTGCTTGGGCCAAGACCATCTCTGCTTTTAAATCTTGGAACCATCTCCAGAGCTCAGCTGAGTTCACTTGCTCACTCTCCTCCACCTCTAGACTGCTATCCTACTTGTCACGCTCGACTCCGTTCTTTCGGCCAATCAGCTCTACTGGCGCCATCTTTGCTAAGTCTCTTTTGGCAGCAGGAGTAGCTGTATATGCAAAAACTTACAGGTCTGCAGAGTGTTTCTTCATCTCCATGCAGCGCTTGGTTTCTGCAACCCTTTCCAATGCTGTAGCGCTCTGCTGGTGATAGATCAAGGCCATTGGGACTGCTTTACTCTAGATTCTCCCCTTCATCTTCCTCTGGTCAGTATTTTATAAGAGGTCATTAATGCATATATGTAAAATACATACCCCCTTATAAAATTATTCCCATCATATTTATTTATTTATTTATTTATTTAACAGTTGCTTATATACCGCTACCTTCCACAGATCAGGTGCGGTTTACAGTGAACAAGGAATGAACAGATTAACAGGTCTGTTTTACATGAAACATTAATTAACTAGGTACAATTTTGCTAAATACATGAAACATTAATTAACTAGGTACAATTTTGCTAAATACATTAAACATGATTGGACTAAATATGGTAAATTTGCAGCCAGTGGTCATTTCTGGTACCAGAACATGAGTGAAGAGAGAATAAGATTGGCACTTATGCACATATTTTTATTTTTAAAAAATGCACACATGTTCCTATTCTTACAACACATGTATGAACACAATTACACCTGCCTCAGAGCAGGAGTAATTGGGTATGTTCACCTCCTTTGGGTAATTTGTTTTAGTCCAGGTTTATTTATTTCCATTTCACAAAACAATTCAAACAAACAAGTGAACAAACCAACAAGTACAACCATTCGTCTAGGGTCATAGAGTTTCAAACTACAGTGATACAGCCACATAAAAAAGAAAAAAATCATTGCGATCCCAATTAACCTTCAGTCATTCTTCAAATGAGTGCCAAATTTGTGTACACGTCCCCACTCTCTTATCTTTAACAGCAGCTGTTGCGTCATATCTATAGACTAAACACACTGTATTCTACCAATAATGATAACTGATGTTTAAAAAGTACTTCCAGTCTTCCAAGATGTATTTAACAGCCATTGCATCTAATAGGAGACCTTCAGCTGCATGCTTCACATGTGGAAAAGGGAGAGCTCTTAATATTATACACAAAGGTTGTAATATCTCTCCCACAACTGGATTCAAAGAGACTCTAATTTGGGATGGTGGAATAGAATCTGACTCAAGACCCCCTCTCTGTTCCACATGACTAATATAAGAACATAGGATATGCCATACTGGGTCAGACCAAGGTCCATCAAACCCAGTATCCTGTTTCCAACAGTGGCCAATCTAGGTCATACGTACTGTCGTGACCCCCTGCCTAGGCCAATGGCTGGTAGGCAAAAGGGCTGCCTTATTTGCCCTTTGAGTATTGTCCCAGGCTTAGGTTGCCAGCACTGAATGCTGGGACTTGTAGTTTTGTATACTCTCCAAGCAAAGTAGTGTGACCACACAGTTTGTCAGGCAAAACAAAGAAATTTATTCCAGGGTTTCTCCCTCGCATCAAAATTCATAGCGCATAAACAAGGCAAGGATCTTTTCTCCAAATTAAATAATGAAGGTGAACAAAACAGGCATTAGCATCAAAGTCAGAAATATTCTTTCCACAGCTGCAGCACTCAGCTTCCTTCAGACAAATGTCTTTCTTTGCTATGGCTGTTAATTTACATCAGGCAGACTTTTAAACTTCTCAGTCAGGGATTTCTTTCTCACTCAGCTTAATAAACCAGGATAAACAATCTTCTTCACCTGGCCTGAGCCTAGCATGTGTCTGACTTACAAAATGAGCATTCCATTTCTACTACGTCATCAACAACAGGGTTTTCAAACATTTCTCTCTGCATAGCTTCCATGGCTTCATTTGAATCCTCTTCTAGGGAGCTTATATCAGAAGGTTTAAACGTCTCACTCTGCAGAAACTCTTTTAGCTTCCCTAAAAAGTATTCTTTCTGCTCTATATCAGCACTGCTTAAAGAAGGAGTTTCTCTTTCATAGAAAAGCTTCTCAACAGCTTTTAAAGCTGACTCACGGCACTTACTTGCACTGCTCCTTTTCCTGGCTGGAACTGCTTTCCTTGTCTTTTGGCTAGCACAGCTTTCAGAGCTTTTCCTCAGCTCTTTGATCAGTTCTTCAGAAAAGCTTCCGTTAGGAACTATAGCAAACTTGTCTGCCCCACCTTTCTTGCTTGGCTGGCTCACTGAGCTGTTTCCCCACGTGGAAACAAACCTTTCCAGCTTTCCTTCTCTGGGGTGCCTTGGTTCCACTGCTCTCTGAGGGCAAGAATCAGCTGTCTTTCCTCCTCCTCTCCTTTGCTCCTGAAAGGGTACTTCCTTCTGACTCCTTTCCTCCCGACTGCTTTCCTCCTGACTACTTTTACCAAACACTGAAGCCGTTTTAAAATGGTGCTACTTTTCAGCCACACCCTCCTCTCTGCACATGTGAGAGCTGTTAGGGCTCAACCTAACCCTTACGTCACTGCTTGGGCAGGGTTTAGCTCTAGGTACTGCATGCTCGGGTGGCTTGTGGTTTCTATGGGAACCCTGTTTACATCTTCTTTTAAAGGCACATTCCTCATTTCTCTCCCATTCCATCTCATCTCCACAGCTCAACTTATCACCGTACCTAGCAGTTTCCCCAAAAGACACAGGTTCCACAATGCTTGTACTCGGTCAAGCATTGATATCCTGGGTCCCTTCTTAATAATGGTTTATGGACCTTTCCTCCAGGAACTTGTCCAAACCTTTTTTTGAACCCAGCTACACTAACAGCCTTTACTACATCCTCCGGTAACAAATTCCAGAGTTTGATTACACGTTGAGTGAAAAAATATTTTCTTTTATTAGTCTTAAATAGTTTACCCTGTAGCTTCATTGCATGTCCCCTAGTCTTTCTATATTCTGATAATGTAAACAATCGATCTACGTTTACCCATTCCACTCCGTTCATTAATTTATAGACTTCTATCATATCTCCCCTCAGCCATCTCTTTTCCAGGTTAAAGAACCCTAACCTTTTTAGCCTTTCTTCATAGGAGTATCCTTCCATCCCCTTTAAAATTTTGGTGGCTCTTCTCTGAACCTTTTCTAATAACACTATATCCTTATTAAGATACGGTGACCAGAATTGCACACAATATTCAAGGTGCGGTCTCATCATGGAACGATATAGAGGCATTATAATATCTTTTGTTTTATTTTCCATTCCTTTCCTTATGATACCTAGCATTCTATTTGCTCTCTTGGCCACCGCTGTACACTGAGCCGAGGGTTTTAACATGTTATCCACAATGACGCCTAAATCTTTTTCCTGGGTGGTGGTTCCTAATGTGAAACCTTGCATCATGTAACCATAGTTTGGGTTGTTCTTCCCTAGGTGCATAACTTTGCACTTGTCCACATTAAATTTCATCTGCCATTTTGATGCCCAGTCTTCCAATTTATCAAGATCCTCTTGCAATTTTCCACAATCCTCTTGGGTTTTAACAACTTTAAATAGTTTTGTGTCATCTGCAAATTTGATAACCTCACTCGTTATTCCACTTTCCAGGTCATTTATGAATATGTCAAAAAGCAGCGGACCCGGGGGCGGAGCCTGATGTCCAGCGGGATGGTCGCATAACGCTGAGGCTCCCGAGAGGCCTACTCAGAATCCTGAATTAACACCATACATACTTGGAACTTCTACTCTGATCTTGCAGGGGCACATTGGTGAGATGGCGGGGACCAAACCCACGCGCCTGGAATTTGGATCTCCAGCGGCAAACGTTAAAAAACTGAACCCCCGTCCCCGCAGAAGGGGCTGGCCTTGCGTGAGGGCCCCGAAATGCAGCAGGAAATCCTCGCAGAGATTAGAGGGGTCAAGGACCTCGTGCAGTCAAACGGTGAAGCACTCCGAGCGCTGCGGGAAGATCTTGGTGTACTGCAGGGCAAGCTCGAGGGGCTCTCTTCGCGTCAGGACAAAATGGAGAGCATATTGGACTCCCATGCGGCCCGGTTGTCCAAACTCGACAAAGTTGAACGTCAGGTACGGGCCTTGCAGAAAGAAGTGGAAGATGGCAATAATAGAGCGCGCCGCAACAACATACGACTCGTGGGCGTACCGGAGGGAGTGGAATCGGGAGACATGAAAGAGTTTTTATGTAAAATCCTCCCTTCCCTGCTCCAAATCACCTTTACCAAAGATTTGGAGATCGATCGTGCTCATCGTGTACCCTCAAGCATAACGCTCAACAGGAAGACTCCGCGGCCTATCATTTTTCGACTTTTGAGATATCAACACGTGGAGCAAATTCTCAGTGCCTCTCGGGCAAAGGGCCATATGGAGTTTGAGAGCCACAAGATCTCCTTCTATCCTGACTTGGCTAAACCCACGGTCGACCGCCGAAAGCGCTTTCTGGAATTCCGACCGAGGCTTCAACAACTACAAGCACGTTATGGCCTGATGTACCCGGCCAAGCTCCGAGTCACGCTTCACAATCAGACAAGAACATTTGAGGACCCTGATCTACTAGCGGAGTTTTTGGATTCCAAAGAAGCCGACTTGATGCGCTGACTTCCAGAATATTCCTGCCAGCATTCCCATATCCGCTGTACCTTCCATACTGGATCTGCCGCAGCCCAGCACAGAGTCAGGCGTGGGCAGTCTGTTTGCCTTACTTTTGATGATATCTGTGACCCGACTCCATCTACCCACAGTAGCCTCGATAAGTATCAGAGACAGTGTTAATTATGGACTCTGGTGTTTCTTTTCTTTTTTCATGTCTTTCTATCGCCTCTCTAGGGCCTCCTCCCGCAGACATATGGTCGCCATATTCATTGGGGGTTTTGCTTCTTCTCTAAGATACGTTGGTACATGCTTTTCAATATGGGGTGTATTAGCCGGCATACTCGGTGATTATGTCATTGTTGCACAGATTCTGATTATGTTGTATGTTTTCAAGTGCCCTTACCTAAAATGTCTATTACCGATTGATGGCACCATGTAAGCTTTTCTCATTGAACGTAAAAGGAATCAATAATCCGATAAAACGGAAGAAAATCCTAAGCTACCTAAGTCAGGAAGCTGCTGATCTGATTTTTCTCCAAGAAACGCATTTAAATTCGAAGGAAACTCTTAAACTCAATATTAAACCTTACATGGTGGCCGCCTATTCCCCAGCCGTTTCTAAGAAATGTGGGGTTGCCATACTGGTTAGGAAATCTTTGCATGCTACTATTATTGCGACTAGCTCAGATACAGAAGGTAGATGGTCCAGAGTTCACCTCAAGATAGGTAGCCTTGAAGTTACATGTATATGCCTTTACGCTCCTAATGTGGATGATCCTGCCTTTTTTGCTACCATTGCACAGGTTGCGCAGGCCTCTGCTAATACTTCATTGATAATTGGGGGGGATTTCAATTTAGTCCTTGATCCCCTGATTGACAAACAGCCGCCTAGGACAAGTGGTCCCCCCAAGAGTCACACCACGCTTACCTCTTTTGCTTTGGTTGATCTATGGAGGTTACTACACCCCAATGAGCTTGACTTCACCTTCTTCTCTTCCCCTCACAAATCCCAGTCTCGCATAGATTTCTTTCTGATATCAAAACTGTTAGTTCCTCAGGTGGACACTGCAAAGATTCACTCCCAACATATTTCAGATCATGCTGCTATTTCCTTTCAATTACACACTACTGCACCCCAAGGGAATTCGGGGGCCTGGTTCTTTGATAGAGCCCTGTTAACTCAGCCAGAGTTCCAGTTAGAAATTCGAGCAGCCATACAGGATTACTTCCATTTTAATCTACCCCAGGATACTGCGAATTGGGCTTGGTGGGAGGGCTTCAAAGCGGCCATTCGAGCAACGATCACTAGCTATCAAATCCGCCTGCGGAAACAACGCAAGCAGCAGCTACTCATACTAGACCAACAAATTAAAGCAGGCGAACGAGTTCTAACTTCACGTACTGATCCATGTGTATTAATTCGATTACAGCGTCTCCGTTTTCAATATAATTCAATCCTCTCAACTGCAGCCTCTAAGAGTATTGAGCTTCAATGAGGGACATATTATCGTGAAAATAACCGAGCCGGTCGACTCTTAGCCAACGCCTTGAAAGGTCAAAAAGAAGCCAAACGTGTAGCGGCCCTTCGAGCCCCACAGGGAGGGGGCATATTGACCACAGACTCCGACATTGTAGAACTCTTTCGGGATTTCTATACCCGCCTATATCAATCTGAATGTGAGTTCTCGTCAGAGACATTCGAGCGACTGCTTTCGGGCATTCAGCGGCCGACCCTCTCTGAAGATGATAGGGATGCGATGGATGAACCCTTCTCTACTTCAGAGATCCAATCTGCCCTAAAACGAACAGCCTCGGGCCGTGCCGCCGGGCCCGATGGTCTCCCGACCGAATTCTACAGAACGTTTAGTGCAGATTTAGTTCCCTATTTAAAACTCTATTTTTCTGCCCTTGCGGTAGATACATCCTCCTTGGGATCCTTTTCTGCAGCTAATGTGGTAGTATTTGAGAAAGAAGGCAGAGACCCGCTGCTAACCGCCAACTACCGTCCAATCTCCCTACTTAATGCCAATTATAAGATCTTCGCAACGATCTTGGCCACCCGGCTATCTGACAGGATGGCCACCCTAATCCACCCCGACCAATGCGGTTTTATACCCGGCCGATCCACCGCTGACAATGCTCGGACCTTGTGCCATGTGCTATCCAGTGCTGCCAATCTAGATCATCCATGGGTGGGTCTTTCCCTAGATGCCGAAAAAGCCTTTGATCGCCTTGAATGGCCCTTCTTATTTGCAGTTCTCCGATGGTATGGCTTTGGGGAGGGCTTCCTCCGATATCTCCAAGTCATGTATACTCAACCCGTCGCCAGTATTTGTGTAAATGCCATCAAGTCTCAGCCATTTAATCTCCAAAGAGGCACGCGTCAAGGTTGCCCCCTATCACCAATGCTCTTTGATCTAGCTCTTGAACCCCTAGCCCTCCTTATTAGGCAGTCCGCACGTATTCGAGGTGTCCCCTTCAGTCATAGAGAGATTAAACTCTCTGCATATGCAGATGACCTTATGCTTTTCGTATCCCTTGATTCGGTTCCAGCTGTTTTGGATCTGATTGACGGATACTCGCAATTATCGGGCTATAAAATTAACTGGACCAAATCTGTAGCATTCCCACTGAACCGCTGGGTACATGAGGCTGACATGCAGGCCTTTCCCTTCCTTTGGCAATCCCGCATGGTGAAGTATCTCGGGGTCCATTACTGTTCTCCTTTAGAAGACACTGTCAGTTTTAATGCCAAAGAGGTAGTCTCCAAAGTCCGTGAGCTTACAAATCGTTGGTCTCCCTTATCTCTTACATGGTGGGGTCGCCTAGAAACTGTGAAAATGATGATAGTCCCCAAAGTGAACTACATTTTAGAAATGCTGCCATGCTTACTCCCGTTACATACTTATAAAGATATTGAGGGCCTTCTCGTCCGTTATCTCTGGCAGGGCAAGCCACCAAGGATAGCTAAACAAAAACTACAGTCTGCAAAGGAAATAGGGGGTACCAGATTTCCTGATTTTCTTAGATATCATCAAGCCTTCCTACTTAAGCAAGGTGCCCGATGGCTAGATGCCCCAACAGACAGCAGACCAGTTTGGCTTGACATAGAAGAGGAGCTTAGTAGCCCAATTCCGTTGACCCATCTCCCCGGTATGTCCTATCAAGTAGACACCCGCCATCCACCAATGATTGTCGATACTCTTGCGGCCTTTAACACTCTCATTCTATCACTGGGTCCGAACGTATGTCCTCAGGACGGACTCCCGCTATGGAATAACCCCAGAATTCAAGTCCTAAATAGAACGATAGCATGGAAACCCTGGTACTCAAGGGGGATCTGGACACCCCAACAGCTTTTTTCTGCAGCTCGTTGGAAAACCTTTTCTGATTTACAAAAGGAATTTGCGTTACCAGCGAAACACTACTTTCAATTGATGCAGCTTCAACACTGCCTCAAAAGTGCTCAAATCATGCCGCCCTCTGCCCCTACTGAGGACGGGCTATCAGAGATAGTTCACTCTATTAGTAGTACACATGGGGTAGCCTCTAACTTTTATAAAACATTATGTCAGGGTGCAGACACTGCCACTTTTAGAGCTCAACAAGCCTGGGAGCGCGAACTGCAAACCGCTTTAACCCCTGTGCAATGGAGCGTTTTCTGGAGCAAAGTAGTGCGGGTTTCCCGGTCCGCCTCTGTTACCCAAACTCTCTTCTTCTTTGCACACAGATGCTTTTATACCCCAGAAAAAATAGCCAAATGGAACACAACTGCTAGGGACCAGTGTTGGTCTTGCCATGCTGCTGTGGGAACCCTCGCTCATGTTCTTTATGAATGCCCTCAACTACAGGTTTATTGGAGGCGGGTTTGGGGTTGTATTCAATTTATCTTACACCTTCACGAGCCTCTCTCTTGGAAGATCGTGGGACTCCGCTCTGTGGCGGAGGTCCCCTCTCTTCCTAAGAAGGGTCGCTTTCTCCTTGATTTCATGCTGGGTATAGCCATATGCTTAATCACGAGGAATTGGAAGGATAGCTCTCGACTTACTGTCAATGAATGGTGGAACCTCGTCTGCTTATATAGTAAATATGAGCAGATACCTCGGGGAGCTATTCCCCATGCCCAAACTCACTCTCGCTTGTCTAAATGGCAGATGCTCAATGATTATGTACAATCTGCTCATTGTT
Source organism: Ichthyophis bannanicus (assembly GCA_033557465.1). NCBI lineage: Eukaryota > Metazoa > Chordata > Amphibia > Gymnophiona > Ichthyophiidae > Ichthyophis > Ichthyophis bannanicus. The sequence goes on from CM066035.1 coordinate 614,451,218, forward strand.
CCAACATGCCTGTTTAATGTGCACTCATCATGTTTCAGATCACCGTTAGGTTTTGTAACACAATAATGTAAGTACACGCCCGCTTCGGGAATGATTAGTTTTCTAGAGAAGAAGCAGGGGGGAGGGGGTGGCAGGGGTTTACTTTGATGTATGTATCACACTTTATGTATCTGTCTCTTAGCTGTATGTCTTCCTTTTCCTTTGTTGTTATAAAACGAAAATAAAGAATTTAAAAAAAAAAAAAAAGCAGCGGACCCAACACAGATCCCTGGGGTACACCACTATTCACCTTTCTCCATTGGGAAAATTGGCCATTTAGCCCAACCCTCTGCTTTCTATCTTTTAACCAGTTCCTGATCCACAGTAGTACACTGCCTCCTATCCCATGACTTTTTAGTTTTGCCAAAAGTCTCTGATGAGGGACCTTGTCAAAGGCTTTCTGAAAGTCCAGATACACTATATCAACCGACTCACCTTTGTCCACCTGTTTATTCACATAACAGATTAGTAAGACAAGATCTTCCTTGTCTAAAGCCATGTTGGCTGTCTCCCATTAGGCCATGACTATCTACATGCTGAGTAATTTTATTCTTTATGATGGTTTCTACCATTTTTCCCAGTACTGATGTGAGGCTCACCGGTCTGTAGTTTCCTGGATCACACCTGGAAACCTTTTTAAAAATTGGTGTGACATTGGCGATCCTCCAATCTTCAGGTATTAGAGATGATTTTAATGATAGTTCACAGATTACTAATATCAAGTCTGCAATCTCATATTTCAGTTCTTTCAACACCCTTGGATGTATACCATCCGGCCCAGGTGATTTGCTACTCTTTAGTTTATCTAATAGTTGTAATACATCTTCCCGATGTATTGATAGATTTCCTTCAATTCTTCCGCACCTTTAAATACCACTTCAGTCATGGGTAACATCCCTACATCTTCCTCAGTAAAGAACGAAGCAAAAAATTCATTCAGTTTCTCTGCTATCGCCTTGTCGCCTCTTAGTGCACCTTTAACTCCTCTATTATCTAATGGACCAACTGACTCTCTCACAGGTTTTTTTGCTACGAATGTACTTGAAAAAATCTTTATTTCGCGTTTTTGCTTCTGCAGCAAGCTTCTTCTCAAATTCTCCGTTTGCCTTCTTTATCAATGCCTTGCATTTGACTTGTCAGTGCTTGTGCTGTTTCCAGGTTTCGTCGTTTGGCTCTTTTTTCCATTTCCTGGAAGTTGCTTTTTTGGCAACAACAGCCTCTCAGACCTCACTTTTAAACCATACTGGCAGTTTTTTGGACTTCCTTCCACTTTTCTTAAAGCGTGGAATAAAGCTGGTTTGGGCTTCCAAGATAGTATTTTTCAACAACACCCAAGCTTGATGTAAGTCTTTAACCTTTGCCACTGCTCCTTTTAGTTTTTTCTTAACTATTTTCCTCATTTTATCATAGTCTCCCTTTCGAAAGTTAAAAGGTATTTATTTTATTATATTTTTTTTATTTATTTAGTTTACACTTATATACCGCTACTTCCAGCGATCAGCAGCGGTTTGATTACCAATTTGGGAGATGTCAAATCAGGACAGGAAAATCGGGTCATATATACATAGATTTAGGGTTAGGCACAGCATGCAGGGTTAGACACTTCAAAAGTTAGGTTTACAATATTTACATATTTACAGTTCCAGGTACAGGTAGTACTGTGGATTTCCTTACTATCCCTCCTCCACTAATTAAATCAAAGGCGATCATGCTATGATCACTATTGCCAAGTGGCCCCAACACCCTTATCTCTTGCACTAGATCTGGTGTCCCACTAAGGACTAGGTCTAATATTGCTTCCCCTCTGGTCGGTTCATGAACCAGCTGCTCCAAGAAGCAGTCATTTATTTTATCTAGTAACTTTATCTCCCTAGCATGTCCTGCCGTGACACTGACCCAATCGATACCAGGGTAATTGAAATCACCCACTGCACTGTAACTTTTGTTAGCTTCCTTGATTTCTTTGAGCATTTCATCATCCATTTGTTGATTCTGGCCAGGTGGTCGATAGTACACCCCCACTGCCATCTCCTTCCCCTTTTTACATAGAATTTCAATCCATAGAGATTCTACAGCAAATTTTGTTTCCTGCAAAACTTTAATCCTTTCTGACTCAATGCCCTCTCTAACATAGAGCGCAACCCCTCCACCAATTTGATCAGCTCTATCATTACGATATAGTTTGTACCCAGGTATCACAGTGTCCCACTGGTTGTCCTCCTTCCACCATGTCTCTGATATTCCAATCATATCTAATCTCTTATTTAGTACTATATATTCTAACTCTTCCATCTTATTTTATAGACTTCTACCATTTGCATACAAGCATTTCAGAGGCTGTATTTTATTCATATTAATCTATAGTTAGGCGGGGTAATTTGGAATCTTTAAGCTCTACCTGCTCTGTACTCAAGGGCATTTGGGCTACTTTTGTCTTTATTGGAACCTCTCTGCTAATATACCCTAACTTCAGTCTTTTGCTAGTATCCTTCAAGGATACATTGTCCCGAACCATGCTCTCTTGGGCGACTGTCGGCTCTCTCTAATTATCTAGGTTAATAGCTGCTCTATCTCCGCTTTAAAGGCTAATGCCAGCAGCCAGGTTCCAACCCAGTTAAGGTGGAGCCCATCCCTTCAGAAAAGTCCCTCCCCTCCCCAAAGTATTGCCCAATTCCTAACAAATCCAAAACCCTCTTCCTTGCACCATCATCTCATCCACGGATTGAGACTCCGGAGCTCTGCCTGCCTTTTGGGTCTTGCCCGTGGACGGGAAGTTTCAACTTCCTACCTAAAAGCCTAAATTTAGCTTTGAGAACCTCCCTATCACACTTTCCTATGTCATTGGTACCAACATGTATCAAGACGGCAGACTGCTCCCCAGCACTATCTAAGACCTTGTCTAGGTGGTGCATGAGGTCCGCTACCTTTGCACCAGGCAGGCATGTTACCAGGCGATCCTCATGTCCACTGAAACCCATACCTAGTGATTGAATCACCAACTATAACAGCTGTCTTAACCCTTCCCTCGTGGGCACATGGCCCTGGAGAAACCTCCTCAGTGTGAGAGGGTTTTACATCACCTGGAGGACAGGTCCTAGCTATAGGATCACTTCCTGCCATACTAGGTTGATGCTCTCCTGTCACGTGACTTCTCTCCTCCATAGCAACAGGGATGCTGCCAGACTGGAGGTGGGACTTCAGAACTATATCCCTGTAGGCCTCGTCTATATATCTCTCTGTCTTCCTTATGTCCTCCAAGTCTGCTACTCTAGCCTCCAGAGATCAGACTCATTCCCTGAGAGCAAAGAGCTCCTTGCACCTAGTGCACACGTAAGACCCCTCACCAACTGGGAGAAAATCATACAAGTGACACTCAATGCAAAAGACTGAAAAGCCCCCATCTCACTGCTGGACTGCTGTCTGCATATTAGTTTTAAAGTTGTGTTTAGGTATTTAAGTTGTTTATTTACTAAAGTTTGCTGGGGATACTTATACTAATAAAACTATACCTAATACGTTTAATGGACTTTGTTCACCTCAAGCTTAATTAATCTCAGATCTTTACTATATGCCTGATGAGGATAAACAGCTGCACCTGACAGTGAATATGGCACCTCCTTTCCTTTAAGAGGTTTAAGCACCTATAAAGCTACGATTATCCCAGTTGGGCCCCTCTATCATCCAGTGGTCCAACTGACACTCTCACAGGTTTTATGCTATGAATGTACTTGAAAAAGGTTTTATTATGTGTTTTTGCTCCCACAGCAAGCTTTTTTTCAAATTCTCTCTTTGCCTGCCTTATCAAGGCCTTGCATCTAACTTGCTGATGCTTATGTTGTTTCCAGTTTTCGTCATTTGGCTCCTCTTTCCATTTCCTAAAAGATGCTTTTTTGGCAACAGCCTCTTTGACCTCACCTTTAAATCATGCCGGCAGTTTTTTGGACTTCCTTCTACTTTTCTTAAAGCGTGGAATACAGTTGGTCTGGGCTTCCAAGATAGTATTTTTAAATAGCACCCATGCTTGATGTAAATCTTTAACCTTTGCAGCTGCTCCTTTTAGTTTTTTCTTAACTGTTTTCCTCATTTTATCAAGGTCTCCCTTTTGAAAGTTAAAAGGTAGCACTGTGGATTTCCTTGCTTATCTCTTGCACCATATCTTGTGTTCCACTAAAGACTAAGTCCAAGATGGCTTCCCCTCTTGTCAGTTAATGAACCTGATGCTCCACGAAGCAGTCATTTATTTCATCTAAAAACTTTATCTCCTTAGCAAGTCCTGCTGTGACACTGACCCAGTCAATACCAGGGTAATTGAAATCACCCATTATTATTACTGTGCTGTAAATATTGTTAGCTTCCCTGATTTCTTTGAGCATTTCACCATCCATTTGTCCTAAACTGTGTTCGGTCTTCAGTCAGGCGGTTCGTTGATACAATAATAGCAGCTATGGGTGCCACTCTATCGATCCATCTCATTGCTGGTCTTCCTCTTTTGGGTTGATCTTCTACCTTGCCAAGCATGATGTCTATCTCTAATGATCTCTCTCTTTGCATGATGTGTTGAAAGTATGAGAGTCGAAGTCTTGTCATCTGAGCTTCTAAAGAAAGCTTAGGTTTGATCTCCTCTAGTACTGACTGGTTTGTTCTTTGGACAGTCCATGGTATACACAGTATTCATTGCCAGCACCATCATTCAAAGGCATCAATTTTCTTCCTATCTTTTTCACTGTCCAACTTTTGCATTCATATGACATTATTGAAAATACCATGGCTTGAACGAGTTGAATCTTTGTATGGAGAGAGACATCTCTACTCTTGAGAATCTTGTCTAAGTCCTTCATAGCCATTCTGCCAAGAGCAATGTGTCGTCTGATTTCTTGACTGCTTGTTGTTTCTTTATTGATAGTTGATCCAAATTGGTTAAACTTGTCCACTATTTCAATTTCTTCTCTATCAACGATGAGCTTATTGATTTTGCTATTTGTCAGGATCTTTGTCTCTTTACATTAAGGTGCAGGCCCATTTTAAGTCTATGGGTATGTTTACTAAACCGTCCTAATGTTACCGGCGTTAGTTGCAGTGTTACTGTCAAAAAGAAGGATCAACTCTGTATTTGAAACAATAAAGTAAAGAGTATCAACAAAAAGCTAATGTGTATTTCACAAAAATTCAGCAATAGCAAAGCCAAATCAACCACACACAGAAGCAACAATAGGTCTCAGTCTTCCCGGGCAAAACAAAACCGGCCAGATTTGTCCTGACACGGCATAGCCCTGTTAGCATCAATGACCCATAAAAAACAGTTGCTCTGGGGTGGACATCAACCAACTCCTTCACGTGCATAAAATTATTGATAATTATTGATAATTCCAACAAAGACATCGAAAGAGTGGTATGGTAACACTTAACTTTGCAGTTTGCAAATTTTTGTGAAATACACATTAGCTTTTTGTTGATACTCTTTACTTTATTGTTTCAAATACAGAGTTGATCCTTCTTTTTGACAATTTTAGCTCTGTGATAGGTTGACCATTTTTCTATTTTTGCAGTGTTACTGTGACAAATGCCATATAAGGTAGTGGGCGTTCCGGTCTTAAGGTAGCAATGGCGGGTTATCGCACGATAGAGGGCACCTGTCCGTTATCGCGTGATAGAGGAAGCCGTGGCACGTTATCGCGTGTTAACCTTAACTTCGCACGCTGACCTGAAAATGCAGCAGCAGAAGTGTAGCACACTGGTTAATGCAATGACTGCTGAGACAGGGGTCATGAGTTTAATCCCCCAGTGGGCTCAATGAATACAGGTGCCCAAGGCAATTCCTTTTCCTGCTTGTAACAGTCAGACACATTCCAACAATCTGTGCTGCCAGCTAAAAATACCCGCACCCCAGTGCTGTAACCTAATGCACCTTTTAAGGTGCACCAGAAGACACATCATAAACCACCATGTCAGCCAAGGTGGGTCATAATGTGCCCCAGAGGGCAGCACGAAAGGGTGGCAACCCCCAAGGCACCATATAAGGCACCCCATAAGCTGTCAGAATCTATGGTGCCACTAAAGATGCCCCAAGAATGTATAGGTGACTCAAGAAATGGTGGCCAAGGGCAGTAAGGTGCCCCAAGTTGACAAGAAAGGTATGGCCCAAACACAGATGTAACCCTAACACTCCACAGAGCACCAAGGAAAGGCAATGCACAAGTGATGGAAGGAAGAAGATCAGAGCTGATGGACCATACAAATCTGCGTCCAGCCCATGTGGCAGCTGGTAAAGTGTACAAACATATCGGGGGCAGATGTACCGATGCACAGGGTGATGGTAATGTACCGTGCAACAATGACAGTGTTTGGCAGAGGATGGGAAGACGTGTCCAGCAGAGGAGGTAGAGGTAGCAGGATAGGTGCAATGACAGGAGGACAGAGGAGTAGCAGTGCCATGCAGAGCAGACACAGGAGATGCAAGCAGGTAGAGCCGCAATGCAGAAACATGTACCAGTGCAGGACATGGGGTAGCAGCCTGTACATCAGGGCAGGACGCCACACAGCTGGCAGACACACATAGACGGACAGAAGTATGTTTGGCAACTGTGACAAGGGTATAATGTGCCAACAGCACAGATCTGCACAGATATGACTGTTACAAGAATGAAAAGTAGCTGTGTAGGACAGGCATACAAATGAAAGAGAAGAGAGAGGAATCAAACCCACAACCATCAGCACAAATGTCAATGCACAAACCGGTAGGCTACACCACCAACCTGAGTTCATTAGCAAAGGCTGCATACAAGAACACTGCAGGGCACCACACAAAAAGCCTGCTGTCTGCCAGGATAGGGCAACCCCCAACAGTAACCATGATGGAATGCACATGCAGAACTGGTGTGTACAGCTCAGATCACAGTCTGTAATTGGGACGAGAGCCACATATAACTACATGCACACACACAATGAAATGTTATGCAGTGGATACAGCATGCAAAAGAGGAAAGAGCCTAAACCCAAAGGACGGCAGGGGATGCTCTGTGGAGCAGGGCAAAATAGGGAACAGAACATAAAGGGAGAAAGTGAGAATTGAACCTGCAAACAGGTGTGGCCCAGACTAGCTGAACAATAGCAATGCCAACCCCCCAAAAAGACTGCCTACATGGACAGTACAAAGAAAGAGACATATGTAACAGCTAATATGTGATGGATAGGCAGCACAGAGGGCACACTGTGGTGTACAGTGAAGAGATGGAAGGGTGTGTGGAGAGGTGACGAACCTGCAGGCAGCTCATGGTCAGGTTAGCACAACCCCCCCCCCCAAAAAAAAAAACATGTGGGAATCAAACCTGCAATCTATGGGGTTCCAACACATGTCCATAACCACTATCCCAAACAACCACTGCAAGCACAATGCAAAGATATTACCTCAAAGGGAATTTGTGTATGGGAACCCGTAACACCTAGTGATGTGGCAGACGGCTGGCAGATAGACAGCTGGCACCATACAAGGATGTGAGCACAGGTGGGCCATGTACCTGACCAGGAAATCACTAAATACGTGTGTTAGTGTGGTCAAGCAGCAGCAGAGACAAATGTACGTCAAACACATATTTTTATTTTGGTTAACCATGAGATATAGCATAGATACTGCCTTACATAATATCAAGGTGTATGGATAACAGCAAAAGAAGTGAAAACACATTTGGCAGGGCAGCAACTCACATGTCACAGAAAAGTCACTGGGCCATCTACAGATGATGGGCAGGAGAGATAATGTGCATCAGGTGCATGGTGTGCAGTATGCATTATCCCCCACCCCCCACATGCTGCCGCATGCCCCAAATGCCTTAGTCACATATGTGTGCATGTAGATAGTAGGCGGTGCATGATGAGGGCCCAACACATCAGTCATGATTTGTCCCCAAAAACATATCTGTCCGCAAATACCGGAGGCACAAAAATGAAACAGCATATGTTGTTAAAAGTAAGCAAGTGTAAAGACAGATATCGAAATATATGTTACAGCTGCCACATAATGCCTGATATAGGTGTCAATGCGGCAATAATGTAACCAAAAACAATTGCCAAATGCAAAATGAGGATATGGTAACAGATACAAGAGGCACATGAACACAGCGAATTCAAATAAAATGAACCTCAGACACAAGCAGAGATAACACTATGCAGAAGGTCCCTGCAATGGGTGGTGTGGATACAGTGTCTGTACACATATATCACGGTACATGGAATGAACAAATGAAGGAAGAAAATGGACACACACACTGCCACACTCCAAATATAACGGGGCAATGTGAGTGCCGGAACCTCAGGGAATAAATAGGACTGTGCAGACATGAAATGCTAAGTTTGTAAATCAACGCAGAGCGACACGTCTATACAGGAAACAAACAGAATAACCTGTATATAGAGATTGAAAGAAAGGTCAAACATGTTCCAGTAACCCACACAGAAACCATATTGTCACATGCTGTGTTGCACCAACATATTCAGTCACATGCACATGCACCGTGTACCTTGAAACATGATACAGTGATGCCACACATGCACTGTAACACCCTTGGTGAGGGCAAACATCAATCCAAGATGTTGGTGTGCAGTAAAGTGGTGTGGTGGCAAATACTGTGTCATGTCCAAGTGGAGGGTAGGCCGACATGGACAAGAGGACCTCTCCAATGTGCCCCCTGTGCCACACACATGGCTGTATGCTCCTGCTGAACTAAACAGATAAGGGTATCCTGCAGTGCAGGTCACACACATGGGCAAAACACACCAACACAATGTCAGATGGATGTACAACATACAGCGACAATGTCAGTCCCTGCTGCACACATAGGGACCAGTACACAGTGTCCACAGTGCAAAGGGTGTCTGCAATCCAACAAGTCCCATTAAGACTGTCCTTGAAACCATGGGCATGCATAGTCAAGTGTGACATCTCAGTATGCCACAGTACTGGAAAGGTCATGTGTGTCTCCTGCAATGAACATGACACCCAGCCAGAGCACGGTAGCAACGGTGTGTTGGACAGGCCTGTTATGCTCAAAGTAGCAGTCAACAATAATGTCCATCCGAGGCATTTGTCCCACTCGCAGAGGTCAAACATCCTATGGCATCATCTCCCAGGGATAGTTGCATGGTGTTGTTGTATCCACCAACACGTGGGTGATGGTGATCACGGATGCAATGTAATAGATGTGCTGTGTGTGTCCTCTGCCCTGTGCAGAAGAAGGAGAAACAATGTATTGGTATGCTGCTTGCAACATCAGGCCAAAGTGCAGGGAGTCAAACATCAATATGTACGTAATGAAACGTCACACTGGCAAACATAACATGATCACAACACAGAACACACTGCATGTTGTGGACATTTGGAAATGGAACTGCAGACAAGGGTGTCACATGGATATGGACATGTCCATGTCCATGTCACACAGGCGTTGCACAGCTACACTCCATGTGCATCAGCGTTGGTGTACAAAGACTCAACAGGAAAGGTCCTTGAAACAAACAGCAAATCACTAACATGTAAAGGCTGATGTCATTCCCAAAAGACCCAAGGTGCAACCTACCGTGTGTCTGCAGCAAGTGTCTGCTCGGGATCCTCTGAGGCTGGCAAAGACCACAACACATCACAGTGAAAGGAGAAGATGTCATCAAAATGTGTAGAATTACCATGTCCCCATGTCCAGCCACTGTTGATGCATGTCCAAATTATGATGATATCTGTGATACATAAATGCTGTTGCACTGTGGTCTGTCAGCACACAAGAGATAGGTCAGTTCACAACACACAACACATGCCCACAATGTTCACAAGGTCAACAGCAGTAAGGTAGAGATAGCATAGTCACCACCGCTCCACAGGTGTACAGACCCCTAACTACCACATGATAATACAAAATGCCTGCAGACTGTATCATCACACAGCCAACCCAAAAACACACACATACACAGTATGCTAAGGTGAGCATGCCACCAGTAGCATACGGCCTGTATGTGCAAAATTGGAGATTATGGAGATAAAGGCTTGTAAAATGCAATGATACACTGCTGTTGGCTGATGCTACAATGTCAGGGAAGGGTGTATGTGCAGCCCACCACCAGAACACCTAGGACCTGCAGACACACGCAGCTTTGTTGGATGTGTCCAAGAGACAGTGCTGGAGATGACAAACTGGCCAGGCACACATGTGGATATGTGTGCCAACAGCAACATATGGGGTTTGGGGGGCAGGGCAAAGAGGTGAACAACAACATATGTGCACTGTTGGAGCTGTGCAACTCACACAGCACCTTCAAGTCCTCAGCTCTCATACCCCCCAAGATCCTTTACAGACTGGCTGTTCTCCATCACACTGTACCGCTAAAGTTCTTCATGCTAAAGTTCTCACTGAAGTGTGTGTGGCAAAATACAAGGGCCCATACTCTGTCCGTCACCTTCCTGACCTCTCTGCTGCCTCCAAAACTGTTGAACACAACCGTCTCTTCGCTACCGTGTCCCTGCTCGTCTCTAAGGCCTCTGTACTAACCTGTGCCCCCCATATCTCTCCCACTGCCCCTTAAGTGTGTGTTCCTGTGGCTACATGTCCTCTGCTACCCTGCTGCCAGTTCCTGTACCACAGGGATATATCCAGGGGCTTCTTCCTTTCCCTTTCTCGATATCCAGTTCCTTGGTATGGCTATCTCATCCCTTGACTTACATTACCAGCTGTGTGCTGATGAGTTGCAAATATATCTCTCCACGCCTGAGCTATTTCAGCCAAACCACACCCCAATGTCTGCTTGCCACCTGACATTGCTGGCTGCATGTCACCCCACTGCGTGAAATTGACAATGGCAAAGAACGGATATCCCATATTTCCACCTAAACCCTACCCTCCCATTACAGCATCTGTGTGTGGGTGGACACACCTTCCTTTCTCCAGGGTCCTCAATGTAGGGGTTGTCTTGAACTCCACTTTCCTCCTCTCCACACATACCCAGCGTAGCTGAGGCTTGCGGTTTCTTTCTAGATGACATCAGCTATATTTTCCCAGTCTCCCCTGAACACACAACTAAAACGCCAACACACCCCTTAATAAGCTCCCGGCTTGCCCACTGTAATCTACATCTTGCTGATCTGCCTTTGAATCATCTGTGTCTGCCTGGAAATATGCAACACTGCACTGCATGGCCAATCTACCGCCAGACGCATAATGGCAATAATACTCCCCCTGTCATGACACCTCACAGGCTCGCTATCCGTCTCCGCATCCAGGTCAAGGCTTGCCTGCTGACCTATACATGCAGTCACACTGTGGCTTTGCAGTACCTTTCCTTGATGATCTCAACTACCACTAATACAACTACTACTGAGTATGTATATAGTGCTACCTGTCATATGTAGCGCTATACAGAAACAAGTAACACACAGTCCCTGCTCAGCAGAGCATACAATCAAATCAATCACCTCATATTACAAAATGTGAACCACACACGTCTAGGCAACTGGTCCCATCTATGGCCCGCTCACCTACTGCTGACCCCAGACTACACGCCTTTCACCTTGCTGCACCCAAAGGCTGGAACTAACTACCTGTGGCTGTACAGCAGCCCCTTTTCCAATCAGCTACAAATCATGTGTGACAGTTTACCACCTCCCCCAAGCCTACTAATCCTGGCACACATAATCCACCTCCACCCGCTGTGGTGCCTTGCTCACATCTTCTGTGTTTGAGTCATGACTAGATTGTAAGCTCTGATGGCCAGGCATTGTCTCTCATATGTCAGTGCAGTGTTGCGTCTTACTGCTATTGCAATACAAATGTTCACTAGTAGTAGTAGTACACACATATCTAAAGAAATGTATGTTCCAACATATGCAGTACTTACATGAGAAGACCTCCTCAATCACCTGCCGCCTGACTGCTGTGCCTTCACGTGTGTCACCACGGCCACATACAGGAAGGCACATAGGATCATCTTCCAGATCCTCATTAATTTGGACATGGAGATCGTGCCTGAGAGCAATGTTGTGCAGGATGCAACAGGCTATAATGATCTCTGCCACAGTCTGGACTGTGTCTTGTAAGGCCCCGCCGGTCCTATCCAGACACCTGAAATGACTTTTCAAAACGCCAAAGGTGCGCTCTATGATGGAGCGGCTGGAGGCATGGGTCTCATTGTACCTCATCTCTGCACGTGTCTCTGGTTGACGCACAGGGGTCAGCAACCAGGAGCGACATCCATATCCTGCATCATCTGCAGAAAGAAATGTGGAATGTTAAAGCAGGAGCTGATGTCTACACACATGGTGAAAAGCATGTATGTGTAAACCAAAAGCACAAACAATTCTGACACAAACATATGACATCACATAATGGGACAACACAACTATACAGCAGCATTTGAAGGTCTGACACACAAAACAAGGGGTAGGTGTAAGGATTGCAATCAACATAATCTGTAATCATGACACAAATGCTAGCGTGCATCCTACCATCAACACACAGCACCGTAGCAAGGAAGAGCTGGAGGGCACTCCCCGCCCCCCAACGTTAGATCACACACAGGCAGATGAGACACGCACACAACTAGGGTTACACCTCAAAGACAGACATGTGCACATATGGTTAGTCAGAGGATCACCATGTGCATGTCGGAGATGCGAAATACCCACCCAGCAGTATACAGTCCTCATACTGTCCTGCATCAAATTCTCTGAATAGTGTCGAGTGATGCAGGATATAGGAGTCATGGGTGGACCCTGCAAACCTAGGGACCACATTCAGAATATGCATATCTACATCATATACAACCTGAACATTCAGGGAATGGTAGTGTTTGCGGTTGCGGAACACTGCCTCCCTGTCTCTGGGTGGGACCAGGGCAACATGTGTGCAATCAATAGCTCCCATCACGTGTGGTATCCCGGCAAACGCCTCCAAGGCCTGGTTCAGGGTCCAAAACCGGAGAGTTGTGGATGTTTGTAAAGCCTTTATTGGTAGGATTCCTACCAATAAAGGCTTTACAAACATCCACAACTCTCCGGTCTTGCTCCATTGTGTTTCCTGGTTGGTAGTGCAAGGCACGCTGCTCCTCCTTGTGTTTTGCCTGGTTCAGGGTCCCCCACTGTTGCCCAGTGTTGGGAATGGCAATGTAATTCCCCACCCGGCTGATCATGGCACGCAGTACCTGGTGGAGACAGTGTGAGAAGGTGGGGCGGCTCATGCCACCCACTGCGGCCACAGATGACTGGAAAAAGCCAGAGGCAAAGAAATATAAGGCACCTAGGAGCTTGACCAAACCCGGTATGACATGTGACCGACCAGTCAGGGGCTCGAGGTCAGGTCTTAGATCCTCATAGAGCTCCCTAATAGCCCCTGTGCTCAGGTGGTAGAGGGAGATGACCTGGTCCTCATGCATGTCCTGGAGCTGGCCCTGGGCCTGTAGAGGCGAGGCTGGTGAGCCTGCAACTCTGCACGCCTCCTGCGCTGTGCCGGCACAGCTCCTGCCTGGCCTGCCCCCACAGCTGCAGGTCTGTGTTGCAGCGGGGCTGCACCCATGCCCTGTGCCTCAACCCCATGGACACCATCTCCCTTGTCAGGCAACCACAGCCCTGCACACCTCCCAGTGCACATGCAGCAACCACAAAGCCCGCCATACACTCAACCCCCCTCACCTCCTCTAACTCACACAAACTCAGCCACTGACCTCACCCACCAACCCAGCCACACAACTCCATCAGTACTCACCAACCCAGCCACTCTCCACAACAAAACTGCCTCTGACACTCTCCTTGCGTCACCAACAACCAACACTGCACGCCTCATCTCCCTCGCCTACACAAACCCCTTAGTGTGTACCATGTGTGCGTGTGTAGTTATGTTTTGTTTTTTACATCTACACGTCCTTGCGCATGTTGTGCATGCGCAGCGGTGTGAGCGTGGTAGCTGCACATGTTGCGCATGCGCAGGGGAGATGCGGAAGGTGCATGCGCAGGACCCATGTGATGAATGCCGTTCCGCGCATGTGACGTGAGGCCTGCTGCATGTGTATAACAACACTAAAGACTAAGGCGGTCTGCTTACAGAGGGTGTTGACCGTACAAGAATTTAGTGAATATCTCCCTCCAATTAAATAAGCTTCAATCCGATGTTCTATAATATGGTAATGTGTTCTCAAACTTTATAATAATAGGGGGTTATTATTACAACCCCGTAGGGCTAATGCAAATGCAGGGATGGATGAAGATAATATCAATCTGATTACCCGATATTCCCCCTTGAGTGGTTCCATAAAACACATTCTAAAGAAACATCAAAACTATTGAGTGCACTTCCTGGGTTACAAAACAAGCATATACGCTGTGTGTGGACACGTTCGCCGAATCTTAAAGAGAAGTTGAGCCCCGCGAAATTACGAGGAGCCCAGTTGATAAGTGGCACCGGTGGAGGACACAGAAAGTGTGGTCAATGCACTATATGCTGTATAACTGAAGACATCGATGACTTCACCTATCACGGGAAACACTATGTTTTGCGGCATCAAGCCTCTTGTGTTACGGACTATATAATCTACGGCATCAGATGCCCTTGTGGGCTGCTATATGTCGGTCAGACCGTTCGTCAACTAAAAGTTCGGTTGGGAGAACACCATAGCCGAATCCACTGTAAAGTGATTGAAGCCCCATTAGTGGCTCATTGTCTGCAACATAAACATGGATTTCAAGACTTGCGATGCTTTAGACTGGATCAGGTACTGGGAGGCAGTTCCGGCAGATCCAGAGCACAAACTCTTTTACTACAAGAGCAAAAGTGGATATATAAACTGCAATCAGTTTCTCTGGGAGGTCTCAACAGTATGATTGAATGGAGAGGAGCTTGCCTGTAAAAATTAATTGTTAGTTTCATTCATGATTTAGAAGTTGGTCCGGTAATGTTATTTGTAACAGCATTTGGGGAGTCTGACATCATGGTTGAACAACTATTTAACTACCTTGAGTCAAATTTGAACTCGCATGTGCGGCGTTTTTTGAGAGAGCTGACAAGCCATGGATAACACGCTGTTGATCGCATAAGCCTATTTTCATAAATAATCCAGTCTAGTTAAGGTATGACCAATTTTTGAACACTCATCTAGTAATCATCTTTAAAGAAAAATGTTTCTGTAGTAACGTTCTTGCATTTCTTTATGGACAGTGCTGATTCACAGATTGCATACCCCCTGAAGAAGAATTGAAACGTGGAATAGATACCGGTGAGGTGGCGTTGGGGCAATTGCAATATTGGCACAATTCACAAAACTGGATCAAAACTTAAGATAAGTCCGATTTTTGAGAAATTGTAACGTGTGGTATTCAATTACAGGAACCTTGTTTATATGGTCGTTGATGCTATTGGAGCACATAGCTCAAGGGAGATTCACCCGGAGCAGTGCCAACTTTTGTCTGAGACCATAGGTTCTTATTATAAGAGCATTATAGTATATTTGGGAAAACAGTGAAATGAAGTGAAAATTGTGAAATACGTTTGAGAACACATTACCATATTATAGAGCATGCGTATAACGGCACGCAGAACATGCCCATGTCTCACGCTCACACACGTGTACAGCACATGCGCAACATGGTGTCCCCGCACATGCAACTTCCGCATCTCCCCTGCACATGCACAATGCATGCAGCCACCATGCTTGAGCCACTGTGCATGCGTAATGCACGCAAGGACGTGCAGACATTAAAAAACCACATAAATACACATGCACATGTAGTACACGCTGAAGGGTTTGTGTAGGCGAGGGAGACAGAAGGCGAGGTGTGGAGCAGGCGCAGCGAGGGTGAGGTCAGGTGAGGAGAGGTGTGTTGCAGAGCAGGCGAGAGAGAGAGAAGGGGAGGCAAGGAGCAGGCATGAGAGACAAGAGGTGTGTTGCGGAGAAGGCGGCAGAGAGAGGAGGGGTGGGGAGGTGAGGAGCAGGCATGAGGTAGAGCAGAGGAGCAGAGGAGCCGAGGGGCAGGAGAGGGGGGATTAGGTGAGGAACGGGAGGGGTGAGGATGTGTGACAGGGAGGGAGAGGGCACAGAGGGCAGGGAGATGGAGCGACAGGACATGGCAGGAGGGGAGGAGGGGGGGACACATGTTCAGCGGGACCCAGAGCTGGCAGGGAGAGGTGGGCCTGTGGTGGTGACTGCAGGCCCATCGGGTGTGTTGCAGCCCACCCAGGGGCCACCCAGTGCCAAACGGAGGTGTATACCGGTGCCAGCTGAGGAACGGAGGAGGGCTGTTAGATTCAGCCAACAGGAAAACAACATCCTGCTGGCCAGTGTGTTGGAGCGGTATGAGGTGCTCTATGGCCGGCTGAGCACCAGCACCACTGTGGGCACACGCATACACATGTGGGAGGAGGTACCGGAGGCCATAGCCCAGGCAGGGGGACCAACTAGGGACCTGGACAGCCTGAGGAAAAGATTTAATGACATTAAGCATGGTGTCCGTGCACACATGGTGGTGGAGAGGTGACATGCCATGGGCACCGGAGGGGGTGCCCCCTTTGTCCCAACCATGACACCCCTGGAGCAGGAGCTCGCAAACCGTCTTGGCCCCATCTACCTGCGTGGACTGCCTGAAGCGCTGGACACCGCCCATCCACAGGCAGGTAGGTCAGAGATATGCAGCACACATACAACTCATGGCCCAGAACATGCCAGCCATGGACGGGAAGGTGGGGGCCTATGTCCTGAGAACACGTGTGCCCTAACACAGGCAACTGGGGACCACAAATCCAGAAAAACATGGCTGGGTAGGTACAGGGTGGGTGTGACAGGTACCTGGGGCTGTGTGCACGACAGCCACAGTCCTGGACATCATAGAGCACTGCAAATGTATACAGAACCGGGGGGGGGAGGGCAGTCCCTCAGCCAGGCAGAGTGCCACCCCCCCCCATCCACTGCACATGAGTGTGGAGGATGACCTACCTACGGGGAGGGCCCAACACCCTCCATGAACCCAGCACATGCAGCAGCTATTCATACCTGGCATATAGGTCACACAGAACATCATACATCTGCAGCCAGGCATGCACCACAATATGACAGGGGGACACAGACAGGAGGGACATACAACTAGGCCAGAACACATTGACCTGGGGGGACCCACACACACCACCTATAACAGCTATGACTTGTGTTTGCGATTACCTGTCCAGGGACATATCCCAGACCAGTGACAGAGAAAGGCATCACACTGTGATGACGAGGTGGACGCAAACAAACCCCAATGACCACATCACACAGATGTCAGACACATAACACTCTGTCATTGGCCAACATACAGTGGGGATCCCCCACCCACCCTCACAAGACATTGGGGTGAACATTGCCACAGCCGTACCAACTACACCTAGCCAAACCCCCATACCACATGGGGTCAGCTCTTATACAGGTACCGCAGTGCCACACACACATTCCCATGACCCTCACCCATGGTGCAACCCCATGGCCAGCATCGCTCCACCCATCCCCAGAAACAACTCACCACACACACTATGTGATAGCTGTCCACCCACACCTCACAGTGGCTACCAAAGCGGCAGTCCCCACAAGCATCTGGCTGACTCGGATGCATGTTGCAACACCTACCGTGCATACCACTCAGGCCAATGCATACACATCACTCACACACACTATGACAGGCCACAATCCCACTCAGGGCTCCCACACACACCCTGGCCACATGTAGTGCTCAGTCCACATCCAAGATCACACGCACAGTGCATACCTAGTTCTGCATATAGTGGGCCCGGCACTCACCACCTCATCTCCCCAAACACAATAGCAAATGTGTCACAGCTCCACCAGTGCAAGAGGCCGCTTCTCCCCCCCCCCCCTTTCCAGGTACAGTACACTGTATGCACATGTGCTGTCCCCATTGTAGGTGCAGCAACAGAAGGTACAGGAGGACACCACATTGCCATTGGCGAGGATGTACTACACAGGTGTACATATGTGCCCTGTGCAAACTCATCTTTGCTGTGTACCCTGTTCCACCCCCCAGGTGACATCCAGGCCATGGAGGCATATGAGGAGGAGGATGTGCCGGCACCAGAGGATGCTGAGGGGCCAGAGGCTGCAGAGTCCGGGGACGTGGCCAGCACTGGCGGGTAGACCACAGGAAACAATGTGGTGCCTGAGGCAGAGGACAGGGCAGCGGATGCTGACGCACAAGTGGGGGCCAGTAGCAGCAGCACATGGGCTGTGGAGGACATGGAGATGGAGGGGAGTCACCACGCAATGCAGGCACCGGGGACATCAGGCACCCCACACACCAGCATGAATGTCATCCTTGCGGAGCTGTGGGCTCATACTGCCTCATCAAAGCACAATGCGGAAGGTGGATAACATAAAACAGAACAAGCCCCCTGGGGGTTGATGTAACATCCACAATGACATTCCATGTGCTCCCCAATATTATGACACCATAGCACGTAGGTTCATATGTTTAGTGGGGGTCTGTGCCATGTGCACTCCCCCCTCTTGTAGCATGGGTTGTCTGGTGTCATCATGTTAATGAGCTCATACATCCGCCCATTATTCACCACCATATACCCCAAGGAGAGGTACAGTGGTACACACCTATCCCAGATCACCTATACAGCTTACTTGGCGGACCCCCTCTCCCTGGGTAATGGTACCTAGCATAGATAGTTGGGGTAATCAGTACTGTGTGGCAGGTGTAGAGCAAACAGCGCCCCCCAGATATCTATCTGTGTGCCATGAATCCCCACGTTATCCGGCCTATCCCATACGACCAGTGCACAGATCAAGCAGTGACACAATGAACTGTGACACAGTGCCATGTGTCATATCTGTGATTCCCACGACCCCTCAGTATGATCATTTCCTGGCCTGAGGATGAATCATGGGACACACAGATGTAAACATGGTACTGCATTGCTAGTTGTCGCAAGCATGATTGCTCTGCGGACCGGTCTGTTGGGGATATGCCAGATATGTGCATGAGTCACGGTGGGGGGTGCAAGACATGTCTCATACATCACCTTGTGTCTCACCCACAGCCACTCGTCAGGCTCTGATGGCCATTAGGGAGGATATCAGCCAGCTGCGCACCACAGCTGAGACAATGGCAGCAGTGCTAGTGTGCATTGCGGATGCCCAGGAGGCCATGGCTCGGCGTCCCCAGCAGCCAGCACCAGCACCAGAGGCAGCATCAGCAGACCTACACAGAGGGGTGGGTTGGCCCATGGGCACTGTGGACATGGGTGGAGATGCAGGATGTGAGGTTGTGGAACAGGTCACCACATCTGTGACAATAAAGACATCAAAATCTATTTATACCTATGTGTATGTCTTCAGTGTGTGCCACTGTGCTCCCCTGTGTACCCTGAAACCCTTGTTGTCAACCTGGCTACATGTGCCTCCCCATTTCCCATAGGGGTGTGGTGTCTGCACTGCCACCAATCACCACACATATGTTATACCATTCCCTGTGTGCCATGCACCGTGCCATGTGTGTGCCCTTCTACCTATGCATGTGGGTATACCCTACCTCTCCCGTCGACCAGCAATATCTTTATGGTGGTACATGTATGTTTTACGGATCTGTCACTCTCTCACACCCCATATGCTCTCCATTAGTCTACCCACATGTGTGACCATCCTCTCTGCCCACATCAGAGCCTACATGGCTGTTTACCCACATATGCTTGCGGGG
Source organism: Ichthyophis bannanicus (assembly GCA_033557465.1). Taxonomy (NCBI): domain Eukaryota; kingdom Metazoa; phylum Chordata; class Amphibia; order Gymnophiona; family Ichthyophiidae; genus Ichthyophis; species Ichthyophis bannanicus. Next base: position 614,470,962 of record CM066035.1, read on the forward strand.
CACAGGCAGACAAAGGTATCTAGCTACAGTCAACTGGTTACTCATCCCAGCGCTTGTAGTGAACCGTCACTCATCCTCCTGACCAACATCCACCTGTCATGGCCTCACCAGCTATCCCCCTGTGCAGCTCCTGGTTACAGCAGTCCCTCCTATCCTTCCTGCCACATACCTGCTGCTAGCCTTTCCCTCCATTTCCCCCCCCCCCCCCGAGCATGGTGCATCAGATATGCAGCCTACACATCACAGGCAGCATGCATGTGACCATAGCTGCTGGGACACACAGCACATCGGTATATCACAGGGGCACCAGGGGACACAGACACCTACGCACATGGGCAGCCCCCACACCTGAGTGTGGAGACGGTCCTTGTATGTTACCTATGTCTACCACGCATACACATTGTCCCATGCTCACGTCAACAGTCTGTCTGTAAAGGAGACATTGTGCTGTACTTACAAACTTGTTTACTTTTAACTGTACAATGGGTAATATTTACAACAAACCCCATGTTGTGTCCCGGTTGACAGGACAGGACAGGGCACATGTGTGGGTGCCCCTGTGGCCCTCAAACGCTCCTGGGATGCCCATCAGGGGATGGCTGTCGAGATGCACCACCCACACCAGCTACACGCGCATGTGCATCTCGGCAGCCATCCACTGAATGGTGCCTGCCTGCCACTGGGTGGTGCGGTCCTGGGACTGCTGGCATTGCAGCATGCCAACCACTGCCACAGACATTTTCCGGACGTACCTGCCACCACATCCACACCAGGTGCCCGATTTTGTGTGGTGGCATGTACGTGGGCCCTGTCTGTGGCAATGGGTGGTGACGCTACACCCAGGCGGCCACCATTGCCAAACACATGTGGCAGCTGGCAGGGACCCACAGTGCCCTGTGCTGTCCTGTGTCCCCTCCCACCCAAAGGGCCACCCTCCCCCCCTCCACACCCCCTCCTCCCCCTGACACCTCCCACCCACCCCCTTTCCCTCGCCCCCTCCCCGCTGTCCTCCTGCTCCTCCTCCTCCTCCCCCTCACCTTGCTCAACCCCTGCCACATACAACACACCCTCCCCCTCCCCTCCCTCCTGCCCCACCCAACCCTCCGCCCCCTCCATGTTGTCTTCTTCCTCTTCGGCCTCTGCCCCCTCCTCCTCCTCCTCTGGCTGGACTGGAGCTGTGGGGCCTGTTGTGGGGGGCCCTGATGTAAATGGGTCCTCACCAGCAGCAGCATCCTCTGTGGAGGAAGACAGTCATTGGAACACCATCATGCAAATCACACACCACATAAACATAGTGTGGCGTCCCACAGGCTGTTGGGTCACTGTGACATGCTGTACTGTGCTGCAGAGGCCACAACACTCACCACCACTTTGCTCCAGCGCCCTCCTTTGGAGGCAGGCAAGGACATCCAGGCAGTGCAGCTGAAACTCCCATCCCTTTTTCTGTAGGTCCTGTGATAAGGAAGCTTATCATAGCTCAGGAAGGGGCTATAGAAAAGGTGAAGTGTCTCTGAACCAGCAACCTGTCAGTGCTGGTAGAAATGAGAAAACAGAATTTTACCATAAAAGACTACCAGTCCCAGAATGCACCAGGTTTCCAACAGCCATGAGAGGAGCTGAATTGGGGAAACGTGTGTTCAATCAGGAGGGCTATGAGGTAATCCCTAAGCACTCATCTCAAAGGGCAGGGCCTGATTCAGCACAGCTGCGCTGTGTTAGGGAGGAGCACTCATCTAAGCAGAATAAGAGTAGAGTTTATTCTACAGATGACCAGCTTCATGATCACCTTGGATATTCAGAGAATTGTCCTCAGTATCCTGAGAATCAGCTTGAGTTTGATCATCAGTTTCATCTGAAGGATCAGCAGAAGCAGAAGCCAAACCGGACGGATAGAGAAGGAAAGAAACCCTCTGGAAGGAAGAGGAGAAAATCCTTTGAGAGGTCTAGAAGAGTCCAAGGCAGTACGTATACTGGGAGGTATTCCAAGGGCCAGCATAGACCATTGGACTGGGGAAAGCCAGAGGAATGGTGCTGCAGAACAAGGAATCACCAGAGGCTACCTGTGAGGGAGACGGCTGCACGTGGAAGGGACTCTAATACCTATGCCAGAAGGTATGTGAAGAGAGATCCAGTGTCCAGGGATCAGGACTGGAAGGCTGGACATAAGAACTGGACTACATACTGGCCAGGCTATATAGAGAGGAACTATAGCAACAATGGAAGCTCAGGTATGAACACTGATCTATGCCCTAGCTATAACCTTGAAAGACAGCAGGGAAATAAGTGTTCTCCTGAAAGTGCTCCATTGAAAGATTCATCTGTGCCAATTCATGATAGTGACCCTATGCTTGTTGATGAAGGGGAAATAATAGCAGATCAAGATATTGTTTATATGGACTGCTCTCTATCCAAACTCCGTTGGTAACTTTCTGTGATAAAGCACAGCAGCCATCACAAAGAAATATAAATTTATTCTTTATTCCACTAAGAAATGCTCCTGAAGCAGGATTTGACTCACACAGTAGAAAGCCAGCCTGCTAAAGGGTTTCAGCTGGATAACTGATAGCAATTGAGCTGCACCTAATTGCTTGTGAGCTAGGAGAGAATTACTTCTGGATCTATGTGGAAAGTAATCAGAAGTTAACCTTACAAGAACAGTTTATTTCTTTCTTTGTGGCTTTTCGTTTGTTAGAGATATGCTAAGAAAACATTACCTAATTGCCTGACAAGTTTGAAGGTTGTTTTCCTGATTTTGATTTTTGACTTTGTTTTACCAAGTTAAACACTGCAAGCAAGTAACCTAAATTATGTGCTACCAAGCATATCTGTGCTGGGAGAAATAACCCCATAAATAAAGAAGTATCTTATTGGCTTTAACACTTGTGCACAACTAAATTATTGTCAGCAGCTGTGTCTGGTGTGAATGAACTACATTACCCACAATACCTTGCAAAAATCATATAAATATATGCATTGTCAAGACTGTGAAGATTCTCACCCAGGCAGCCGTCTGACAAATGACGTAGTTTTTCGGATTGCTTTTGCACAAAAGGGGATTTACTTGCTGAGGATTATAACTACAGTTCAAGTTTAAAGCTGGAAAAAAAAAAGATTTTCCCTCAACTGCACTTTGGAGGAGAGGAAGCTGTCCCAGGAGGAAAAGACCCTGTGCAGAGCTGGATTCATCACTGAGACAAGGTAATAAGTACCTGGGCATGTCTAGTGGTGGATGGGAGTAAGCACAGGGTAATTGAAAAAAAAAAAAGTGTAGAAAAAAAAACACCTGTTTGGAAGGTGGTGCACTGTGTTTTTTTTTCTTTGTATTTCTTACAGGGTTCAAGATGGATCCAAAGGAACTAGCTCAGTGGATGGCAGCCCAGTTCAGCAGGCAGCAGGAGCTAGCACAGCAGGCTCAGGACACTGCTATGAGAGCCTTAATGGACCAGCAGAAGCCAGTGCTTGATCTGGTGCAAGCCCTAGTTGAGCTGAAGAACCAAAGTGGAACAGATGCAAGACTAGCACTGAATACTGGTACACCACATGTGGACAGTGTGGGACTCAATCAAGGGATTGGGGCATTTAGTTTTGGGAAGCTAACTCCAGATGATAATGTTGATGATTTTCTAGAGTCTTTTGAAAGAGTGGCACAAGCATTAGCATGGCCAGAGACCCAGTGGGCAGTAAGGCTGGCAGCCTCATTAACTGGAGAGGCGCTTGCAGCTTACACAGCAATGCCAGCAGCCCAGGCTTTGAATTATAAGGATGTAAAGGCTGCTATTAGAGATCGCCTAGGGTTGTCTATTTCAGAGTATAGGCGAATGTTTAGAGCTACTACATTGAAAGTGGGTGAAACACCCGGGGCTCTGAGTCAGAGAATCAGAGGTCTAGCTGTAAAATGGTTGGAGCCTGAGCAAAAGACGGTAGAAATGTTATTAGACATTATAATGTTGGAACAATTTATGTCTGTGGTCCCTAAAGATTTGCACACTTTCCTTATACAGCAAAATTGCCAAAATCTTGGAGAGGCAACCATGCTAGCAGAGAGATTCTTGGGAGCCACGCAGGCTTGCCATAGAATGGGTGGCCCTCTGAAGATAGGTTCTGAGGCAAGTTGTGCTGTATCAGAAAAGAAAATAATTAAAAATGTTTCTGATAATGAATGTACTGTATCAAACCAGATGACACAGTGGAATAGAGAGAAATGTTTCAAGTGTGGAAAATGGGGACACTTAGAAAAAGGATGCCAGTCACACACTAGCTTAATGGGTGTGGAGTTAGAACGGCCCAAGGAAGGATTTCTTTTGATGGTTGATGTGCAAGGAATTATCATAAATGCTTTGTTAGACTCTGGGGCAGACCAGAGTATGATGTCAGAAAGGCTTTGACAGAGAATAGAGGCCCAAAAAGGATTTGTGCCTAGAACCCCTGAAAGCCAAGTTCACATCGGGTGCATTCATGGTGCTGCAACATCACATCCCACCTATAGGCTAAAGGTTAAGTGCCTGGGGGAACAAGAGGAAGTCCTGGTAGCAGTGGTGCCTAGGCTACCCTTTGATTTGGTTCTAGGAAAGGACTGGCCAAGATTTAAGCAGGGTCTAGTGGAAGGGCTAGGAAAGAAGGAGGGAGAAGGTTTAATAATGGAAATAGCTCCCGGGCCTTTCTTTGGAAGTCCTCAGTCCCTAGCTAAAAAGATGGTTCAGCTTCCAGAAGGCCAAACTATGGGTAATAAGAGGGGCCTTGTATCCACCCGCTCGCAGGCTAAGGTAGAGAGCCAGCAGAAGGAGGAGGGGGAGCAGGCAGAGTTATTAGGAGACTTACCCTCTCATGATGATTTAATAACCCCATCATCTGGTAAAGTAAGAAAGTTGAAAGCACAAAAGCGGCGTGAGAGACTTTGCAGAGCACAGGGTAGGGCTGAGATGTTAGCTGGTCAAAGTTTACCCTGGGTGCCAGCTCAGTTAGTGGCAAAGTTTCCTAACTTTCCACAAGAGCAGCGAGCTGATCAAGCTCTCACCCGAGCTTTTAAGTATGCTCAGGAGGTCAGGGAGGAATTGCCCAGATTCAGACTAGATAATGAAATGTTATATAGAGAGTGTCAGGACCCCAGAAATGGGACCATACGTAAACAATTGGTGGTACCCACAACTTTCAAAGGGCTAGTACTTAGATTAGCACATGATCATCCAGTTGGAGGTCATAAAGGGATGCAAGGAACGCTGGATCAAATACTTATGCATTTTTACTGGCCAGGTATCTTCAAAGAAACTGCCCAGTTTTGTGCTGCATGTCCAGCGTGTCAGCGAGTTACAGCGGCTCACCCACCGGTGGTGCCATTGATTCCCATGCCAATTATCACAGACCCAATTGGTCGCATTGCCATGGATATTGTAGGCCCATTAGTCAAAACGCCCCGAGGTTTCCAATACATCCTAGTTATGGTAGATCAGGCAACAAGGTTTCCCTGGGCCATACCATTGAGGAATGTTTCTGCAAAAACAATAGCTTTAGAGCTAGTAAAATTGTTTTGTGAAGTGGGATTCCCAAGAGAGGTGTTGACTGACCGAGGGTCCAATTTTGTATCCAAATATTTGGCCCAGGTCTGGGATGCCTTTGGCATTCATCACGTAAAAACCTCAGCCTACCATCCACAATCAAACGGTTTGGTGGAGAGATTCAACCAAACTCTCAAACAAATGTTGAGAAGGGGGTTAGCAGAAGAGGTAAAAGAATGGGATATGTTATTGCCTTTTGCCTTGTATGCCTGCAGGGAAAGAATTCAGGTGTCCCTAGGGGTAACCCCATATGAATTGATGTATGGTAGGGCTCCACGGGGTTTGTTAGACATTTTGAGGGAACAATGGATTGATCCTGAACCAGGAAGTCAGGAGGTGCCACTGTTTCTACATGACTTGAGAGCACGATTGAAAAGGACGTCGCAGGTTGCTGGGAGGAACCTGCAGGACAGTCAAGTTCGCCAGAAAGGGTGGTATGATAGGAAGGCCAAAAGCCGCCAATTAAGCATTGGTGAAAAGGTTTTGGTTCAAGTAGCAGGTACAGCCCCAAAATTTGAAGTACAGTGGAGAGGGCCATGGAAGGTTGTTAAACAAGTGAGCCCAGTGTCTTATATGGTAGAAAATGCAAGAGGGCGTAGGCAGACCTACCATATTAATGTACTTAAGTCTTGGAAGGAGAGGCCTGTAAATAATAATGACCCTGAAGCCAGTCAGGAAGTAAGTGAGCTTCAAAAAGATAACACTCTCGTAGGTATTACGGACTGTAGGAAAGAAGTTTCACCAGTTACACCAGTCCATAATAACTTAAGCGGGGGGGTATGTGATAAGGAAGCTTATCATAGCTCAGGAAGGGGCTATAGAAAAGATGAAGTGTCTCTGAACCAGCAACCTGTCAGTGCTGGTAGAAATGAGAAAACAGAATTTTACCATAAAAGACTACCAGTCCCAGAATGCACCAGGTTTCCAACAGCCATGAGAGGAGCTGAATTGGGGAAACATGTGTTCAATCAGGAGGGCTATGAGGTAATCCCTAAGCACTCATCTCAAAGGGCAGGGCCTGATTCAGCACAGCTGCGCTGTGTTAGGGAGGAGCACTCATCTAAGCAGAATAAGAGTAGAGTTTATTCTACAGATGACCAGCTTCATGATCACCTTGGATATTCAGAGAATTGTCCTCAGTATCCTGAGAATCAGCTTGAGTTTGATCATCAGTTTCATCTGAAGGATCAGCAGAAGCAGAAGCCAAACCGGACAGATAGAGAAGGAAAGAAACCCTCTGGAAGGAAGAGGAGAAAAGCCTTTGAGAGGTCTAGAAGAGTCCAAGGCAGTATGTATACTGGGAGGTATTCCAAGGGCCAGCATAGACCATTGGACTGGGGAAAGCCAGAGGAATGGTGCTGCAGAACAAGGAATCACCAGAGGCTACCTGTGAGGGAGATGGCTGCACGTGGAAGGGACTCTAATACCTATGCCAGAAGGTATGTGAAGAGAGATCCAGTGTCCAGGGATCAGGACTGGAAGGCTGGACATAAGAACTGGACTACATACTGGCCAGGCTATATAGAGAGGAACTATAGCAACAATGGAAGCTCAGGTATGAACACTGATCTATGCCCTAGCTATAACCTTGAAAGACAGCAGGGAAATAAGTGTTCTCCTGAAAGTGCTCCATTGAAAGATTCATCTGTGCCAATTCATGATAGTGACCCTATGCTTGTTGATGAAGGGGAAATAATAGCAGATCAAGATATTGTTTATATGGACTGCTCTCTATCCAAACTCCGTTGGTAACTTTCTGTGATAAAGCACAGCAGCCATCACAAAAAAATATAAATTTGTTCTTTATTCCACTAAGAAAAGCTCCTGAAGCAGGATTTGACTCACACAGTAGAAAGCCAGCCTGCTAAAGGGTTTCAGCTGGATAACTGATAGCAATTGAGCTGCACCTAATTGCTTGTGAGCTAGGAGAGAATTACTTCTGGATCTGTGTGGAAAGTAATCAGAAGTTAACCTTACAAGAACAGTTTATTTCTTTCTTTGTGGCTTTTCGTTTGTTAGAGATATGCTAAGAAAACATTACCTAATTGCCTGACAAGTTTGAAGGTTGTTTTCCTGATTTTGATTTTTGACTTTGTTTTACCAAGTTAAACACTGCAAGCAAGTAACCTAATTTATGTGCTACCAAGCATATCTGTGCTGGGAGAAATAACCCCATAAATAAAGAAGTATTTTATTGGCTTTAACACTTGTGCACAACTAAATTATTGTCAGCAGCTGTGTCTGGTGTGAATGAACTACATTACCCACAATACCTTGCAAAAATCATATAAATATATGCATTGTCAAGACTGTGAAGATTCTCACCCAGGCAGCCGTCTGACAGTCCTCTACCTGGGGGGGAATGCAATGGGTGGGAGCATTAGGGGCCAGATATCTCTGGTGGTTGCCCAACGCATATCACACATCACTGTGAACAGCAGGGTGCTGCTGCTGCTCTGGCCAGTGTGTCCTCTACTACCTGTTGCCAGCGCTGCCTGCATGTGTGGCTGTGGGTCTGGGCATGTGTTGGGTGCCTTCTATGTGTACTGTGTGCAACCCCATGGACCCCCCATACCCTGTTCCTACACTCTCCTTGCATGACATGGGAGCACCATGCCATGTGTTAGGTAGGTATGCTGGTCTCCAGGGGAGGTGTTTCCTAACTCCCTATGTGGTCCAGCACATACCTGTGTGTTTGCCTGACCTACACACATCAGCCGACACACCCGCCATGGCACCATGGCACACACCTAAAGATATCAACAGGGTAAGCAAGGACACCGAAAAATGAGCCTTATTAAAGGCGGCACCAACAATCTGGAACGCCCTCCCCGACGAACTGCGTTCAACAACAGACCTTAAGGAGTTCAGGAAACTACTGAAGACAACCCTCTTCATAGAACATTACGATGACATTAAACCATGCAACAGACACCTCAATTCCCCCCACATGTCACTATAATTGTAATTAAGCAAGGAACTAATACCCATACCATTGCAAATAGCACACGCTGTAAATAGCACCACAAGAATCAACGTCCAGACACACTCATATGCATACACTACTCACTGCATGTGCACACTATATACTGTATCTTATTGATTGTTTGCTGTTCAGACCGCCTTGATTGCAGGATAAGGCGGTATAGAAATACGTTTAAATAAATAAATAAAATAAAATAAATGATATCTTTACAAAACATATGTGATGTGTTCTGAGATAGAGTGGGAAGTGGTTGGCCCTGAACACATCGCCAGGAGCCATTACCATGACACCCGGCTTTCTACTATACCTCTATGGTCAGGACTAAGCCCTCCTGTGAATAGGGTAGTTGTGGGCGAATGCAACAGGAGCATGGACCACCACACCTAGCTGAGCTATTGACATCTGTGATCTGGTCTGGGGCCTCCTGGAGTTAGGGCAGAGCTGTGAATACCCAACAGATGCAGGTACCGTAACACCAGCATCTATAATGGTCCTCTGCAATCAGGTATGAGCCTCCTTAGGATAGGGCAGATGTGTGAACCTTGCAAGATCAGTAACTACCATACCACCAGGATGACTAACAGACCTCTGTAAGCAGGTCTGGGCCTCCTGAGGTTAGGGTGGATTTAAACACATCAACAGCAGCAACTACCATACCAACAGGATTTATTACAGACCTCTGTAATCAGGTCTCAGGCCTCCTGGGGATAGGGCAGATGTGTGACCTGCAACTGCATAAACTACCATAACAGCATGCTGTTTAACAGACCTCTTTAAGCAGGTCTAAGGCCTCCTGGAGGTAGGGTGGATTTGAACACATCAACAGCAGCAACTACCATAACACCAGGGTGACTAACAGACCACTTTAATTAGGTCTCAGGACTCCTGGGGACAGGGTGGATTTGAACACATCAACAGCAGCAACTACCATAACACCAGGGTGATTAACAGACCACTTTAATCAGGTCTCAGGTAGGGTTGCCAACGTTTTCACCGAGAAAAACCCGACACCTGTGGCTCGCCATGCTCCACCCATTCTCCGCCCCTAGTCCCACCCCTGCCCCGCGCCCAGCCCCACCCACAAAAATTACCGAGGATACGTGTAGGCTAACTTCCTTGGTCAGATAATAATTAAACTGGGAACCACAAAATCCAAACATGAAATGTACAACACTGGAGAAATAAAACTATAAAGTAATTTCCTCTTGCACTAAACAAAAACACAAAGATGTTAGCAATACACACTTCCCAGACCAGACATATTCCAGTTAATAAATTCAAAATTAAAAGTATTTTTCTACCTTCTGTTTGGGCGTTTTATTTTTCAGTTGCAATTGCTCCAGTAACTTTCTTCTGGTTTCTTTGTGTCTTCTGCGAGCTGTCCATTTGTCCTTTCTTCTCTTTTAGATGTTTTCCATTCTCTCTCTATTTCTGCTTTAACATACTGATTGTTTCCCTTTTGCTCTTTCCCCCAATCCTTATTCCTTTATCATCCGTTTAAATTTCACCCTTCCATTCTCAAGCCCCTCTTACTCTCCCAATACCCAGCCCATCATAGACTTTTCTTCCACACAAAATATTTTTCCCCTCTCCATTCTCATTCCCCATCCATTCTAGTCCTCCCCCAAAATCAGTTCCCTTATAGTTCTAGACCCACCCAGCATCCACTACCTTCTAGTCCCATTCTCCCATGCCCCACATCAGCCCATTTCCAGTCCTATTCCAGCTCTTCATCAGCCCATTTCCAGTGCTAGCCCTCACATCACAGGCCATTTCCAGTCCTAGCCTCCCCCCCATCACAGCCCATTTCCAGTCCAAGTCCCCCATCACAGCCTATTTCCAGTCCTAGGCCCCCCCACCATCACAGCCCATTTGCAGTCCGAGTCCCCCCGCACCATCACAGCCCATTTGCAGTCCTAGCCCCCCCCCCACCATCACAGCCCATTTGCAGTCCTAGCCCCCCTAATCACAGCCTATTTCCAGTCCAAGTTCCCCCTCCCTCCACCATAGCCCATTTCCAGTCCAGGTTCCCCCCCAGCCCATTTCCAGTCCATGTCCCCCCCCATAACCCTTTTACAGTCCAGGTCCCTCCCCCCCCATCACAGCCTATTTCCAGTCCAAGGCCCCCCCCCCCCATAGCCCTTTTCCAGTCCAGGTCCCCCCCATTCACAGCCCATTTGTAGTCCTAGCCCCCCCCCCATCACAGCCCATGCAGTCCTTGGCCTCCCCCCCTCCCCGACCAGCACCGCGGCTGTCTGAGGGGCTTTAGAGGGAGCCGGGGAAGCCCGCGCGAGGCCCCGGCTCCCTCTGTACAGCCGCCAGCATGAAGAGCCTTTTCCTTCACGCTGGCGGTTGTTTCTGTGAAGCCGCGAATGCTGGGAAAGGTTAAAGGCAATACCCTTTAACCTTTCCCAGCATTCGCTGCTTCACAGAAACAACCGCCAGCGTGAAGGAAAAGTATCTTCACGCTGGCGGCTGTACAGAGGGAGCCGGGGCCTCGCGCGGGCTTCTCCGGCTCCCTCTGAAGCCCTCCGGTGTGTGGGCCGGCCCTGGGTGGGTTTTTTTTTTACTTCGGGTCGGAAGAAAAGCCGGTCTTTTGCTCTGGCCGCTCCCGATCTTGCGGCCAGAGCAAAAAAACCAGCTTTTCATGGGCCGGTTTTGCATTTGCGCTGGCAGCCGGCCTGGCCATGGAAAAACCGGCCAGGCCGGCTGAAAACCGGCCAGTTGGCAACCCTAGTCTCAGGCCTCCAGGGGGTAGGGCAGATGTGTAAACCTGCAACTGCATAAACTACCATAACACCAGGATGACTAACAGACCACTTTAATCAGGTATCAGGACTCCTGGGGGTAGGGAGGAACTGAACACATCAACAGCAGCAACTACCATAACACCAGGATGTCTAACAGACCACTTTGATCAGGTCTCAGGCCTCCTGGGGATAGGGCAGATGTGTTAACCTGCAAATGCATAAACTACCATAACAACAGGATTTATTACAGACCTCTGTAATCAGGTCTCAGGACTCCTGGGGGTAGGGTGTATTTGAACACATCAACAGCAGCAACTACCATAACACCAGGGTGACTAACAGACCACTTTATTCAGGTCTCATGACTCCTGGGGGTAGGGTGGATTTGAACACATCAACAGCAGCAACTACCATAACACCAGGGTGACTAACAGACCACTTTAATCAGGTCTCAGGACTCCTGGGGGTAGGGTGGATTCGAACACATCAACAGCAACAACTGCTACACCAACAGGATCTATAACAGACCTGTGTAATCAGGTCTGGACCTCCTGGGGATAGGGCAGATGTGTTAACCTGCAACTGCATAAACTACCATAACAACAGGATTTATTACAGACCTCTGTAATCAGGTCTCAAGACTCCTGGGGGTAGGGTAGATTTGAACACATCAACAGCAGCAACTGCCATAACACCAGGATGACTAACAGACCTGTGTAATCAGGTCTCAGGCCTCCTGGGGATAGGGCAGATGTGTGAACCTGCAACTGCATAAACTACCATATCAGCTGCTGTTTAACAGACCTCTTTAGGCAGGTCTAAGGTCTCCTGGGGGTAGGGTGGATTTAAACACATCAACAGCAGCAGTTACCATAACACCAGGATGACAACTAGACCTCTGTGATCAGGTCCACAGCCTCCCGGGGATAGGGCATACTTACACACAACAGCATACGCAGCTACATTCAGCACTGGTTGGCCCACAGACTGGTGTCTATACCATGTTGTACATGTATGATGTGTGTTCATTGCTGGATATTGTGTTGCACACCTTGCATTGTGTGACCTGTCCCCATACACTTACCTCACGTGGGTAGTCCGCAATACGATTGAAGCGCCTCATGACGCGCTCCCATGCCCTCCTAACACGGCAGAGGTCTTGGCGTTTGGAGGAGCCGGGGAATAATTTTTGCTGCCTAGCGCAGATTAGTGCTGCAAGGTATTGCAGCTCCCGATGGGTGAAGGCAGGCTTCCTTGACCACATTGCCATTTTTGCAGATGCCTTGCTGACGCATGCACATACGTCGCATACGCGCACTGCCGCGCATCACTATGGCGCGCTTGCTACATGCCAGTGTCACGCCTGGTACATGGCAAACAATGGTGGTGCCGCCAAGATACACAGCTTAGCAGGCTTTCTGCCGTTTGTCCAGGCTGCTTCATAGGGCGCCTTATGATGCACTTTCTGCCACGCCATTCTTTGACTCAGCAAAAATAGAATACTAATTCCCCCAACAATAATCACCTTTTTTTGTCGGGTATAGACCGCAAGGCAGAGAGGACATCCCTCTAAACCTCACGCAGTACATGCCCCTTTTTTTATTATTTTAATTGTCAACGCATTTGTCAACGAATATGCAATAATTTAAAATCCATAAATAAGTCCACACTTATCTACTCAAGCACGACGTGCACGTTTCGAAGCTGCCAGGCTCCTGTTTCAAGTGTATCAACGAGAAAATAGTGTGACCATTCTTTTCTTCCTCAAGAACCGCCAAATCTATGGCGGGTGACGTCAGAGGATTCCAATCTTCAGATAGGCCTATTATAGGACCGCCTATATCACGTCAGCCAATCACCAAGGGAGGGAAAACCCCACAGCACAGGGGAATCCCTACAAGTGAATGGAGAGTGTTTATAGTGTCAACCACTCAATATCCCTGTTTAAACCAACAGGCTCCATAGAATTCAGATTAAAAATCCATCGTTGTTCTAATTGTCTCAGCCGCATTGTGCGATCTCCCCCTCTCGGATCAAACGGTACGTGATCAATCACAGTCCATTGAAGCTGTTCAAAACTATGGCCCAAATCAATACAATGTTGTACCACCGGGGCTGTCACCACAGACTGGCGTAACCTAGATGCATGCTCGCCCAATCTGACCCGTATAGCTCGATTCGTGCTCCCAACATATTGTTTTGAACAGGGGCAACTCAAGACATACACCACAAAGCAAGAATCACATGTGGTATGCCATCGCCGGTGAAAACATTTACCCGACAAAGTGTCAGTCCAGACAGACCCCGTAATGGCTGAAGCACAATATCTACAGTTTGCGTGTGCAAACTGTAGATATTGTGCTTCAGCCATTACGGGGTCTGTCTGGACTGACACTTTGTCGGGTAAATGTTTTCACCGGCGATGGCATACCACATGTGATTCTTGCTTTGTGGTGTATGTCTTGAGTTGCCCCTGTTCAAAACAATATGTTGGGAGCACGAATCGAGCTATACGGGTCAGATTGGGTGAGCATGCATCTAGGTTACGCCAGTCTGTGGTGACAGCCCCGGTGGTACAACATTGTATTGATTTGGGCCATAGTTTTGAACAGCTTCAATGGACTGTGATTGATCACGTACCGTTTGATCCGAGAGGGGGAGATCGCACAATGCGGCTGAGACAATTAGAACAACGATGGATTTTTAATCTGAATTCTATGGAGCCTGTTGGTTTAAACAGGGATATTGAGTGGTTGACACTATAAACACTCTCCATTCACTTGTAGGGATTCCCCTGTGCTGTGGGGTTTTCCCTCCCTTGGTGATTGGCTGACGTGATATAGGCGGTCCTATAATAGGCCTATCTGAAGATTGGAATCCTCTGACGTCACCCGCCATAGATTTGGCGGTTCTTGAGGAAGAAAAGAATGGTCACACTATTTTCTCGTTGATACACTTGAAACAGGAGCCTGGCAGCTTCGAAACGTGCACGTCGTGCTTGAGTAGATAAGTGTGGACTTATTTATGGATTTTAAATTATTGCATATTCGTTGACAAATGCGTTGACAATTAAAATAATAAAAAAAGGGGCATGTACTGCGTGAGGTTTAGAGGGATGTCCTCTCTGCCTTGCGGTCTATACCCGACAAAAAAAGGTGATTATTGTTGGGGGAATTAGTATTCTATTTTTGCTGAGTTGTCGATTGGGATACTAGTACCTGGGGTTTTCTTGATTTTGAATTACGCCATTCTTTGAGGCACTTTGGGGTACACGGCTACGGTGAAAATGTTTTATGCTGCAGACACACATTGCAGAGATGTGTCTGACTATTCTTGCCACAATATGCATCTTAGGCATTTATCTTGATGCTGGCAAACTGGGGTCTTGAACCCATCACCACTAGCTGTGAAGGCATTGTATTAACCAGTATGATATGCCTTTTAACATAGCAATGGCTGGCTACACAGCAACACCAGGTCATCTACATACACTTTCTGCTCTGCTTACCAGGATAGTGTAAGGCCACAGTTAAGGCATTTTGAAGGGCACAGGTTGGGCAACTGAGGTGAGGGTGCTTTAGGGTGTGAACACTGATTTCAGATCTATGTCAGACTGTTACAGGCATAAACGGGCATAGCCTCGGACAGTTTTACTAATGGACGCACTTTGTATATAGCTCACTAGCAAATCTAGCAACCTGCAGCCCACACCACTCTTCCAACATACCCACTGCATGGACTGACCACACTTTTAAAAATTGTTTCATGTGATAAAACGCTTTGATGTAATGATAATGCAGTAGATTATATCCATCCAGCTAAATAAACATACAGGCCCACTGGGGTATTGAACCCATGACCTCGCCCACTGAGGTCATTGTATTAACTATTGTCCTACATCAATATCAGTTGCAACTAAATTATGGCTAGCTACTGAACCAGTGCAGGTCACCAGACACACTGTCTGGTGTGGCTACCAGGATAGGATAGCAACAAGAGTACCCATGATGCAATTCACATGCAGAACAGCAGTCTACATCTGCTCACCTGATGGGGTGTGCACCTCTACAGCACGTCAACTGGGTAGGGGGGACTGACCGTGCGTGTTACTGGCACAGTGTACCTACTGACCATGCCATTGTGCATGTTCTGTGATCACCCTGAGGGTAAAGTCGTGTGGCCAGCACCAGGTCCACAGTACCCTGGTTGTTTGCGGTAGACTTTACTGCAGTTCTCCATCACTGCCAGTGTGGGAGGTATTCTTTGCAGGCAGCCTTAGGAGTTTTCTATCTCCTTTTCTATTTGCCAGTAATGTGTAGCCCTTGTGGACCATAATATACACACCATAATGCATATTCAGTGAGGTTGCCATGGACACCTGTTTTTGGCAGGGGTGTGTCTGGACTCACATGATGAAGATATATGTAGCAGACCCGCCCTCTCTGGGTCAGGGTAGGGAACATGACCTGCAAACAACAGACAGACACACTATCACCGTTTACGATAGGGGCAGGGGAGGTACATGATGACAGACTGTGGGACCAGCAACCCCATCCAACTGGCAAACGGAGAGCTGATGCAGATCTGCACATGGAACAGGACCACTGGCAGACAGGTAGTGTTCCTGGTCAGCTCAGCTGATGAGTCTTCCACCAATCTTCACACCTCAGTTGCCTTCATATAGTCCTGCTTCTCTGGTTATTTGTTCTGCATATAAATTAAACAGGTAGGAAGAAAGTATGCATCCTTGTTGTACACATTTGCTGATTTTAAACCATTCTGTTTCTCCTTGTTTCGTTCAAACTGACTCTTCTTGATCAATGTAAAGGTTGCACAAGAGAATGATCAGGTTTTCTGGTATATCCATACTTCTTAATCTGGACCAGAGTTTACCATGGTTTACACAATCAAAAGCCCTGCTGTAGTCGATAAAACACATATAGATATATTTTGGTATTCTTTTGTCTTTTCAAGGATGCATCTCACATCCGCAATGATGTCTCTCGTTCCTTGCCCTTTACTGAACCCTGCTTGCACTTCAAGCAGTTCTCATTCCAAGTATGGTTGTAATCAGAGCAATTGTATCTTTAGTTTTGGTATAAACACAGATCTTTTCCAGTCAGTTGGCCATGATGATGTCTTCCAAATTTCCTGGTAGAGCCTTGTAAGTATAATAACAGCTGCATCTGGTTGCTGTAATATTTAAATAGGAATGCCATCAATGCCCTATGCTTTTTCTTTGTTAAGGCTTTCAATGCTACTTCAACTTCTTCTTTCATCACCAATGGTTTCTGATCATAAGGTACAAGTTGAAACGGCTGTTGGTCCACTTGATCTTTATGGTATAATGACTGTATATTCTTTCCACCTTTTCTTGATTTTCTCAGCATCATTCAAATATGGATCCTTGAGCATCTTGTAGCATTCCAATTCAAGGCTGGAACTTTTTCTTTAACTCTCGTAGCTTTAGGAAAGCCAATCTTGTTTTTCTTCTAATAGTATCTGGTTCTATTCCCTTGCATGCGTCATTGTAGTACTTCTCCTTGTCTTGTCTTGCTGCACATTGGAAATCTCTGAGTCCTGCGATTGCCTTTCTTTCACCTCTCACTTTAGCTTCTCTGCATTTCTGGGCAATTTGCAGAGTTTCTTTGACCATCCATTTTGCTTGGTACGTTCCATGTCCCAATATATAAGAGATCTTTGCAGCTTCTGACTCTCATTTCATAAGCATCTACATCAGCAGTCAGACATCCCAAGGTCTTTGATCCAACCACATCATCTTGCTGTCTTTATTCTGAAAAGTCTTCAGCTCCTCCCCAGTAGTCTATTTTGTGTTGATCTTCTGTCTTGCCATGCATGATGGCTTTCTCTAATGATCTCTCTCTTCACACTATAATCCAAAGGCATCAATTTTCTTTCTGTCTATCTTTTTCAATATCCAACTTTCGCATCCATATGGCGTTATTGAAAATACCATGGCATGAGCAACTCAAATCTTTGTATGAAGAGAGACATCTCTACATAGAAAACATAAAAGTGTTGCTGGGTTTAAAAAAGGTTTGGACAAGTTTCTGGAGGAAATGTCCATAAACCATTATTAAAGAGGACCTGGGAAATCCACTGCTTGCCCCTGGACAAGTATTGTGGAACCCATGTCTTTTTGGGAACCTGCTAGGTATTTATGACCTGGATTGGCTACTGTTGAAAACAGGACACTGGGCTTGATGGACCTTGGTCTGACCCAGTATGGCATATCTTATGTTCTTATGTTCTGGACACACATCTATGCTTAAGGCCTACCAACTTATGACACCTATCTATGCTCATTCTACATGCCTCCAGAGAGGGAATGTCCACCCTACCTACACACATTGGCAATAACACACCTTGCACTGGTACTGCACATAACACAGTAAAGATGCACATATACTGGGTTACATGGCTACAAGCCTAGAAACCTCTAGTAACCTTTCAGCTGTATTTTTTCTTTTTTTTTTGTTTGGACAGTAACCACAGCCACCTCTTAATTAACTCAATTGCCCTGAAATGAAAATTTATTAAAACAAAATTAAAATCTATAAAACCAAAATGAAACAAAATGAAAAACAAAACTAAAAATGACACAGGAAACTGAATAATTTTTTTTTTTGCCCGCACACTCCTATACTTTAATAGATGTCCCATTTGATATATGTTGAAAAAAAAAGAAACAAAATGTGTTAGATCAGCATTGCTGATGCTTAGACTGCAAATATCTTGAGTTTTATTACAATATAAGTATATTCAAACAATTTGCATATATTAGTTTCACACTTTACCCTGTTTTTGTTCCATCTTGTGTCATATATTATGACTCAGTTTTAACAAGCTGTTTGAATCTCAAGCATGACATTTGAATTGCTCAAGTAAATTGAATCTTGGCTGGTATTAATATTATATATGAAGATACAATACTCTCTTCAGAAAATTTGTTTTCATTTGTGGGCTGCAAGCTGTATATTTTTCTAAACTCACTATGGGTATTGTAAGCAAAAGGAACATGTGGGTGAAAACTTCTTAAAAACATGGAGAGGACAATTTTCAAAGGAATTTGCCCAGGTAATGTGAAGTGGGATTTTAGAAAGGATGTTCTGTCAGCAAGAGGAACATACAAATTAGGACATGCTGCTAATGGAACCGATATCAAAACTGGGCCTATGAAAATTCAGGCTCCATCTGAAATCATCATGTGAACACCCGGGACATTGGAAGAAGGGTGCAAGAAGCGAACTGCACATGCATCATATGGAGAATACAGCGATGTAGCCATGCAAGGACCGGTTTGCAGAAATGGAAACATGGACGTGCATGTGTGCAAGGCCAGTACTATCATCAGGTGAACTTGACGGTCGCCTAGAGTGCCAGCCCTTCAGGGGTGGGTATTGCTGCTGCTGTCTTCCCTCTCGGGACCTGCAGCAGTGGCGATGATCGCAAACAGCCCTGCAGCACTTACCTTACAACTTTGGTGCTGCCGGACTGTTTGCTTCTGACCCCTCTGACGCCCAATTTCAACTTCCTATTTGCAAACAGGAAGTTGGCATTGGGTGGTCCGAGGTGGTGGAAGCAAACATCCCTGCAGTGACAAAGTTGTAAAGGAAACCCCATGAGGCTGAATGTGGCCATTGCCACCGCTGCAGATCCCAAAGAGGGGTGTCAGCAGTGGCAGCATTGGGAACTGCAGGGGGGGGGGGGGACACAAGGGAAAAGGTTCACCAAGGGCACCACATCTCCTTGCAGCAGCTCTGCATGTGTGGTATAAAGTGTGCAGGGGGGGGGGCCACAAGGGATAAGGTTCACCAAGGGCACCACGTCTCCTTGCAGCAGCTCTGCATGTGTGGTATAAAGTATGCAGGGGGGGGGGGCACAAGGGATAAGGTTCACCAAGGGCACCACATCTCCTTGCAGCAGCTCTGCATGTGTGGTATAAAGTATGCAGGGGGGGGGGGCACAAGGGATAAGGTTCACCAAGGGCACCACATCTCCTTGCAGCAGCTCTGCATGTGTGGTATAAAGTATGCAGGGGGGGGGGGCACAAGGGATAAGGTTCACCAAGGGCACCACATCTCCTTGCAGCAGCTCTGCATGTGTGGTATAAAGTATGCAGGGGGGGGGGCACAAGGGATAAGGTTCACCAAGGGCACCACATCTCCTTGCAGCAGCTCTGCATGTGTGGTATAAAGTATGCAGGGGGGGGGCACAAGGGATAAGGTTCACCAAGGGCACCACATCTCCTTGCAGCAGCTCTGCATGTGTGGTATAAAGTGTGCAGGGGGGGGGGGCACAAGGGATAAGGTTCACCAAGGGCACCACATCTCCTTGCAGCAGCTCTGCATGTGTGGTATAAAGTATGCAGGGGGGGGGGCACAAGGGATAAGGTTCCCCAAGGGCACCACGTCTCCTTGCACCAGCTCTGCATGTGTGGTATAAAGTATTCATGCATGTACTGGCATGCAGAGGCACAGCATGAAGACATGGTGAGAGGAAATAGAGATGACCACATAGTAACTAAATTTCATCAGAGCAGAGACCAGGAGGCTTTGCCAGACAGTCATACAGCATGAAGCAGTGCTGTAGTTACCCCAAATACACAGGGCTGCCTAATGGGAGGCACACAGGATCTAGCAGTGGATCTGCCAAACCCTTGCCCAGTAAGTGGTGAAGCAGCATGCCCTTCTCAGCTTCAGCAAAGTGATGACAGGGAGTGCTTAGGGATTACAAACAGACAGTGACATCAAAAGTCCTAGTTACAGCAGTCACACAGTACACAAAGTAGTTCTGGGGTTAACAGTAGAAGTGGCAGCAGACCTCTGAACATCATAGAGGCATGTGATGAGTCCACAGTTGTGGAAACTTGAAGTAAGCACTATGCACCAGGAGGGAGCCTGAGAGTCACCTAACTCAGACAGTAAAAACATGCACCCACAGAAAGAACCATAAAAGGCACCACATAGTGGTACAGAGCCAGCTTTGCATAGAAAGCCCCATAGGGGCAGGAGTGGAGAGGGATATGGGCATGAATCAACCTCCCCATGAGGTAGGATGAGATCAGTGGGCCACCAACAGCAAGACAGGCAATGTGATCCCAGAGCTGAAGTAGGCAGTGGAATGACACATGGCATGTAAGGGGATGCCGGAGTTGCAGGATGGCTCCACATGCATGCCCTTAAAAGCACAACCCAATTTTAGAATGCCTTCACAAAGTGTTCCATTGCCATGGCCCCAAAAGCCACAAAATCCTCCCAAGATAACTTTTGCCCAGGGGAACTGGAGATGCTGACCAGAAAGATTATAACAAAACATTATGTTCTGTTTGTTTGGGCGAATGCACAGGTTCATGCCCACTAAAAGCAGTGTCTCTGGCATGGCATCTGTGTAATGCCATATACTACAAAAATAGGGACACTGAGGACATGACGAGGAAGTGGTGAGACATGAGATGCCATGAGAAACATAAGGCTGTGGCAACAGCTGCAATTGGGCAAACTCCAGCTCTCACCAAATTGGAGCAACCTGTCCTAGCCCCCATGGATGAGGAGGCAGTTAGAGGGGTCAGAGAACTTGACAGCTGCTGGGCATCCCAATCCCAAAGTGAGTGCTGCACACCTGCAAGACACATACATAACTGTCAGAATTTCTTGCATGCTGAAGCAGTGATATATGCCGCAGCAGTGACTCTTGCCCCTATTCACAGCTACTGTAATATTGGCCTATAGCTCTAACAGTGCTTCACATTGGCACTGAATTCCCTCACAGCTTAACGACATGAGGCAGTCCCTGGAGGAACAGAGGAAACACCGGGGTTACACTCAAGTCCCCCTAGAGGAAATACAATGACTCTGCAAGGATCTGAGGGAAACTTTGAGCCAGCAGAGGTTCTCTTCCGCCTATGTATAGCATCCAGCCAGTGCTCAGGGTGCCAACTCATCACAATCAGTTCACCATCTATCTTCTGCTAGTAACAGAGGTGGCAGAAAGCTATAAACCAGCCATACCATGCAGCGCAACCCTCCAAATACTGAGAGTTCTACCCTACTGCTCTGGACCAACACCACACTTCCCTTACTTCCACAGTGCCAACCAAGGGGTAGAGAGGAGGAGGAGGTGTCATTGAATTCCAGCAACAGCAGTGCTGCTCTATCCTCCACCCTTTCCCAGTCCCTCCAATCCCCCCCCCCCCCACACACACACACTGGCTCTCCCCAAACAGAAGGGGAAGGCATGCATCCTAGTTCACCACACACTATGGCAGGTGACAGAGTATTAGGTTGATCTTTGCACGATGGCAGTTCTAGTGCCACCTCTATGGCCATAAGACCTTAGCTCCTCTCTCATATGTAGACATAGGTGCTTCCATGAGGGAGGATATGGTGAGCCTCTTAGCTCAAGGATGGGGCGCAGGCCCCTAGATTTCTTGGGAATGAGAAAGTATCTGGAGTAGAATCAGACACCATAAGCTCTGATACACACCATTGCTTCAATCTCTGAAAAGCATCTCAAATCAGGGCAGTAAAACCTTTCTAAAAAGGAAACTCTGTTAACAACATCAAAATGAACTTTTAAAAGGAACTTTTTCTAATAACAAAACACGCCTTTAAAACAGAAAACACAGACTGAAAGAAAACACATATGCAAACCCCTTTCAAACACATCAGCAGCCAAAAAAGAGACAAATACTACAACACATATTTGCCTGACACTAGCTCCATATCCAATGAAATGAATTGCTCACATAAGGACAGACAACCTTAAAATGATGGTGAAGCAAATCTAAAACAACAAATCCAAAACACTGCCAACAGATCAATAAATTTCCCATAGACTTACCCAGTTGCGATCTTAAATGTGTCAGGAACACTGTAACATGCCTGGCTGAGCAGCAGGCTGCCTTTTGAAGTGGCATGCCCATCGAAGCCGACTGAATGACAGCGGCATCAAAATGAGGTTGCCCTAACTAAACAAAATCTAAAAGATTCAAAAGACCCAAAACCAATAAAAAGGGCCAAAATGCTACTAAAACCAATAGCCTATTTTTTTAAACTCTATGTAGTTTTGGTCTTTTTAAGGCCATAAATTACATCTATATTGGATATTCTTCAAAGTGCTGCCTCAAAATAAAAGAGGCCAAATACTGAAGAAACCATGAGACTACCGCTAAGCTATCCTAGGTGCAATTTTGCATTCAGATCCAGTGCTGGAAGAAGTGAAAGGGGATCACTCCTGCCGGCCCACTCCACTAGACTACCAGGGATTTCAAACGAAGGTCCCAGTGGCCTTTGGGGACTGAGGAGGTGTCCTCCAGGGAGTGCTCTTTTGAAATTGGGGGGGGGGGGAGTCTTGGGGGGGGATGTACTAGGTCTTGGGAAGTCATGGGAGAGGGTCATTTTCTGTGTCAAGCCCTAAGTCATTGGTGGTACCAGGGGAAGTGGAGCCCTGGACCACCAATTGAATTTTTCTGCTCTTCAATTTTTCAGCCCGGAGTATCGAAATGACATTATTTTTCCCTCAGAATAATGGCATTATTTCTTTACTGCAGGAGTCCTAAACTAAAGTACCGAGTTACTGCAAATTAGTGACTCCCTTGGTAAACTCAACTGCAGTAAAATGTCATATTTTACCACAGCTTAGTAACTATGCACCTCAGTCTCTTAATTTCCACCTGTTTACTACAAATAAGTTAACAAAGAACTTACTGCAGAGAGTTGAAATCAAGAGTTCTGCACTGATTCTGGTCCAGTGCAAACAGGCAAAGTCATAAGAATATAAGAACATAAGATATGCCATACTGGGTCAGACCAAGGTCCATCAAGCCCAGTATCCTGTTTCCAACAGTGGCCAATCTAGGTCATACGTACCTAGCAGTTTCCCCAAAAGACACAGGTTCCGCAATGCCTGTACTAGGTCAAGCATTGATATCCTGGGTCCCTCCTTAATAATGGTTTATGGACCTTTCCTCCAGGAACTTGTCCAAACCTTTTTTAAACCCAGCTACACTAACAGCCTTTACTATATCCTCCGGTAACAAATTTCAGAGTTTGATTACACGTTGAGTGAAAAATATTTTCTTTTATTAGTCTTAAATAGTTTACCCTGTAGCTTCATTGCATGTCCCCTAGTCTTTCTATATTCTGATAACGTAAACAATCGATCTACGTTTACCCGTTCCACTCCGTTCATTAATTTATAGACTTCTATCATATCTCCCCTCAGCCGTCTCTTTTCCAGGTTAAAGAGCTCTAACCTTTTTAGCCTTTCTTCATAGGAGTATCTTTCCATCCCCTTTACCATTTTGGTGGCTCTACTCTGAACCTTTTCTAATAACGCTATATCCTTTTTAAGATACGGCAACCAGAATTGCACACAATATTCAAGGTGCGGTCTCACCATGGAACGATATAGAGGCATTATAATAAGTTTAGTTTTATTTTCCATTCCTTTCCTTATGATACCTAGCATTCTATTTGCTCTCTTGGCTGCCGCTGCACACTGGGCCGAGGGTTTTAACATGTTATCTAGAATGACGCCTAAATCTTTTTCCTGGGTGGTGGTTCCTAATGTGGAACCTTGCATCGTGTAACCATAGTTTGGGTTGTTCTTCCCTAGGTGCATAACTTTGCACTTGTCCATATTAAATTTCATCTGCCATATTGATGCCCAGTCTTCCAATTTATCAAGATCCTCTTGCAATTTTCCACAATCCTCTTGGGTTTTAACAACTTTAAATAGTTTGGTGTCATCTGCAAATTTGATAACCTCACTCGTTATTCCACTTTCCAGGTCATTTATGAATATGTCAAAAAGCAGCGGACCCAGCACAGATCCCTGGGGTACACCACTATTCACCTTTCTCCATTGGGAAAATTGGCCATTTAGCCCAACCCTCTGCTTTCTATCTTTTAACCAGCTCCTGATCCGCAGTAGTACACTGCCTCCTATCCCATGACTCTTTAGTTTTGCCAAAAGTCTCTGATGAGGGACCTTGTCAAAGGCTTTCTGAAAGTCCAGATACACTATATCAACCGACTCACCTTTGTCCACCTGTTTATTCACACTTTCAAAAAAACATAACAGATTAGTAAGACAAGATCTTCCTTGTCTAAAGCCATGTTGGCTGTCTCCCATTAGGCCATGATTATCTACATGCTGAGTAATTTTATTCTTTATGATGGTTTCTACCATTTTTCCCGGTACTGACGTCAGGTTCACCGGTCTGTAGTTTCCCGGATCACCCCTGGAACCCTTTTTAAAAATTGGTGTTACATTGGCGATCCTCCAATCTTCAGGTATTAGAGATGATTTTAATGATAGTTCACAGATTACTAATAGCAGGTCTGCAATCTCATATTTCAGTTTTTTCAACACCCTTGCATGTATACCATCCGGCCCAGGTGATTTGCTACTCTTCAGTTTATCTAATAGTTGTAATACATCTTCCCGATGTATCGATATTTCCTTCAATTCTTCCGCACCTTTAAATACCACTTCAGTCATGGGTAGCAGCCCTACATCTTCCTCAGTAAAGACCGAAGCAAAGAATTCATTCAGTCTCTCTGCTATCGCCTTGTCGCCTCTTAGTGCCCCTTTAACTACTCTATCATCTAATGGTCCAACTGACTCTCTCACAGGTTTTTTGCTACGATTGTACTTGAAAAAATCTTTATTTCGCATTTTTGCTTCCGCAGCAAGCTTCTTCTCAAATTCTCCCTTTGCCTGCTTTATCAATGCCTTGCATTTGACTTGCCAGTGCTTGTGCTATTTCCAGGTTTCGTTGCATGTTTGACTCTTTTTTCCATTTCCTGAAAGTCTTCCTGTAGTTGCCTGTAGTTGAACCATTACTAACCGGGGTGGATTAGGTGATGAATTAACTGAACTGATGGATGCTGAGTTGAATGAACTGACTGGTTGGATGCTGAACTGATTGAAAGATGGATGTTGAAACTCTGCTGAAGAAGGTGATGCTGAAGTACTGTTATAAAATGATGTAAAATCCAGAAGCAGAGGGAGAGAGACTGGGCAAAAGAAACCTCAAAAGAACTAGGAACTCTGGAATTGATCAATAGGGTCAAAAGTTTATCTTGGGCTGAGACATGAAGCCAGGCAGGTCTCAAGGAGATTAGAAAGAATGGGTCAAATTAAACATTTAACCATTAGGAGCAAAGATTACAGGACATCAGCAGGAAGCAGCTTGCTTACAGGCTGTCAATACAGGTCCTCTTCCCCTCCCCCTGTTTCTTGGGCTACAGGAAACCTCCTGCCCTTGGTTCTTTACATAGGATTTTCCCTGCCTACAGGGGGCTGCTGGTACTTGCTTTCCCTCAACCTGGGGACTCCCCTGACTGTAGGTAAGAGTCCCGTCCCCTTGTCCACTCCTATCTATCTTGATCCCTAAGGTAGCTTTCAGTGCCACACTATGTGGCAGGAATTCTACATAAGAGACTTCGATTTCTAAAGAACAGGCTTCATGGATGAATATTTTTCCATCACTATCAGGTCATAGAGAGCGATACACCATTGCATCCCTTCTCCAGTTTAGTAAAATATATTTTCTAGCCGATAATAAAGATTTCCTAAAGCTTCCAAAATCTATCATAGACTATTAGTACAATTATTCAGAACACATGGAGCCCGATTCAGAGAGGAGGATGTCCAGGCTGTCCGAACGTTCTTGAGGAAGACAGGCCCATTAGGACCTGATTCTGGACCGCAGGAACACAATTTTCCCATGGTGCACAGAATCAGACCCGTGTACGGTCCGGCATGCCCCTATAGCCTATAGGAACATCCTCCCCGCAGGTGCCCCCAACTCCCGTGGCTTAGGCCCCCCTCTTCCCTGCTACCTGACCCATGACTGGCCTGCCAGGGCCTGGATTGGGCAGTGGGGACCCTCCTGCATCCGGCCTCAGCCCCGGCCCCGATCACCAGGTTGGTGCTGCTTATTCCACCTCAAAGGTGGAATAAGCAGCACGTCCCCTTTGACTCAGCAAGACATACAGGGCCGTGACCTGAATCAGCTCCGTATGTCCTGCCGGGCTGGCCTGCCCCCGCTCTGCCCAGATCCTTCCCCCTCCCGCTCCTCGCCACCTCTCCCTGTCCTATGGCTCAGGACATGCGGGGAGAGCCGGAGGGAGAATAGGGTCCTGATGGCTTGCGGGGCTGCACATCCTGCCGGGACGTGCATCCCCACAACCTGCTTCTCAGATTCAGGCCCATAGGCTCCCCCCTAACCCAGGTCAGCAGACTGGCAATTATCAGGGTCACAAACCAAGTCACTGAAGCACAAGACCGATGGATAAGCTGGCAGGACCAAAAGGCTTGGCCTAAAGTCTGACTTCTCTTTGTGCTTACACACACATTTGACTCTACTAACTGGGCTTCAAAGACTTGTCTTTAAAAAATATACAGATACAATAGCACATTAATTTTATTTCCTGGAGAAGATTGTTCTTTGTTAAAGATACAAGAGCTTTATTCTACCTTGAAATAACTCTGGAGTCACTTCCACATTCAACTCCACTTCTCATTTATTAGCCAAAACTGGAAATCAAACGGCTCCCTCAGTGCCCTGAGTGTGAAGTAATATGCAGAAACAGATGGTCTAGTTGGATTCTCCAAAAGAAGACTCTGCTAGAGTATCTACCACTGGTAAAGATCAATTTGTCCTCACCAAGGTTAGCACATTGTGTCTTAGTGGAAAATATGTAAAGAGCCCCTCAGATAGAAGATCAAACTGCTTCTGAAGATCTCCTATGCCCTGATACTACCCTCATCATTTAGGACATCCACTAAATAGTGGATCCCCTTATCTCCCTGCAACCAAAATACATCTTGTTGACTACTTTATAACAAGAGGATGAAATCAGAACAAACGTAAATGTCTTTTATACTTCAACAAATAGAGGGGAGTGGCCTTGTTACCTGGGAGAAAATCTACATTGCCCCTAATTAGCAGAAAGGGAGTTTACAAAGAATGACAGGCTAATTGCCCACATAACCATTTCCAGGCTTTATGCAAAAAAGCTATCAGCACTTGCGCTGCTATTGAAGGAAGCAGACAATCCAACTTAGTGTCGAGCATATATTGGACACAATAGGTTAACTATCCATCACTCTAGGGAGAGGGGCATGTAATAGGTAGATATATTTCCCTAATCTTTAACATAAAGCATGTGATATTCAATGATATCGTTGAAGGTATGGAAGTGCCTCCTCCCCTTCCCCAAGCCCCCTCTCCATCATCACCTCTAAGGACAGTCTAGCCTTCCTTCTCTTCCAGAGAAACTTTCTTAGCTCCCATATCAGCAATATCTGCATTAGATATAGCCATGCCACATTTGTAACATCTGCCATCTTTTCAGCGTCTGCCTGCTGTACTGCTAAATCTCTGTAGCTGTGGCTCTCTTATAAGAACATAAGATATGCCATACTGGGTCAGACCAAGGTCCATCAAGCCCAGTATCCTGTTTTCAACAGTGGCCAATCTAGGTCATACGTACGTAGCAGTTTCCCCAAAAGACACAGGATCCACAATGCTTGTACTGGGTCAAGCAATGATATCCTGGGTCCCTTCTTAATAATGGTTCATGGACCTTTCCTCCAGGAACTTGTCCAAACCTTTTTTAAACCCAGCTACACTAACAGCCTCATATTTCAGTTCTTTCAACATCCTTGGATGTATACCATCCGGCCCAGGTGATTTGCTACTCTTCAGTTTAGTTGTAATATATCTTCCCGATGTATTGATATTTCCTTCAATTCTTCCGCACCTTTAAATACCACTTCAGTCATGGGTAACATCCCTACATCTTCCTCAGTAAAGACTGAAGCAAAGAATTCATTCCGTCTCTCCGCTATCGCCTTGTCACCTCTTAGTGCCCCTTTAACCCCTCTATCATCTAATGGACCAACTGACTCTCTCACAGGTTTTTTGCTACAAATGTACTTGAAAAAGTCTTTATTTCGCATTTTTGCTTCCGCAGCAAGCTTCTTCTCAAATTCTCCCTTTGCCTGCTATATCAACGCCTTGCATTTGACTTGCCAGTGCTTTTGCTGTTTCCAGGTTTCGTCGTTTGGCTCTTTTTTCCATTTCCTGAAAGATGCTTTTTTTTGGCAACAACAGCCTCTCTGACCTGCCCTTTAAACCATGCTGGCATTTTTTGTACTCCCTTCCACTTTTCTTAAAGCGTGGAATACAGCTGGTCTGGGCTTCCAAGATGGTATTTTTCAACAACACCCAAGCTTGATGTAAGTCTTTAACCTTTGCAACTGCTCCTTTTAGTTTTTTCTTAACTATTTTCCTCATTTTATCATAGTCTCCCTTTCGAAAGTTAAAAGGTAGTACTGCGGATTTCCTTACTATCCCTCCTCCACTAATTAAAACAAAGGCGATCATGCTATGATCACTATTGCCAAGTGGCCCCAACACCCTTATCTCTTGCACTAGATCTGGTGTTCCACTAAGGACTAGGTCTAATATGGCTTCCCCTCTGGTTGGTTCATGAACCAGCTGCTCCAAGAAGCAGTCATTTATTTCATCTAGAAACTTTATCTCCCTAGCATGTCTTGCCGTGACACTGACCCAGTCGATACCGGGGTAATTGAAATCACCCATTATTATTACTGCGCTGTAATGTTTGTTAGCTTCCTTGATTTCTTTGAGCATTTCATCATCCATTTGTTCATTCTGGCCAGGCGGTCGATAGTACACCACCACTGCCATCGCCTTCCCCTTTTTACATGGAATTTCAATCCATAGAGATTCTACAGCAAATTTTGTTTCCTGCAAAACTTTAATTTTTTCTGACTCAATGCCCTCTCTAACATAGAGCGCAACCCCTCCACCAATTTGATCAGCTCTATCATTACAATATAGGTTGTACCCAGGTAACACAGTGTCCCACTGGTTGTCCTCCTTCCACCATGTCTCTGATATTCCAATCATATCTAACCTCTCATTTAGTGCTATATATTCTAACTCTCCCATCTTATTTTTTAGACTTCTAGCATTTGAATACAAGCATTTTAGAGACTGTATTTTATTCATATTAATTTAGCTATTGGTAAACATGGGTAATTTGGGATCTTTAAGCTCTATCTCCTCCATACTCGAGGGCATTTGGGCTACTTTACTCTTTTTTGGAACCTCTCAGCTTTTGGTAGTATCCTTCAAGGATACATTCTTCCGAATCATGCACTCTTGGGCGACTGTCGGCTTTCCCCTATTATCTAGTTTAAAAGCTGCCCTATCTCCTTTTTAAAGGTTAATGCCAGAAGCCTGGTTCCATCCCGGTTAAGGTGAAGCCCATCCCTTCGGAAGAGCCACTCCTTTCCCCAGAATGTTCCCCAGTTCCTAACAAATCCAAAACCCTCATCTCTGCACCATTGTCTCATCCACGCATTGAGACTCCGGAGCTCTGCCTGCCTTTTGGGTCCTGCGCGTGGAACGGGAAGCATTTCGGAGAACGCTACCCTGGAAGTTCTGGATTTCAACTTCCTACCTAAAAGCCTAAATTTAGCCTCCAGAACCTCCCTACCACATTTTCCTATGTCATTGGTACCGACATGTACCAAGACAGCAGACTCCTCCCCAGCACTATTTAAGACCTTATCTAGGTGGCACATGAGGTCCGCTACCTTTGCACGAGGCAGGCATGTTACCAGGCGATCCTCATGTCCACCAGCCACCCAGCTATCTACATGCCTAATGATCGAACTATAACGGCTGTCCTAACCCTTCCCTCATGGGCACATGGCCCTGGAGAAACTTCCTCGGTGCGAGAGGGTTTTACATCACCTGGAGGACAGGTCCTAGTTACAGGATCACTTCCAGTCACACCAGGGTGATGCTCTTCTGTCACGTGACCTCTCTCCTCCATGGCAACAGGGATGCTGCCAGACTGGAGGTGGGACTTCAGGTCTATATCCCTATAGGTCTCGTCTATGTACCTCTCTGTCTTTCTTATGTTTTCCAAGTCTGCTATTCTAGCCTCTAGAGAACGGACTCATTCCCTGAGAGCAAAGAGCTCCTTGCACCTAGTGCACACGTAAGACCTCTTAACAACTGGGAGAAAATCATACATGTGACACTCAATGCAAAAGACTGGAAAGCCCCCATCTCTCTGCAGGTACTCAGTTCTGCCTTCTGGTATCCTGCACCAATCATCAGTGTCAGTCTACCTCCCCCAGAAGTGACTCCAAAGTAGAAATGGCCTCTAAAGGGACATCTCCTATGATGTTTCACGCCACCGCGGCACATGCCGTGGGTGTGCATCCAAGGAGCAGGTCGTGCTTCTTAGGCAAACTCCTTGGGGCGAGTCCGGGGGCATTTCATGCATGTGTTCATCTCTTCTCTTCACTCCTACAGGTCTCTCAGCCTCCCGGCCTCAGGCCGGTAATCCCCACATTTTGGGTAAGCTCTTGTTTTCTCACCTCTGCAACTGCCTTTTGTATAATCTCCTTTGTCCCCTCATTTATCCTATGTTTCACATTCCATTCAACTGGGGATAGCGACCGGCCTCCCCCTCTTTTTCCAGTCTCATACATTCCATCAGGAACCTGGCCAATCTTATCACTTGCTCCCTTTCCTTTGCTCCCTCATTGTCTCCCACCCAGTCTCACCTCTTTCCCCTACTTTCACCCCACCATTCATTCGCCCTACTTAACTGCAGATCCATGCACTCCAAGTCTGATTTGATCCATGATCTTCTCCTTCTCAACACTCTTACTGCCCTCTTCCTCACTGAGACTTGGCTTTGGGAGGAGGAGGAACCCCTTCTAAACCACTGCCTCCCCCCTGGCTTCTCTGCCCTATCCATCTCCCACCAGGGTCGTAGTGGTGGGGGTGTAGCGGACCTTCACTATTCCTCTCTCGCCCTCTCTTACTGAAGTCTCCTCACTGGCGCTTCACTGCCCAGAGGGCCTCCTACTCCATCTTGACGTGATCCCCCCCCCCTCTCCATTTTCTTCTCATCTATGCCCCGCCATCCCTCTCGGATGAACTCTGGGACTCCCTCCTTCTCACTTTCTCAGAAGCTTCTCTCCTATTTCCTCATCTTCTGATTCTTGGGGACTTCAACCTCCATCTGAACTCCCCTCCCAGCCCTGTAAGGTCTCCTTCTTCTCCCTTATTGCAGATCTTTCACTCTGTCAACATGTACACTGCCCCACCCATTCCACTGGTCACACCCTCAATCTCATCATCTCCCCTTCTGATCTTTCCACTCTAACCCCTTCTGCCATCTTGATATTTCAGGCTCCCTGGTCTGATCACTTTTGTCTTCGTTTCTCCTTATCTTATCCCATCCTCCACCCTGTTCATCAACCACACCCTCTACCTAGCCCACCCCCTCTTACGTGACACATTTGTCCCTCTTCTCTTCAACAGTTTCCCTCCTCTGACCAACTCTTCCCCTCTGATTTGCCTCTCTTCCTCCTGACATCCAGGTTCAAACCTGGAACTCTACCCTATCTACTGCCCTTGATGCTCTTGCTCTTCCTCATCCCTCCTCATTCATCTGCTCCATGCCACCCTTGGTACCATTCTGGCCTCTATCTCCATCACACTTACCTCCACCGCGCTAAGTGCCTTTTGCATAAGCATCCATTCCCCTGAATCTCTGGTCCACTTCTGTCAATGCCACTCCCATTATCGCTCCCTTATCCATTCTGACAAGCTTTCATATTATTCCAATCTCATCTCTTCCTCGTCTAACTACTCCTGTCAGCTGTATTCCATTCTCCATTCCCTGTCGCCCCTCCATTCCTCTTCTTCTCCAGCCCACCCCTGCCTTCCCAGACCCTTCCCTCCTAGCTACCTACTTCACTGACAACGTCCTCACCCTCTGCCACTCCTTTCCTAACTGCCTCTCCCCCTTTCTTCCACCCTCCCCTCTGCTTCTCCCCTTGCTTCCCCCACCCCCTCCTCTGCTCCTGCTCTGTCCCATTCCTGGTCCTCCTTCTGCTCCATTTCCTCTGCTGAACTCCTGAAGACCCTCTCCTCCACACGCAAGACCACCTGTCCCTCTGACCCTATCCTCTCCCCCTGGCTTCTCGAGCTCTCCTTGGCCCTTCTTCCACTCATTCTTAACATCTTTAATTGTAACCTCTCTTCTGGTTCCTTTCCCCTCCCCTGGAAGCATGCTATCATTCAACCTATTCTTAAGAAACCTTCTTTGGACCCCATGACCCTTGCTCATTGGCACCCCATTTTTGCCCTCTCTTTTCTCTTCAAAGTTCTAGAGAAATTGGTTTTCTCCCAGCTTTCTTCACACCCTTGCACTTCACCCCTGTCAATCTGGTTTCCATCTTGGTCACAGCACAGAATCTACTATGCTCTCCCTTCTCAACGAGCTTCACACTTTCCACAACCGCGGTATTTCCCTTGCTGTCTCCTTAGATTTTTCTTCTGCCTTCAACCTGGTTGATCATCACACTCTCCCCTCCCATCTACGTAACTTTGGGATCACTGGTTCTTTCCTTTGTTGGTTCCATTCTTTTCTATCATCTTGAACGTTTTCTGTTCCCAGGGCTTCTCCTCTTCTGTCTTTTCCCTGCCCTGTGGTGTACCCCAGGGCTCTGTTCTTGCTCCCCTTATCTTCAACATCTTTCTGGCTCCTCTAACTCTCCTTGTCCAGCAACATGGTCTCTCTGCCTATTACTACATGGATGATATTCTTCTTCTCCACCACACCAGCCCCTCTGCCCCTGACTTGGCTCTGTTGACTGCTTGCCTCTCCTGCCTGGATGTCATCAAACTTTCTTCACATTAACCTCTCTAAAACCTCTGCCATATGGTTTACCTTCTCTTCTCCAGTCCCTCCTTGGCCCCATCCCTTGCCTCAACACCTATTTCACTGGTCTCTTCCATCCATTATCTTGTTGTCACATTTGATTCCTCCCTACCCTTCCATGAACACCTATCCTCCATGATTAAATGCTCTTTCTATTCCCTGCATCAGATCCTCTCTGTCAGTCCATTCCCTTCCTTCTCCTCTCTGTTCACACTTCTACTCTCCCCAGTAATGACCTGCATTGATTATTACAACGTTGCCCTGGCAGCCCCCCCCCCAATATCAACTTCACAGACTATTGCTCCTTCAGAATACCACTGCCCGCTTACAGAGCCATGCTTCTCGCTTAGACCACATCACTCCCCTGCTCATGCACCTACATTGGCTGCCCATAAAATTCCATGTACATTACAAGATTCTTACCATAGTCCACCATACCATTCACTCTAACACCCCTCAGTATCTCTCTGATTTGATTCATCTCCACTCCTCTTACTGTTCCGGCAGGTCCACTCTAATCGCTTATTCTTATCACCCCCCCCCCCACACACACACACACACACACACACACACATGCTCACTTAGAATGCAGATGTGCCTCTGCTTTCTTTTTCCTTGGCCCCCTTCTCTTGAACACCCTCCCAGCTGACCTCTGCCTAGAACTTTCCTTTCCACATTTCAAATCATTGCTAAAAACACCTCTTCACCCTCACCTTCGATCTTCCCCTCCCCCCTACTTAATTCCCCTTATTTTTTCCTTTGTCTTCCAGTTTATCTGCTTCCCCTTTCCTCTTCTATCTTTCCTTTCCTATCTTGCCATGGAGTTCTTCTTCCTTTCTGTTTTCTCGTAGCATGCAGCTTTTATTGTAAACCACCCAGATACCTCGGTCCAGGGCGGTATATAAAAAAACTCAATAAAAATAGCATAGATGGATTCTCCCAACCAGACAGAGCAGAAAAGTATTCCAACCTCTCAAAAGGCTTCAGGTCTCCTCCGGTAATGGAGGCACATTAGCTTTTTGGAGATTCTTCAGATCCCACATTGAACAAACTCCTAAGTAGCAAGTCTTGTTCTACAACCAATGTAAGGAAAAGTTCTGAACCCCATTCCACCCTTGTAGCAGCCAAGGATGCTAGGGCCTTGGATTTAGAATAATTAAATTTAAGAACAGAGAATGAACCAAAATCTCCAATTACATTTAAAGCATTATCCAGTGATGGCCCAGGATTGGTAGTGCACTAGAATATCATCAGCAAAAGCTACAGTCTTAAACGTAGCAATCCCCATAGTCATGTTCTGTATTTCAGGATCTCCCTTGATTCTAAATAGGTTCCAGAAAAATCAGAAACAAAAGTGGAGAAAGGGGATATATCTGTCTTGCACCATGCTGAAGAGGAAATTGAGGTGACATTGTACCCTTCACTAAAACTAAAGCACTGAGGCTAGAATAAAAGACCCGAATAGCTGACAGGAACTCCTCCACAAATCCAAACAGCCTTAAGACCCTGAATAGATATGGGCCATTGACCCTGCCAAAGGCTTTCTCTACATCAAAACTTATCACCCCAAAGTCTATAGTAAGCTTTTCACAAAAGTCTATGGACACATTTACTATTATCTACCCTTCATAAATTCTACCTGCTTCTCCACAAAAAGAGAAGACAGGATCACTAGCAGATGATTCACCAGGATTTTGGCTAGCAATATTACATCAAAATTTAAAAGGAAAGTAGGTCTATAAGATTCTGGGAGGAGAGGATGCTTAACAGCCTTATGAATTACTATAATGAAGGCCTTATTCATCTTACTGAGAAAGCTTCCTTGTTTGATATATTGAAGGAATACACTTACCAAAGAAAGACAGACTAAATCCTGCATTTTTTAAATAAAACTCTACATTAAAGCCATCAGGACCAGGTGCTTTAACTAGGTATGCCTTACAAATGGCCCGCCCTGAACCTCTGCCACAAATAGTGATGCATTTAACTCCTCTGCCTGTTGCTCAGTCAAGTGTGAGAGATTCAAGGCACATAGAAAGTGCTGTTCTGCATCATCATCACCCCATTCCTCCATGTCCAAGGAAGAATAGTACTCTGAAATACCAGAACAGTCCTCTCACAGGTGGTTACTATTTCCATCGTATGAGTATGCATGACACACACTGGCTTTGAGAAAAGCCAGAATTTGGTAAGATTGGCTATAAGTCTTCTCTGCTTATTTCCAAATTTAAATAGTGGAAACATGTAATGTGTAAGATCCTTTTTTGTTTTCTCATGTGTCATGGTGTTCACAGCCCAAGATTTTATTCCTTTTACTAACCCATACAATGACATCTCCCCTCAGAACCTCCTTAGTCATTTCCAAAAATAGGATTGGCAGAGATTTGTATTCCGAGTTGAACTCCTGAAGCTCTATTTGTTTCTCAAGTAAAGACGGAGCCATCTATCTCTGTACAAATAGGCTGCAAAGGTCTACCTTCTATTTGCCTTTGGTTGCAGTATTTTATTCATATATAGAAGTAGACATTTAT
Organism: Ichthyophis bannanicus; assembly: GCA_033557465.1. Classification (NCBI taxonomy): domain Eukaryota; kingdom Metazoa; phylum Chordata; class Amphibia; order Gymnophiona; family Ichthyophiidae; genus Ichthyophis; species Ichthyophis bannanicus. The sequence goes on from CM066035.1 coordinate 614,506,602, forward strand.
AAAACTATGGGGTATGTTTACTAAATGGTCCTAATGTTTCCGGTGCTAGTTGCAGCGATAATGTGAGGAATGCCATATAAGGTGGTGGGCCTTCCGGCGTAAAGGAAACAATGGTGGGGTATCGCGCAATAGAGGGCGCCCTGGCCAACATCACACGATAGATGCGCCATGGCACGTCATCGCACGGTAACCCTAGGTTTGCGCGCTGAGCTATGGTCAAAGGACTAGAGGAGTAGCACACTGGTTAATACAATGACTGTTGATACAGCAGTCATGAGTTCAATTCCACATTGGTGATATGTGATTAGGCTGTCTGAGCCAATCCCTTTTCCCGCCTGAACAGTCAGACACATCTCAACAATCTGCAGTGTCCCCCAAAAAACGCTCATCCCTGTGCCTTAATCTAAAGCACCTTTTAGGGTGCACCATAAGGCACATCATTAAGTGCCACGGCAACCAAGGCGGGTCAGAATGTGGCCCAGAGGGCGGCACAAACGGGTGGTACCCTCCAAGGCATCACATAAGGTGCCCCAGAAGCTGTCCGAACCCAAGGTGTTGCAAAAGATGCCCCAAGGATGTTAAGGTGACCAAAGAAACGTTGGCCAAGGGCAGTATGGTGCACCAACCTCACAAGCATGAAATGTATGGGTCAAACACAGATGTAATCCTAACACTGCATAGAGCAGTAACGAAAGCCAATGAAGAAGTGGGATACTCCAGTATTCACCTTTCTCCATTGAGAAAATTGGTCATTTAGCCCTACTCTGTACTTTCTATCTTTTAACCAGCTCCTGATCCACAATTCTATACTGCCTCTAATCCCCGTGACTTTTTAATTTCACCAAGAGTCTCTCATGAGGGACCTTGTCAAAGGCTTTCTGAAAATCTAGATACACTATGGGTCTAAACGCCGGACCTGTATCTGGGAAACATAGATCTGAGCTGTGCAGGGAACTCATTTTGTGGGCAGGAGGTGGTGGGCCGCAGGTGGAGCAAGGGTGAGCTGTGGTCAGCGCCATGACTCCGGACATCCAAGGCCAATTCCAAGGTCAGCCCTGTACGTCCGGGGTCAGCCATTTAAATGGGGGCTTACTCTACCTTGGAGGTGGAATAAGTCCCCCTGCACATCGGGGGCTGCCGGTGCCAGGACACGAAGAAGAGGTGAGGGAGTGCTGGGGTGCCCCGCAGCCCAACCCTAGCCATGGAAGGCCCGATCGGGAGTCAGGCTGCGGGGAACACAGAGTCTGCTGTTGCCACCAGGAACATTGTTCCTGCATGGAGCCATTCTGAGCTAGCTGGGGATGTGGCTGGACGTCCGGGGTGCCTGAATCGGGGCACATCCCGAATGTCCAACCATTATGCCGTGATTCTGCTCCTGCAGGGCCATCTAGCCCCACGGGAGCAGAATCAGATGCATCCTCGGGCCATCCGGATGTCTGGACATCCAGACAGCCTGGGGACACACAACACAGAATTGGCCTCCATATCAACTGGCTCACCTTTGTCTATCTGTTCATTAACACCTTCAAAAAAATATAACAGATTAGTAAGAGAAGACTTTCCTTGGCTAAATCAATGTTGGCTTTCTCCCATTAAATCATGGCTATTGACATGTTTGGTAATTTTATTCTTTATAATGGTTTCTACCATTTTGCCTGGTATTGACGTCAGCCTCACCAGCCTGTAGTTTCCTAGAGCACCACTGAAATCCTTTTTAAAAATTGGAGATACATTGGCCACTCTCCAATCCTCAGGCGCTATAGATAATTTTAATGATAGTTCACAGATTACTAATAGTAGATCTACAATCTCACATTTCAGTTCTTTCAACACCCTTGGAGGTATACCATCCAGTCCAGATGATTTGCTACTCTTCAGTTTATCAAACAGTTATAATACATCCTCACGGTTTATTAATATTTCTTTCAATTCTTCCACCACATCACCATTATATTTCATTTCAGGCACGGGTAACTTCTCTACATCTTCTTCAGGTAAAGATTGAAGCAAAAAATTCATTCAGGCTCTCTGCTATGGCCTTGTCCTCCCGTATGCCCCTTTTACCCTCTATCATCCAACGGTCCACATGACTCTATCACTAGCTTTTTGCCACAAATGTACTTGAAAAAGATTTTGTTATGTGTTTTTGCTTCCACAGCAAATTTCTTTTTAAATTTTCTTTGCCTGCCTTATCAATGCTTGCCATTGCTTATGTTGTTTCCTGTGTTCATCATTAGGCTCCTTTTTCCATTTCCTGAAGGATACGTTTTTGGCAACAACAGCCTCTCTGCCCTTTAAACTAGGTTGGCAGTTTTTTGGCCTTCCTTCCACTTTTCTTAAAGTGTGGAATATATCTGGTCTGGGCTTCCAAGATAGTACTTTTAAACAACACCTATGCTTGATGTAAATCTTTAACCTTTGCAGCTGCTCCTTTTAATTTTTTTTTAATTATTTTCTTCATTGTATCATAGTCTCCCCTTTGAAAGTCAAAAGGTAGTACTGTGGATTTCTTGCCATCTTTCTTCCATTTATTAAATCAAATGCAATCATGCTATGATCACTATTGCCAAGTGGTCCTAAAACCCTTATCTCTTGCATCAGATCCTGTGTTCCACTAAGGATTAGGTCCAGAATAGCTTCCCCTCTTCTTGGTTCATGAACAAGCTGCTTCAAGAAGCAGTCATTTATTTCATCTAAAAAACTTTGGGGTATGTTTACTAAACCGTTTTAATGTGCACTCTGTGACGTTATCACGCGATAAGGTACCTTATCACACAATAATGGCACTTTATCAGGCGCAGAGGTACCTTAGCGCACGATAACGTGCGCAGCGGCGCAAACGATCGCTGAAGGCGGAGAAAGGCTCCCGGAGGGCGGAGGAAGGCTCCCCAGGGGCAGAGAGAAGGGATCAATGGGTGGAGAGTGGGAGGGGAGAGGCTCCCCGCACACTAACACTGTGAAATCTGAGGCTGAAAACTAAAGCCAGTGAAACCCTGGCGTTAGAGCTGATTTAAAGGGAAGAGAAACCATTTATGTCGGCAATGTACAGCAAAACCAGGGAAACCTACAAAAAAGTGATGTGTCATACATGTGCACGGAACAAAAGGGCAAATAAACAGTGAAAATGAACAGAAGAAAATGGAAAAATAAAATAACCAAACTGGGCAATAGTGATCTCAATGGGAAACATCAAAAAACACTCCCAAAAAAGCACCAAAAAAGGATATGTATTCTGGAAAGGTCTATGCTCCGTCCCCATACAAGGTGAATGAGCCCACAGTGAAATTGCGCTGTGCAGGGTTTTCCTCTTCATCGGACAGGTTTCCTATGGCGTGCACATGTGCGGCAACAGCAGGGTGGGCATGTCGGAACGGCCAACTGGACAGATGCTTGAAAATGGGATACAGAGGGCTTCAGGTGGCACATGCTGTGGTGCAGCTGGGGCACAGTGAGGACTAGGCAGATGCCTAGGTGGCACTTAGGAATGCTGAAACTGTACAGCAGCCAGACAGCAACTGATGAGGGCCCAACATGGACACGAGTGTGTTTATCACAGTGTCACAGGGGATAGTACCCAGCAGGTACCTCCAAGGGCACAGTTAAGTACAATTTTCTGATTCAGCTGCATCATGGCAACCTTTCTGATGTCTGTGGAGTGTGCTACAGGTCTTGTGTCTGACAGTGTTTACCACCCTGGGGAGTGACCCCAACAGTATTGCGTACCCTAGCCATGCCTGCACTGTGCCCAGGACTGGAGCGGTGGCCAGGGCTGCCAAACACCTCTATAGTTGTACAATGCTGGCATAGGTGTGGGAGTGTGTGTCTGTCTATCAAGTGTGTGGTGGCTGCAAACATCTTCCACAGTCCACACTGCCAGCACTGTTGCCAGTATTGGCCTGCCAATGTGCATAATGAGGAGCAAGGTACCATGGGTATAGCCCAGACAGGGTGGCCTGGCCAGGATGCATCTGCACAGGGCATAGGGCAATGGCTGGGACATTGTAGTGCCCGGCCACCATCTGCACAGACAGGGTCGTCACAGCATATCCTGCTGGGAGCTCACTCTCACCCTGACTGAGCAGTGACCACGGCATGGCTAGGTTCCCCCATAGTGCTGTATAGTATTTTTCTCATGTGATATTTATGGGTTCCCTTTTGGGGCCTGATCACTGACTTATCTGCTTGGTGCGTATGCATCTCCTCCAGGAACATGCACTATGGACTAGCTAGCAGACTGTCTGCAGCTAGTATGTGTCTTGCTGGAACACCTTGCAGGGTGCAGCAGCTGGAGGCTTGCTGCAAGAGAATATCAGATAGTGGTGGGTTGCAGCTGAGCATTTCCATGCCTAATGTCTGTCTGCTATTGCTTTATGGATGTGTACAGAGCTGTATTGACTGCCTTGTAGTGTGTCTGTTCCCCAGCAGGACTGGGGTTGATGGTCCCCTCTACTGCAGGGAGGTAGAATGTGGATCTGTTGGTGGGAGATGCTGTTTCCCACCCTCAGCCCCAGAGGGTGGGTTGTTGTGTTTTAGCTACATATTCTGCCTATGGGTCCATAAGGGCTAAACCTGACTGAGAAATACAGATGTATCCAAGGTGTGTCTGCAGGAACTACCTATCTCACACACTAGCACTGCTGGGGACCTGCAGCATGGCCTGTTTCTGCCATGGAAGGTGCTGTGGACCTGGTGCTGGGCGCCCCACCTCACCCTCAGGGTGAGCACAGTACCCGCACAATGTGACGGTGTGTAGCTACTCTGTGCCAGTAACACACACGGTCAGTTCCCCCTACCAGGCCGAGGTGCTGTGGGGGTGCATACCCCATCTTGTGATCATCTGTAGACTGCTGATTTGCATGTGCAGTGCATCATGGGTACGGGTGGGTTAACCCTATCCTGGTGATCACAGCAGACTGTTTGTGTGGTGACTTGCAGTCCTTCTGCAGCCAGCCAGGGGTTTGTTAGCAGCTGTAGCCCACTGGTTACTTCACTGCCTGTGGAGTCAGAGGTCATGGGTTCTAACCCACAGTGGGGCTATTTGATAGGGCTCTCCGAAGCATTGTCTATTTTTAATGTACATTAGTGCTGCCAGCAAAAACACCCTCAGAGTACTGTAACCATAAGGTGCCTCAGAAGGCGCTTTATAGGGCGCCCTATAAAGCGCCTTCTGAGGTACCTTATGGTTACAGTCCATATAAGGTGCCTTATAAGGTGTCCTATGGAGCGCCTTATAGGGTGCCCTATAGGGGACATTATAGGGTGCCATGGCAGACAGTGCACTTTATAATGTGCCCTATGGAGTGCCTTATAGGGTGCCTTATGTGGCATCTTAGGTTACGGCATGTGAGGGTGTGTTTGCTGGCAGCAATAATTATAATACAAATAAAATGCCTCAAGAAACAATACTTACATGTCAAAGCTGATGCCTCAGCCAGCCTTATGCATTAGGCACACTGGGGGAATCATACTCATAACCCCATATCATCAGTCAGTGTATTAACCATTGTGCTACACCTCTGTTTCTATGTTTGCATATCTGGGCACCTACTTAAGATTACCGCGCGTTAATGCGCTTAGCGGCGCTTCGCCCGATAATGTGCGCAGCAGCGCGTGTTATCGCGCGATAATCCTGTTTTGCTACTTTAAGACTTAAACGCCCACTCCTTTTATGGCAGCCTGCACACTATCGCCAGGCGCACATTAAGACGGTTTAGTAAACATACCCCTTTATCTCTCTAGCATGTCCTGCTATGACATTAACCCGATCGATACTGGGGTAATTGAAATCACCCAGAGGAGAAGAAGTTCCATCAGGAATTATCAGCAGAAAGGAAGAGGTATTAATGCCACTGTACAAGACTCTGGTGAGGCTTCACGTTGAGCCTTGTGTTCAGTTTTGGAGTCCATATCTCACAAAGTATATAAAAAGACTTGAAATGGTTCAGAGGACGGTATCTAAAATGATTTGGAGCCTGCACCACTGTGCCAGAAGACTTAGGAGAAAACACTGAAGACCTAAATATGTCTATGCTAGAGGAGAGGAGGGACAGGGGAGATATGATACAGACCTTTAAATATTTAAAGGTTATTAATAAACAAACCTTTTTCAAAGATGGGGAAGCTGTAAAATTAGAGGACATAACATGAACCTGCAAGAGAGTAAACTGAAAGGCAACGTCAGGAAATACTTTTTCACTGAAAGGGTGGTAGATGCTTGGAATGCCCTCCCAATGGAAGTGGTGGGTGCAAATACAGTGACAGAATTCAAAATGACATGGGACAGACACAGTGGATTCCTTTACAACATCAGGATAAAATGAAAATAAACTTAACTATCTCTTATATCTCAACTAAGCATGACCTGCAAGGAGCGGTGGGCACACCACTAAACAAAGGCATGGGGAGGGGTGACCTGCTGGGAGCAGCAGGTGCACCTACTCTTGCCACCTTGCTGGACAGACTAGATGGATCATACTGGTCTCTATCTGCCATCATATACTATGTTACTATGTTACCCATTATTACTGTGTTGCAACTTTGTTAGCTTCCCTGATTTCTTTTAGCATTTCATCATCCATCTGTTCATTCTGGCCAGGCAATCAGTAATATACGCCCAATGCCATCGCCTTCCGCTTTTCACATGGAACTTCTATCCATAGAGATTCTATAGTGTATTTTGTTTTCTGCAAAACTTTAATCCTGTGTGTCTCAATGCCCTCTCTAACATAGAGTGGAACCACTCCACCAATTTGATCTACTCTATCTTTGTGATATAGTTTATGCCCAGTTATCACAGTTTCCCATTGGTTGTCCTCCTTCCAACAGGTCTCTGAGATGCCAATGATATCTAACCTTCCATTCATATTCTAGCTCTCCCATCTTAATTTTTAGACTTCTTGTATTTTCATACAGGCATTTTATCAACTGGCTATCAGTTGATAGGTGTAATTTGGAATCTTTTTGCTCTGTACTGAAGGACATCTGGGTAACTTTTATCTTTGTTGGAACTTCCCTGTTAGGATGCCCTAATTTCCCTGTTTTGCTAGTAGCCTTCAAGGATACATCTTTCGGAACCATGCGCTCCTGGGCGACTGTCGGCTTTCCCCTCCTATCTAGTTTAAAAGCTGATCTATGTCCTTTTTAAAGGTCAATGCCAGCAGCTTGGTTCCATCCCGGTTAAGGTGGAGCCCATCATCCCTTTGGAAGAGCTCTTCCTTTCTTCAGGATGTTGCCCAGTTCTTAACAAATCCAAAACCCTCTTTGCACCATCGTCTCATCCATGCATTGAGACTACAGAGCTCTGCCTGCCTTTTGGGTCCTGCGTATGAAACTGGAAGCATTTTAGAGTCTGTTACCCTGGATTTTCTGGATTTCAACTTCCTACCTGAAAGCCTAAATTTGGCCTCCAGAACCTCCCTCCCACATATTCCTATGTCTTTGGTGCCAACATGTACCAAGACAGCAGATTCCTCCCCAGCACTATCTCTAGCCTTGTCTAGGTAGCTCATGAGGTCTGCTACCTTTGCCCCAGGCTGGAATGTTTCCACCAGCCACCCAGCTATCTACATGCCTAATGATTGAATCGCCAACTATAACAGCTGTCCTAACCTTTCCCTCATGGGCACATGACCCTGGAGAAACCTACTTGGTGCAAGAGGGTTTTACATCTTCTGCCAGACAGGTCCTAGCTACAGGGTCACTTCCTGCGACATAAAGGTGATGCTCTGCTGTCACGTGAGCTCTCTCCTCCATGGCAAATGAGATGCTGCCAGATTGAAGGTGGAAGTTCAGTACTACGTCCCTATAGGTCTCGTCTATGTATCTCGCTGTCTTCCTTATGTTCTCCAAGTCTGCTTCTCTAGCCTCCAGAGATTGGACTCGTTCCCTGAGGGCAAAGAGCTCCTTTCACCTCGTGCACAAGTAAGAGATCTCACCAACTGGGTGAAAATCATACATGTGGCACTCAATGATTGTTTCCAAAATGGAGTCTGCTGCCATTTAACACCAGTAAGATCACCCTGGCTGCAGCTATGCTGTAGATCAGCCGTCCCAAATTTCGCTGCAGGATAATTGCAAAAAATGTGGATTATCCTGTGGCTAAACAAGAGAAAGGCTTCAGAAGATCCATTTAGCCACTGACAAGTTGTTTGGCTCATTGAGCATGCATTTGCCAACTAAATTAGCAAATTAATGGTTCTTGCTAATACCAATAGAACTTTGTATTATTATTTTAACATTGACCCAGAAGACTTTATTTTGCTGGAATCCAGTGGTGGTACCAGGGTTTCTACAACGCCCCCTCCCCATAAGACTGTGTCTCCGTGCAGCCTGCCATGCCGCCCCTGCTTCAGCACTGAATCGAGCCTTAAAGTGCCCACTCGCATGCGTTCTCAAGGCCTGCTGCTCCTGCCCCCCCCCCCCCCCGACACAAATTTCCTAGTAGGCAGGATCAGCAGGCCAGATCTGTGCACACATGTGCAGGTATTTTATAGTCTGCCATGGTGCTGAAGCAGTAGTTCATCTGCCGCTTCCCGGGGGGTTGGAGTAGTGATGCCGCCCACCAGGGTCTACCACCCTAGGTGACCGCCTAGTTCACCTAGTGGATAGGCCAGCCCTACTGGAATCCCTAATTCAATCTGGCCCATTTTTTTAACTCAATGGGGGTCATTTTAGAAGTCCTATTCATGCTTTGGATGTTCTAAAGCAGGCTTAGAGACATTTCCAGAGTCATTTTAGAAGCCAGCTCTGGGGACATCCCCAGCACAAGGATGTGCAAGTCTGAACAGGGATGTGGGGGAGGCATTTCCAGGAACTTGGAGGCATGGCCAGGGCATTCCCTGGATCCTGGATGTCCATGCCCGATCTCAGAAACATCATGGACGTACGGCGTTGCATCTATGTTAGATCTGCTCCAGGTATGAACAAATATTGGAAAAATGCTTGTTTTAGCTGAAAAAAATGATAACCAAAATATAGATCAGTACCCGAAATAATCAATTTATACAATCTGATCACAAAAACATTGAGGAAGACATACAAAACACACAATAAATATATATATATATACTGTATGTGTAGGAATATTTGTTGTGCCTTGTGGGCTTCAATATGTGGGACAGACTATTCGTCCAATTAAAAAAGTCTTTCTGAGCAAAATCTCGGATTACTACCAACATGCTAACAGCTCCTTTGGTGCCTCATTGCATTCAATTTCATCACACATTTGCAGATTTTACCTGGTGCATTATAGATCATGTTCCCTTGGACCCTCGTGGAGGGGATCGACAACAGCGATTACAGCTTCTTGAACAACGCTGGATTTTCTTTTTGAATACAGTGACCCCTGGAGGCCTTGATTTGGAACTTGACTGGTGGAGCATTTTAAATACTTGAATTGTTCTAGCCTGGGATCTGTATCAGCTGTTTAGTGGGTATATATTACAACATTGCCTCCATGTGACGTCAGACGCCATCCTCTTTAGAGGAGTTGTTGAGATCGGAGAGGGACTGATATAAATATACAACTTACCGAGTGTTGACCACTTGATTATTTGGAGAATTTCCCTATTTTCACATCACTTGAGAAAGGATCGATAGATCCAAAACGCGGCGCTGTGTCGTGACCCCGGTGGGGCAGAAAATCTTGTGTGACCCCGGTGGGGTGAAAATCTCCTCATTTCTGCTGTAGCGGTTTGGATTCACTTGTGGTTTCCTGGTTTGGTTCCAGTTGCCAGCTAAGTTTAAGAACTTTAGTTGTGTTCTATCTATTCTTAGCACTATGGCTTTATGGTCCTGTTTTTGAAGTTCTGCATTAGTTCACTTGCACAATTTCACTTTAAGATTAAAAAGGAGAGGTTTGTTATTCAAAGGAGTTTAATTTATCTCCTGGCACAACAAACATTATATATATTTATTTATTGTGCGTTTTGTATGTCTTCCTCAATGTTTTTGTGATCAGATTGTATAAATTGATGTTTTAGCTGAAAAACATCCAGAGAGCATAGAGGAGACAGCACTGCATTATCCCCAGTACTGAGCATAATGTCAATAACAGCAGCAGTGGAGTTTGAACCCAACCCTAAGCTGCCCTGTTCTTAACTCACTACACTAACCATTAGGCTATCCTAGAAACATGGGTTCTGAAATATGGTTCTTGAGATATCTATGTAGACGCCCCTGCAGAGGTCCATATCAGGCACATCCATGTTTTTGAAATCATGTCTGTACCTGGACGTGCCTGCTCTTTTTTCAGACATTCTGGCTTGGATTGCGCTGGGATGTATCTTCTAAAATTCTCCTCCATGTGTCTTTTCACTAGTTTTTCCCCATTCCATATTTGGTTCTGTTCTGTAAATTTTGGAGAGTCATTTTGCCCTCCAGACAGACAGATAGCAATGGCGTACTAAGGGCAGGGCAGTGGGGGTGGTCCATCCCGGGTGCCAGCCAGGAGGGAGGTGCTGAAATTCCAGGCCTACCCAGCAGCAGTGAACGTAGCAAATGTACCTTAACTTCTTTGCTGACTTATTGCACTGTCTCCACTCCAGGCCCGGAAACTGTTCACTCATGGGGTGAAGTCTAGTGATAACAGCTGCACCATGAGACTTTGGCCAGGAAGGGAACAGCACAGAAAGCCAGCAAAAAATGTTAAGGTACTTTTACTGCATGCTGTTAAGTTAGGCAGAATAAAATTAGTACTAGTGAATGCCAGCTCACCTGCTTAAGTCTACTGGTCTCAATCTAATTTAGACTGTGTATGTCCATATGCAAGCTGTTATATAGTGTCTACTAAATTAGTCAATGCCTAGTTAAGACTTAACAAATGAATATTTTAAGTTACAACTGTATGATGTATTAATTGATTGCTCCTAATGAACTCATCATTAAAAGTCACATTTCAGTTTTGCTTATATCTTCTGAATACTACAGGGCATGCTATTAATTGACAAAATCACTGACCTGTTCTAATACTAATATTACTTCAATTTTTAATTAGCGTCTCTAAATTAAAATAAATTCCTTCATTACTTTATCCTATCTTGCTGGGTTTCACGTCAAGCAATCTTTATACAGCTGAAAGAAGAAGGGCATCTGGATAAGCCCAAGAGCGTAATCGTCACCCCAGAGAAATGGTGGAAGGAAGATAACCAATGGGACACTATGGAGAATGATTTAGCACACACAGATGTAAAGGGGCATGTTCTGGGCATAGCTTTAGTGGACCTCGAATATGTACCTGTAACCCGAGTTTTACAATGGCAGTGACTATATGCTTCAAAATAGTTCCCCATTGGGATTTACACCAGGTTTAAATTATACATAACCTTCCTCTAACTGCTCATTTAGGCCTTGAATTTGGAGAAGTGATTGAGGGGAGAATTGTGCTTACATTTCTAAAACCACCTCAAAATGCAAAAACATGGTGCTTCAAAGATCAGCTCCATATCTCACTCTCCATTGAACGAAGTCTTGCAAAATCAGCCATCTACACAGGTAGACGGTGGTGCTTACATGTGTAGATAGCAAAAATGATACTTATAGGTGGTAATTTGATAAGGAGCTGCATAAAGTTACATGCCATCAATGCGCATAGATCACATAATTTTAGTGACTTACACGCATGGATGAGCCTCTATGAGTATACTTTGTTGTTGTTGTTTTCAGTGCCCTCGAGTTAGTGTTGGCTCATGGCGACCCTCTGGATAGTTGTCCTAAACTATGTTCGGTCTTCCGTCAAGCAGCTCATAATTAATACAATGACATCCATAGCTGCTCTTATTGTATTGGTTCATCTCATTGCTGGACTGGCCTTCCTCTTTGACACTGAGCATACTTTAGCTGTTGCTATTCCATAAATATGTGCGTCAGACCGATGATGCGTACCCTCTCTGTGGGTGTACATGGGGGCAGAGCTTGAGTGGAGCATAGACCGAGTGCAAATCTACATGCATAAGTTATAAAATACTATAAGTCATACACGTTCCCTAATTATCTAGATGCAGGCATTCACACCAGCTCCAGGGTTGGTGTAACTGATTGCGCCAAAGATTTGCTGCACGTATTCCACCACTTAAACGTCTATTTTATGAAGTTAAGCATGTACATACATGACTTTATAAATTAGGTACCATAGGTGCGTAACAACCTGCACGTTAACTAGGTGTGACTTTATAAACGTACCCTCTGTGGAGATAATTGTATAACGCGCTGTGCAAAGTTACGCGCTATCAACACGGGTGAGTCACTATTTTCAATGACTTATGCGCGGTGATGGTCACTAATGCGCATAGTTTAGGCAAGTGCTATTCTTTAAGTATGCAAGTCAGAGTGATGGCATCTACTTTTGGAGTGAGCAAGCACAGGGGCAGAGCTTCAGCGGAGCATAGACAAAGCCAAAATTTGCAAACGGAAATTGTAAAATATTATAACTAAAGGGCGTTTTCTACAAATCGAAGTGTGGGCATTTACACCAAACCTAGGGTTGGTGTAAATGATTACACCATTTGGTGTACATATCTTACACTTACACCCCTCTTTTATAAATATAAACATACTTTATAAAATGAGTGCAAAATACAGGCTTGACAATGTGGGCTAAACTAAGTGACCTTATAAAATTACCTCCTTTGAAGGTTATTTTAGAAGCCCTATTCATGAGTTGGATATCTGAAAATAAGCACTTAGACATGCAAAGAATGGAGACATCCATGGAGCCATTTTAGAAGCTGGCTGTATAGACCTCCCTAGTGTATGCTTGTCCATATAGCACAGGGGTGTAGTGGAGGCATGACTTGGGTGGAGCAAGGGAGATGCACATCATGGTGTAATTTCAGAACAGAACAAGCACACCTGGCTCTGATTGTTGAGACATTCATGCCTATACCTGCTCCTGACCACAAATAAGGTGGAAAAAAGTACTTGTTTCATGGATATAACTCTTCCAGGGGAAAATGCATAATGCACTTACATCACCACAGTTATTTCCTGCCCGAAGAAACCTGAATGTAAATAGAAACTCCAAACATATTATATTACTGGCATGCTGCTGCATGTTTGAGTATCTGAACAGCAGGCCGGGATGTGCAAGTCTCATAGCATAGTCGCTCCCCTTCTGAAATACCCCAGTCAGCATGTCAAAGTATCTGGTTCTGATGCCATGCTATTCAGGGACATCCACATTTGTGAAATGGCCTACACCCGTGCACATGCCCAGCCTTGCAACCTGTATGGGGCCTGCCTCCATAACCAGTCACAGGTACATTCATTTTTTGGGGGTAGATACAGAGCGATTTCAGAAGGTACATATACGTGCCTCCCGTCACTGTTGCCACTCCTGCCAACTTTTGAACATTCTGCTCTGGACATTCCAAATTCTTACTAGACATCTCTTCTAAAATGTCACTTCACATATATAAATGTCACTACTTACATGTACAAAGCCCTGAGTAAGTCCAATTGTTTATTTATTTACAAAAACAGTATAAGCCACTTCCCCCAATAATCATCCAAAGTGGTGAACATAAAACACTCATACAAAACAACGTAGATTGAACAACAGCGGGCAAAGAAGCATGAGCCGCATGACATCAGAATACTGCTGTCCCCAACAGGACTATGGGCCAGATTTACTAAAGCTTGGTGTGCACTAATGGACATTAGTGTGCACTAAGTGCCACATAGCCCGAAGGAATAAAATGGCTGTGCAGCACTCAGCACAGGATAATCTTCGTTCGTGCACACTAAGCTTTAGTGAACGTGCTCTATGCCCATTAATGTTTTCAATGTGTTTGCGTGCAAAATTTCCCATTGTGCATGCTGCCAAATTCATGTAATTTGCTGGCGGCCCTATACATAATTTACAAACGGCTCCATGTCCGGAAGCCTTTTGTAAAATGCATAGAAAAATTTGAACATCCCAACTTAAACATTGCTTTTCTGACAGAGAAGATCTATGCAAAATTAAGTTTTATGATACTAGGGTACAAATTATATTGAAATGACAGGCAGATGAAATTGGTGAAGGGGAGAAACTATGGAGATAATTTTGTATAGAGACCTCTAAGGTTCTACCTTATTTTTGGGTGGCAGAAACATCTAATGATTCTACTAGTATATTGTGATGTAACCCTTCTATGCTCTTATTATTCACCAGAACAGGGTTGGATTCTCTAACTCCTATGACAGAATGCTGGGAGGAGACTTCTCTGGGAGTGAAATTTGAACTGGCATAAATTCGCAGCCCAAAGAGAGCTAGGTACTTGTCTTTGGCTGGTCTAGTCTTTGTACAACAATAACAGATATCTTTGGCTGGCCAAGCTTTAGCACCACAAGGAGCAGTAGACTGTTAGGTGATAGGGCATCTCAGGTCTCTAATTTCCATGCATTAGTACACTGGTTAACTAAACCAATGCACATCTCCTCTAAGGGAGTGAAGGAGAAAGCGGGAGAGAAGGAACTTTGTATACTGAAGGAATAGCGGGGAGCCCTGATCCTGGAAAGTAAGGAGAAGATACAGAGGGTTTCCCCTGGAAGTGTATCCAGGAAGGTCAGGCTTTACCATGATACAGCATCGGCTCCAACATCTGAGGCCAGCATCCAGCTCTGCTGGAAACCTGGGAAAGAGTGTGGAGGGTTTTCCATCTGGAAGGGAAAAAGCTGAGCACAGCCTGAGCAACTGCAATTGTTTGATTCATATTCTGCCACCAATATATTTTATTTATTATCTGTGATCCTCTGAAAAGTTTTTCAGTAAACCCATAGTTCAAAACAACCAATTTTGGTCTGTACTGATTCACGGAGAGAGAATGGATCTATGGTGCCAATGGCCTCCCAGTTTTTACTAGTTCTGACCTCGAACCCTGAAAATTTCCAGACAGTAAAACCTGCATGAACAGTGTTGCCTCCCTGAAGTTGTATCCCCAGATTAGTACGAGTTACATTTGTAACACTATTTCTATGTGTAAACCCTGGTTTGCATGCAGGAAAGATCTTTTATAAATTTGCACAGCAGCATATGGACCGATAAGATGGCATGCACACTGCATTTAGCCATTCCTGGGGGTATAGTTTAGGGGGTGGTGCAACGTACACAGGAAATACCTGTTTCCCATCAGCGCCAGTGGGCTTAATTTTAACAGAATCACAGGAAAGGGAAACACTCTCTCCTTGCAGCTCTGCAAAGCTGAACTGGCGCGGGGAAAATAATGTCAGGCTCTTCCGGGGAGGCGGGGGGCCGCGGGGCACTTCATTCTGCCACTGCCACTGCAGCAGCTTTTCTGACTGTGGTTTTTTTTTTTTTTTATTTGAAGGCTGAGTGAGGCGGTCTTTTGGGGGGCATTTTTTGCCATCCCCAAAAAGTTGCTGCCTGAGGCCACCGCCTCACTCGGCCTCATTATAGAGCCGCCCCTGATTGGGGGTGTACCACTGTCCACTAGAGAATGAAATGCTAAAAGAAATTAGAAAAGCTAACAAAACTGGCAACACAATAACAATGGGAGATTTCAATTACTCCAGTATTGATTAGATAAATGTCTTGTTAGGACATGTTAGGAAAATCAAGTTTCTAGATTAATAAATGGCTACTTCATGGAACTTCTGAGTCTTGGAACTCCTAATAGGGAGGATATGGCACAGGATTAAGAGTGTTGGGACCGCTTGACAATAATGATGAAGAATACAATCTTTATCTTTATTTTGTTTCTTGCTATACTGCTCTACGAAAGCACATCAGAGCAGTTTACAGAGCACAAAAAGCAAACTGCCAGAAAAAGGAAAGAAAAGGAGTGGAGGAGTAGCCTAGTGGTTAGAACACTGGCTTGATAACCAAGCAACCAGGGTTCAATTCCCACTAGCATGCCTTGGGCAAGTCACTTAACCCTCCATTGCCTCAGAAGAAAGGCCTGGCAATTTACTTCTGGTGAGACTGCCAAGAAAACCCAGGAGCTTCTGGGTCACCAGGAGTCAGGACTGACTCAAAAGCACACATTGCATTTTTGCCATAAATTTGACAGGAAACAAGAGAGACAAGAGGACAGGAAAGGAGACAGAGAAAGAGGGGGCAGAGCATGGGAAAAGAAGAGAGCTGGGAAGAGCCTCAACTGGGGACGGAAGGGACGGGGAGATTAAAAGCGGTGCAGAACAGTGATTTGAATCTGGTAAAAGAGAGTTCAAACCGGAGGTCTGGGGGGAGAGAGTTCCAGAGTTTGTGGCCGAAGAAGAAGAAAGCGGAGTTTCAGATGGATTCTAGATGGACTAGGGAGGGAGAGGCATATGATTTACGTGAATATGGCAAAGCGAACACTGGGAAGTGTGAAGGTGAACGAGGTTTGAGAAGTACTGAGGTGAACCAGAGTGAATCACGTTTGACATAATCACTGGAGGGAGGACAGTAAGGAAAAATACTGCAGTAGAGTTCGGCTTTAAAAAGGGAGACTATGACAAAATGAAGAAAACAAATAAAGACTGCATGAGGCATGGGTAATGTTTAAAAATACTGTGATGTGGATGCCTAGACTACATGTATTCCACACATTATTTATTTATTTATTTAGCTGTGCTTATTATGTACCACTTTTCACCGTGTTAAAGCGGTTTACAAAATAAGGGGGGGGGGGGACAGTAAACCACATTATCACATATTTACATGGGGGGGTACCATTACCAGGGGGATCAAACATATATACATTTCAGATGAGCAATCATCTTATTTACAATCTCCTTTAGTCTGCTTCTGAGTCTCAGATTGTCCAGTTGATGGTATGAGTTTGTGTTCACTGGGTGTTCTCTGTTCCTGCCACAGGTGGATGTTGAATAAATTTATTTATTTATTTATTTAGACAGTTTTGTATACCGCCTTATCCTTCAATCAAAGCGGTCACAACACAATTGGGGAATACATTTACCACACATACACTAATACTTACAGGGAACATGGGCAATGGAGGGTTAAGTGGCTTGCCCAAGACCACAAGGAGCATCTGTGGGACCAGAAACCCCAGTCCTTCCGGCCCAAGGTTGCTGTCCTCTAGTGGGATTTGAACCCCCGACCTTCCGGCCTGAAGTACCTTGCCCCAACCACTAGGCTACTCCTCCCTCCCTAAATGGTTTTTTTAGTTGTTTCTGGAATGAAGAGAGGTCCGTGTTGCTTCGGATATTGGGTAGAGTGAGTTCCATAGTGTGGGGGCATATAAGTTAAATGCACAATTACAGGTTTGTTGGTTAAATTTGGTCTTTTCATTTGTTATGGTCAGTAAGTCACATGTGGCCTGTCGTGATGGTCTTCTGGAGCTTGGTCATTGTAACAGGGTGCTCATATGCGTGGCTTGTTGCTGGTGAAGTGCTTTATGGATCAGAACCAATGTTTTATATTTGATCCATGCTTCTAGAGGGAGAATGTGGAGATCTCTCAGTATGGGTGTGATGTGGTCATATTTCTTCCCTTTTTGGATGATCCTCGCTGTTGTATTGATGGCAGTACATAGTGGGCTGAGACTGGTGGCCGGGAGTCCTTGGTATATCACATTACAGTAATCCAGGTGGGAGAGTGTCATTGCCTGCATGATTGTTCTGAAGTCCAGTGGGTCTAGAAGTGGTCTGAGGTGCTGAAACATCTTGGCTTTGAAAAATATTGTCTTCACTGTTTTTTCAATCTGTTGTTTAAAAGACAGTGATTGATCAAGAATGATCCCTAGATGTTTGATGTTAGTTTGGACTTTTATTTGGGTTGTTCCCAGTGTGAGATAGGTCGGGGGGGGGGGGGTGAAGGTTTGGTCCTTTGTGACAAGCAATGCTTCTGTATTTTTGAGGTTTATTGTGAAATTGTTTTCCTGGAGCCATTTAGAGATGTCAATGAAGCAGTTTGTTAATTCCAGATTTGTTGGATTTTCAGTTGTAATGGGACCATAGAGCAGAATGTCATCTGTGTATATGTGGAAGTTGATATTATGGGTCCTTATTATAAAGCAGAGTGATTTGAGGTAGATATTAAATAGCAAAGCTCAGAGTGCAGAGCCCTGCGGTATTCCTTGAGTTTGTTGAAATGGGGGGAAAGTGGTGGTGCTGGTTTGAATTAGTTGAAACCTGTCTGTTAGGTAGGATTTGAACTTTGTCCTTTATGCCAATTTCTTGTAGTCTGTGTAGGGGAATGCTGTATGAGATGGTATCAAATGCTGCAGAGATGTCCAAAAAGATCAGGATGTATCCAGTATGTTTGTTCTGTATTCCTTTAGTTAGGGCGTTTATGAGCGAGATCATGAGGGTTTCAACCCCTTGGGAAGGACAGAATCCATGTTTCTGTAGATCGACGGTGTTGTTTGCATCCAGGTGGTCCTGCAGTTGTTGTTGAACTATCTTTTCAATAAGTTTTGTGATGAATGGGAGGCTTG
The DNA here is from genome assembly GCA_033557465.1 of Ichthyophis bannanicus. Classification (NCBI taxonomy): domain Eukaryota; kingdom Metazoa; phylum Chordata; class Amphibia; order Gymnophiona; family Ichthyophiidae; genus Ichthyophis; species Ichthyophis bannanicus. Next base: position 614,524,982 of record CM066035.1, read on the forward strand.
CTACTGGTCTGTAAGAGGCAGGATTCATTGGGTCAAGCTCAGATTTCTTGAGGGTCGGACAGATAATGAACCTTTTGAGGCTGGCAGGCATCATTCCCTGTTTGAGATATTCATTTACAATTTTGGCGAGTGCTGGGCTTAGTTCCTGTTTTGTCTTTTTTATCCAGTTCACTGTGCATGGATCGAGGAAGAAGGTGATTGCATTGAGTCCTGATATGGTGGTTTCAATCCTTTCTTTGGAGATTGTCTCAAATGAATCCTACACAGTGGCAGGAGTGGTATTTTTGCTGTCTTTTATGGTTGCTGGTTGAGTGTTGGATATTTGCTGGAGCTGTTTATATTGGGTTGCAAGCTGATGCAGTGGTATGTTTGGAATATTATCGAAAGGTTGAAGAAGGGCCAAATGACTGCCAACATGGTTAAATGGCAAAGTGAATGAGGCGATTAAAAAAATGGAGAGCAGGTCAAAATGAAGAAAACAGGAATGAGGGTAAGCACTGACCTGTTGGATGTAAAGCATTAATATGGCAGGTCGACTAAAGCAGCAGCGAGAACTTATAATATAAACATTTTCAAGTACATTCACAACAAGACACTCGTGAGGGAGTCAGTTGGACCACTAGATAACCAAGTGGTAAAGGGGACATTTAGGGAGGAGGAGGAGGAGGCCACAACTTAAAAACAAAGTGAATTTTTTCCTTCAGTTGTCATTCAAGGAAAGCATATGAAATGTGTCTGAAAATGAACGTTTTGGGAGGATGAATTTCATGATGAGGCATTTTTTTGGAAAGCCATTTTATTTGGTGCATTAATATACAGTAGCAAAAAACTGTCCTCCTCAGCCTGCCTAAGTAAATGGGGATGGGAGAGGAGGTTCACAGCATGCATGGTTTTAGCCAGAATAAAAAGAAGCATTCTTGAAGTTATGCTTGGATCAGAGGAATAGAATGGCACATATATATACCTTTTTCTAAAGTATGCATGATATTTTAGCCCCCTGCCCCCGCCGCCTGCTTCACTAGGAGATGTAAAGCGTGTAAGGGCTTTTACCGTATGTTAGCTAGTAAAAAAAAAACATAGCTGGGTGATTTCTTTACAAAAAGTCAGTTACAAAGCACTCGCTGTAAAAGTGCCTGCGTCTTTTGCAACAATGCAGGCTATTTGAAGCTTCCTGCTGTGTCTATTTCTGTGTCTATATGTGGCTTAGTTTTGTGCGTATCATAACTTTAATGAATCTCATTCCTAAGCCACGGTATGAGGAATTTGATCCCAGTCTCTCAAATTTACTGCTAATACTCTCTGTAGTACTTACATTGTGCCAAAGAGGTGCTCTTGGTATTCATTCAAGATGGCATGTTTCCCACCCCTCCCCATAGAACAAACATCACAGTTTCAATCCTCAGGAGGGGGGCTCTCTTTTTGTAAACTTGTACACATTTTATTTATTTATTTATTTATTTATTTAACAAGGTTTTATATACCGCCTCTTCCCATGATCAGAGGCGGTTTACATTGAACGTAAATACAACTTTACAAGGAACATTAGAACTATGTACAGTTAACATATAATATGGTCAAACTACTGTGCAGGACTGCCCTGCATACAACTCCAAATGTAAACTCAATTCCACCTGTAGGTGTTGTTATTGTGAGATAGTTTGAATTCTTTCCTCCCATGGAAGCTGTGTCTCGTCTGGTTAGATGCCTATAAACCAGGTTTGCAATAAAATTCAGGATTATTGCTGAATCATCAGAATGGGTTTTTTAAATATTTTATAATGAAACACATGCGATGCATTCCAACAGTATTACAATGGTGACAACTTGCTTTCTGATGTCACTATGGAAAAGTATTTCCAGTTACGGTGCTACAGTTATGGCCCTACAGTAAATCCATGAAGTCAGCAAGATTAAAAGCCATGTTCTCTCCATCACAGTGCCATAAGAACATAAGATTTGCCATACTGGGTCACACCTAAGGTCCATCAAGCCCAGTATCCTGTGCCCAACAGTGGCCAATCCAGGTCACAAGTACCTGCCAAGTTCCCAGATAGTAGACAGCTTCCATGCTGCTTATCCCAGGGGTAAGCAGTGGGTTTCCTCAGTCCATTCTAATAATGGTTATGGACTTTTCCTCCAGGAACTTGTCCAAACTTTTATAAATATAGCTACACTAACAGCGTTTATTATATCTTCTGGCATTAAGTCTCAGAGTTTAACTGCACTTTGAGTGAAAAAATATTTTCTCTTATTAGTCCTAAATGGGCTACATTGTAGCTTCATTGCATGAAATACATACACTATCTGAATGTGACTTCCTTAACTGCCTAGCTGCTACCTGCTATAGGTAGTATATCAAGTAAAATAAACTATAACTAAAACTATGTTACCTAGTCTTTATACTTTTTGAAGGAGTAAACAACCAAGTCACATTTACATCAGCAATCATACCACCTGCCCTGCATACAACTCCAAATAAACTACACAGCACAGACATGATGGCAATGACATGGCTGCAGAATTATTTAACTTTAAACTTCAACCAATTAAACAGCTTACCTAGGTCAGCCTGCCCATCAATAATATAACACCCTTCTCTCCCAAGCACAACTTTACTAGTCAGTGATGATCTAGCCATAATGTAACCCCCCCACCCACCCCCATTTCCACATAGTCCATGGCAATGCCAAGCTATGCCCAGCAGCTCACAGTGGTGTTGCATGCCAGCCTATACGCATCCTTCACTTTCCCACATCTTAACCTGTCCCCACAACTTGGCTGAACCTGGGATAATACCAGATTCACCTACCCCTGCCATGAGTGGTGACAGTCTTTAGCTAGTCACTGCTCCCCCTACCAAAGCTGTAGCATCCCTGCGGCCATAACAAGCTTTCAACAGATCCTGCACTGTACTCAGGAAAATATCGACTTCTACTACTATTAATCATTTATATAGCACTATAAGGCGTACGCAGCGCTTTACAGACACATATAAAGACAGTCCCTGCTCATCAGAGATTATAATCTAATCATGACAGACAGTACATGTGGCTGGTTTTTCTATACCGCTTTTCAACGGAGCAAAGCGGTGTACATTTCAACAACAGATTGTTACAATAAACAGTGGAACTTATATACATAGTCACATGAATGACAGATATCTACATGATGAACTAACTATTATGACTTACTGTATGTACATGAACAACTATTACATACATTATTCAATTAGGAGGGGAGTAAGGAAGAGAAGAAGGATCATGTGATGGAACCAAAGTGTTCATTGAATAGATAAGTTTTGAGAAGTTTCCTAAATGTGGGCAGGTCATTGTGGGCAGGTAGTGAGTTCCACTGGGTTGGAGCATATAATTTGAATACTCTAGTGCAAGCGTACTGAGTGTTTTTAATTTTCTTATGAGGTATGTTCAGCATGTTTTTTGTATTATGTCTTCTTATCCTGCTCGAATTGGTGGTACTTACGAGTGTTTGTAGATAGTGTGAGGATTGGCTATAAATGATTTTGGATATCAGGAGTAGTGTTTTATAGTACATGCAGCTGAGTAGTGGCAGCCAGTGTAACTGTCTTAGGATGGGGGTTACATGGTCATACTTTGAGGCTCCTTGAATTATGTATGGGGTAGTATGCAAGGCAGATTGTAGAGGATGCAGTGTAAATTTTGGTAAACCTTGAAAGATGGAATTACAGTAGTCAAAGTGCAGTGGTACGATTGCTTGGAATGCTGAGTGATAGTTGAATGCTTCCTATAGAGGATGGAGGTGGTGAAGGGTTCTGATTTTGTAAAAAAATTATCTTTGTTGTGACTTTTATGTGTGGCTTCAAAGTTAGTTGTTGATCTAAGGTGATACTCAAGTACTTGAACATTGGTTCTACTTTCACGTTGGTGTCATTTAATACTATTGACGTCGGTGCTTGGAAATTGTCATCCGTTATTATGAAAAGTATTTCAGATTTCTTGTAGTTAATTTTCAGTGAATATTTTGCCAGCCATTGGGCAATATCTGTGATGCAGCTTAGTATTCCATCAAATGCTGGTTTGTTGGTGTTGAACGGTGCATAAATCATTATGTCATCTGCATAGATATGAAAGTGTATGTTATGTGAATAGATGATTGGGCATATCATTCGAAGGTAGATGTTGAAAAGTAGAGCTGATACTGATGAGCTTTGTGGGATTCCTTGAGTTTGCGGGTAGGGAAATGATGTGTTACTTCCCATTTTCACTTGCTGTTTTCAATTGAATAGATATGAATGGAGCCATTTCAGAACATTGTTTTGGATTCCAAAGGACTGGAATCTATAAAGGAGAATGCTGTGGTTGATTGTATCAAAAGTGTCTGAAATATCAAGAAATATTAAAATGAATCCTTGGTGTGGCTTCTGTGTTCCTTTTATTAATGTATTTAACAATGACATGAAGAGTGTTTTGACTCCATGGTGAGGTCTGAACCCATATTGCTGTGGGTCAAAAGGGACATGGCTGTCAAGGTAGTCTTGGAGTTGCTGTTCAATGTTTTTTTCTATTATCTAAGTCAAGAATATAGGCCTGTAGGCTGTGAGGTTATTTGGATTGAGGGGTTTTTTTTAGAGTGGGGTGGATGGAGGAGGATTTGAGTCATAACATTGCAGGAGCAATAGTTGGGTGAGTTTCATAAGGTATAGACTAAGCTTTTTAGATGCTTTCACCCAACTCACTGGGCATGAATCTAGCAGGGATGTGGTTGTGCTTAAAGCAGCGATTGTATGGTCTATATTCTCTTTGCTGATGGAATCAAAGGTGGACCAAGCTTTCTTTGTGTCGTTGGATGGTAGCTTCAGGAGAGGTTGGGATAGTACAGAACTGTTTGCTTTGTAATGGTTTACTAGTGCCTGAGGGTTGGGAGTATTGTCCATGATGGCTAAGTGTGTGGGGGGGGGGGTGAGGTTATTAGGTTCCTTACTATGTCAAATAGCTGCCTTGGCCGGTTGAGTGATTTATTAATGATTTTTGTATAGAAAGTTCTTTTGGATTTGTCAGACTCTGTGCGGTATACCTTTAATAAGAGTATGTAGGTGTTTCTATCTTCTATTAGTTTGGTTCTTTTCCACTTACGCTCCATCTTTCATAGTTATCTTTTGATGTCTCTGAGTTCTACTGAGTATCATTGAGTCTTTTGACGTTTTTTGGTGGGTTGTTGATGTGAGTTTTATGTAACTGCTTTTCCAATGACCTGGTTCCAGTTCAGTGCTAGGGTACCAATGTCATTTGTGTCTATATCCAGTAGATGATTACAAGGGTACAGTGGGGAAGGGTAATGAGACAGAAGGAGGACAAGGGATTAAGATCCAAAAGTGGCCTGAAAGAGGTGAGCCTTTAGCATGGATTTGAAAAGGGGGAGAGATGAAACTTGATGGAAAAAAAAGGTAGTTTGTTCCAGGCATAAGGAGCAGTAAGGTGAAAGGATCAAAATCTGGAAATAGCTGCCGAAGAGAGCATAGTGAGAAGCAGGGCAGAGGAAGAGCGGAGTTCACAAGGAGGGGTGTAGGGAGAGAGGAGAGAGGAAAGGTAGTGAGGAGCAGAACAATGAATGCATTTATAGGTCAAAAGGAGAAGTTTGTATTGGATACGGAAGGGAAGCCAATGAAGTGATTTGAGAAGAGGGGTTATATGAGTATATTGGGGCTAGCAGAAGATTAGCCGCACAGCAGAGTTTTGAACACATTGAAGTGGAGAAAGATGACTCAGAGGGAGACATAAGAACATAAGAACATAAGATATGCCATATTGGGTCAGACCAAGGTCCATCAAGCCCAGTATCCTGTTTCCAACAGTGGCCAATCTAGCTCATACGTACCTAGCAGTTTCCCCAAAAGACACAGGTTCCACAATGCTTGTACTGGGTCAAGCATTGATATCCTGGGTCCCTTTTTAATAATGGTTTATGGACCTTTCCTCCAGGAATTTGTCCAAACCTTTTTTAAACCCAACTACACTAACAGCCTTTACTACATCGACCAGCAAGGAGGAGGTTGCAATAGTCAAGGTGAGAAGTGACTGGATAAGTGTTTCAGTAATGTGTTCAGAAAGGAAGGGGAAAATTTTGTTAATGTTGTAGAGAAAGAAACACCACATTTTTGCTATCTGTTGGATATGTGCAGAGAAGGAGAGGGAGGAGTCGAAGATGACGCCAAGGTTGCGGACTGAGGAAACAGGAAGCAGAAGAGTGTTATCAACAGAGATAGAGAAGGGAGGAAGGGGGAAGAGGGTTTAGTTGGAAAAATAAGTTCAGTTTTGGCCATGTTCATTTTCAAACGGTGGTGAGACAAGGCAATGATGTCAGATAGGCAGACAGATATACGGGCTTGGAATGTAAGAGAAATATCAGGTATAAATAGATCTGAGAGTCATCAGCATAAAAATGATATTGAAAACATGGAAGGAGATGAGAGAACAAAAGGACTGGGTATAGAGAGAGAAAAGGAGAGGGCTCAGAACAGATCCTAGGGGTATACCAACTGAAAGAGGGATAGCAGTAAAGGAGGAACTGCCAGAACAGACATTGAAGGAGCGATGGGAGAGATAAGAAGAGAACCAGGATAGTACAGAGCCCCTAAAGCCAAGTGAGGACAATGTATCAAGGAGAAGGTGGTGATCAACAGTGTCAAAAGCAGCAGATGGTCAAGAAGAATGAGGACTGAGTAAAAGCCTTTGGATATAACAAGGAACAAGTCACTGGAGACTTTAGCAAAGGCTGTTTCAGTAGAGTGTAAGGGACGAAAGCCAGATTGAAATGGATCTAGGAGGGCTTGAGAGGAGAGAAATTCAAGGCAATGACAGAGAACTGCACATTCAAGAAACTTTGGAAATAAAGGGAAGAAGGGAGATGGGTCAATAATTAGAAGGACTTGTAGGGTCAAGTGAAGGTTTCTTGAGGAGAGCCATGACCACAGCATGCTTGAAGGCTGGGAAAGTTGCAGTAGAGAATGATAGGTTGAGAATGTGTGGAATGAAAGGGATGACAGAGGAGGTGATGGAATTAAGGAGATGGATGGGGATAGAATCAGAAGAAAAGGTAGTAAGTTTAGAGGAGGAAAGAAGATAAGATAAGAGGTCTCCTCTTCGGAGATCTTAGAAAAGAAAGAAAGGGCAATAGAAAAAAAGAGAAAAAATTGGTATTGAAGAGGGGGAAGAGGGGATGAAACTTATCTTGAGGGGAATTGGAGTGTAATCTTGTGGACTTTGTCGTGAAAATAATCAGCAAGGGTTTGGGCAGAAAGAGAAGGGGAGGTCAGAGGCAGAGGTGCCTTGAGGAGAGAGCTGAGTGTAGAAAAGAGATGACGGGGTCAGAGGCAAGAGAATTAGTTAGATGGACATAGTAGTTTTGCTTGGCAAGTGCTATGGCAGATTGGAAGGAAGTATGCATGAATTTGAAGTGAAGAAATCAGAAAGGGAGTGAGATTTTAGTCAAATGCGCTAAGCTGAACAGGCATGGGAGCGAAAGTAACAGGAAGTTGAAGACAGCTAGGGCTGAGGTATAGTGCACATCACAGAATGTAGGATAGGGGAAGCAAGAGAATCTAGAGCAGAGGAGAGAGCATTATTATAGGAAACTATAGCCTCATCAACTGAGTTAAAAAATATCCAATAGATGAACCCCATTGATTGGTATAAACTCATAGTCAGGAGTTCATGCAATAGCACCAAGCTCCCCAGTAAGACCACAAACCTGGAAATGTCAGCATTTACCCAATGGCAGAGTCTATCCACCACCTTTGACCATTTGGCATCCCTCCAAACCATTCAAGAAATAATCTAGGACCACACTAGGCATACTTCAGGAAAAGAACCCTTCATAGACCAAATCTTTTTTCACTTTGGGAATTAAGTCTACCCCTATAATAGCACTCAGATCATTTTACCCCAAAGGAACACCAGATGTGGCAATGAGAAACAGCTTACCTGCAGGAGAGAAGGAATGAGTTGACTCAAGGTTATGTCTCAAATGCCCAGCCAACGAATTCAGATTCCCAAAGCTGCCAGCCCCAGATGAAGTCCCAGCTGAGACTCAGCAGCTCTTTTCTGTGCCCAGAAGATGATGGAATGCCCACACAAGATTTCTGGAGCCAACAACCCTAGAAAAGAAACTGACAAAGAAAGGAGACAAATGTGAATCCAATTGCCCAGCCATATCTTTCAGATATGGCTACCAAGCCACCTTGCTCAGCTGCCCAATTAGCAGCAAGCTCTCGAGGGTCAAACTCTGCATGTAACAGACTCTTCCTTAGTACAGCTGAGAATTGAAATCTAGTCAAAGGGGAGCCATCATCATGAAGTAACCAATACAACCCACCCTTTGGTCATCTGCACAGGAATTCATGAGCACAACCCACAGAACAGGTCGCCAAACTCAGTGAACACCATAGGGCCACCCATAAACCCTTCCCTAATTGGTCTATCTTGGCCTGGCGCATCCACAGCAGCACTGTCTGGTCTTCTACCCACACATCCTCCTGCAGGAGCCCAGTCTCGCTGAGTGCATGTTTAGCAGGCGCCACTAGCTCACTAACTCTCAAAACACCGGAAAAAGAAAAAAAAATGTTACACCTGCTGGACTGCAACAAACAGTTTCTCCAGGATTGCATACACAATCAGACATCACGGTGACTGCCCAGCTTCAGGACCAAGGTGCACATATCCCTTCAGCAACTGCCTTACCAAAAAGGAATCAGTGGGGTCTCTGCACCATCTCACTTTACAGATAAATGCCACATTCACAAGTGAGGCTGCCAGCATACCAGCTGATATTGCCACCTTCCTGGCAAAGACAATAAAGTTGACCACAACCCACACCCATGAAAGAAGGGCACTCTCACAACCTCTGCTACTTCAAAACTTCTTCAAACTGTTGCTAACCCACATTTTAAGCCTTCCAAATATTGATAGGCAGAGCACTCTTCAACAGGCTCCCAAAAACTCCAGCAAACTTGTTCTCAGTTTCTTGGGCATCTCGGTCAGAGTGTTTGCATTGGGAGCCAATGCTCTGAATTGCACCCACTATAAAGGAGACAGAACATCCCCAATTTAATTAGAGACATCTGGGACATGGCACATTGTCATGTCCAGCAGCAGACAATGCAGAACCTCCAACCAAAGCAGCTCAGACAACAAGTGCGGTCATACTGTTCGCTGATGGCCTGCACCACTGCTGTGTTGTCAATCTGCAGGACACCCATTAATACAACCTATCACCCTAGACCACCAATGCCACTCAAACCAGGAGCAACTACAAAAAGTAAATGTGCCAGCATCATTCTCTCTCCTGCCATATCTGAGACCATGCTTGTGCGCATTGAGCTCCACAGAAATAAAAACTGAGGTCCAGTTGCCCTAAAGCCTCAGAAAATAGCTCCACGTACCAGTTCATCACTAGGGGCACCTGCCACAACCAGACCCCCATTGAAATTCTGCAAGAATGAGCCTCACAAGTCCAAATCATCATGCACATCCAGGGGTAAATGCACCAGGTGATGCTTATGCACCAGCCCACCAACCCCAGTGTTAGGTGTGCCAAGTGACATGTAAACACTTGGGCCATGGGAATCACCCAATCAGCAGTTAAACCTCCCCACCAAGGATTGGATCTTTGACAATATTCAAGGTGCAGTCGCACCAGGGAACGATACAGAGGCATCATAATATCCTTTGTTTTATTTTCCATTCCTTTCCCTTGAATTCCTAGCATTCTATTAGGTTTTTTTTATGCCACTGCACATTGAGTAGTAGTAGTAAGTAGTAGTAGTAGTAGTAGTAGCAGTAGCAGTGGTAGTATTACCCACGATAACATCTAGATCTTGTTCTCGGTAGTGACACTTAATACGGAACCTTGCATCATGTAGTGATAGTTTGGTTGTTCTTCTCTTAGAGGCTGATTCAGTATTGGTCGCCCAGCCCTTGAATGGCCGATCAGAATTGTGGCGTACAGAAGTAGACCTGATTTTGATCCTGCAGACTCATCTAGCTCCCATGGATCAGAATCAGGTTTACTGGCCTGGACATGCAGGCCGTGCCCTGATTCTGATCGGCCACACATCCTGCTGATCCCCGTCTAGCACAACCAGGCTCCTGAATGGAGCCACAGTGCCATGGCATCCTTTCCCTGAAGCCTGACCTTCGATCTGGTCTCCTATGGCCAGGGTCGGGTTGCAGGGATCCCCCTGCATCCCCTCACCTCTTGCCTCCACCCAGCACACAGTCCCCTGACATCCAGGAGGATGTTCTACCTCCAAGTAAGTCCCCCATCTTCGTGGCTGACTCTGGACGTACAGGGCCAACCTCAGAATCGGCCCTGTATGTCTGGGGTCACTCTCCTCTCACTGCCCACCCTCGCTCTGCCTTTGTCCTGCCCCTCTCTCCCACGAACAGAGCTCCACTTACAAATCGCCTGTTCATACGGGGAGCTCTGTACCAGGCAGGTTGCCCGGCTGTTTAGCAGGTCCGTTAAGTGGATTTCAGAATGACCCCCTAAGTGCATAAGATTGCTCTTCTCCACATTACAGTTTTGGAATCACAATCTCCCAATATCTCTAGGTCCTCTTACAATGTTTCACAATCCTCTTGTGATTTAACAACTTTGAGTAATTTTGTATCATTTGCAAATTTGATCAGCTCACTCATTGTTCCCATTTCCAGTTTATTTATAAATATGTTAAAAAATAGTGAGCCCAGAACAGATCCCTGAGGTACTCCACTATTTACTTTCTTCATTGAGAAAATTGACCATTTAACTCTACTCTGTTTTCTATTAACTAGTTCCCAATCCACAGTAAGATTTTGCCTCATATCCCATGACTTTTTAATATCCTCAAGAGTCTCTTATGAGGGGCTTTGTCAAAGGCTTTCTGAAAATACAGATGCCCATTGGCTCATCTTCATCTACCTGTTTATTCACATCTTCAAAGAAAATGTAGCAGCTTGTTGAGGCAAAACTTCCCTTTGCTAAATCCATGTTAGCTTTGTCCTATTAAACCATGACTAGTTATATGTTCAGTAATTTTGTTCGTTATAATGATTTCTAGTTCTGCCATTTTGCCTAGTACTGACATCTGGCTCACCAGTCTGTATTTTCCTGGCTCACACCTGGAATCCTTTTTAAAAGCTGGAATTAGGTTTGCTACTCTCCAATCTTTAAGTACTATAAATGATTGTAATGGTAGTTTCCAAATTACTAGAAGTAGGCCTGCAATTTCATTTTTGAATTCTTTCAGCACCCTGGGATGTATACCATCCAGTCCAGTCATTTTCTACTCTTTAGTTCATCAAATTTATTTATTTATTATAGCTCACACCTTTCCAGGTGGGTTACATTCAGGTACTGTATGTATTTCCCTGTCCTCGAAGGACTCACAATCTAAGTTTATACCTGAGGCAATGGAGGGTTAAGTGGCTTGCCCTATTATATTTTCCAGATTCACCAAGATTTGTTTCAGCTCCCCCAAATTCATTACCTTTAAATATCATTTCTGGCTTGTGCATCTTCCCTAAATCTTCTTCAATGACTGAAGGAAAGAATTAATTTAGGGACATGTTTACTAGAATGCGTTAATGATCAGTGCAGCATTTGTCACATGCTAAATATGCTGTAGTAACAGTTACCGTACACTAAAATACAAAATGCAATGTGTGCCTTTGAGCCAGTCCTGACTCCTGGTGACCCAGAAGCTCCTGGGTTTTCTTGGCAGTGTCACTGGAAGTAGATTGCCAGGCCTTTCTTCTGAGGTAGTGGAGAGTTAAGTGACTTGCCCAAGGCCACAAGGAGTGCTACTGGGAATTGAACCCTGGTTGCTTGGTTACCAAGCCAGTGTTCTAACCACTAGGCTACTCCTACACTAAAAGACAACCATGGTAAAATTTCCATGCTAACCACGCAGCATGGGATGGTGTGGAGACTGGGCCGTTAGCATGGGTGGCTTGTGGTAAGTGTGGATATTCTTAGCGCACACTAACCATCAATGTTGCAGTTAGTGTGGGTGCAACTGCCATCTCGTTGGGTGGCATTAAGTGCACCCACATTGATCACAGCAAACCTCTTAGTATGGTGGTAATGTTAGATCTGCGCTAACTGCATGGGGACATCCTGGGCACACCTCCATTTGTTGGCCTGGATCCAGCACAACCCCTTGCTAAGTTTGGGGCTTAACATGCAGTAAACATGCCTCTTTTTCTGTCTGCTATATCCTTGTCCTCACTTAGTACCCTTTTCATGCCTCTATTATTTAATGGTCCAACTTACTCCCTCACAGATGTTTTGCTTTAAGAGCACCTGTAAAAGGGGGTTTTTTTCCGTTTTTGCTTCCACGGCAAGCTTATTTTCAAATGTCCTCTTTGCCTGCTTTATCAACAACTTGCATTTGATTTCCCAGTGCTTATGCTGTTTCCTTCACCTTTAAACCATGTCAGCAATCACTTGGTCTTCCTTTCACTTTTTTAAAGCGTGGAGTACATCTGTTCTGGGCTTCTAAGATGGTATTTTTAAACAATGTATATGCCTGCTGCTTTTAATTTTTTCTTAACCATTTTCTTTATTTTTTTTTATAGTCTTGCTTTTGAAAGTTAAAAGCTAGTGCAGTAGATTTCCTTGTTGTTCTCCCTCCATTTATTGAACCAAATTTTATCATGTTATGGTTGCTATTGCCAAGTAGTGCCAACACTATCACCTCTCGTACTAGATTCTATGTTCCACTATGGATTAAGTCTAAAATAGCTCCCACGCATGTCAGTTCCTGATCCAGCTGCTCCATAAACTGTCATTTATTGCATCTAGAAACTTTATCTCCCTTGCATGTCCTCATGTGACATTGACCCATTATTATTGTGTTGCCTATTTTGTTAACTTCCCTAATTTCTGTTTGCATTTCATCATCGGTCTGTTGATTCTGGCCAGGCCATCAGTGGTAGACCCTCACTGCTATTTTGCCACATGAAAAAAGATCAAAAGAATTTGAGTTTTAAAACACGCTGGTTCCAAAATCATGGCCTTCTATGGTAAGTCATTGCAGATTTCTTTTAATAATACATGCGGTAATGCTACTTTAAAAGTTGCAAGCATGAGCCGACCGTGGAAGCTGCCAGATGCTGTTGCCGCTGGTGTAGGAACATTTTTCACAGTTTTCAATCTGTTACTTGTTTTGCCAAGAAAGGAAATTATAATAAGGAGAGAAAATGGAACTGCATTCTTTCAACATGACAGTGTTTAGCTAGAAAATATTTTAGATTTAGGCTTACAATTAAGTAATTAAAATAATTTAACCATGCATGCTCTTTTTTAATGACTTTTTATTTATTTTCTGTCTGGGTTTAGGAGACTGAGCAAATGAACTCCATACATACTGTTCCATAAATAAGAAATAAAGCTGATTTCTGCTGAGGTGAAATACTTACTTTATTTTGTTCACTTACGAAGTAGAATTTAGTATTTAATCTAGAATGTTTATAGGTCCAATGTACTAGGGAGCCAGACCTCAAAATCACTCAGGGGCTGACTTAAAATCATCTATGCAGTCAGCAGCAGGCACTCTATTGGTAGACTTTTATAAAAGTGGAGGGCTATATAAATCTGACCATTCAAGTAGTTGAATAGCTGAAATTTATGAGTTTCAGGAGCCAATGCACAAACCTTATGTGAGAGCATGCCCTGAAGCTCAGCGCAGGGTTTCTTAAAGCAGCAGTAATGCAAATGTTTTGATCTCCAGTGCTGGAAGCAAAAAGTATGTAAATACTTTCTGTGCAAAAGGTCTGGCTAGGCAAGGAGAGCATGTGAGATGCATGTTGTTGTTGTTTTTTTAACATTCCCCTTCAGCGAAGCCAGAAAAAAGGTTGTGGATCCCATACACTCAAGGTAAAGAGAATAAGGTTACCAGACCACCAATTTTCAGGGATTGTCACCAATTTTGAGGAGGTCTCTCAAACTCCATGTACTTCAAACCCCTCATCACCGATTTCAGTGGGGACAGAGATAGCAGAGGTTGGAAAACTATTTTATTTTCCAAAAGAGTATATCAATTAACAATTATAAAGAATATTAACATAGTAACATAGTATGAGACAGCAGATAAAGACCAATAGTCTGCCCAGCAAGAAGACCAGAGTGGTTGTATCTCCAGCTCTCTGCACCCCCCTCCTCCCCCCCCCCACCCCCATGCCTGTGTCTAGGTCTGCACCTGCCACTCCATACAGGTCAGTCCACTTCTATTTACTGAAGTATAAAAGATATTTAATTTCGCTTTGATTTCAACCTCTTGCTATTAAGGGATCCACTGTGTCTGTCCCATGCAATTCTGAATTCCGTCACTGTCTTTGCCCCACCACCCCCATCAGGAGGGCATCCCAAGCATCCATCATCCTTTCAGTGAAAAAGTATTTCTTAATGTTGCATTTAAGTTTAACACCTTGTAGCTTTGTTGTGTGCCCTCTAGTTTTACAGCATTCCCTTCTATGAAAAAGGTTTGTTTGTTTAAGAACATAAGATATGCCATACTGGGTCAGACAAAGTCCATCAAGCCCAGTATCCTAGGCCATACGTACCTAGCAGTCTCCCCAAAAGACACAGGTTCCTCAGTGCTTGTATTAGGTCAAACAGTGATATCCTGGGTCCCTTTTAATAATGGTTTATGGACCTTTCCTCCAGGAACGTGTCCAAACCTTTTTTAAACCCAGCTACACTAACAGCTTTTACTACATCATCTGGTAACAAATTTCAGAGTTTGATTACACGTTGAGTAAAAAAAATATTTTCTCTTATTAGTCTTAAATAGGTTACCCTGTAGCTTCTTTGCATGTCCCCTAGTCATTTTATATTCTGATGATGCAAACAATCGATCTACGTTTACCTGTTCCACTCCATTCATTAATTTATAGATCTCTATCATATCTCCCCTCAGCCATCTTTTTTCCAGGTTGAAGAGCCCTAACCTTTTCAGCCTCTCTTCATAGGAGTATCCTTCCATCCCCTTTACCATTATGGTGGCTCTTCTCTGTACCTTTTCTAATAACGCTATATCCTTTTTAAGATACGGCGACCAGAATTGCACACATTATTCAAGGTGTGGTCGCACCATGGAACGATACAGAGGCATTATAATATCCTTTGTTTTGTTCTCCATTCCTTTCCTTATGATACCTAGCATTCTATTTGCTCACTTTGCCGCCGCTGCATACTGGGCGGAGGGTTTTAACATGTTATCCACGATGATGCCTAAATCTTTTTCCAGGGTAGTGGTTCCCAATGTGGAACCTTGCATCGTGTAACCATAGTTTGGGTTGTTCTTTCCTAGGTACATAACTTTGCAATTTTCTACATTATTTATTTATTTATTTGCATTCTCTTATATACTGCGCTATTCTGCATCAGTGCGGTTTACATTGAACAAACTGAAATTACATTGAACAGGGTATTATAACTTGGAAATAACTATTTTACAGGGAACATGGGCTATGGAGGGTTAAGTGGCTTGCCCAAGACCACAAGGAGCACCTGTGGGACTAGAAATTTCAAAAACGGAAAAAAAAACCTTTTACAGGTGCTCTTGAAATTAAATTTCATCTGCCATTTGGATGCCCAGTCTTCCAATTTATCAAGATCATCTTGCAATTTACCACAATCCTCTTGTGTTTTAACAACTTTAAATAGTTTTGTATTATCTGCAAATTTGATAACCTCACTCATTATTCCATTTTTCAGGTCATTTATGAATATGTCAAAAAGCAGCAGACGCAGCACAGATCCCTGGGGTACTCCACTAGTCACCTTTTTCCGTTGGGAAAATTGGCCATTTAGCCCCACCCTTTGCTTTCTATCCCATGACTCTAGTTTTGCCAAAAGTCTCTGATGAGGGACCTTCTCAAAGGCTTTTTGAAAGTCCAGATACACTATATTAACCGACTCACCTTTGTCTACCTGTTTATTCACACCTTCAAAAAAACATAACAAATTAGTAAGACAAGATCTTCCTTGTATAAAGCCATGTTGGCTGTCTCCCATTAAGCCATGACTATCTACATGATGAATAATTCTGTTCTTCATAATGGTTTCTACCATTTTTCCCGGTACTGACGTGAGGCTCACCGGTCTGTAGTTTCCCGGATCACCTCTGGGACCATTTTTAAAAATTGGCGTTACATTGGTGATCTTCCAATCTTCAGGTATTACAGATGATATTAATGATAGTTCACAGATTACTAATAGCAGGTCTGCAATCTCATATTTCAGTTCTTTCAACACCCTTGGATGTATACCATCCAGTCCAGATGATCTGCTACTCTTCAGTTTATCAAATAGTTGTAATACATCTTCCCAGTGTATAGATATTTCTTTTAATTCTTCTGCAGTATCACCTTTAAATATAATTTTGGTCATGGATAACTTCCCTACATCTTCCTCAATGAAGACTGAAGCAAAGAATTCATTCAGTCTCTCTGCTATAGCCTTGTCCCCTCTTACTGCCCTTTTTACCCCTCTATCATCTAATGCTCCAACTGATTCTCTCACAGGTTTTTTGCTACGAATGTACTTGAAAAAGTCTTTATTACATGTTTTTGCCTCCACAGCAAGTTTCCCCTCAATTTTTCTCTTTGCCTGTCTAATCAATGCCTTGCATTTAACTTGGCAGTACTTGTGCTGTTTCCAGTTTTCGTCATTTGGCTCTTTTTTTCCATTTCCTGAAAGATGCTTTTTTGGCAACAACAGCCTCTCTGACCTCACCTTTAAATCATGCTGGCAGTGTTTTGGGCTTCCTTCCACTTTTCTTAAAGCGTGGAATACAGCTGGTCTGGGCTTCCAAGATTTATTTATTTTATTTATTTATTTATTTAAAAGATAGTACTTTTAAACAACACCCAAGCTTGATGAAAGTCTTTGACCTTTACAACTGCTCCTTTTAGTTTTTTCTTAACTATTTTCCTCATTTTATCATAGTCTCCCTTTCGAAAGTTAAAAGGTAGTACTGTGGATTTCCTTACTATCCCTCCTCCACTAATTAAATCAAACACGATCATGCTATGATCACTATTGCCAAGTGGCCCCAATACCCTTATCTCTTGCTTCAGATCTGGTGTTCTAAGGACTAAGTACAAAATGTCTTCCCCTCTGGTCAGTTCATGTACCTGCTGCTCCATGAAGCAATCATTTATTTCATCTAGAAACTTTATCTCCCTAGCATGTCCTGTCGTGACACTGACCCAGTCAATACCGGGGTAATTGAAATCACCCATTGTTATTAATGTTCTGTAATTTTTGTTAGCTTCATTGATTTATTTGAGCATTTCATCATCCATTTGTTCATTCTGGCCAGGCAGTCAATAGTACAACCCCACTGCCATCACCTTCCCCTTTTTACATAGAGATTCCACAGTGAATTTTGTTTCCTGCAAAACCTTAATCCTTTTTTGACTCAATGCCCTCTCTGACATAAAGCGCAACCCCTCCACAAATTTGATCAGCTTTATCATTACTATATAGTTTATGCCAAGGTATAACAGTATCCCACTGGTTGTCGTCCTTCCACCATGTCTGTGAGATACCAAGCATATCTAACCTCTCATTTAGGGCTATATATTCTAACGTTCCCATCTTATTTTTTAGACTTCTAGCATTTGTATACAAGCATTTTAGAGACTGTATTTTATTCATATTAATCTGGTGATCGGTAGGCAGGGGCAATTTGGAATCTTTTAGCTCTGTCTGCTGTGTACTCAAGGGCATTTGGGCTACCTTTGACTTTATTGGAACCTCTCTGCTGATGTGCCATAACCTCTTTTTTTTTTCTACTATCCTTCAAGGATACATTGTTCCGAACCATGCGCTCTTGGGCGACTGTCGGCTCTCCCCTATTATCTAGTTTAAAAGCTGATCTATCTCCTTTTTAAAAATTAATGCCAGCAGCCTGGTTCCATCCCGGTTAAGGTGAAGCTCATCCCTTCGGAAGAGGCCCTCCTTTCCCCAGAATGTTCCCCAGTTCCTAAGAAATCCAAATCCTCATCCTTGCACCATTGTCTCAGCCATGCATTGAGACTCCAAAGCTCTGCCTGCCTTTTGGGTCCTGCACATGGAATGGGAAGCATTTCGAAGAATGCTACCCTGTAAATTCTGCATTTCAACTTCCTACCTAAAAGCCTAAATTTAGCCTCCAGAGCCTACCACATTTTCCTATGTCATTGGTACCGACATATACCAAGACTGCAGACTCCTCCCCAGCACTATCTAAGACCTTGTCTAGAGGGAGCATGAGGTCCGCTACCTTCGCACCAGACAGGCATGTTACCAGATGATTCTCATGTCCACCAGCCACCCAGCTATCTACATGCCTAATGATCGCATCACCAACTATAACAGCTGTCCTAACCCTTCCCTCATGGACACATGGCCCTGGAGAATCTTCCTCGGTGCGAGAGGGTTTTACATCACCTGGAGGACAGGTCCTAACTACAGGATCACTTCCTGCCACACCAGGGTGATGCTCTCCTGTCACATGACCTCTCTCCTCCATGGCAACAGGGATGCTGCCAGATTGGAGGTGGGACTTGTGATAAGGAAGCTTATCATAGTTCAGGAGGGAGCTATAAAAGAGGTGAATTGTCTCTGAACAAGCAACCTGTCTTAGCTGGTAGAAATACTAAAACAGAATGTTTTCATAAAAGACTACCAGTCCCAGAATGCACCAGGTTACAAACAGCCTCTAGGAGAGCTGAAGTGGGGAAACGTGTGTTCAATCAGGAGAGCTATGAGGTAACCCCCAATCACTCATCTCCAAGGGCAGGGCTTGATTCAGCACACCTGGGCTGTGCTAGGGTGGAGTGTCCCTCTAAGCACCTTAAAAGTAATAGATTTTCTACCCACAGACAGAGCAGGGGGAGCCAGCAGAAGCAGGAGAGTCGTGAGAACCGTGAGAGCACACAGAACCAGCAGCAGCAACGTGGAAGGAAGAAGAGAAAGACATCTTGGAGGTCTAAAGAAGGAGCCCACAGCAGTACATGTGTTGGGGGTCATTCGAGAGGCAAGCATACTCCATTGGACTGGAGGAAGCCAGAGGAGTGGGGTTATAAAGCCAGGAATTCCCAGACGGCATCTTTGAGGGAGACGGCTGCATTTGGAAGGGGCCTTAAGACTGGTGCAAGAAGGTATGTGAAGAGAGACCCAGTGTCCAGGGATCTTGATTGGAAGGCTGGACATAAAAGCTGGACTACTTACTGGCCAGGATACCAGGAGAGGAAACCTAACAGCAAAGGAAGCTCAGGTATGAACTTTGATCTATGCCCTAGCTCTTCTCCAGGAAGACAGCAGGGAAACAAATATTATCCTGAGAATGATAAATTAAGGAATTCCTCTGAGCCAGACCCTGATATTGACTCCATGATATTTGAGGAAGAAGGAGATATATCAAATGATCAGAATGAATACATGGATTGCTCTCTGTCTAGGCTGCTGTTTTAAAACACTTTCTCACTAATACAACAACCACCAAAAGGAACTATAACTTGTTCTTTTATCTACCCAGAAAAGTCTGCAAGAAAGCTTTAGGGTAGGATTGAGCCACGTAGAGAGAGTGAACCAGCAAAGGGGTTTGCAGCTGGCTAATTATTGGTGATTGAGCCAGGCACAAGTACACGTGAGCTCTGGAAGGAAACGTTTCTTTCTTTTTGTGTGTGTAAATAGAAGAAAGTTATCCTTGATAAAGAACAGTTTTTGTTACTTTTGGGTTTTGTTTTTGCTTTTGCTTTTGGAGCACTGTTAAGAAAGTTATTAGCAGGAGCCATCAAAAAGACCTTTTCTGTTTCCCATCCAGGTCTTTCTTGATTTTTGCTTAAGAAGTTCGGTTACCTTATTTCATGTTTTGTTTTCCTAAGTGCAATACTGAAAGCAAGTGTCCTTTTTGTGTTACCAAGTAAATCTGTGTGGGAGAATTAACCCCATGAATAAAATCTATTTTTCTTTGCTTACACTCGAGCAACACAACTCATTATTTTGTGAACGGCTGATTCTGGTATGAGTGAACTATATCCCCCACAATCCTTTGCAAGTCATAATAAGATTTTGCCTTTGCCAAGACTGTGGACATTCACGACCAGCGCCCCCGTTTACAGACTTCAGGACTATATCCCTGTAGGTCTCGTCTATGTACCTCTCTGCCTTCCTTATGTCTTCCAAGTCTGCTACTCTAGCCTCCAGAGATCGGACTTGTTCCCTGAGAGCAAAGAGCTCCTTGCACCTTGTGTACACGTAAGACCCCTCACCAACTGGGAGAAAATCATACATGTGACACTCAATGCAAAAGACTGGAAAGCCCCCATCTTGCTGCTGGACTGCTGTCTGCATCTTCGTTTGATGTTGTGTTTATGTATTTAAGTTCTTTACTTACTAAGGGTTGCTAGGGATACTTATACTAATAAAACTATACCTAATACATTTAACACTAGAAGCCCCAAAGTGCGTCAATTGACGCAAATGCATCTTCAAAGTTGTATACCAGTGCCACTGCTAGAACCATGTCAGTCATGTTCCATGACTTTGTTAGCAAAGTCAAGATGTTCAAATATGTGCTTTGAAAATTAATGACGGATGCACCACCTAGTGGGAAAATGAATTTATACCTAGAAGTCCCAAAGTACGTCAATTGACACACTCAGTTGTCTTGGATGCGTCAATTGACGTACTTTGGGGCTTCTAGGTATAAATTCATGTTCCCACTAGGTAGCACATCTCAATCACTGTTTACAGTTTTACTCCAACATTACAAACCATAAACCCATGATGACGTCATGTAATGACATCACATACTGCATGTATTTAACAAATAAGTAACTTCACATTAATTCACATCTGCATTTCATGCTAAACGCAGTCATCGTGATAATGCGTCAATTGACGCACTTTGGGGATTCTAGGTAAAATTCTTTTTGGGGCTTCTAATGTTAATGTACTTTGTTCACCTGAAGTTTAGTTAATCTCAGGTCCTTAGTGTATGCTGATGAGAATAAACAGCTACACCTGAGAGTGAATATGGCACCTCCTTTCCTTTAAGAAGTTTAAGCACCTATAAAGCTACGATTATCCCAGGGGCGGGTGGGTGTCGGGGAAGGAGGGAGGGAAAGAAGACTTATGAAAAGCTGACTGCTACACAGTACCCTATCTTGTGCTCCTAAGATAATCTGTGACCAATCTCCAGGGGGAGTCCCACAGCCCTTGCTTTGATAGAGGGAGTGTTGGGTTCTAAATTTAACCAGAAAACTTTCTACTGTTTTTTAAATTTAAAATGAAAACTCTTGCTGCTACTAGGCCCTGACTGATTTAACAATTACACTGGGTTCACATATTAATCAGCTTTAATCTAAAGAATTCTTTTTTCCCCAAGATTTAGAAAAATTCACAGATGTAAATATTTACAATTGCAGATCTCCCTCCAGAAGTAGCAGTCCCTTTTTGTATGATATCTCCCCTGTCTCTCCTCTCCTCTAGGATATACATATTTAGGTCTTCAAGTCTCTTATCATACATCTTCTGGCACAGGCTCCATATCATTTTGATCTCCCTCCTCTGAACAGTTTCAAGTCTTTTTATATCCTTTGTGAGATATGAGGGTATGTTTACTAAATGGCGGTAGCGGACTCTGCGATATCAGAGCCGCGGCCGCATTGAAATCAATGGGGCCTCGGCTCTGATATCGCATGGAGTCCGCTACCGCCATTTAAATATATCCCATGGTCTCCAAAACTGATCACAATACTCCAAAACCCATTTCAAAGGTATTATGGTCTGTCTGCATGTTCAGTTACTGTGATGTGTCCCTAGGCTGTCTGGGAGTTATGTAGCTGCCACAGGCCAGATAGAATTGACTCTCTGAAATTCTAAGAGCATTCTCTCTACCCTAACTACCCCGTTCCTCATTTCCAGAACTCCAAAATATCACCTTCTTTCCAAGTATCTCAGATTGCTCCCCAAAAATCTGGTAACCATAAAAGATAAGAAACAGGCATAAATTCCTCACTAGTAATTACTGCAGAACAATGAGCTAACCCTTTACACCTCCTCAGAACTTGTGTTAAAACCAAAGTCAGCCCTTTGAAGTTCTGCCCACTTCTTTGCATCTGTTTCAGAGAAGCTAATTATTTCATTTCCATGGATTTAAACTACTGTGCCCTGCTGTCTGCTTGAGGCTTTGCACAGAGCTTACTCATGCTCAAAATTCCTTTCTGCATTGGTAGCGCACAAAATTGTGTGGAAAAGCTGAGTTAACCTGTGCACAAAGGCTAGCACACTTTACTGCATCAGCCCGTCAATTGGGCCAAGATTCAGGTTTAAAACTATATGGAGAATTGCCATGACATAATTGATAATTGGGTAGATTATCACAAAGCTTTGTGTTTAGACCTGGGAATGGAAAGGTGCTGGGTATGAGCTATGTTGGGGTTTATATGCTCATCTGCTAGAGATGGTCAAGTACAAATGATAAAGCTGGCAACCACTATCCAGGATAAGAGAGAGATTTTAACAGTGATGATGATGATCGAGGGCTGGCAACTGTGTGTATGTGTATATGTTCTCCTTCTTTCCTTTTCCCTACAATCACTGCCATGGTCTCTACCACCCTACCTCCATGGGAAGCCAAAAATTTGGGCTTTGGCAGGGACAGCATCACAGCTCCAGGAAAGTCATTTCAAGCCGCTTTCAGTGGCTGGGCTTTATGTATCCATAAGCATGCTCCTATGCAGCATCATGGAAGAAACTGTCACTGCAACCCCGCTCTTGGAGGGCTCTACAATCTTTGCTAATGTATGAACACACTGGCTTTGGGAAAGTAGCTAGAGTGATTATGAGCAGAGGTTAAATACTAAGGTGATCATTCTGATCTGCGAATAAGTCTCTTGGACATGCGGGATGGATGCAGTTCTCATGAAAACGTCTAGAACCATATTCTGAACCTTCGCAGCCCTGCACGTACACGGCACTAAAATGGGGATCTTAGAATGTGGGCGGGAGGGGCGGAATGGGGGCGTGGCCAGCCATGGAGACATATAAATCATATTCAGGGGAGGCCCGTGTACATCCATAATATTCCCCACATACGTCCATGTATACCTGTGGAAACGTGGAATAAGGGTGGGATCCTGAAACCTTTCTGCTCTGCTAATCAATGCAGCCCATAGTGGTGAATGGATGTGACACCTATGCTGTGCACCAATGTGTCTGCAGTCTAGAAAACTAAATAATGCAGTCATACAGAGCAGAAAGCAGAGGAGAGGGAGGTTGCAGGTTAATGAAACATTAATAAACACCCCCACAAAGTTATTAGGAAGAGCACTGGTGTGTTCCGGCTATGTTGCCATTTGCTGTGTGTGCTAAAGGTTCAAAGCTTGGGTTCCCAAACACTGCCCCAGTCCTGAAAATAATACTGGTGATGGAGTCCTGGGACTCCATGTGATAATGTTACCCCAGTTATTGTTGAAAGGTGCAGCACTCAGCCAGCTTGAGTTGTGCACACTACACAGTGGATCACTTCAATTTGCTCTATTCAATGTGTACATGACCCAGATGCAGATAAGTGCAGTTATGTGTCTCATGGAACCACAATATTGGGTGATGCCATAAGCCAGTGGCTATATATCATATTTTTTGTGCACAGTTCACTGTTTAGGTTGGATGTAAATGTGGACCTATGTTGTACAATGAGCATACTAGGCTTGGCCCTTGAGACTGATATACTGGAGGGTCTGTTTGGGACTAGTGAAGCTCTAAATCTGCTTGAGATCCACTATAATATTTATCTTCTCTTAATATATATATTTACAAATGTAGAAACAAGATGGTTGCTAGGTTGGGTTCTACTGATGTCTGTTTGTCTTTATATGTCCAGCGTTGTGAGGTACAGGGCATCCTTTTGTCAGATGTATATTCCTGTGAGACTGCAAGTGAGACCACATGTATGTATGTGGTTCGAGGGCTGTACGGGGGATCTATATTGTTCATCCACATATTTGGGGGAGACAGGAATGGCTGGCAGGTACCTTGATCATAGGGATGACTGCAGCGTCACCAGGTGCCAGTAGGAATAGGCAGGTCTTAGCAGAACAGATCGACAATAGCTTCACTATCCAAATAGATACCTGCCACTGATAAGGAGCCCTCAGAAGGAGGGCATGGAACAGGACATTTATTAGTAAGACATGCCCAGGTGCACAGTTGTAGAGAGCAACAATGTGTCTCTGGGCATGTCTATGTGGTACTTGCACTGCTGACTACTGTCATTCCAAAGGGTCCTTCTTATTGAAAGGGATATGTTTGGACAGTTCCCTAAAGGGAACCTGTTCTGCTTTGCTCATGTCCTTACTTAGCACTGAACACACAAGATCGAGAAAGTAAAAGTAGTCCTTTATTAACTGACCCCTACATGGCTGCGTTTCGGCGTAGCCTTCGTTAGGGGGTACCTCAAAGAGAACAATAATTTATACATAAATAGTCTCATAGAAAAATATATATGTTACCAAATGTAATAAATATAAATAATTTAACAAATAATTAAATTAATATTTAAACAAATACATCAAAAAACATACAAACGAATAAATAAATAAATACAAAAATTTAGTGCAAATCAATGTAAAATATCAACAGAAATTTCAGATTGGTGGTTGTCTGAGTATAAGTGCCTACATTGCATCAGTCCATGCTTTTAGTTGTTATTTATTGTCGGCTGTTTACACATTTTTCTCTGAAATTGATACTCTTTTAAGTGAAAGGAGATAGAAATATTTCTTTATGGAAAGAGTGGCGGATGCATGGAATAGTCTCCCAGTGGAGGTGGTAGATATGATGACAGTATCTGAATTCAAAAAAGCATGGGATAAACACAGAGGATCTCTAAAGGTAAAAAGGGGACAATTGTAGAAGTTGATATGGAAGGGCAGACTAGTTAGGCAATGTGGTATTTTTCTGTCATCATGTTCCTATCAGTGATAAGTTCAGTGCTCACGCAATTCTCTTATTATAATAGTTTAGTTTTTCAATGGCCATTCCTTACACACACCGTGATAATTTTGTACCGTTATATGTCAATGGTGGCTCTCTAGCCTTTGCTGTATTATATTCTTTGTTTTTTACTGTCATTTTTATCTTTTTAATCTATTTTACTGATTTACTTATTATATTGTCCTTTTCAGAGGATTGTGCTTACACAATTATTGCTGAATTGTTTTAACCTAATAGGTCCAAGTAGCTACAAATAGGTTGGTATGGTGCCCCTCCCTTTTCACGTATCTTAGACACCTGTGGTGCATGTTTCTTTATTATGTACACACAGTACGATGTACTTCACCTCTTTCTGTTTACACATTTTGTCTGGTTTTAGCTGTCCTGTTTCCTATCAAACTATCAAGTTTGTTAATCATAAGTGACATTGATCTCATTTTTTCATTCATATGTATCTGTTGATATTTTACATTGATTTGCACTGACTCTTTTTGTAATTATTTATTTAATTTATGTATTCATTCTTATGTTTTTGAAGTACTTTTTAACATATTGATTTAATTGTTAAATTATTTATATTTATTACATTTTGGTAACATATATTTTTCTATGAAACTATTTATATATATATTGTTCTCTTTGAGGTCCCCCCTGACGAAGGCTACGCTGAAACACGGCCTGTAAGGGTCAGTTAATAAAGGACTATTTTTACTTTCTTGCCCTTTTGTGTTCTGTGACTTCTCTGCGAGACAGTACGTGTGCTCTTTATGGACTTACTTAGCATTGTACAGACATATTCCAGAGATGTCCACAACATGCATACCTAGGGAGGTCTTCTACTGCCATGTATGTAGTGCAGCACTGCATCTTGTGCCAGACAGGTCACTCTCTGCTTAGTTTTCTACTACATTACAGTGCACTGCATTTACTTTGCAATGTTCTCGGCATGCTACAGACTAGTTTCTATTGTCTTGCGGGCATCCACTTACATGTATCTTCAACTATTATTGTATGTTTGATACAGAACATTACTGTCCATGGGCACAGCAGCTTAGGAGATGCACGTTTTAAAGGAGAGGCATGGCCATTCATGGATATGTCGCGGAGATAGGCAGGTTCGCATGCATACATCTTTTCGGAATACAGTGAGCATACACAGCGGTTGGTGGCATATACCTGTCTCTTGTACACCATAGCACTCTGTGCAGGCCGCGCTGAGTATGTCTGTGTCCACGATTCTGCACACACGGCTGCATCTATCCCCTCAGCTGTGGAATCAGGTTTCATTCGTGCATGTTTCCCATTTGGACGTGTCTGCAGGCTGGACATACACATTATGGAATTGGCCTCTAAGGGATTAAGCAACAGGGTAGCAATATGTTTCTTTTTTTTAATGAAATTTCAAAAGCAAAACAAGAAAATCTTGCACAAAAAAAGACAAACATCAAGAAAGTTACAATAATATACATGGCCATACCTATTAACAGGACACAAGCCCTCAACCTAAAAGGAGGGAAGAAAGGGTACAAATCATAAGAAATATCTAAACAATATAAAAGCAAAATGGACTCTAGAAGGAGCTACATTTTACAATATCGCAAGACTCTACTCTACTGCAGGGTCACCATCAGGGACTTCCACAGGGGGAGTCTGAGTAACCTGCAGCCTGGATGAAATAAAGGAGGACAACTGAAGAGGGTAAAAAAAAAGATAGCTGGTACCAGCTAGCTTCACCGAACATTTACACGGGAAACGTAAAAAGAAAAGCCCACCCAAATGAAGCATTCCATATCTAAGGGGTATGTTTACTAAACTGCGGTAATGCCATTCGCGTTAGGATCCGCGGTAGAGGCAGAAATACCCAAATAAGGACATGGGCGGTACATCGTTACCGATAATGCGCGTTACAAGGCGCCATAAATTAACGAGCGTTACATGATGGAGCCGTGGCACGTTACCGCGCGTTAATCTTAAGAAGGCGCGCAGACATGCAAACACAGACACAGAGCTGTAGCACAATGGTTACTACAGTGACTGATGGTACAGCGGTCATGGGTTTGATTCCACAGTGTGCCTAATGAATAAGGCTGTCTGAGGCATTATGTTTAAGTATTGGGTTGTGGGGAATTTTAGTTTTACTTTAATTAGTGCTGCCAGCAAACACACCCTCACAGTGGCGTAACCTAAGGTGCCGCATAAGGCACCCTAGAAGGCACTCCATAGGGCACATTATAAAGTGCGCTGTCTGCCAAGGCACCCTATAATGTCCCCTATAGGACACCTTATAAGGCGCTTTATAGGACACCGTATAAGGCACCTTATAAGGCACTTCATAACATGCATTAACATTACTTTACGATCGTTAACGTTACATAACGCGCATTATGTAACGTTACCGCAGTTTAGTAACCATACCCCTAAGTAACAAAAAGTTTCTTCCTTCATTGCTGTGTGCCCTAGAGACATTGGGAAAAATCCTGATCTGGGAATCCATAAACATTTTATTTGAAGTATGAAAAAACATTCTCAAGATCTAATCCCTATCGGCCTCTAATGCCAAGGTGTCTAGCAAAGTAGCGGTCATCTTGCAGTCAGATGTAGCCCTTTCCAAATAAGCGGTCAAAACTATCACAAGACAAGACTGAGGATTGCTCTAAAGTGTCCTCAGCCTTGACCTTTGCTGTAGGTAAATAGAAAGCCTTGGAAATTGGTGGCAAAGATTCAACCAAAACCTTTAGTACAGAAATCATAAATTTCCTAAACAGTTCCAAGGCCAATACCGATGACACCTAAGGAAAGTTAAGAACGCTCAAGTTTCTACTTCTAGATGAGCTCTCGAGAAACTCCAGCTTCCTATGAGTGACCTCAGTCTCTTTAATCAATGGAAAGGTAGTCTCTTGAACTAGTCCAAGCGACCTTCTAAAGTGGCCACCTTGGAGTTCACTGTAGCAAGGGAAGTATCTTGTAGGGAGGCGTGGTCTAGTGGTTAGGACAAGGTACTTCAGGCCAGAGGGTCAGAAGTTCAAGTCCCACCTGGGGACAGCAATCTCAGGCTGGAGGGATTGAGATTTCTAGTCCTATAGGCACTCCTTGTGGTCTTGGGCAAGCCACTTAACCCTCCAATGCCCATGTTCCCTGTGTGTGTGTCTCATATCCCCTCATGTTAAATGTATCCCCCAATTGACTGCTTTGACCTGGTGAAAAGCAGGATATAAATACAACTAAATAAATAAAAGTTACTGATTTCTGCCTATCTGATTTAACTGTATTGAGATAGTCTGGAGCTGCGAGGAAATTAAAGTCTTCATTTTAGAAAGTGCTTTCCACAAACTTTCCAAATTAAAGGCTTCAGGTCTCACCAACTTGGCACTGGAACCTGTTACAGGAGCTTGCACCATAGCATCAATGGACCGCAGATCTGAAGGAATAACCACAATCTGCCCAGACTGCTGGGAGCTCAAACTCCTCTGCTCCATAGCCCCCTCCACACCAAAGCACATAGCTACTAACCCCTTCACCCGGTTCCAATTCCAAATCAGGATTGCTGCATCCCAAGCATAGGAGGAGAACCCGCAGCTTCTCGCAGCATCTCCACGATGGCTGTCTGCAGGTTCTTAATTGCCGGCTGGACCAGGGGATGTGACTCTCCAGGCTAAGGGAAACATCAAACGCAAAGGCGGGCAGAGGGCCTCCTTCCACCCCCCTCCACACCAAGCAGGCTGCCCAGAATTTCATTGCCCTTTGGATGGGCTGCATGAAAGTGTCCATGTGCCTGGCTCCCACCAGCTTCACCACCACCAGAGCTTTTGCCATCTGTTTTGCCTTCCACTTTCGACCAGAATGCGATATAAGGAAAATCTCACTCAGGAAATCTCTTCAGGTAAGGCCAACAGTTCCAGAGCTCTCTCAGAGGGAAGTCAGAGAGCATCCATCATAGCCGCCATCTTCTCTCACCGTCGAGCAATATATTTCTAATTTCAGAAGAATTAAGTAATGATCTATTCACCCTCCAGATGTCTGTGACATTCTAGTTGTTCTGCTTAAAGAGTTTTGGACTTTATTCTAGAACATCCATCTTTGCTTTTACACACACTCTGGAAAGCGAAGGAGACAGCAAGGAACCACAGAAGGCTACATCCTGAGGTTCCATTAACAAATAATTTTGTAACAAAAGAACCTATAACAGCCACTAGTGAGCTAGAGATCAGGGTGCCCTAGTTACATACAGACAGGAATGTCTGGGCAGAATGGATTGGTTATTTAGTTGTGTAATATATTCTGGAGAAAGTAAATAAAGCACAGTATTATAAACAATAATTATACAACCCATATTTCAAAAGTCTTGCACATTCTTCTCCTCATATATTGTACAAGGTAGGTATATTACAGTGCTGCAATTAAGATTAAGAGGGTATATTAGAGCAGAATTGACTTTTGGCATTAGCTGTAAAAACATTTTTTCTTGGCATAGTTGAATTTTGCACGTTTTATTTCCACCCAGTATCTGAGATCCTTGCATAGTTTATTTTCCAGAATATTTATATAACTGTGACAGAGTTTTTGTCCTGTCATGCTAGATCTCTAAAGCAGTTAGGAGGGAACAGCAACTGCAAGTCTTTCCCCAATTCCAGAAAGAACAAGGGAGAGAATAGAAACCAAAGAATTTTTCACAATCTAGTTCACAGGAACTTAAGAGCATAAGAAATGCCTTACTGTCATCAAACCAGGTATCCTGTTTCCAATCCAGGCCACAACTACCTGGCAGGTTCCTAAAGAGACACACAAGTTCCATAATGCTCATCCCGGGGTAAGCAGTAGATTTCCTGGGTTCTCTTTAATAATGGTTTATGAATATTTCCTCCAGGAACTTGTCCAAACCTTTTTTAAATCAAGCTACATTAAGGGGTATGTTTATTAAACAGCGCTAACGTCGCAGCGGCGACGTTATCGCGTGATAAGTGACATTATCGTGAGATAATGTCACTTATCATGTGACAACGTCACTTATTATCGTGCGATAACGTCACTTATCATGCGACAACGTCACTTATTATCGTGCGATAACGTTACTTATCGCGCGACGTTTCCAGCGGCGTTAAGGTGCACAGAGGGTGGCATAAGGCTCCCCAGAGGGTGGAGATAAGGGGTCAATGGGCAGAGAGTGGGCAGGGAGAGGTTCTAGGCACACTAACGCTGTGAAATCAGTGTCTGAAAATTAATGCCAGTGAAAACCTCGCATTAGAGGCACATTTGCAGGAGAGAGAAACCATTTAAGTCAGCAATGTACAGCAAAGCCAGGGAGACCAAGAAAAGTGATAGTAGTGATACATGTGCAGCAACAGCATAGTGCCCAAGAACGAAAGGTCACTACAGTGAGGCTGCAAATGGGGTACAGGGAGCTGCAGGCGGAATATGCAGTGAGGCAGCTGGGGCACAGGGTGGACTAGGCAGATGCCTAGGTGACACATAGGAATGTAGAAACGGAAAACCAGCAAGACAGCAACTGACCAAGGGCAAACATGTCCACAAGTGTGTGTCCCACAGTGTCCCAGGGGACAGTACCCAGCAAGTACCCCAAAGGGAACATAACATTGGCAGGCAGATCGGGGGGGGGGGGGGAAGCGTGGATGTCTATGCAGGCACCCCTACCCCATATCACACACCATAGGCAGCTGCCTACCAGCACACTGGATGGCCTGGGACTGCGCACCACCGGCACAAGGGCATGTTAGCATGGTGGCAGAGGGGTGCTGGTGGTGTGCCCACAGCAGTCCAAGGCCAAGCCCTGTTTAGGTGGGTGCCATGCACTGCAACAGACAAGGTCTGTCTGACGATCAGTCATGGTATCCCCAGGGAATGATCTGCCTCTGTGACAGCAGTTTGGTGCAGTACACACAGCCAGTATGTTCAGGGGCAGAAGACCACAGGTTCAAGTCCCAGCTGTGGCTCCTGCAGACCATATCCCTACATTTTACCCAATAATAAAGACGTAACCTTTATTGCAGATAAAGTAAACATGCCATAAACGCCTATATTTTACCCTACAGAGCACATACATAATAAATATGTGCAATCCCTAAAGCAGAGGTTCCCAACTGCAGTCCAGGAGGGCCAAACACCATTCAGGTTTCATGCTGTCCCTAATAACTATGCTTGAGATGCATTTGTATGCACCGCCCCCATTGTATGCAAATGTATCCATGCATATTCATTACAGAATATGCATGGCTAAATTTGGTGGTGGTGAGAATCAAGGAGGAATGTGACACATTCTATCTAACCTTTTGATGTCTAGGACATCTGTACCTTGCCCACGCACAATCTTAAATGACAGAGGTGTAAGGCAGGGGTCTCCAAATCCAGCCCCAGAGGGCCACAAACCAGTCAGGTTGGCAGGATATCTCTAATGCATATATATCTCATGCATGTTCATTAAGAATATCCCAAAAACCTGGCTGGTTTGCAGACCCCCAGGACTGGATTTGAGTAACTCTGCTTTATTGCCTCCATTGGAAAGATGTAGACAGAGGGTGGTTCTTTAGGGGGCAGATCCTGTCCCCCAACCTGACCCAGAGAGAGCAGGTTGTACTACATCAGCCACATGTGAGTTCAGACAGCCCCCTGCTCTTATAACAAGTGACCATGGCAACCACACAGTATATGCACTATTCTGAATGCATCATAGTCCACAAGGGCTAGACATGACTGGGTACTACAGAGGGCCACAAAGGTATCCCAGGTGTGTCTACAAAGACTACCTGTTACACACTAGCACTAATGGAGACCTGCTGCACAGCCTATCTCAGCCAGACTGTGTACTGCGGACCTGGTGCTGGGCGCCTCACCTCACCCTCAGGGTGAGCACAGGGACCGCAAAATGTCACGGTCTGTAGCTACTCTTTGCCAGTAACACACACGGTCAGTTCCCCCTACCAGGCTGAGGCGCTTACCCCAGCCTGTGATCGGATGTAGTCTGCTGTTCTGCATGTGCATTGCATCATGGGTATTGGTGGGTTTACCATATCCTGGTAACCACAGCAGACATTTCATGCCGTGACCTGCAGTCTTTCTGTAGCCAGCCAGTGCTAGGCTAATCACTATAGAGGTGTAGCCCACTGGTTAATACACTGCCTGCCAAGTCAGAGGTCTCATCTAATAAAGCTGTCCAGGGCAATCCCTTTTGCTACCTGTAACAGTCAGACACATCTCTACAATCTGTGCTGCCATCAGTGCTGTAACCTATAGGGCACATTATACAGTGCCATGTCAGCCAAGCGCTGTATAATGTGCCCTATAGGGCACACTATCAAGCACCCTATAGGGCACACTATCAAGCACACTATAGGGCGCCATCTGCCGCTGTATATGATGCTTTATAGGGTGCCCTGTAGGGCACATTATAAAGTGCCTTGGCGGACAGGGCACCTTATAATGTACCCTATGGGGCACCTTATAGGGCACCCTAGGTTCTGGCAATGAGGTGAGGGTGTTTCTGCTGGAAGCACAGATTGTAGAAATGTGTCTCACTGTTACACGCAGCAAAAGGGATTGCCTTGGACAGCCTTATTAGATGGGACATCTGAGGGATCAAACCCATGGCCTCTGGCTTGCTAGTCATTGAATTAACTAGTGGGTTACAGCTCTATACACATTCTCACAGCGCTGCCACGAAGTTAAGGTTACTGCACATAATGAGCCAAGGTGCCCTCTATCACGCGATACACAGTGCTTGCTACCTTGACGCCGGTACGCCCACTTCTTATATGGCAGTGCTCACATTATCGCTGTGATTTTCGCCGGTAACGTTAAGACAGTTTAGTAAACATACTCCTAAGGGGTATGTTTACTAAACAGCGCTAACGTTGCAGCAGCACAGTTTGCGCGCGATACGTAATATTATCGCACGATACGTAATGCGGGAGGGGGCCAGGGCCGGGGCCAGCTGAGCTTTTCTAGGCCTACTGCCTGTCTGCCAGTGCCCTATGAAATACATACAGTTTCTGCATTGACTGCGCTGGAGGGTATCTGTTCCCCAACAGGACTGGGGTGGTGGTCCACTCTACTGCCGCTGATGTAGAGTGTGGATCTGTTGGTGGGAGGTCCTGTACCACACCCTGACCCAGAGAGAACAGATTGGGTGGTACTACATAATCCGCTTTTGGGTTAAAACATCACCCTCTCTTATAACATGTGACCATAGCAACCACACAGGATATACACTATTCTGGTTGCACCATAGTCCACATGGGCTAGACATGACTGGGAAATACAGATAGACACAGGTGTATTCTAGGTGTGTTTGCAAGGCCTACCTGTCACACACTGGCACTGATGGGGACATGCAGTACAGTCTATCCCAGTAAAGCCAGGTGCTGCGGACCTGGTGCTGGGCGCCCAACCTCACCCTTAGGGTGAGCACAGGAACCGCACAATGTCACGGTCTGTAGCTACTCTGTGCCAGTAACACACACGGTCAGTTCCCCCTACCAGGTCGGGGTGCTGTAGAGGCGCATACCCCATCTTGTGATCAGATGTAGACTACTGATCTGCATGTGCAGTGCATCATGGTATGGGTGGGTTTACCCTATCCTGGTAACCACAGCAGACAGTTTGTGCGGTGACCTGCAGTCTTTCTGTAGCCAGCCAGCAGTGCATTAGATGTTATAGAAATGTAGCCCACTGGTGACTGCAATGACTATGGAGGCAGAGGTCATGAGTTCAATCCTGCAGTGGCCTGATTTAATAAGGCTGTCTGAGGGGTTTCATTTTAGTTTAAATCAGTGCTGTCAGCAAAAACGCCCTCACAGTGCCATAACCTAAGGTGCCTCAGAAGGCACCCTATAGGGCAAATTATAGGGTGCCTTGACCGACAGGGCACTTTATAATGTGCCCTATGGAGTGCCTTATAGGGCATCTTACGAGGCACCTTAAGTTAAGGCACTGTGAGGGTGTTTTTTCTGGCAGCACTGATTTAATTTAAAGGGAAATGCCTCAGACAGCCTTCTTAGATAACACCACTGCAGGATCAAACCCATGACCTCTGCCTACACAGTCATTGTAGTAACCAGTGGGCTATATCTTTAAAGCTTCTAACACAGCGCTGGCATGAACTAAGGGTTAACGCACGTTAACGTGGCACGGCGTCCACTATCGCGCGATACCGATTACTTGCTACCTTCCCTCCGGAACGCCCACTACCTTATATGGCATTCTTCACATTAACGCTGCAACTAGCACCAGTAACATTAAGACGGTTTAGTAAACATCCCCCTAACAGTTTTTAACAGAAGAATCCTGGTTCCCAGGTTAAGCATGGAAGGTGGAGTCTGAAAGGCGCTGGGCCAAAGGATATAAAACACAGCTTGATCTTCCTCAGGCTTTCTCAGGAACCCAAAGGAGAAAGAGGTGAAACTCTGCTCCCCAGTGATCAAGGTAATGACTTTGTTTAAAGTGTGAAGTTTGGAGTGAAGGTTTCTGGGCTAGTTGAACTGCCAGGTATAGTGCAACTACTTAATTGGTATTTGTTTTTTGTACAGGCCAACCATAAGGTGTACTTTGATAATAAACTGGATACAGTATAGTTACTCACCTGTAACAGGTGATCTCCAGGAACAGCAGGAATTTAGTCTTCACATATAGGTGATGTTGGTACCGACGCCCGTGTGGGAACGCTCCCCAGCGTCCAATAGGAAAGCCTTTGGGAGCATCCCATTGCGCCTGCATATCTGCCTTTACACCTTTCCCGCTCTCCCTCCTCAGTTGAGTTTGCAGCTCAGATAAAAGGAGATAAAGCGAAAAAAGAGAAAACCTACAACTCCTAGGGGAGGAGGATTGGTTATAAAAACTAAATTCCTTCTGTTCCCGGAGATCACCTGTTACAGGTGAGTAACTACGCTATCTCCAGGAACAAGCAGGAATGTAATCTCACATATGGGACTCCCTAGCTAGAAGATGCCAGAGAGATGACCTCGTAATCAGCTATGGTTTGTCCCAGGTATGCCTAAAGAGGTCATGTATCTTCCATGGATGTCTGGCATCAAAATCCGGGACTGAGGGTAGGAGTTGCTCTAAGTCTGAAAAAGATGCTGGAGGACAGCCTGGCCAAACATGGCATCATGGCAGGAGTCCTTGTCCAGACAGTAGTGAGCAGCAAAAGTATGGACCGAAGACCAAGTTGCTGCTTTGCAGATCTCATCAATAGCTACAGATCATAGATTTACCATCGAGATAGCCATAGCTCGAACATTATGGGCAGTGGCATGACCCTCGAGGGAGAGTCCTGCCTTTTCATAAGCAAAGGTGATGCAGTCTGTTATCCACTTGGAGAGAGTACGTTTGGAGACTGGTAACCCGAGGTGACTTAAGTCAAAGGAGATGAACAGCTGAGAAGCTTTCTGGTGCTCTCGAGTCCTCTGAAGATAAAAAGCTAAGGCACATTTACAATCCAGTGTGGAGGGTTGCTTCTGCCCTAGTTGAGTGTGGTCTAGGGAAAAAACAGGGTGGAAGACTGACTGGTTCAAATGGAAAGGCGAGACCACCTTCGGCATGAAGTGAGAATGAGTCCTGAGGACTACCTTATTATGGTGGAACCGTGTGTAAGATGGGTCAGCCACTAAGGCCTAAAGTTCAATAATGCACCTTGCTGAAGTGAGGGCAATGAGGAAGATTACCTTCCATGTTAGAAACCGAAGTGATGTAGTGGCTAGAGGTTCGAAAGACAGCTTGAGAAGCTGTCCTAGAACAACATTGAGGTCCCATGCCACTGGTGATGGCTTAATGGGAGGTCTGGTAAATAGAAGACCCCCTCACGAAGCATTCTACAAATGGCTGAAAGGAGATGGGTTGGCCAACTAAGGGCACGTGAGATGATGCAATTGCACTTAGGTGTACTCTTACCAAATTGATTTTCAGTCCAGAAGAAGATAGGTGGAAGAAATACTCAAGAAGTGCCGCCACCGGAGCTGAGAAGGGATTAAGATTCTTCTGAGAACACCAGAAAGAATACCTATGCCACTTGAAAGCATGGGACCACATGGTGGATGGATTTTTAGAAGCTAAGAGGATGACCTTAACCTCCTGGGGAAGGTTAACACTTTGGAAGGCTAAGCCTTCCACAGCCATGATATGAGATGTAGAGATTGCAGATTGGGATGGAGCAGCATTCCCTCCTCCTGAGAGAGGAGATCTGGATCAGACCCAGATCTATGGGTTGAGCTTGAGACAGACGTAGAAGGAGAGGGCACCACAGTTGACATGGCCAGTGTGGGGCTATGAGTATCATGAAGCCCCTGTCCACCTGGAGTTTGAAAAGAGTCTTGGGAATTAGGAGAATGGGAGGGAAGGCGCATAGGAAGCTGTGTCCCCAGTGGAGGTGAAATGCATCCACCTGTTGGCTGTCTGGTGCAGGAGTCCTGGTACCGAAGAAAGGGAGCTTGGCATTCTGAGGACTTCCGAACAGGTCTATCTCTGGAGTCCCCCAGATCTGAAAAATGTAGGAGATTGTGTCTTCATGAAGAGACCACTCGTGGGGGAGAAGAATTTGACTTAGTCTGTCTGTTAAAATATTGTGCTTGGAGGTGAGTGCAATGATGTATGGCAAAGAACCAGAGATGTAGAGCCTCGCTGCAGAGGGTTCAAGAACCTGTTCTGTCTTGCTTGTTCACATAGAACATGGCTACTTGATTGTCGGTTTAGACTAGAACTCTGCGGCAATGAAGATGGTCTTGGAACACTTTGAGAGCATTGAGAATAGCTCTGAGCTCCAGCAGATTTATGTGGAGTTGTGACTCCTGATGAGAACAGAGTACTTGAGTTGTGAGACACCCCAGATGGGCTCCCCAACCTAGCCTGGATGCATCCATCGGCAGGGTATATTGATGTGCAGGCATCTGAAAAGGTGACCTACAAGGAGATTTTCTGGGGATCGCCACCACTGGAAAGATGATACCAGAAGGGTAGAGACTTTTATCTTGTCCCCCAGGTGACCTGATGCCTGAGATCACTGGGATGCCAGTGTCCATTGGGCTATGCACATGTGTAAATGGGCATATGGAACTACATGCACCATTGATGCCATATGACCCAGAAGTTGTAGCATTTCTAGAGCAGTCAGATAATTCTTGAGACATACCTGAGATGCTAACTGATTGAAATGAGCACAGCGAAGTTGGGGCAGAAATGCCCTTGACTGCTGAGCATTTAAGAGGGCCCCTATGAACTCTAGAGTATGAGAGGGGACAAGTTGGGACTGGAAGATTTATGACAAATCCAAGTGTTGTAATACCTGCATGTGCATGAGAGGGACAGACAGGTCTCTTGAGAGGTGCTTGCTCTTATGAGCCAGTCATCTAAGTAAGGGAAGACAAATATCCCTAGAGTCCTTAGAAATGCAGCTTCTACTGCCATGCATTTTGTGAAGACTCTTGGGGGAGAGACAAGGCCAAAAGGCAGGACTCTGTATTGATAGTGTCTTCCCTGAAATATGAAGTGCAGGAACTTTCTGTGTTGTGGATGGATAAGAATATGAATGTATGCTTCCTTTATATCTAGAAAACAGAGCCAGGGAAGAAGGGTTCCCAGAGAGACCATCTTGAAATTCTCCCATAGGAGATACTTGCTTAGGTCCCTGAGGTCTAGGAATGGGCCTGTATCCCCCCATTTTCTTTGAAATAAGAAAGTAGGGAGAATAGAAGCCCATTCCCTGCTGGAATGTTGGAACCTCCTTTATTGCACTCTGCAGTATAAGGGAGGTAACCTCTTGTAGTAAAAGAGCAGTGAGAGGGGGCTGAGAATCAAACTCTCTTGGTGAAGTTGGGGGGGGGGGGAGTTAGGCTACATCGATGAAGTCTGTATCCCTCCTATACTATTCTTAATGTCCACTGCTCCGAGGTGATGAGATGCCATCTGTGAGTATAATAGCAGAGTCTGCCGGAAATGCGGATGGGGACAGGATTCTCCAGAGGCAGGACAGCTATGTTCTCTAGAAAGCATTCAAAAACCTGGAGCAGCCTGAGTTTGCTATGGTGACTGAGACTTGGGAGTCTGGGCCTTCTTTTGCTGTTTTGGAGGTTGTTCTCCCTTCTGAGGAGCATGATGCTGCTATTGAACACCAGGGTTATAAAAAGGACAGTACTACTTCTTTTTATTGAAGAAGGCTTTCTTTGTTGCTTTCTTTTTAGCTGGGTTGGCAGTAGATCTAGGGAGCCTATTTAGGATAGTGTTCTCAGACACCAACAGATAGGCCTTGTATTGCCAATCCCTGCCAAAAAGGTTTTCACCGGTGCAAGGGATAGTACCCAGCTTATCTTGAACCCATTGTTCAAGATCCGATGTTTAGAGCCAAGCAATTCTGTGTGCATCGATGCAGATGGAAGAAGTTCTGCCAATGCACTCAAAGCAACCAAAAGTGGCTCTATTAACAAATTTGAGACATTTTTAGCATGCTTTATAAGAGTGAGATAATAATCCACCCTCTTATCATCAGGAAGAAGAGTCATTAACTCCAAATCTTTAGCCACCTCTTTGAGGAACATACCCATATAGAGTATGTAGGAACTAATTCTGGCCGATAGCATGGAGGCTTGAAAGCAACGTTGACCAAAAGCATTGAGGGTTCTCGATTCCCTACCCAGAGGGTTTGAGGAATGTGTTTTCACGCGCTTGATTTGATGCATTACCAATTCCACTACCATGGAATGGTGCGGCAATTGTGTCTTTTGAAAACCAGGACACTCTGGTACCCAG
This sequence comes from Ichthyophis bannanicus, assembly GCA_033557465.1. Lineage (NCBI taxonomy): Eukaryota > Metazoa > Chordata > Amphibia > Gymnophiona > Ichthyophiidae > Ichthyophis > Ichthyophis bannanicus. Next base: position 614,563,736 of record CM066035.1, read on the forward strand.
TACATGGTATTGAGCCAGAGAGTATGGGGAGAAATAGGCAGAGGTGTCTCCCACAGAGAAAGCATGAGGTTGTGAAGTATCCAATGGATAGGGAGCATAGCCACCTCTTTTGGAGCTGTCGAGTATTGAAGAATTTCCAATTCTTCAGCCCTAGAATCTCTCTCCAATGTTACTGTTATGGACAGGCCCCTAGCAACATCGTGAATGAAGTCTTGGAAAGACATGTCCTCTGGTGGGGACATGCGGCTTTGTGGAGGTGGAGACGGATCCTCCGGGAGAGTTTGCCTGTCTCGAGCATTGACCGAGTCATCGTCCGAGGAATCGAAATCTGAAGACTCGAAGTATCATCGGGCAGGGTGCTCCCGCTCTGGACGAACTCAGTACTGGTCCAAGCCGGTACCTGGAATCTATGTAGTTGGAACCTCGAGGGCTGGCATGGGTGGTAGTGTGGAAAGTGGCAAGAAAGTCGATGCAGCCTGAATCAGTACCGACGCCGGTACCAATGCCTGCAGAACCGACTTTAAGGATTTCACTGGAACCGAGGCTGCCAGTGAGGCCGCTAAGCTCTGCTCAATGGCAAGGATATGTTGATCCATGGAACTTGCCAATGCTTGGGTATCGGTACCGGAACTGCAGGCCACGTTCCATGAACATGGCACCAGGAGATCTCCGGATGCGGAGGCCTCGGGAGCATCCTGGGACCTCACTAAGGCTTTGGAGGGAAGGTTCTCCCACCGGGATTGTTTGGCCGGTCTGTCCCCCTCCAGGGCAATGCCCAAGGCATCTCAATGCTTAGAAGGAGATCTACCCTTGGGGGGATGTCCAGCCTTCAATGAAGACTTAGGTTTCGATACCTGAGATCCTTGTGAGGAAGATGAAGCTCTCAATGACGTCGATGCTAAAGAGACGGCGTCGGAAGCAAAGAGGGTGCCCAGATTTGCAGCTCGATTCTGGAGGCCTCTATTCGTCATCTTTCTGCAGAGAGGACATGATGATCAGGCCCTAAGCATTTTAGACATGGTGGTTGTCTGTGGCCAAGATAGTATTTATTTATTTATTTATTTACAGGCTCTTATATACCGCGCTTTTCAGTATTAGTGCGGTTCACAAATAAAAAATTTTTTGCATCAGAGCAAAAGATCTTGTGCTTACATTATAACAGGATCGTGAACTTGGGACTGTAACAAGGGTAACTATATACAAATCAACAACAGTGGTTGTTGAAAACTATTTACAGTTTATATTACATAAGACTCAAAGGCCAATGGTAGAGCCGGAGGTGGCAAATCGCCTTGACAAACCGATTTCTTTGGACGAGATACAGAAAGCAATCGACTCCCTAGCAACTGGGAAAGCAGCTGGGCCGGATGGGTTGCCCTCGGAATTTTTTAGGGTCTTTGCCAGGGATCTGGGACCCTTCCTACAGCAATACTTTCTGGCATTATTGGAAGAGAGTCCACAGGTGGGCTCTTTTGCTTCGGCAAAGGTGGTTGTGATTGAAAAGGCGGGGAGGGATTCACAGCTGGTAAGCAATTACCAGCCAATTTCTTTACTTAACGTGGATTATAAAATATATGCGACAGTACTGGCGCGGCGCCTGGCGGAGGTGATTCCCCTTTTGATTCATCCAGATCAGTGTGGTTTTGTGGAGGGGAGGTCTACTGCAGATAATGCCAGACTTTTCTGTCATGTTCTGGCCAGGGCAGGGAAGATGGATGGCCCGCTGGTGGGGCTGTCGTTGGATGCCGAAAAGGCGTTTGACCGGCTGGAGTGGTCATTTTTGTTTTCTGCTCTTAAGTGGTTTGGCTTCAGCCCTGGTTTTATTAGCTTTATTAAAGTGTTGTACGCCCGACCGTTAGCGAGTATTTGTGTGAATAACACTCAATCCCGTGAGCTCTTGCTGGGCTGTGGCTTGAGACAGGGATGCCCCTTGTCCCCAATGTTGTTTAATATCGCTTTGGAGCCTCTGGCCTTGTTATTGCGATAGAATCCTCGGATTCAGGGCTTTAATATTTTGGGTATGGAGGTTAAACTTTCGGCCTATGCCGATGATCTTCTCCTGTTTACCACCCCGGATTCGATTTCCCATATCCTTGACCAGATTGAAAGGTACTCAGCCCTTTCGGGATACAAGATTAATTGGACTATTTCTGTAGCCTTCGCCCTTAATTCTCGTGTTTACAAAGATATGCTATCGGAGTTTCCCTTTGTTTGGGAATCAAACCCGGTAAAGTATTTAGGAGTCCACTACTGTTATCCCTTAGAAGAAGCAGTTGGCTTTAATTCCAGTACTTTAATTTCTACCATACAGTCGATGACTGCAAAATGGTCTCCGTTGCGGTTATCATGGTGGGGGCGATTAGAGACAATTAAAATGGCAATTGTTCCTAAAATAACTTACATTTTGGAAATGTTGCCATTGTTCCTTCCAGCACAGACATATCGGCAGATGGAGAGGCTTTTGATTTCGTTCTTGTGGAATAACAAGCCCCCCAGAATTGCGCTTCAAAAGCTTAAGGCAAAAAAAGAAGATGGGGGAGTAAATTTCCCAGATGTCCGACTTTATCATAATGCCTTTTTAATGAAGCAAGGGGTGAGATGGTCGGAGCAGCAGAGTGCACAAAGCCCGGTTTGGCTTAGGCTTGAGGAGAAAATGGCGGCCCCCTTCCCACTGTTCTTACTTCAGAGTATGGTATTTAGTGATATATCTTCAAAGCCTCAAATGATTCTGGACACGCAAAGGGCTTTTCAGACCTTAATTTATGCCAGCTGTCCGGGGGAGGTATTGTCGGAGGGTCTGTACTTGTGGTTCAACCCACTCTTTAAGATACAGCGTAAACCCTTTGTGTGGAAACCCTGGTATAGTAGGAATATATGGACAGTTGGCCAGTTGATTGATAAATGGGCATGGAAAAGTTTTGAAAAGTTACAGTGGGAGTTTCATCTCCCGGATTCAGCCTATTTCCAATGGATCCAGTTGAAGCATTGTGTTGGGGGAATTCTTGGGGATATTCGGCAGTTGAAAGCTGAGGGAAAGCTGGGTGCTACAATTGAGCAAGTCCAGGGTATGATGGGGAAGGCCTCCTTTTTATACAAAGTGCTGAAGCAGGCCAGCCCTGGACCTCCTGGAAATCTGGGAGGTGCATGGGAAAGAGAGACTGGTATTGCCCTATCGCAAAGGGGGTGGGAGAAGTTTTGGTCTTCCCATGTAAGGATTACTAAGTCTGCCTCTGTTACTCAAACGTTATTCTTTTTTGCCCATACATCTTATATTACCCCTGTACATCTTAGTAGGTGGGACAAAACGGCGAGCAATAAGTGTTGGATTTGCCAAAAAGAAATCGGCACTTTTAGGCATGTTGTCTTTGACTGTCTCAGTGTCCAAACTTATTGGTCGCAGGTATGGGAGTGTATCCAAAAGGTATTAGGCCTCAGTGTTCCCCTCACAAGGGAAATCTTAGTCTATCGCTCCGTCTCAGGTATCTCGTTAAAACGCAGCAAGGACGGCTTCCTCTTAGATTTTCTGTTAGGTGTTGCTAAATGTTGTCGGATACGGAACTGGAAAGAAATTACCTCCCTTCATTGGCCAGCATGGTGGGGTCTAGTTTGTGATTACTGTAAATTTGAACTAATGCCCCAGAGGGGAGAGCAGAAGCCATCTCAACATAGGGAAAAATGGAAAGCCCTGTTGGAATTTGGGGAGGTGGCCAAGTGTTAGATGCCCCAAAGTTGATAAGTTGTCTTTGGTTGGAAGTCTTGGACCGGTAATAGCACTTTGCTCATTAAAGGGGTGTTATATATGTAATGACCTCGGGGGTGGGGGAGGTGGGGAGGTAGGGAGGTGTCATTCTTTCTTTTGGTTCTATGTTATGTTGTATGTTTGGTTACTATTGCATTGTTTGTGTTGAAAACTTAAATAAAGTATTAAAAAAAAAAACCCCAAAAATGACACTACTGAGAAAGCTCCAAAAAAAGATATTAAATTTGGAAGGGTCTATGCTCTGTCCCCCTACAAGGTGAATGATCCCACATTGAAATAGCGCTGATCATGGTTTTCCCTTTTTATTCGACAGGTTTCTTATGGCGTGCACATGTGCGGCAACAACAGGGTGGGCATGTCGGAAAGGGCAACTGTACAGATGCTTGAAAATGGGATACAGAGGGCTACAGGTGACACATCCTGTGGTGCAGCTGGGGCACAGGGGGACTAGGCAGATGCCTAGGTGGTACATAGGAATGCTGAAACTGTACAGCAGCCAGACAGCAACTGATGAGGGCCCAACATGGGCACGAGTGTGTTTCTCACAGTGCCACAGGGGGGAAAGTACCACAGGGGGGATAGTGCCACAGGGGGGATAGTACCCAGCAGGTACCTCCAAGGGCACAGAACATTGGCAGGCGGTGTTGGGGGGAAGCGTGGACATCTATGCAGACACCACTACCCCAGATCCCGCACCATAGGCAGCTGCTTACCGGCACACTGGATGGTCTGAGACTGCGCACCACCAACATCACCAGCATAAGGGCATGTCAGCATGGTGGCGGAGGGGTACTGGTGGCGGAGGGGGCAGTGGCATCTGCCCCGTTTAGGTGGCCTAGCCCTGTTTAGGTGGGTGCCGTGCACTGCAACAGACAGGCTCTTTCTGACGAACTGTCATAGTATCCCCAGGGAATGAACCATCCCTGTGGTAACAGTGTGGTGCAGTACACACAGCCAGTGTGTTCAGGAGCAGAAGGTCACAGGTTGAAGTTCCAGCTGTGGTTCCTACCAACCCAGTCCCCATATTTTACCCAGTACTAAACCATGGTAATAAAGACGGAACCTTTATTGCAGATAACATAAACATGCCTGAAACGCCTATATTTTACCCTACAGAGCACAGACACCATAAACATGTGCAATACCTAGAGCAGAGTTTCCAAAATGCAGTCCTGGAGGGCCAAAAACAATTCAGGTTTCATGCTGTCTCTAATAAAGATGACTGTGCTGCATTTCTATGTGCCGCCCCCATGGTATGCAAATGTATCTCAAGCATATTCATTAGGGACAGCATGAAAACCCGAACAGTGTTTGGCCCACCAGGACCGGAGTTGGGAACCTCTGCCCTAGAGCAGCAGCCAACAGGGGCAGAAACACCCACACCCACAGGCTCCATTATCCAAAGCCTCATGGAGAGGCAGGATGTTGGGCCCTGCGTGCAGCAGCATCTCCCAATACTAGCACTTGCATACCTTAGCAATGCCGCCCTAAACCTGGGAATACGTTACACATATATCAAAAGGTTTTTATGATTAATAGCAGATAGCAATTCCTAAGTTCAGCACAATTTGCTGATTGAGCTGCATCATAGCAACCTTTCTGATGTCTGTGGAGTGTGTTTCAGTTCTGGTTTCTGACAGTGTTTACCACCCCGGGGAGTGACCCCAACAGTATTGCATACCATAGCCATGCCTGCACTGTGCCCAGGACTGGTGTGGTGGCCAGGGCTGCCAAAAGCCTCTATATTTGCACAATGCTGACATAGGTGTGGGAGTGTGTGTCTGTCTATCCAGTGTGTGGTGGCTGCCAACACCTTACTCAGCCCACACTGCTTGCACTGTTTCCAGTGTTAGCCTGCCAATGTGCATAATGAGGAACAAGGAACTGTGGTTATGGCCCGGACAGGGTGGCCTGGGCAGGATGCATCTGCACAGGGCATAGGGCAATGGCTAGGACATTGTAGTGCCAGGCCACCACCTGCATGGACAGGGTGGTCACAGCATGTCCTGCTGGGTGGTCACTCTCACCCTGACTGAGCAGTGACCATGGCATGGCTAGGTTCCCCCATAGTGCTATACACTATTTTTATCAAGTGATATTTGTGGGCTCTCTTTTTTGGGGCCCAATCACTGACTTATCTGCTTGGTGTGTATGCTGACATCTCAGTTTCGGGTACATGCATCTCCTCCAGGAACATGCACTATGGCCTAGCTAGCAGACTGTCTGCAGTTAGCATGTGTATGGCTGGAACACCTTTCAGGGTGCAGTGGCTGGAGACTCACTGTGCTTTCTGCTGGAGAGTGTCTGAAAGTGGTAGGGGGCAGCTGAGTGTTTCCAGGCCTACTGTCTGTCTGCCTTGCCTTATGGATGTGTACAGATCTGAACTGACTGCCCTGTAGGGTGTCTGTTCCCCAGCAGGACTGGGGTTGATGGTCCTCTCTACTGCCACCATTGCAGGGGGGTAGAATGTGGATCTGTTGGTGGGAGATCCAGTTCCCCACCCTGAGCCACAGAGGGTGGGTTGGGTTGTGGCACATAATCCGCCTATGGGTCCAAACACCCTCCCTCCCTCTCCCTCCCTCTCCCTCCCTCTCCCTCTGCCTTCACTTACATCATGTGACCATGGCACCAACACAGGATATGCACTATTCTGGGTGCATCATAGCCCAAAAGGGCTATATGCGACTGAGAAATACAGCTGGACACAGATGTATCATAGGTGTGTCGGCAGGCAGACAGACTCACTCACTCTCTGATGGGTACCTGCCGCATGGCCTATTTCAGTTATGGAAGGTGCTGTGGACCTGGTGCTGGGTGCCCCACCTCACCCTCAGTGTGAGCACAGTACCCGCACAATATGATGGTCTGTAGCTACTCTGTGCCAGTAACACACACGGTCAGTACCCCCTACCAGGCTCAGGTGCTGTGGGGGTGCATACCCCATCTTGTGATCATCTGTAGACTGCTGATTTGCATGTGCAGTGCATCATGGGTATGGGTGGGTTAACCCTATCCTGGTAACCACAGCAGACAGTTTGTGTGGTGACCTGCAGTCCTTCTGTAGCCAGTCAGGGGCTTGCTAGTAGCTATAGAGCTGTAGCCCACTGGTTACTTCCCTGCCTGTGGAGCTGAAAGTCATGGGTTTGATCCCACAGTAGGGTTATTTGATAGGGCTGTCTGAGGTGTTTTCTTTTTTTAATTTAAATTAGTGCTGCCAGCAAAAACACCCTCACAGTGCTATAACCTTAAGGTACCTCATAAGGCGCCCTATAAAGCGCTCTATAAGGCGCCCTATAAAGCGCCCTATAAGGCGTCTTATAAGGCGCCCTATAGGGAACATTATAAGGTGCCTTGGTGGACAGTGCACTTTATAATGTTCCCTCTGGAGTGCATTATAGGGCGCCTTATGCCGCACCTTAGGTTACGGCACTGTGAGGGTGTGTTTGCTGGTAGCACTAATTTAAATCAAAAAAGAAAATGCCTCAGACAGCACTGATTTAAAGTAAAGGGTACTGCCTCAGACAGCCTTACTCATTAAGCCTACTGGGGGTTGAACTCATGACCCCTATTTCATCAGTCAATGTATTAACCACTGTGTTACACCTCTGTTGCTGTGTTTGTAGGTCAGCGCACCTAATTAAGGCTAACGCGTGTTAACGTGCCACGGCTCCCTCTATCACACGAAAACGTACCTTATCACATGATAACCCTAAATGCTACCTTAAGACTGCAATGCCCACTACCTTATATGGCATTCGTCACAGTAAGACTGCAACTAACGCCGGTAACATTAAGACGGTTCAGTAAACATACCCCTATGTTCCTTGATCTTGAGAAGCAAATGTTTCAGATTGTTTTCACTTTCAGCCAGTATTAATAGACAGACCTGTTTTGGAACCATACTTCATGATATAGCCCAGGTAAGGTTACCAGATGCTCTGATTTTCGGGAATTGTCCCTGATTTTAGAGCAATGTCCCCGAACTACCCATTTGGCAGCCTCCTATTCCTGATTCCAGCAATGGGGACAGAAGGCAGAAAAAACATTTTTTTTTCAATTTAGGGGTATGTTTACTAAGGCATGGTAACGTAGCAGTGGTAACGTTACCGCGCGCTAATGTTACCCGATGTAACGTTAAAGTACGGTAATGTTACCAGATGTAATGTTAACGTGTGCTAACTTTACACTGGTCAACATTGAAATCGTTACTGACTTTAAAAGGCCCTAATCTGTAGTATCTTGATGAGATGAACACAAATATAACATTAAAAAAATTGTATTGGCTCTCGTTTTGAAGATATTGCATGTAGTTCATTTTTGACGTTTCACCGTGTAAATTTATCCAGTAGGACATCAACAACATCCCAAATAAGTCTTGAATGATGTAATATTGCATCACATTGCATAATACCAGCATGCACACATCATCCAGAGTTGATTGCATCATTTTCTGATGCAATGCAATACTACTGCCAGATGGCTGCTGAAGCCATCTGACGTCAGCAGTGTACTATACGCAGTCGGAAAGGAAAGTAATCTGGTATTCTGTTCTGATATTGAAAGTCTCATGAATGCCTTAAAAATCTCTAATGACCCACAAGACTGGAGACTATTTATAGACTCTTCGAAACTGAGTCTGAAGGCTGTGCTTTTGAACAATGGAAACAGTCTTCCATCTATTCCAGGAACACATGCCGTCCACATGAAAGAGACATACGATAACTTAAAGCATCTACTGACTTCCATTAACTATAACAAGTACAGCTGGCACCTCTGTGGTGACTTGAAGGTAGTTGCCCTTTTAATGGGACTGCAGCAGGGATATATAAAATACATGTGTTTCTTATGTGAGTGGGATAGCCGAGCAAGGGATTGGCACTATTTGCGGAAGGAATTGAATCGCAGACAAAATGTAACAGTTGGAGAGAAGAATATCCAGCACCCAGCTCTGGTTGAGGCTCACAAAATCCTGCTACCACCCCTTCACATCAAACTAGGTTTGATGAACAACTTTGTGAAAGCCATGGACCGCACTTCGCCAGCATTCCGATACCTGCATGAAAAATTCCCTCGATTCAGCGAAGCAAAGATTAAAGAGGGAGTTTCTTTGGGTCCTCAGATTGGAGAGCTCTTCAAAGATTACCGGTTCAACAACTTGCTGCAGGGTGATGCGAAACAAGCATGGAATGCTTTTTGCCTAGTGTCAACAAACTTTCTCGGGAATGTTAGGGCAGAAAACTACAAGGAACTAGTAGAAGACATGCTGATGCAATATCAGAAACCTGGCTGCAATATGTCTCTAAAGATCCATTTCCTTGATTCCCATCTCGATTTCTTTCCTGACAACTGTGGTATGGTTAGTGATGAACAGGGCGAACATTTTCACCAGGATATCGCAACGATGGAGCAAAGATACCAGGGAAAATGGTCCACTACAATGCTGGCTGACTACTGCTGGACACTCCCCAGAGAAACTCCCGAACAGCTGTACAAGAGACAGGCGAAAAAATCTAAGAAGTAGTCTATGACTTGTTTTTTCACAGGTATTAACCAAAGGTCTATTATATTTACTATCGACATGCATTTTGTGATGTAAACATTAATTCTTGTAGATTGCAAAAAAACTAGAGCCAACTTTGCAATTTCACTGTCTTATTCATATACAGCATATAAAAACTGATAAGAAATGACTATTTTTATTTCACTAACATGACTTTTGTAAAACTTTGTTGACCAGTGCTTATCGGCAGCGGTAACTGCCCAAGAGGGTGAAGAGAAGGCGGAGATAAGGTGTCAATGGGCGGGGAGTGGGCGTAGAGAGGCCCCTGCTACACGAATGCTGCAACATTAACACCGGGACAGTACCGCCAGTGAAAACCTGGCAGTAGATGCACATTTGAAGGACAGAGAAACCATTTCAGTGTCAGCAATGTACAGCACAGGCAGGGAGCCCCAGAAAGGTGATAGTAGTGCTCCATTTGCAGCAACAGCATAGTGCCCAAGTATGAAAGGACGCTATGGTGATGGTGCAAATGGGGCATAGGGGGCTGAAGGCGGGACATGCAGTGGGGGCAGCTGGGGCGCAGGGTGGACTAGGCTGTCGCCTAGGTGGCACATAGGAACACAGAAACTGGACATCAGCAAGACAGCATCTGACCAAGGTCAAACATGCCCAGTAGTCTGTGTTCCACAGTGTCCTACCCAGGGGACATTACGCAGCAGGTACCCCAATGGTCACACAGGTACCACTATGCCTGTAATAGGGCAATCAGTGCACATCTGGGGACAACTCTAACAAGGGTCTACAGACCTTACCCAGGATGTGTCCCAAACAGTTCATAAACCCAGCTAAATGAACACCCTTTACTGCAGCCCCTAGTAAGGCATTGCAGGGTTTGACCACACGTTGTCTGAAACATAGATACACCGAGTAGTCCAAACTGGGTACACCGTACCTGAGTTGAATGCTCTAGCCTGTCCACAGTCTGCTGTCATAACACAATCTACCTACGTTTACCTGGTCCACCCTAGCCAATAGTTGCTAGAGCACCAACCTGACATCCCCCCAGCGATCTCTCCCCCATGTGGAAGGCACATAACATTGGTAGGTGGTGATGGGGAGATGTGTGGATGTCCATGTATGCCTCCCCACCCCAGACCCCAGACCCTAGGCACCTGCCTACCTGTACATTGGATGGCCTGGGACTGCGCACTACCAGCACCGACAGCATATGGGCATGTCATCATGGCAGGGGGGGTGTTGGTACTTGAGGGGGCGGTGGCACCTGCCTGCAGTGGACCTAGGCCATGCCCTTTTCCAGTACGTGGTGTGCAGTGCAACAGAAAAGGTCTGTCTGATGAGAAGTTAAAGTAGCCCCAGGGAGTGCTGTGCTTATGTGGCAACAGTGTGGTGCAGTACACCCAACCAGCATGTCTTGGAGCAGAGGGTAACAGGTTCAGGTCCCAGCTGTAGATCTTGCAGAGCATGTCCCTATATTTTACCCTACGATGCAGATACAACATCAAAATGTGCAAGCCACAAAGCAGAGGCCAACAGGAGTACAAACACCCCCACACACACAGGCTCCACTATGCAAAGCTTCATGGAGAGTCAGGCTGTTGGCTCCAGCACAGAGCTGCAGTTATCACCAGAGCACTACTACTAGCTCCTGCACACTTTAGCAATGCCTGCACTGTGATCAGTACCAGTGTGGTGGGCAGGGTTGCCAACCACCCCTATCTTTGCACAATGCTGTAATAGGAGTGTGTATGTGTGTATGTCTGTCCATTGTTTTGTGGCTGCCTACTCCTCACTGGGCCCACAATGCTTACACTGTTTCCAGCGTTAGCCTGCAAATGTGCATACTGAGGAGCAAGGTATTGTGGCTATGGCCGGACAGGGCGGATTGGGCAGGATGCATCTGCATAGGATGCAGGACAATAGCTGGGACATTGTAGTGCCCGACCACCACCTGCATGGACAGGGTGGCCACAGCATGTCATGCTGGGAGGTCACTCTCACTCTGACTGAGCAGTGACCATGGCATGTCTATGTTCCCACATAGTGCTCTACACTGTCTCCCTCTAGTGATATCTGTGTATGTCCTGTTCTGGGCCCCGATCACTGAGATAGCTGCTTGGTGTCTGTGCTGTATATCCAACTCTGGGAGCATATAGTTTCTCTGTGAACATGCGCTATGGACTGGCTAGTGGACTGTCTGCAGTTAGTCTGTGTATGGCTGGAACACCTTGTAGGGTGCTGCAGGTGCAGTCTGACTGTGCCTTCTGCTGGTGAAGGATAGAACTGAGTGGTGGACATAGAATTCAGTGTATGTCCCTTTCCAGTAATATCCAACAAAAACTATTATCAACAGTTTCACAGGGGGTGGTTTTGGTGATTTTTGGATTATCTTGGTTGATTATCACTGAGCGCGGTACTCTTTAGAGAAGTTCTGCTGGTGAATGGCAGATGTTGGTATAGAGCAGCTGAGGTTTTCCAGGCCTACTTCCAGCATTACTGCTGGTCTGCCATTGCTCTAGTCACAGGTATGGCTCTGATCCAACAACCCTGGAGGGCAGTCTTGTGCCAGCAGGACTGGGTCTGCTGTTCCTACAGCCATTCTTTATGGCTGAGCCACCTGTCCCTCCACTGCCTCACTTACAAACAGGTTGATTATGGGCCTTTTGGGGTATATGGTGTATACCACTTTGACCCAGAGAGGGCAGTATATTAGGCAGTACTACATAAACCTCATGCAAGTCTAGATACCCCTCTGCCATGATAAGAGGTGATCATGGCAGCCACACTGTAACACTGGGCATTTACTAATCTGGGTGGTTTCTGGTCCCTTAAGGCCAGATATGACTAGGGAATACAGATGGACACACATTTTTTTTAGGTTGCACTGCAAGAAACACTTGTCACACACTGGTAGTGATGGGGATGTACAGCACAATTTATCTCTAGCACCACATGTACTGCTGACCTGGTGCTGGGCGCCCATCCTAACCCTCAGGGTGAACACAGAACCTACACAATGGCATGGTCTGTAGCTACTCTGTGCCAGTATCACGCACTGTCAGTTCTTCTTACCAAGCTGAGGTACTGGAGAGGTGCATATTCCATTTGGTGATCAGCTGTAGACTGCTGTTCTGCATGTGCATTGTATCATGAGTACTGGTGGGGTTACCCTATCCTGGCACACATAGCAGATATTTTGTGCGGTGACCTGCAGTCTTTTTGTATCCAGCCATTGTTATAAAACAAGCCATAGAGGTATAGCCTACTGGTTAGTACAATAATATTCTAGGCAGTGGTCAGGAGTTCAAGTCCTCTTTGTTCTCTCTTTTTATAATTTTCATGCCTGTAACAGTCATATTTTTGCAGATCTGTGCTGCCAGCTCATAACACCCTCACCACAGTTGCCAACAATCCTTCAGTCCATCTATCTGCATCTGTCAGCTGAGTAGAGTTCTGTCTTCTTGTGCAGGCTGCTACCCCATGTCCTGCACTGGTACCCTTTTCTGCATTGCGGCTCTTCATGCTTGCCTCGCCTGTGCCTGATCTGCATAGCATCACTATTCCTTGTCCTCCTGTCATTGTAACTAACCTGCCACCTCTGCCTCCACTGGGGGACACGTATTCCCATCCTCTGCCACCCACTGTCATTGCAGTACTTTACATTGCCAACACCCTGTAGATCGGTACAGCTGCCTCCAACATGTTTGTCCACTTTATTGGCAGACACATAGGATGCCCGAAGATATGGCAGGTCCATCAGCTCCCAGCTCTCCTTCCTTCAATCACTTGTTCATTGCCTGTCCTCGGTGCTCTATCCAGTGTTAGGGTTACATCTGTTTTTATGCCTTACAGTTCATGCATGTCAACCTGAAGCATCTTGCAGCCCTTAGGGCACCTTACGCTAGGGCACCTTAACATAGGCACCATAACATTGTTAGGGCACCTTAACCTAAGGTGCCTTCTAAGGTGCCTTAGCCTAAGGTGCCTTCTAAGGTGCCTTAACCTAAGGTGCCTTATAAGGTGCCTTAACCTAAGGGCGCCTTAAAGCCCTTAGAGTGCCTTGTCAGCCTTAACATGCCCTGCTTGTCAGCTTAACATGCAATGTCCCATTAACGTGCGTTAAACGGCCAAGGTGCCCTTTAACAGACGCTAATGGGACATTGCTACTTTTATGCCGGAATGCCCACTGCCTTATATGGCGACGGTAACATTAACGCTGCAGTTTTCGCCGGTGACATTACCGCCACTTAGTAAACATACCCCTTAGTGATTTGCATATGTCAGCTTTAATAATTTGCATCCATTATCTTTATATTTTGCACAGTATGGGGGAATGCGTCACTGTTTCAATTTCTCTGTCAATTTGTCTGCTTGGACGTGATATTGTTGCTGTCATGGGATGGATGGGGAGCAGGGTAATGATTCTTCTTCTTTCCTCCATGCTTTGTTGCTCAAACATGGAACTAAGGTGTCTCTTCCCTGTCCCCCCTCCCTCCCCCAGACACACACAACTTCAGAGAAGTGTTCCACATTTTGCTGCAAAAAAATCTGGCAACCTTAAACCCAGGCTTATTATGCAACCAAACGCTCAAAAGTGGGAGCTTAACAAGTGGATTCCAGCAATCTAGCTGTAGTCTTATGAGCAATATCTCAGAGAAAGTAATCTAACAGAGGCCTGATTAACCTAGAATGGTAAATGATTCACCCCTGGTCCACTACAATATCTGACCAATCATTGGTTATTAAGTACCCTTAATCCAGACAGGCCTAACATCTGTGAACAATTTTCTTACATCATATTCAGGCTTATTTTATTTAAAAGTAGAAACACCAAAAATATGCAGATCTCATGCTATTACAAGTGATATTCATGGAAATCTGTCAAATGAAAATTAGTGATATGATCACAGGAAAAGGCTGAATTTTCTGAGCTCAGAAGAGAGAACCAATTATTAATTCAAGTAAGATAATGTGTTCATTTTAAGAGTAAAAAAAAAACATACAGTCTTTGGAATGATCTTTCACTGATATAATTTGAAAGGAAATGTTTTCACAGAAGAAGCAATAAAGTTAAATGATTGCTCTTTATATAATCGCTAACCCGGCTCAAAGAAAGCAGTTAGCAGAAAAATAGTTGGTGGCCATTATCGGTGATAAAATGTTTTGGTAAAATTTGGAACTGCAATGTAGAGGAGTTGATCTTGTGGTCAAAACTCATAGGGGTATGTTTACTAAACCGTCTTAGGGGTATGTTTACTAAAGGGCGCTATTTGCACTGCTGTCACGTTATCGCGCGATAAGGCGCCTTACCGTGCGATAATGGCACTTTACCGAGAGATAAGGCGCCTTATCGTGCGTTAACGCGCACAGCGGCACAAACGAGCGCTAAAGGTGGAGAAAGGCTCCCGGAGGGCAGAGGAAGGCTCCCCAGGGGCAGAGAGAGAGGGTCAATGGGTGGAGAGTGGGAGGGGAGAGGCTCCCTGCACACTAACGCTGTGGATTCCTGGGCTGAAAACTAACGCGAGAGAAACCCTCGCGTTAGAGCAGAGTTAAAGGGAAGAGAAGCCATTTCCGTCAGCAATGTACAGCAAAGCCAGGGAAACTTACAAAAAGTGATAAGTGTGATACATGTGCACGGAACAACAGGGCAAATAAGCATTGGAAATGACCTGGACAAACTGAAAAAAAAAAAAACATAACCAAGCTGGGCAATAGTGATATTAATGGGAAACATCACAAAACACTACTGGGAAAGCTCCAAAAAAGGGATAGTTGTTTTCTGCTTATTGAAGATGTCTGGAGTACCTCGCAGTCATATTGAGTTTCTTTTGTCATATATTCTTATGGGTTTAGACCTTTCTACTCTTGCTTGGTCTTTAGAATCCTCTCCTCCCCTCATTGATGTTGGCCTGTATGGAAATCATAGGTTTATTCTCTTTATGTTATAATATCTGTTTATTATATTTATGCTCCTGTGTATAATCTCATTTTCTGAGCAAGATTGTGCTTGATTGTTTTTCTTGCTGTTTAATTTGAAATCTATAAATAAATAATTTTAAAAAAAAAGGATATCAATTTTGGAAGGGGCTATGCTCTGTCCCCATACAAGGTGAATGATCCCACAGTGAAATAGCGCTGATCAGGGTTTTCCCTTTCTATTCAACAGGTTTCCTATGGCGTACACATGTCCCACAACAGCAGGGTGGGCATGTCAGAGTGGGCAACTGGACAGATGCTGGAAAAGGGGATACAGAGGGCTGCAGGCGGCACATGCTGTGGTGCAGCTGGGCCACAGTGCGGACTAGGGTGATGCCTAGGTGGCCCATAGGAATGCTGAAACAGTAGAGCCGCCAGACAGCAACTGATGAGGGCCCAACATGGGCACGAGTGTGTTTCCCACAGTGTCACAGGGGATAGTACCCAGCAGGTACCCCCAAGGGCACAGAACATTGGCAGGCGGTGCTGAGGGGAAGTGTGGACGTCCATGCAGGCACCCCTACTCCAGAACCCACACCATAGGCAGCCGCCTACCGGCACACTGAATGGCCTGAGACTGCGCACCACCAGCACAACCAGCAGAAGGGCATGTCAGCATGCCGACAGAGGGGTACTGGTGGTTGAGGGGGCAGTGGCAGCTGCCCACAGCAGACCATGGCCTAGCCCCGTTTAGGTGGGTGCCATGCACTGCAACAGACAGGCCCTGTCTGACGAACAGTCATGGTATCCCCAGGGAATGAACTATCCTTGTGGCAACAGTGTGGTGCAGTACACACAGCCAGTGTGTTCAGGAGCAGAAGGTCACAGGTTCAAGCCCCAGCCATGGCTCCCACCAACCAAGTCTCCATATTTTACCCAGTACTAAACCGTGGTAATAAAGAGGGAACCTTTATTGCAGATAAAATAAACATGCCTGAAATGCCTATATTTTACCCTACAGAGCACAGACACCATAGACATGTGCAATACCTAGAGCAGAGTTTCCCAAATGCAGTCCTGGAGGGACAAACTCCATTCAGGCGTCATGCTGCCCCTAATAAAGATGCCTGTGCTGCATTTCTATGCGCCGCCCCCATGGCCTGCAGATGTATCCATGCATATTCATTAGGGACAGCATGAAAACCCAAACAGTGTTTGGCCCACCAGGACTGGAGTTGGGAACCTCTGCCCTAGAGCAGTGGCCAACAGGGGCAGAAACACCCACACCCACAGGCGCCATTATCCAAAGCCTCCTGGAGAGGCAGGATGTTGGGCCCTGCATGCAGCACCATCTCCCAGTACTAGCACTTGCATACCATAGCACTGCCACCCTAAACCTGGGAATACGGTACACATATATCATAAGGTTGCTATGATTACTGGCAGATAGCAATCCCTAGGTTAAGAACAATCTGCTCATTGAGCTGTATCATAGCAACCTCTCTGATGTCTGTGGAGTGTGTTTCAGGTCTGGTGTCTGACAGTGTTTACCACCCTGGGGAGTGACCCCAACAGTATTGCGCACCATAGCCATGCCTGCACTGTGCCCAGGACTGGTGCGGTGACCAGGGCTGCCAAAAGCCTCTATAGTTGCACAATGCTGGCATAGGTGTGGGAGTGTGTGTCTGTCTACCCAGTGTGTGGTGGCTGCCAACACCTTCCTCAGCCCACACTGCTTGCACTGTTGCCAGTGTCAGCCTGCCAATATGCATAATGAGGAGCAAGGTACCATGGGTATAGCCCGGACAGGGTGGCCTGGGCAGGATGCATCTGCACAGGGCATAGGGCAATGGCTGGGACATTGTAGTGCCCGGCCACCACCTGCACAGACAGGGTGGCCACAGCATGTCCTGCTGGGAGGTCACTCTCACCCTGACTGAGCAGTGACCACGGCATGGTTCCCCCATAGTGCTGTATAGCATTTTTTTCATGTGATATTTATGGGTTCTTTTTGGGGTCCAATCACTGATTTATCTGCTTGGTGTGTATGCTGACATCCCAGTTCTGGGTGCATGCATCTCCTCCAGGAACATGCACTATGGACTAGCTAGCAGACTGTCTGCAGCTAGTATGTGTCTGGCTGGAGCATCTTGCAGGGTGAGGGTGAGGGTGAGGGTGAGGGTGAGGGGCAAGGCAGCTGAGCATATCCAGGCCTACTGTCTGTCTGCTGTTGCTTTATTGATGTGTACAGATCTGCATTGACTGTCCTGTAGGGTGTCTGTTCCCCAGCAGGACTGGGTGGATGGTTCCTCTCTACTGCCACCATTGCAGGGATGTAGAATGTGGATCTGTTGGTGGGAGATCCTGTTTCCCACCCTGCGCCACAGAGGGTGGGTTGGGTGGTGGTACATAACCTGCCTATGGGTCCAAACACCCCCCCTACCCCTTCCCCTCCCCCTCCCCCTTTCCCCTCCCCCTCCTCCCCCTTCCCTTTCCCCTTCCCCTTCCCCCTTCCCCCTCCCACTCCTCCCCCCTTCTCCCCTCCACCTCCTCCCCCCTTCCCCTTCCCCTCCCCTTCCCCCTTCCTCCTCCCCCTTTCCCCCCTCCCCTTCCCCTCCCCCTCCCCTTTCCCCCTCTCCCCCCTTCCCCTCCTCCTCCCCCCTCCTGCCCCCTCCCCCCCACTCCCTCCTTCCCCTTCCCCACTCCCCCCTCCCCCTCCTCCCCATCCCCCTCCCCCCTTCCCCTTCCCCCCACTCCCCCTTCCCCCTTCCCCTTCCCCCCTCCCCTCCTCCTCCCCCTCCCCCTCCCCCTCCTCCCTCCCCCTCCCCCTCCCCCCCGTGACACTGAGAGAAGCACACTCATGCCCATGTTGGGCACTCATCAGTTGCTGTCTGGCTGCTGTACAGTTTCAGCATTCCTATGTGCCACCTAGGCATCTCCCTAGTCCGCACTGTGCCCCAGCTTCACCACAGCATGTGCCGCCTGCAGCCCTCTGTATCCCATTTTCCAGCATCTGTACAGTTGCCCTTTCAGACATGCCCACTCTGCTGTTGCCGCACATGTGCACGCCATAAGAAACCTGTCCAATAAAAAGGGAATACCCTGATCAGTGCTATTTCAATGTGGGATCTTGTAGGGGGACAGAGCATAGACCCTTCCAACAATGATATCTTTTTTTTTAAGCTTTCTCAGTAGTGTTTTTTATTTTTCCCATTAATATCACTATTGGCCAGCTTGGTTATGGTGATTTTAAATTTTGTTCAGGTCATTTTCCATGTTTATTTGCTCTTTTGTTACGTGCACATGTATCACAACTATCAGTTTTTTTAGGTTTCCCTGGCTTTGCTGTACATTGCTGACGGAAATGTTTTCTCTTTCCTGCAAATGTGCCTTAACGCGAGGGTTTCACTAGCATTAGTGATCAGACCCGGATTCCACAGGGTTAGTGTACCTGGAGCCTCTCCCCTCCCACTCTCCACCCACTGACCCCTTCTCTCCGCCCTCTGGGGAGCCTTCCTCTGCCCTTCAGCACCGGATTTCACGGCGTTAGGGTGCCTTAATGCCGCAGGCGCGTTATCACACGATAACGCGCCTTGATCGCCCAGTAACATACCTTATCGCACGCTAATTCCGCCACTGCGACGTTAGCACCCTTGAGTAAACATACCCCATAGACTTTATGAGGGGAATGCATATGAGATGTGGACAATGCAATTGGTGTGCTTGAACCTTTGAGGATTCTGAGTGGCATATTTTGAATCAGAACTTTATGCATAAGTTTTAACAAATGACTGACTGCAATTCTTGATGAGTAGTTAATCTGCCTCTGTGCAAAACTTTATATAGGGAGAACTAAACGGATAATTAGAATATGTTTAAATGAACTTGCTATTAATAATAAAATGTTATCTGCTCCGTTTGTGGACCATTGTCTAAAGTTTAATCATATTCTTGATCAACTCCATTGGAGGATTCTTAAAATCAGATGGATTGGTGGAGAGGTGATAAGTTTGCTTAACTATAAGGAATAGAGTTGGATTTTTAAGTGAGATACGGTAGCTCCACATGGGTTGAATAATGAATTGGAATGGACTTCTTTGATTTGATTGGAGCTTGAAACCATGTGATTGCTTTAAAACTGACTGACATCTGGTTGTTTCTCAACAGAGTTTTTTGAGGAAGCGATTGCTGCATACAATTAATTCCCTGAAGCAGAGGAGAAAATTTTATCTCCTCGAAACATGAATTCATATCAGAGGTTGATTATGTCTATATACCGCATTCAGATAAGTTTTAAATATAATTTTTAAAAATAAATGTTGGTGTTAACGGTTTTTCTGGGGACCAATGAGAGTAAATGTAGGCCAATCCCAATGTTGACGGTCCCCATTTTTCATAACATTTTTCAATATAATGCCTCACTGTTTGAGATTGCCTGGGTGCTTGAGTAATTAATTTATATTACAGTTAGTAAAATTAAAACATCTGAGACCCACTTAGCTCAGGATCTACATTTATTGTCACCTTAACCTTTCTATAGTTCATCTGAATTCAAATAAGCACTTTCGGAAATGCTTTAAATAAGATCCCAAGGGTAGAAAAAGGACCCAGATCCCTGGAGGGGGGTGCAGTAAGATGAGACGCTAGTACATATCAAACTGCCTTTAGGAGGAGGAGTAGCTAATGGTTAGGGCAGCAGCCTAGGACCAGAAAGACCAGGGTAAAAATCCCACTGATACTCCTTGTGGCCTTGGACAAGTCACTTAACCCTCCGTTACCTCAGGTACAAGCTTAGATTGTAAGCCCTCTGGACAGGAAATACCTATAGTACCCAATTGTAACTTGCCCAAAACTAGTGGAAAGGTGTGAGAGAAATACTAATAAATAAAATCCTACTGTACCACATATTATTCAGCTGCAGTGGTTGATGGGTCTAATGACATCATTGGTTCAGGTTCCAGTACTGAGTAAACTGAATACTCAGCCAGATAGGATACCTACAAGGCCAGCCCAACCATTAGGCAAACTAGGTGGAGCCTGGGGCAGCAGTTTCTGCAAGTGGGGGAAACAAAGAATAGTGAATTCAGAGCTAAACAATAGATTCTGACAGCCAGGGGGTATTTGTCTAGTGTGCAAACACATTTAACCAACTCTGAGGCTGGCTCTGGATACCTATATTTATATTGCTCAAAAGCCCCTTTTACTAACACGTAGCACTTAGTAACATGTCTCATGTTGTCTACTGCAAAGACCTGTTTATGCAGCGGATCGTGCCATAAGGCTATTATCCTGTGCTTAGCATTAGGGGCCAACAATGCTGAAACTGTAAAGCACCTTCGGTTGGAGATTACACAAAAGGCACTATGGAAATGCAAATTAATTATCACTTTTTATCCAGTGTGAGGAATGCTTTTGTCAGTGCGGCCAAATTATGAATAATTATGAGACCAAATTATGAGGTAGAGAACCTGATCAGAGAATTGCAATCAGCAGTAATTCATCTCATTAAAAGCTTTTCTATGTGTTAAGAATATTCAGTGAATTTTCTTTTCATTCAACGACAGGCAAATCTTTTTATAGCAATTTTATAGGTAAAATTGACAAAGGATTTTTTTTTGTTTTGTTTTGTTTTTTCTTCCAGGCACTTTACTTTATCATGACGTATATTCATTTTGCATAGCTGAAAAAAATGTATTTCATCTCCCCCACTATTCTAATTAGGTGTTTGCATTAGGGTTGGAGTACCTTGAACGTCAGTTATTTTCTTTGACTCAGCATGTAGCCCTGGCTGATGGCTTTCTGATCGCTGTCAGGACTAAGGCAAAAGAACATTTGAAAAAATTAGGACAGTCTGTTTAGTAAAAGCTAATTGTGTTTCATACCGCCAAGGAAGAATGTATTTTTATTGTCAAAAGCATCCCGTTGAGCCGCTAAAGAAATATGAATGTCAAATTGCAGTGCATTTTCTTTCTTACCATCTCATTGAAAGTAAGTTCCTCTAGATCTGTTTATATGGAAAATATAGTGATGATGGCTAGATGTATTCAGAATGCACTGTTGTGCGGAATCATTTCCTCTGTCCTTCCTTGCAGTTCTTTGGCTTGCATAGCAACTCCTGTATTGTTGTAACCCCATCCTTTCATGTGGGGTTCAGGTTGCATGAAAGAATGATGCAAGAAGGTGGAGGGATAGAAGCAAAGCGTAAACAAAACCATAACATGAAACCGAAGCTGAGAGGTGCAGCTGCAAGGAAGCAAAGAGGCATGGTGACAGCAGCTTTCACAACAAGAAACCTCAGTTCCTATCATGGCACAGGCCCTCGGTGATGGGAGTTGAAGGTTGCGCAGAAGGCTTGAGCTATTTAAATTCAAGACAAATTTCTGGCAGGGCATTTCTGACGCTCTTTATTCTTAAAGCAACATTTCTGGCAGAAAGAACATCAATGTATATATCCTGTATTAGTCTAGCTCAGAGGTCATGTTCATCTCTGAAAAAAACAAATAATCCCAATATATTTAAGTTTTTAGGCCAGTCTGTCAGGGCAAGTGCAAACCATTGTTCAAGTCGTGCACCTGCACAGGGTGGCTGCTTTGGCAGAGCGGTGGCAGCAAACCAGGGCAGCAGAAAAACGGAGGGCACAAAAGCCAGCTATTATTCCCTGGTTGCAGGAGAATGAGCCTCTTATTAAATGTTTCACTTCCAATGCACAGCTTTTGTCTTGAAGCTGCACATGTACGCTAGAAGTGAAGTATTTATTAAGCCAGATGCTGCTGTGACCCATGGAGGATTTCTAATAAGAAAAATAAGAACTGGGGCTTGTGCCGCTGTTCTGGAAGGAGGGGTTATAGGATGAAAGTGAAAAGGGATAGGCTAATCTCAGAATATTTCTGTATGGAAAGAGTGGTGGATGCATGGAATAGCCTCCCAGTGGAGGTGATGGAGGTAAGAGCTGTTATCTGAATTCAAGAAAGCATAGGACAAGTTCTGAAAATTTCTGAGGGACAGGAAGAGATTGTAGAGCATCTTATGGTTGGGCAGATTAGACAGGTCATATGCTCTTTGTCTGCCACCATTTTCTCTGTTTCTATAGGCCCGATTCTGGGACATGGGTTGCGGGGCTGCACGTCCCGGCAGGATATGCAGCCCCACAAGCCATCTGGGCCCGATTCCCCCTCTGGCTCTCCCCATATGTCTTGAGCTTCAGGACGGAGAGAGCCATCAGGGGGCAGAAGGGAGCGGGATCGGGGAAGAGCGGAGGCATGCCAGGGCAACCCCATGGCTCTATGTGTCTTCCTGGGCCTGCGGGGAAGTGTTGCTTATTCCACCTCCAAGCAGCACAAAACTGGTGATCAGGCTCCGGAATCCGGGTGCGGGGGATTTTTCACTGCCTGATCCGGGCCTAGGCAGGCCAGCCGTCAGTCACGAGGTGGGAAAAGGGGGCTGAAGTCATGGGAGTCAGGGTCGCCTGGGGGGAAGGATGTCCTTGCAAGCAGCAGGGGCTCGCCAGGCCATCCTCAGACCCGATTCTGGTTACCGTGGGAACATTTTGTTCCTGCAGTCCAGAATTGGGTCCAAATGGGTCCATCTTCCTTGGGGACATCCGGATGGCCCGGATGCCCCTCTACCAGAATCGGGCTCCATGTTTACTGGACTGAGAGAGGGGAAAAAGGAGGAAGATGCTGGTTTGTACTGGAATGGAAGGGGAGAAGAGAGGAGATACTAGACTTGACTGAAATGGGAGGGGAAGAAGGGGAAAGGTGGAGATGTTGCACTGGATTGAGAGAGAAGAAAGGGGAAAAGGGGGAGATGCTAGACTGGAAGAGGAGAAAGGGAAAAGACTATGAGTAGGGGATTGATAATAACATGAGTGAGAAAGAGGATGGAAATTAAGCTGGGGTGTTGATAAAAAGGGTCATTTGGAGACTAGACTGAAAAGAATGACCATCAGGGAAAGAGCTGGGACTGTTGAGAGGATGAGAGACACAGAAAAGTAGTTGATGGTTGGGAAGGGAGTGAGTACAGAAGGTGGAAGTGGAAGGAGGTGGCTTGGGTGAAAGACAAAGGAAAATGAGGCTGGGGAAGGAGTGAAAAAGGGAGAATGGGAGGACTAGGAAGAGGGTAAAAGTGAGGAGATGAATTGGGAAGGAGATAAGAGAGAAAATTGCGAAGTGAAATAAAAAAAGGAGGGAAACTGAGGACTTGAGGGTGCAATGTCAGTAGACAGGCAGAAAAGAAACAGGAAAAAGAAAGGAAAGATCAATATCAGAATTAGATGTAAGAGAGGTATGGATGAAAATAGGAGAAGAGTGCTGAAATGGCAAATAGCAAACAATATAATTAGGAGAAAACAGAGAAAAGCAGAAAAGAGAATGAGACAAAAGTAGCTAAAATAATAAAATTCCTAGATGACAAAGGTAGAAAGTATTTTATTTTGAGTTGTTTAAATGGAAATATGTCAGCTTGGCAAAATATGCACCTTTGATATATTTGTATTTTGCTCAGTAGAAGAGGAAATACATTTCTATTTCTATTTCTCCAGTGTCACATACTTCTATTTCTAATTTGTGGTTTACCTCCTCCACTCCAACCACATGCAGTAACTCACTCTTTTTGAGCTTCCCTGGAAGCCCAGTGATGATATTAAAGCCCTTTCTGTGCTTGTAACCTGTGTGGCTGCCCTGCTCGCACAGCCCTTGGTAGGGCCCTGATGTAGAGGTCTATAGCAGTCCTCCTTGTTCTGTTTTCCTCAGAGGAGGCGTATTGCTATTCCAAGGCCCAGTATAATATTTGTAGGTTTGGTGCTGTGTGAGTCCTAGCAGTGCTGTTTAAGTATGGCAGATTTGCTATAGACTGTGAATGAGCAGTCTATAGCAGTTTCCCCAAACTCCCCCCAGGGCCGGCCCATCCATTGAGCAAGAATGTTGTTTGCACAGGGCCCCGCATTTCAGGAGGCCCCGCGCAAACAACATTCTACCCATCAGCCCAGGAAAACTTTAAAAGAAAAAACTAACTTGCTGCTGCTGCTCCCGCTGCCCAACAGAGCCCTCCCTCGATCACTCTCCTCGGCGCAGCTTTCAGAGCTGCGAAGGGCAGGTGATCCTCTCGCGGCTCTGTTAAGCCCGGTGGGGCTGATGGGAACTGGAGAGTGATCGAGGAGAGTGATCGAGGGAGGGCTCTGCCAGACAGGAGAGAGGGCTCCGTTGGGCGGGCGGGGGCCCCGCGGGAGACACTTGATTCTGCTGCCGCCACGGCGGCAGCGGCAGCAGCAAGTTTGTTTTTTCTTTTAAAGTTTCCCTAGGCTGATGGGGAGGAGGGGGGTTAGGACTAGTAATGGGCTGGGTGGGAGTCTAGGACTGGTAATGGGCTATGGGAGGCTTAGGACTGGTAATGGGCTATGGGGGGAGGCTAAGACTGGAAATGGGCTGATGGGGGGATTAGGACTAGAGGTGGGCTGATGGGGGTTAGGACTGGTAATGGGCTATGGGGGGGCTAGGACTGGAAATGGGCTGTTGGGGGGTAGGACTGGTAATGGGCTATGGGGGAGCTAGGACTGGAAATGGGCTGATGGGGGGGTTAGGACTGGTAATGGGCTATTGGGGGGCTAGGACTGGAAATGGGCTGATGGGGGGTTAGGACTGGTAATGGGCTATGGGGGAGGCTAAGACTGGAAATGGGCTGATGGTGGGGTTAGGACTGGAGGTGGGCTGATGGGGGGTTAGGACGGGTAATGGGCTGATGGGGGGGTTATGACTGGTAATGGGCTATGGGGGGGCTAAGACTGGAAATGGGCTGATGGGGGGTTAGGACTGGTAATGGGCTATGGGGGGCTAGGACTGGAAATGGGCTGATGGAGGGCTAGGACTGGAAATGGACTGATGGGGGGGGTTAGGACTGGTAATGGGCTATGGGGGGCTAGGACTGGAAATGGGCTGATGGGGGGTTAGTACTGATAATGGGCTATGGGGGGGGGCTAGGACTGGAAATGGGCTGATGGGGGTTAGGACTGGAAATGGGCTATGGGGGGGCTAAGACAGGAAATGGGCAGATGGGGGGGTTAGGACTGGTAATGGGCTATGGGGGGCTAGGACTGGAAATGGGCTTATGGGGGGGTTAGGACTGGTAATGGGCTATGGGGGAGGCTAAGACTGGAAATGAGCTGATGGTGGGGTTAGGACTGGAGGTGGGCGGATGGGGGGTTAGGACTGGTAATGGGCTTTGGGGGGGGGCTAGGACTGGAAAAGAGCTGATGGGGGGGGGGTTAGGACTGGTAATGGGCTATGGGGGGGCTTGGACTGGAAATGGGCTGATGGGGGGGGTTAGTACTGGTAACACTGGTCAACATTGAAATCTTTACAGACGTTAAAAGGCCCTAATCTGTAGTATCTTGGTGAGCTGAACACGAATATAACATTAAAAAAATTTTATTGGCTCTCGTTTTGAAGATATTGCATGTAGTTCATTTTTGACGTTTCACCGTGCAAATTTATCCAGTAGGACATCAACAACATCCCAAATAAGCCTTGAATGACATAATATTGCATCACATTGCATAATACCAGCATGCACACATCATCCAGAGTTGATTGCATCATTTTCTGATGCAATACAATACTACTGCCAGATGGCTGCTGAAGCCATCTGACATCAGCAGTGTACTATACGCAGTCAGAAAGGAAAGTAATCTGGTATTCTGTTCCAATATTGAAAGCCTCATGAATGCCTTAAAAATCACTCATGACCCACAAGACTGGAGACTATTTATAGACTCTTCAGAACTGAGTCTGAAGGCTGTGCTTTTGAACAATGGAAACAGTCTTCCATCTATTCCAGTAGCGCATGCCGTCCACATGAAAGAGACATACGATAACTTAAAGCACCTACTGACTTCCATTAACTATAACAAGTACAGCTGGCACCCCTGTGGTGTCTTGAAGGTAGTTGCCCTTTTAATGGGACTGCAGCAGGGATATATAAAATACATGTGATTCTTATGTGAGTGGGATAGCCAAGCAAGGGATTGGCACTACTTGCGGAAGGAATGGAATCGCAGACAAAATGAAACAGTTGGAGAGAAAAATAACCAGCACCCAGCTCTGGTTGAGGCTCACAAAATCCTGCTACCACCCCTTCACATCAGACTAGGTTTGATGAAAAACTTCGTGAAAGCCATGGACCGCACTTCGCCAGCTTTCCGATACCTGCATGAAAAATTCCCTCGACTCAGCGAAGCAAAGATTAAAGAGGGAGTTTTTGTGGGTCCTCAGATTCAAGAGCTCTTCAAAGATGACCGGTTCAACAACTTGCTGCAGGGTGATACGAAACAAGCCTGGAATGCTTTTCGCCTAGTGTCAACAAACTTTCTCGGGAATGTTAGGGCAGAAAACTACAAGGAACTAATAGAAGACATGCTGATGCAGTATCAGAAACTTGGCTGCAATATGTCTCTAAAGATCCATTTCCTTGATTCCCATCTCGATTTCTTTCCTGACAACTGTGGTATGGTTAGTGATGAACAGGGCGAACATTTTCACCAGGATATCGCAACGATGGAGCAAAGATACCAGGGAAAATGGTCCACTACAATGCTGGCTGACTGCTGCTGGACAGTCCCCAGAGAAGCTCCCAAACAGCTGTACAAGAGACAGGCAAAAAAATCTAAGAAGTAGTCTATGACTTGGTTTTATACAGGTATTAACCGAAGGCCTATTATATTTACTATTGACATGCATTTCATGATGTACACATTAATTCTTGTAGATTACAAAAAAAACTAGAGCCAACTTTGCAATTTCACTGTCATATTCGTGTTTAGCATATAAAAATTGATAAGAAATGACTATTTTTATTTCAGTAACATGACTTTTGTAAAAATGTGTTCACCAGTGTAATGGGCTATGGGGGGGGGGGGGGCTAGGACCGGAAATGGGCTGATGGGGGGTTAGGACTGGTAATGGGCTATGGGGGGGGGCTAATAATTAAAATGGGGTGATGGGGTTAGGAAAGGAAGTGGGCTGATGGGGGGCTTAGGACTGGTAATGGGCTATGGTGGGGCTAGGACTGGTAATGGGCTATGGGGGGATAAGACTGGAAATGAGCTGATGGAGGGTTAGGACTGGAGGTTGGATGATGGGGGGGTTAGGACTGCTAATGGGCTATGGGGGGGCTAGGACTGGAAATGGGCTGATGGGGGGCTAAGACTGGAAATGGGTTGATGGGGGGGTTAGGACTGGTAATGGGCTGATGGGGGGGTTACTACTAGAAATGGGCTATGGGGGGGCTAGGACTGGACCTGGGATGAGGGGGGGCTAAGACTGGAAATGGGTTGATGGGGGGGGTTAGGACTGGTAATGGGCTGATGGGGGGGTTACTACTAGTAATGGGCTATGGGGGGGCTAGGACTGGAAATGGGCTGATGGGGGGCTAAGACTGGAAATGGGCTATGGGGGTGCTAGTACTGGAAATGGGCTGATGGGGGGTTAAGACTGGTAATGGGCTATGGGAGGGCTAAGACTGGAAATGGGCTGATGGGCGGGCTAGGACTGGAAATGGGCTGATGGGGGGGTTAGGACTGGTAATGGGCTATTGGGGGGCTAAGAGTGAAAATGGGGTGATGGGGGGTTAGGACTGGAAGTGGGCTGATGGGGGGCTTAGTACTGGTAATGGGCTATGGGTGGGCTAGGACTGGTAATGGGCTGAGTGGAAGGTGGGACTTAAACTGCAAATAGCTGATGGGGATGGGGATGGGGGCTTGGAATGGAAATGGGCTGAGTGGAAGGGGGCTTCAACTGCAAATAGCTGATGGGGTGGGGGGCTTGGAATGGAAATGGGCTGTGAAGGGGAGTGCTAGGACTGGAAATGGGCTGAGTGGGGGGGGGAGTTAGGACAGGAAATGGGCTGATGGAGGTGCTAGGATAGGACTGGAAATGGGCTGTTGGGGGGTGCTGAGATTGGAAATGGGTTGTGAGGGGAGGGAGCAAGGACTGGAAATGGGCTGAGTGGGGGGGGAGCTAGGACAGGAAATGGGCTAATGGAAGTGCTAGGATAAGACTGAGAATGAGCTGTTGGGGGTGCTAAGATTGGAAATGGGCTGTGGTGGGGGCTTAGAATGAAATGGACTCATGGAGGGGCTAGAACTGGAAGTAAGCTCATTGGGGTTTGGATTGGAAATGGACTGAGTGGAGGGGAGCTAGGATTTGACGGGCTGATGGTGGGGCTAGGAAAGGACTAGAAATCGGCTGATGGGAGGCTGGGATTGGAAATGAACTGATGGAGGGACTCGGATAGGACTGGAAATAGAAGGGGGAGCTAGGACTGGAAATGGGCTGATGGTGGGGATAGGATAGGACTGGAAATGGGCTGATGTGGGGACTAGAAGGGAGCGGATGCTGGGTGGGGCTGGAACTAGAAGGGAGCTGATATTGAGGGAGGATTAGAATGGGATGGGGCTGAGAGAGTGAAATGGAGAGGGAAAAAATATTTTGTGTGGGAGGGAAGAAAAATCTTCAATTAGCCGGGTATTGGGAGAGTAAGTGGAGATTGAGGATGGATGGGTAAAATTTGAGTGGATAAAATAGGAATGAGGAAAGAGCAAAAGGAGAAAGATTAGTATGTTAAAGCAGATGTAGAGAGAGAGAATGGAAAAAAAACTAAAAGAGAGAAGAAAGGACATATGGACAGCAGATGATGGAGAGTTAGCAGAAGACATGAAGAAACCGGAAGAAAGTGGCTGGAGCAATTGCAACTGAAAAAAATGCACAAAAGGTAGAAAAATATCTCTTTATTTTGAATTTATTAACTGGAATATGTCAGCTCTGGGAAATGTGAATTATTAACATCTGCGCTTTATTTAGTACAAGAGGAAATTAATTTATAGTTTTATTTCTACAGTGTTATTGTACATTCCAAGTTTGGCTTTTGGGGTTCCCAGTTTAATTATTGTCTTCCTGTTTCTAAATTGTGATTCCTTGTTTGGTGATGGTCTATGTTCTGCATGTGTAACTGAGCTGAGGTATTCTGTTTATGTAATTCCTGTTTAACATTACCACTTGTTCTCTTTCCCCAGTAGGTCATGTATTGTTATTCTCTGAGATGTATTGGTTTAATATGTGCAGTGTTACCTTTTGATAGGTAGGGTCTGGTGCTTTGTGAGTCCTGGTAGTGCTGTTAGGATACGGCGGGTTTGCTATGGGTTCTAAATGGGCAGTGTTTGTAGTAGTTCCTAATATGCCTGGCGGTTGGCACTGGATTATAGTAATGTAGAAATCTTTTAGTCTTTATCCATACGCTCATTAAGAGGCATGTTTACTAAAAGTTAGTGTATGGTAACATTATGCAAATATTTATGCAAATGAGGCCCCTTATGCAAATGTGGCCCCGCACCGAGTCTCCGCACATGGACCCGCACCCCCCCTTGGGCCGGCCCTGACTCCCCCTACCTCAAACCTCCATAAATTTACAAATGCACACAGTTACTCCCAATTACGTGTATCAATGATAATCCAAGTTGATTTCCTTGTTTAATGTAAAATGTTCTGTTACAATGAAAACCACTTTGACTGTAGGATAAAGCGATATAAAAAACAATTAAAGAAATAAGTACTACTTCATAATTTATATGACAGCTGGCACTGGAGAGAAAGCATCTAGAGGTCCGGTAGCCTTGCTTTAACCTCACTGTATATGTAAATAGGTTCAAACACTTGAAGTTATTGTTGAAACAAACGGGGCGCATGTGAAGAGTTCCATCAGTTCCATCCTCTTTGGGGGGGGGGGGGTACAGCACAATAATCATTTGCACAGGGTAGCAGAAAAAGGTACTAATAGCCCTAGTCTTAGTTCCCAACCATATAGGAACCAATTCTGAAAACTCTGCATAGATCCTAAAGCACATTTTCAAAAGGAAACCCAATGGAGGTGGTGAAGGCAAGGACAGTGTCTAAATTCAGGAAAGCATAGAACAAGCATAGAGAACCTCCAGGGGAGAAGATGAGATTGTAGAGCTGAGCAGTTGGTGTAGATGAGCTAAGTGGATAGGCTGTATGGCATTTTCTGCTGTCATGTTCTATATTTCTATGTATTTCAAAATCAAAGTGGAAATCTAAGTTAACTCCATATCTTGTACATTGAAAGGCACATTTTAGACAGGACATGAAGATCAGAATTCAGATGATGTGGCCAGGACATGCTCAATTCTGAAGGTATTTTAGGAACGGTTCTGCTAAAACATGGAGCCATTTCTAAAATACACATCCATGTGCAGTGGGAGGAGCTATTTCAGAAATATACACGTGGGAAAAATTGACAGGGGGACGGGGTACATGTCACCACTTACACTTGTATCTGGGCCATTTTGCAAAGGTGGAAATAGAGATGCTTTTACACACAGAGGACTCTCTCTTGCCTCCATTTTAATATGGAGGACAAAATAAATATTGGGGGATTAAGGGTATGCCCTTAATCCCTTCCTTAAGGGAAAGCCAAAAGGTGCACTTCTTAAAACCCTATTTGTGTCAGAGAGAAAGTATAAATCTGGACGTAGACAATTTTGGACTTATATGTGTATACCCTATATGAAATGGACAGTACATGTGGAGATGTTTGTCTCACCCAGGACATGCCCCGACATGCCTCTTCTACTTTCGACATGATGCAGTCAGCCATGTGCGAATTTCACTCTTTCTAAAATACGGGTTTACAAGTGAACATGATTTAAGTGAGTATATGGCTGTTTATATACATTTAAAACACAAATAAAGCTTGTAAAATAATTCCCTGAACTAAAAATCATAAAGAAATTCCCTCCACACAACTTGCAAAATCTCTGTTTCTGTATTAATACCAGTTTACTCCTTAGCAACCAATCTACAATTTTCAGTATCCCTTGATTCAGTGAAATAACAGTGACTGCCTTGTCTCCTTCTATGGGGACAATAAATTGTAAGTCATTAGCATACCCAAGTCCTAACATACTGGTCATTTGTATAATGTACTGTCGAGTAATAAATAAAAATTAAACAAACAAAGGTAATAAGCACACCATTGGAAGATACCACATCCAAGGTTCCTTGGTGCCAATAGAAAATTTTTCACTGAAAAAATTCAGAAAGGATAGAAAAGAAAACACTTCAAAGTGCTGCCTATAATTCCAACCATTCTACATCTGCCTTACAGACCTGTGTGATCCACGAAATCAAAGGTGTGTATAAGGTCTAATATAACCATAAAATCATCTTGCTCCTGCCTTCCTAATTGCCCTCTCACCTCATTCTTTCTTCCCCCTGTCCTACCCGACCCCAGCATGTGCATTCTTTTTATCTCCCACCAGATAAATGAGCTCACCTCAAGTGCACCCATTTCACCACTTTCTATTTTCTTGGTCCTTCTTTATGGAACTTCCTTCCGCCAAGCCTTTGCACTGACTATAACTACAAGAAATTCAGAACCGGTTTCAAGACTCTTCTACACAGAGGCATTTGGAGCTAGCAAGCAAAGGTAATTTTCCTCATAACCATCTCTCCTTTCTTTCCCTTACCTAGAGTTTCCATGGCAAGTAAGGTAATTCTGTGGCTCTTAATACAAATTCTCTGTCTGAGAGTTCTTAATGGGGGCTATTTTCATATTTTACATAACATTTGCTGCTGCTCTGGCTGCTGATTTATTTTTGTACCTGTTAGCAAAAGGGGATTCTTTTGTGTTCTTACGCAAAACTTTTGTGTTGCTATTTTATTCTCTTCTAATAACCTTCAGGTTCAAAGAGAAAGGCAAACCTTTTTGAAATTACTGCATTGCGGAGGTGTTAGATCCCTCCCTAACCATCCAAGCTCCTACCCACCCCACGTGAGAAATCTCGCAATATAGGGCAACTCATCATTTAGTTAATTGATAAAGATAAAAGATTTTGCCATTGGTTGGAAGGGAAAATCTAGGAAGTAAATAGTTCCACATTTGGATACTTGCTAGAAGTAAGCAATTAGTCATATATGAAGGAATTTTGATTAGGTCATTTTACAAAGGGAGCACATTAGATTATGCACCTCTGTCACATATATCAGATTTTAGTAACATAAAGTGGTAAACTGCTCCATATACAAATAATAGATTATCAAGCAAGCAGGACTACACGTAGGCAGGGCCAGTGCAAGAATTAGAGGCATCTTAATGAGCCCTCAATCCTGCCAGCCCTTCCCTATTTATCATAACAATGTTCCTCCCTCTAATTTTTCCTAGGCTATAATTCTTTTCTATTGTATCTCTTAATATTTATGAAACATTAAACTGGATACATATAATCATAGATATAGAAAGAACTTGAGGTCTCAGACTCCCAGTGGCACTATTTTCCAGACAACGTCCTGATTTGTGCCAGTTGCATCAACGACCTTCGTTCGTTCAAATCTTTGTTTTCTATGATTAATTTTAACCAAAATACTTTGATTTTTCAAATTTTTCAAAATGGTAGTGCTTATCTTATATGATCCCCGACGCCACCATCCGGCTCCGTGTTTGCGTTTCACAAC
Organism: Ichthyophis bannanicus; assembly: GCA_033557465.1. Taxonomy (NCBI): domain Eukaryota; kingdom Metazoa; phylum Chordata; class Amphibia; order Gymnophiona; family Ichthyophiidae; genus Ichthyophis; species Ichthyophis bannanicus. The sequence goes on from CM066035.1 coordinate 614,596,449, forward strand.
AGTGGGTTTCTTCAGGGGGTTTTTCTAGAATAAAGCACTTTGTTGTTCGCCGCACCAGTATTATCCTGTGCTGCTCGGTGTGTATTTTCAGTAATAGAGCACTGCCGAAAAAATGATTACAATAAACTTTATGATCATGCCTTACTCTGTGTTGTTTTATGTTAAGGATATCAACTTCAGCTATCCGTGCAGAATAAATTTCACATACCTTTATTATAAAACTTGCTGGTGTAATTCTCTGCTGCTTAGAGTAGTGCTTAGAGCCTTCCGGCTTAAAAAAAATGCCACGCATGCGGAATAAGGCGACTGCCCGCTTTTAACTAATACTCTGCTTGTTGCCTTAATGACATCTAATAATGCTGAATAAACTAACCTAGTGTTCGAGACCTTCCCGTCCATTCTAAGGACCACTTATTGGTTTGTTGATCTTGTCCAACGTTATATTATTTAACGTTCTGAAAATCGTCGTTGTAACGTCGATGCTCAAGACCTCTTCTTTTGTTTTTAATTATTTGATGCCTTACCAATTTGTTTCACCAAGGCTGCAATGTTATAATGTGATTCATTTATCGTATTTCCTGTCATATCTTTTATTTTACAATGTTTTAGTATCACTCTACCTATCTTGGTTTTCTTTTCTTATATCTTTCTGTTCTGAGTGCTACTTGATGATTTTCTATCTATGTGCTGTTAATCATGGTGTGCATTCGATTAGTGTGTTTAATTTAAATACATATTGCCCAATCAATTGTATTGTTCAAGCCTTGAGGGTTAACTGTTTGTAATCTGTAAATCCATCTCTGTTCACAGATTAATAACGTTCCCCTTCCCCTTCCCTACTGCCATCCTACCCCCTCCCCCACTGTCACCACTGCCACCCCTCTCCAGGACCTTCAGCAGTGGCAATGGTATTGAAACGACAATGCAGCGCTTACCTAAACTCTCCAGCACTGCATTGCAGTTCTTGCCCTCTGTGACCTGCTGCTTCTCCTCCCCTCTGATGGAGGGGGGTAGAAGTGTCAGATCTTAGAGAGCAGGAATCACAATGCAGCATTGGAGAGTTCGGTAAATGCTGCATTGTGGTTTTAATACCATTGCCACTGCTGAAGGTATAGGAGAGGGAGGCAGCGATGGCTATGGGGCATTCCTGGAACATTGGCACTCTAGGTGAAATCCTACTTCATCTACTGGTTTGTACTGGCCCTGCACATAGGGAATCTGCATAAAAGAGGATTGCTGCTTTTTGTCTTAAAGGGTAGCTGAGGAGAAGTTAGGGACTTTGGTAGGTCTTTCTCATTTCTTTCAACAGGTGCAAAAGCTCCAACAACTCAACTATGGCTGAGAAAAATTGTGTTGCCATAGCTGCTGCCCACATTAATCTGTCCAAATGGACAGCCTGATCCCAGGCAAGGAAATGGTTCCATGTGCAAGATGCCTGCAACTTGAAACATAGAAAAATGACAACAGAAAAAGACCTCATGAAACAAATGGCCTCATGAAACAAATGGAGGAGCTGAGAGAGGTGGTGAGACTGAGAAGCATCTGTGACAGTGAGAAGAATATTAAGATGCTTCCTTAAGCACCCATGCTCTGTAACAGAAGTGAAGATAATATGGTACAGAAAGAAGAGAGATGGGCATGGGTCACCAGAGCCTGCAAAATCATATTCCAACTATAACTCTACCCATCCCTCGAATTGAAGAACCGGTATGCAGCCCTGGATGTGGAAGAAGCAAAAACATCCTAGGAACAGGAAGAACCGGAGCTAAAACATCCCGAAGTTGTAGAATCAGTGACCACAAGGAAGAAAAGGGTAGTGGTGTTTGGTGACTCTCTTCTGAGAGATACTGAGGTGTCCATCTGCCAACCAGACTTGATATGCTGGGAGGTATTCTGTCCACCAGATGCCAAAATCTGAGATGTCATGGATAGTTTATCAAGACTCATCAAGCCTACTGACTATTATCCTGTGCTGCTCATGCAAAAGTGACTTCATGGCTCTGGGAGAGAGAGTGAAGCAGATAGGTGCACAGGTAGTGTTCTCCTCAATCCTCCTTGTTGAATGTAAAGATCAAGGCAGATCCTGGATTCTTTACAGGAAGAACTATTCAGGCAACTGGTAACAGAACCCACACATGAAGGAGCCATATGGGACTTGGTGCTTATCAATGGGGAAAATGTTTCTGATGTACATAGTTTCCCCCAGTTACTTCCAAGTTGATCTCCCTGTTTATTGTAAATACAACTCAAAGTTCCTGGTGTTGTATAGTTGATGTTAAATGTAAACCGCTCTGATCTAAAATAGAGCGGTATAGAAGAACTGTTAAATAAAATAAATAAATAAATAAATGTTATAGTGAGAGATTATTTTGCATCCAGTGATCACTAGATGGTGTGCTTCAGTATTAGGACAAGGGCTGATAAAATCCATTCAAAAGTGAGGGTCTTAGACTTTAGGACAACTAACTTTGGCAAGATGAACCAGTACCTCAAGGAGTCATTAGCAGGATACAAACAGCTGGGGGATGTAGAAAAATAGTGGACAAACTGAAAGGTGATATTTTAAGGGCAACCAACCTTTTGGTTGGAATGATAAATAAAGGTAAAAGGAAAAGGAGGCTGCTATGGTTCTCAAAAGAGGTAGCTGAAAAGGTGAAGAAAAAGTGAGAGGGCTTCATGAAATACAAATAGGCTAAATGGTCAATATTCCCAATGGAGAAAAGTGAATAGTGGAGTACCCCAGGGATAAGTGCTGGGTCCGCTGCTTTTTAACATATTCATAAATGACCTGGAAATAGGAATGAGTGAGGTAATCAGACTTGCAGATGACACAAAATTATTCAAAGTTGTTAAAACCCAAGAGGATTGTGAAAAATTGCAAAAGAACCTTGATAAATTGGAAGACTGGACGTTCAAATGGCAGATGAAATTTAATGTGGACAAGTGCAAAGTTATGCACCTAGGAAAGAACAACCCAAACTATGTTTATACGATGCAAGGTTCCACATTAGGTATCACCATGGATATACACTGAAACCCTCCACCCAGTGTGCAGCAGCAGCCAAGAAAGCAAATATAATGCTTGGAATCATAAGTAAAGGAATGGAGAATGAAACAAAGGATATCATAATGCCTCTGTATCGTTCCATGGTGCGACCGAATCTTGAATATTATGTGTAATTCTGGTCGCCGTATCTTAAAAAGAATGTAGCGGAATTAGAAAAGGTACAGAGAAGAATCACCAAAATAGTAAAGGGGATGAGAGGATACCCTTATAAGGAAAGGCAAAAAAAGGTTAGGGCTCTTCAACCTGGAAAAGAGATGGCTGAGGGGAGATATGATAGAGGTCTATAAATTAATGAATGGAGTGGAATAGGTAAACATAGATTGATTGTTTATGCCATCAAAATATAGAAAGACTAGGGGACATGCAATGAAGCTACAGTGTAACCCGTTTAAGACAAATAAGATAAAATATTTTTTCATTTCAACACGTAATCAAACTCTGGAATTCATTACCGGAGGATGTAGTAAAAGCTGTTAGTGTAGCTGGGTTTAAAAAAGGTTTGGACAAGTCCCTGGAGGAAAGGTCTACACACCATTATTAAAGGGGACCTGGGAAATCCACTGCTTGCCCCACGCCTTGTGGAACCTGAGTGTCTTTCAGGAAAACTGCTAGGTACTTGTGACCTAGATTGGCCATTGTTGAAACAAGGATACTGGGTTTGATGGACCATAGTCTGACCCAGTATGTCATATCTTATGTTCTTATAGGAGATCACAGAGAGAGGAAGACAGGCATCCATACTGGAAAAACTTAAGAGAGGCTGACAATGTAGTCAAAAAAGCAAAGATACAAAAAGAAGAGGAAATAGCCAATGCAATAAAATGGGGGGATAGGACATTTTTCAGATATGTTAGTGAGAAGAGGTAGGGCAAAAGTGGTATTGTCAGACTCAAGAGTGAAGGGGAGGAATATGTAGAAGCTGATGAGAATAAAGCAGAATTGCTCAACAAATATTTCTATTCTGTGTTCACAGATGAAGGGCCAGGAGCAGGACCTCAGACAACATCCACAAACAGGAACAAAGGCGAGGGGCATCTCAAACAATTTTCAGTAAATTGTGTTCGTGAGGAACTAGCTAAACTAAAAGTGCACAAAGCGATGGGACCAAATGAGATACATCCGAGAATACTAAGGAACTTGGGGACATTCTAGCAGCTCCACTGGCTGACCTTTTCAATGCCTCTTTGGGGTCAGGGGTGGTGCCAGAGGACTGGAGAGAGGCACATGTGGTCCCTTTACACAAAAGCAGAAGTAAGGATGTGGTTGAAACTATAGTCCGGTTAGTTTAATCTTGGTGGTGAGTAAATTATTGGAAGCGCTACTGAAAGAGAAAATAATGAGGTTTCTGGAGTCCAACGGATTACCGGATCCAAGGCAGCATGGATTCACCAGGGGCAAGTCTTGTCAGACAAATATGATTGATTTCTTTGACTGTGTGACCAGGGATTTGGACCAAGGGAGAGCCCTAGATGTGGTGTATTTATGATTTTAGTATAGAAATTGACACTCTTCGGCACAGGTGACTTATAACAAACTGAGCACCCTAGGAATAGACCCTAAACTTACTGCTTGGATTAGAAATTGGTTGAGTGGGAAGCGACAAAGGGAACAGGTGAATGGAGTTCACTCTGAGGAAAAGGGGGTTACCAGTGGAGTGTTGCAGGGTTCTGTCGTTGATCTGATTCCACTGGTCAACATTGAAATCGTTACTGACTTTAAAAGGCCCTAATCTGTAGTATCTTGGTGAGCTGAACATGAATATAACATTAAAAACATTTTATTGGCTCTCGTTTTGAAGATATTGCATGTAGTTCATTTTTGATGTTTCACCGTATAAATGTATCCAGTAGGACATCAACAACATCCCAAATAAGCCTTGAATGATGTAATATTGCATCACATTGCATAATATCAGCATGCACACATCATCCAGAGCTGACTGCATCATTTTCTGATGCAATGCAATACTACTGCCAGACAGCTGCTGAAGCCATCTGACGTCAGCAGTGTACTATACACAGTCAGAAAGGTTGAGCATTTAAAATATTTCAGACTGTGTGCGAGGCAGTTTAAGCTACTGTTACATGTAACTTTTATTAATTATATAATTTCAGCCATTTAGGTACAATACAGAACAGTAATGCCGTGAAAGTGCGTTAGTACCGTTGACAATTTCTGCTACATTTGTGGGGAAGTGACATTTGCCAACCAGAAGAAAAGTATCACTTCTCAACTGAAGAAGGCATATCATCTTTACTTCGGATGCAAGATTGGTGACCAAGACAAGCCTTGGGCCCCGCATATATGCTGTGCTACATGTGCAACACAGCTTTCACAATGGTTGAACTGCAAAAGACCATCAATGCTGTTTGCAGTCCCCATGGTGTGGAGAGAGCCAAGCAACCACATAAATGACTGTTACTTCTGCTTGGTTTCTCCTCTTTCCAGAGGAATAGCGAAGCAAAAGAAGTCGAGCATAGTCTACCCAAACATTCCGTCTGCATTGAGACCAGTTCCACATGGTGAGGGACTTCCTATTCCAGAACCTCCATCAGAATATTCTCTTGATTCATCTGATGAGGACAAGGGTGAGCCGACCTGTTCTTCTCCTGGTCTGTCAGCATGCAGTGACCCAGATTTTCACTGGAATGCATTATCAATTTCACACAGAATAACACAGGAAGAACTAAATGACCTGGTTCGTGATTTGGACTTATCCAAGAACAAGGCAGAATTGCTAGGATCAAGACTCCAACAATGGAATCTTCTAGAAGAAGATGTCAACATTACTCCATATCGAAAGCGCCACCAGCAGTTGGAGCCTTTCTTCAGAAAGGAAAGTAATCTGGTATTCTGTTCTGATATTGAAAGCCTCATGAATGCCTTAAAAATCACTCATGACCCACAAGACTGGAGACTATTTATAGACTCTTCGAAACTGAGTCTGAAGGCTGTGCTTTTGAACAATGAAAACCGTCTTCCATCTATTCCAGTAGCGCATGCCGTCCACATGAAAGAGACATACGATAACTTAAAGCATCTACTGACTTCCATTAACTATAACAAGTACAGCTGGCACCTCTGTGGTGACTTGAAGATAGCTGCCCTTTTAATGGGACTGCAGCAGGGATATATAAAATACATGTGTTTCTTATGTGAGTGGGATAGCCGAGCAAGGGATTGGCACTACTTGCGGAAGGAATGGAATCGCAGACAAAATGTAACAGTTGGAGAGAAGAATATCCAGCACCCAATTCTGGTTGAGCCTCACAAAATCCTGCTACCACCCCTTTACATCAAACTAGGTTTTTTTTTTAAATTGTTTATTTAAAGTTTCTCAAATGCAAGAAATATACAATAAACACCAAATAACATTCAAAACAATACACTCAAGAGCATGATACCACACCAATATACAAAACACATCAAGGGAGAGAGAGCCACATTACTCGCACAAGGGAGACAAACCATATAATAGGAGAAAAAGGAGTTAATAAAAACTCCAATCGGGGAGCAAAACAATTAAGCCATCCCACCTATTCACCCTCCTGCCCACCAACGCCCTCCTTATCCAGTAGAAACTGACGTAGAGAAGCAACATCAGTGTACACAAAATCATGACCTTCAAAAGTGACTAAACAGCGACAGGGGAACTTCAAAAAAAAGGAAGCCCCCAACGCAATCACTCTAGTTCTAAGCTCAAGAAACTGCTTCCAACGAGCCTGAGTGACCTTACCCACATCTGGAAAAACCTGAAGTTTATATCCACAAAACAACTGATCTTTGCATTTAAAATAAGCACGAATAATCTTCAATTTAAGTAATTCGTACCCGAAAGTCACCACCAAAGTACATCGCTTTGGGATGACATCGAGTGAATCCTGTAGAAACTCTGTAAGATTAGGACCAACCGAGTCAGCCAAAGGAGAATCATCCTTAGCCTGCTCGGAGGCCCTAACCTTAGGAAAAAAAGAGTACATTTGCACAATATCTACAGAATTCTCCATATGCAAAATTTCAGATAAATACTTTTAAAACAAAATCTCAGGTGATAATAAATGTGTAGATGGAAAATTAAGAAAACGAAGGTTCCGAGCACGCTGGTGATTTTCAAGCAACTCCAATCTATAAGAAACAGAAGAAATATCTTTAAGATAACCAAGATGGGAATCTTGATATGATTGGAGTTGAGAATCCACCAGAGTCAGGGATCCAACAAAATTGGTCATTTGATCATCAATAGCTTTAACTTTGGTAACAACATCATGTGAGAAATTACATAAAGAAGTAACAGTAGAAGACAAGCGTGTTTCAATTTTCTGAAGCATTAACCAAATATCTGCGAGAGTCACCTCACTTTTAAGTGATAAAGAATCATTATCAGATGCAGCAGGGTCCACTGGAACTGACACCGGAAGTGTAGTAGGTGAAAATAACTTCAAAGGAGTGGACGAAAGAGTAGGCTGAGGGAAGGGAGGTGGTATCCGGATATCAGGGCTCAAAGAGGCCCCATCCAGAGACTGGCTAGCAAGCGGAAGGGCAGTAACATCTGCCTGTGTGGGAGCAGCCGCGGTGTTTCTTCTGCCGCGGAGCAAGCAGCTGGTAGGAGCCCGGTGCCTGTTTGGGTCAACTGCAGGCACTGCGAGGCCGCCCCTGGAGTGGAGGACCCCCCCCCCCACGAGCTCTACAAAGCACAGCCGGCGTTGTGTGCTGTCGGTGAGAGATCTGCCTGTGTGGGAGCAGCCGCGGTGTGTCTTCTGCCGCGGAGCAAGCAGCTGGTAGGAGCCCGGTGCCTGTTTGGGTCAACTGCAGGCACTGCGAGGCCGCCCCTGGAGTGGAGGACCCCCCCCCCACGAGCTCTACAAAGCACAGCCGGTGTTGTGTGCTGTCGGTGAGAGATCTGCCTGTGTGGGAGCAGCCGCGGTGTGTCTTCTGCCGCGGAGCAAGCAGCTGGTAGGAGCCCGGTGCCTGTTTGGGTCAGCTGCAGGCACTGCGAGGCCGCCCCTGGAGTGGAGGACCCCCCCCCCCACGAGCCCTACAAAGCATAGCTGGTTTACACGCGGCCGCATGTTCGTGGCCCGCGGGGGCATGTTCTAAGGGGCGTGTTGCAAGGGGCATACACTGCTCCTTATGTGCTCCTTTGGTGCTCTTTTGGATACAGGAGCACTAGCAGTTTCGGTTTGCCCATGGGAAAACGGAAGGCAAAGCCACCAGCCAAGGCACTGTCAGGAGAGGGAGGTAAGGTGTCCGGTCCTATGGACATCAAACTAGGTTTGATGAAAAACTTCGTGAAAGCCATGGACCGCACTTCGCCAGCTTTCCGATACCTGCATGAAAAATTCCCTCGACTCAGCGAAGCAAAGATTAAAGAGGGAGTTTTTGTGGGTCCTCAGATTCGAGAGCTCTTCAAAGAGGACCAGTTCAACAACTTGCTGCAGGGTGATGCGAAACAAGCATGGAATGCTTTTCGCCTAGTGTCAACAAACTTTCTCGGGAATGTTAGGGCAGAAAACTACAAGGAACTAGTAGAAGACATGCTGATGCAATATCAGAAACTTGGCTGCAATATGTTTCTAAAGATCCATTTCCTTGATTCCCACCTCGATTTCTTTCCTGACAACTGTGGTATGGTTAGTGATGAACAGGGCGAACGTTTTCACCAGGATATCGCAATGATGGAGCAAAGATACCAGGGAAAATGGTCCACTACAATGCTGGCTGACTACTGCTGGACACTCCCCAGAGAAGCTCCCGAGCAGCTGTACAAGAGACAGGTAAAAAAAAATCTAAGAAGTAGTCTATGACTTGGTTTTTTACATGTATTAACCGAAGGCCTATTATATTTAGTATTGACATGTATTTCATGATGTAAACATTAATACTTGTAGATTACAAAAGAACTAGAGCCAGCTTTGCAATTTCACTGTCATATTCGTGTTCAGCATATAAAAATTGATAAGAAATGACTATTTTTATTTCAGTAACATGACTTTTGTAAAAATTTGTTGACCAGTGTTCTTTTTAACATCTTTGTTAGTGATATTGCAGAAGGGCTTTTGGGGAATGTTTGCCTCTTTGCAGATGACACCAAAATCTGCAACAGAGTAGACACACAGGAAGGTGTAGATAACATAAGTAGGGACCTAGCTAAGCTTGAAGAATGGTCTAGAATTTGGCAGCTGAGATTTAATGCTAAAAAATGTAGGGTCATGCATTTGGGCTGCAACAATCCAAGAGAGTGGTACAGTATAGGGCAGGGGTCTCAAACACGCGGCCCGCGAGAGCATCTTGTGCGGCCCGCGAAGTACCGGCGAGTAAAAAAAAAAAAATTCCAAAATTGCCGCCGCAGTATTAAGCGTCCCGCGGGCCCCTCTGCCTGGTCCTCTCCTCCCTGCAGTATCAGCTCCAAAAGCGGCGGCTTTCAGAGCCGCGAAGAGAGAGAGTTTCTCTCGCGCGGTTCTGAAGAGCAGCGCGAGAGTCTTCAGAACCGCGCGAGAGAAACTCTCTCTCTCTTCGCGGCTCTGAAAGCCGCCGCTTTTGGAGCTGAATGCTGCAGGGAGGAGAGGACCAGGCAGAGGGGCCCGCGGGACGCTTAATACTGCAGCAGCAGCAAATATACATTTTTTTCATCTAATTTGGCTGATGGTGGGAGGGGGGTTAGGACTGGTAATGGGCTATGGGGGGGGGGAGGCTAGGACTGGTAATGGCCTATGAGGGGGGTAACTGAAAATGGGGTGATGGGGGTAACACTGAAAATGGGGTGATGGGGGGTTAGTACTGGTAATGACCTATGAGGGGGTAACTGAAAATGGGGTGATGGGGGTAACACTGAAAATGAGGTGATGGGGGGGTAGTACTGGTAATGGCCTATGAGGGGGTAACTGAAAATGGGGTGATGGGGGTAACACTGAAAATGAGGTGATGGGGGGGGGGGTTAGTACTGGTAATGGCCTATGAGGGGGTAACTGAAAATGGGGTGATGGGGGTAACACTGAAAATGGGGTGATGGGGGGTAGTACTGGTAATGGCCTATGAGGGGGTAACTGAAAATGGGTTGATGGGGGTAACACTGAAAATGAGGTGATGGGGGGGGTTAGTACTGGTAATGGCCTATGAGGGGGTAACTGAAAATGGGGTGATGGGGGTAACACTGAAAATGAGGTGATGGGGGGGGTAGGACTGGTAATGGGCTATGAGGGGTAAGACTGGAAGTGGGCTATGGGGGGTTAGGACTGGTAATCGGCTATGGGGGGGCTAGGACTGATAATAGGCTGGGGGGTCTGCTAGGACTGGAAATGGGCTGAGTGGAAGGGGGGCTTGAACTGCAAATGGCTGATGGGGAGGGGGGCTTGGAATGGAAATGGGCTGTGAGGGGAGGGAGCTAGCACTGGAAATGGGCTGATGGGGGGGAGCTACGATTGGAAATGGGCTGATGGGGGGCTAGGACTGAAAATGGGCTGATGCAGTGACTAGAAGGGAGGGGGTGCTGTGTGGGACTGGAACTAGAAGGGAGCTGATGTTGGGGGAGGATTAGAATGGGATGGAGCTGGGAGAGTGAAATGGGAGAGAGGGGAAAATATTTTGTGTGGGAGGGAAGACAAATCTACAATTGGCCAGGTAAGTGGGGATTGAGGATGGAGGGGTAAAATTTGAGTGGATGAAAATAGGAATGAGGAAAGAGCAAAAGGAGAAAGATTAATATGTTAAAGCAGATGTAGAGGGAGAATGGAAAAAGCTAGAAGAGAGAAGGACAAATGGACAGCAGACGATGGAGAGTTAGCAGAAGGCACGAAGAAACCAGAAGAAAGTGGCTGGAACTGAAAAAAAATGCACAAAAGGTAGAAAAATATCTTTATTTTGAATTTATTAACTGGAATATGTCAGTTCTGGGAAATGTGCATCAATAACGCCTGCGCTTTGTTTAGTACAAGAGGAAATTAATTTATAGTTTTATTTCTACAGTGTTGTTGTACATTCCAAATTTGGCTTTTGGGGGGTCCCAGTTTAAATTGTCTTGTTTCTAAATTTGGTTCCTTGTTTGGTGATGGTGTATTCTGCATGTGTAACTGAGCTGAGGTATTCTGTTTATGTAATTCCTATTTGACATTGCCACTTGTTCTCTTTCCTCAGTAGGTCATGTATTGTTATTCTCTGAAATGTATTGGTTTAATATTTGCAGTGTTGCCTTTTGATAGGTAGGGTATGGTGCTTTGTGAGTACTGGTAGTGCTGTTAGGATATGGCGGGTTTGCTATGGGTTCTAAATGGGCAGTGTTTGTTTGTAGTAGTTCTAATGTGCCTGGCGGTTGCCACTGGATTATAGTAATGTAGAAATCTTTTAGTCTTTCTTTATTCATGCACTCATTAAGAGGCATGTTTACTAAAAGTTAGGGTATGGTAACATTATGCAAATATTTATGCAAATGAGGTCCCTTATGCAAATGAGGTCCCACGTCTCATGCGGCCCCCGGGTTATTTTACAAGTCCTCATTTGGCCCTCAAAGCAATTTGAGTTTGAGACCCCTGGTATAGGGGGTGACATATTTCTGTCCACAAAAGAAGAACGGGAGCTAGGTGTGATTGGGTCTGATGATCCCAAAGTAACTAAACAGGTAGAAAAGGCGACGGCGAAAACTAGAAGGATTCTTGGGTGCATAGGGAGAGGAATGGCCAGCAGAAGAAAGGAAGTGCAAGAAAATGTTCATCCTAATATTCATAGACATAACTGCTGCTTTTGACACAGTAAACCACCAGCCACTTATTACAAGACTCGAGTCCATTGGCATAAAAGGAACTCTCTGAAGTGGTTCGCCTCTTACATATTCAATAGGGTGCAACAGATATACTTCAACCTAAACACATTTAATGCAGTCCAACAAACACAAGGTATACCTCAGGGATCAGCCTTATCCTCCCTCCTATTTAACCTATACATAAGACCTATTTGTGCAATATTCCAAAACCACAATTATCATCTATACGTAGATGATATAATGCTGTATACTCAACTGGACATCTGAAACCCCAATTATGATTCCATCGAGGCCTACCTCATCGAAACTCAATCTTGGCTTCAAAATAATAATATGAACATCAATCTTAAGAAAATCAAAGTGATGTTTATCTCTAGAAGCTCAGAATTTGATCCTCCTTCCACAATCCTGTTAAACAATATTCCATACAACATCAAAAAAGAAATTAAATACCTGGGTGTTACACTTGACAGGAATCTCACCATGGAATCTCATCTAAGATCACTGAACAGAATGATATTCCATAAACTAAGAATCATGCAACCATTACGGAATATCATCGACCATTCTGATTTCAGAACAGTAGTTCAGGCACTCATAACTCCCCATCTGGACTAATGCAATGGCATACTGCAAGGTCTACCTAAGAAGATGCTCAATATACTTCAAATGGTGCAAAACGTCACTGCACGAATCTTAATGAAGGTGCGGCTATCAGATCATATCACACCAATCCTCATGGAACTTCACTGGCTCCCCATACAAGTTTGCATGAAATATAAGATAATAATGACAACATTCAAAATAATTCACAACATAGCCCCATCATACCTCTCTACACTCATCAAAACACAACCCCCTAACAGGACTAGAAGAACCCCCAATCTCAACACTTTACACGTCCCTCACACTATACGCAAAGTCAATGCTACTATGAGCAACAGAACACTCACATATGCAGCCCCCATACAATGGAACAAGCTACCAGACACATTAAGAGCTAACAAAGACTTTCAATCCTTCTGCAAAAACCTAAAAACTTGGTTATTCAAAGAATGCTACAACTTGATATAACCTAAGGTTTTCTTGCCTCATCCCCTCACACCCCTCAACCAATATCAACTACCAAAGTCCCAAGCCAAATAGTTAAGTTCCTCATGCAACAAGCTTCAAGGTATGTTCATTGTTTATTGTAAACCGCGCTGATGCTGAATAGCGCGGTATAAAAGAGACTTTAAATAAATAAATAAATGCACTGAAATAGCTCAATGAGTCCAATATATATTACAGCATAGTGTTCATTGCTTTCTGATATTAGCCCACAATTTGTACATAACTACCCAAGTTAAATCTTTTACTGTATTCCATCAGCCCATGACATGTATATAGTTCTAATCCTGTTATATGTAACTATTCTTGTTCAAATCAACATTTATACTGTACATAGTTCGAATTCTGTTATATGTAACTTTTATTGTTCAAGTTAAATGTTATACTGTAAACTGCTTTTGATCTCTGGAAAGAGCGGTATAAAAATGTAACCAAATAAATAAATAATAAATAGTGCCTCTGTATAAGTCTTTGGTGCAACCCATTTGGACTATTGTGTGCCTTTCTGGAGCTCACACCTTCAAAATGATATAAATAGGTTGGAGTCAGTGCAGAAGGTGGCTACTAAAATGGTTAGTGGTCTTCGTTATAAAGCATATGAGGACAGACTTAAGGATCTTAAGGAAAGGCGGGACAGAGGTGATATGATTGAGACATTTAAATACCTTTGTGGCATAAATGCACAGGAGGAGACCCTCTTTCGAGTGAAAGCAAGCTGTGCTACAAGGGGATATATGATGAGGGTAAAAGGGGATAGACTCAGGAGTAATATGTGGAAATATTTCTTTATGGAAAGAGTGGTAGATGCATGGAATAGTCTCCCAGTTGAGGCTGTAGAGATGAGGACTGTATCTGGATTCAAGAAAACATGGGACAAATACAGAGGATCTCTAAAGGAAAAACGGGGACTGTTGTAGTGTTTGATATGGAAGGGTAGACTAGATAGCCCATGTGGTCTTTTTCTGCCATCATGTTTCTATGTTTCTAAGCTTACATCCTAGCGATAAATGCATCACTGCATGGATAGTGTCACTGAGAGCATATTGGTTTCCTGGACCACAGGATGATTTTCCAAGGGCTGCTGAGCAGAGATGGTGGCCACCTATTCAAGAAAGGCAAAGTGTCTTCTGCAGCAAACTGGATAATCTACTGAAGAGGGCTTAAAACTATATTCATTAGGGTTGGGTGAAGAAAGCCCTCAGATAAATAAAATAAGAAATACCTTTGTAGAAATGGCAAAAAGGGGCATTTTGGTTCAGACTCCCACCTGCATTATTATATTTATTTATTTATATATTTATTCATTAGTTTCTAGCTAACAGCTTTCCAGTGGTAGTTCAAATGAGTTAGAACCAGGTACAAAGTGCAGAGCCTCTAGTAAAACGTACACAAGAGCATGCAAGCATGCATGTATAATTGCAGCTCAAGCAGCAATCTTAAAATGAAAAAGTAGGAAAAAAGAGAGCATCCTGAGTTCTTACATTAGCATTGCTGCAGCAATGAGATAGCAGGCCCCAAGTCAGGCTCACTATCTGTGAACTTGGCCAATGAAGATCAAGTTAATTCCCAGAACCCTCTGACATTGATCATAACCCCTTCCCCTCCAGATTATCCCCAAAATCAATCATAACCTCTTCCGAGCTGTGGACCCCCCCTCAATATCAATCATAACCTCCTTCCACTTGCCCCCAGACTACATTTTAAAACAATTATTTTCATCTTTATTGTTCTGAATAATATCTACGTGCCTCTGCCTGCTGTCTTCTCCTACTAACTATTTCATGAGATGTCATCCACTGCCTCTCCCACTATTTCATCCTCCTCTTTCCCTTTTTCAGATCCTCATTAAACAAACCCTCATTCATGAACTGACTCTTACTACTTACCCAATGCCTGGATACAAACTATATTGCAATGATAGAGTAGATCAAATTGATGGAGGGGTTGCACTCTTCATTAGAGAGGGCATTGAGTCACAAAGGATTAAAGTTTTGCAGAAAACAAAATATACTGTAGAATCTTTATGGATAGAAATTGCATGTAAAAAGGAGAAGGATATGGCAATGGGGGTGTACTACTGTCTGCCTGGCTAGAATGAACAGATTGTTGAAGAGATGCTAAAAGAAATCAGGATAGCAAACAAATGTTACAACACAGTAATAGCTAATTTCAATTGCCCCGTTATCAATTAGGTCAATATCACAACAGGGAACTGTATGCAAAAGGGGGCCAGAGGTTGGTGTGCACAGACCAGCAGAAGGACTTAAGAGTGATTGCTTCTGAGGATCTCAAGGTGGCAAAACAGTGTGACAAGGCAGTGGCCAAAGCCAGAAGGATGCGGGGTTACATACAAAGGAATTATCTGCAGAAAGGAGGAGGCATTAATGCCACTGTATAAGTCACTGGTGAGGCCTCACTTAAGAGTATTGTCCTGAATTTTGCCAGCCATATCTCACAAAGAATATAATAGGGAAGGCTGTCAGCAGATGATGTCACAAAGTGGATGGAGCTAACCGCATATCTCTCCATCTCCCCCAAGGCTGAAGCCATTAGCCCAGACAGCAACAGATGGTAAAAGGCAAAGGTGGTCAGAAGAAAGTCAGGTAAGTGAAAAGCAGGCAGCACAAGTCTCTTCAATCGCCTGAGGATCTTGTTGTAGCGGCGGAACGCCACCAAACCAATTACACCAGGAGTCTTTATCAAGGTTCAAGCCAGTTTATTGTGCACAAGGCAGTCAAAAAAGTGACAGAGCCCCGCTTTAACGGAAACATGTTCATTTTATACAGTTTAAACATTTTGATACATGAAAACATTCTATTGGTCTCATGCTAATTTCTACAAACTTTCTATTGGTCTGACATTTCCCTGAATTTGACCAATCAGGATCTATGCCCTTTGCTCTGCTTTCTCCAGCTAGCTGAACAATGGCTTGGTTCAAACCTGGTTACTTTCCTTCATCAAGGTCATATCTAGCTCCTAAAATGTGTAAGTAACAATTCTGGAGTAACGATTTAACATACAGGCATTGTATTCACTTTGTGCAAACTTTGCTATAGCAGCATTTCATTCTAAAGCAGTATTCAATTCTGTCTTTTAATTTTTATGTCTCAGCACTACTGAAATTCAGGCTTGGTTCTGAGGCCTGTCATTTTTCAGGTTCAGGCTTATGGCCTAGTCTATAGGTCTTGGCTACCACATTGTAGCTGTTTAATAGAGAAGGTTCTCAGCAGATGATCCTGTAGCTGTTTGTATATATGTATATTCAGCATTGCTTGCTATCCAGATTGCAGTGCCGAATACATACATATATATATATATATCACATTTCACTGCAGTTAATGTTTAAATAAAACGTTGACTGTGGTTATTAAATACTTACCTATCATTTTTTCATACACATTGGGCCTGGGCCTAGTTTTAGAATGTTATGGTGAAATAACCCAAGCTAAATGCAATTAATGTGCATTAATATGTTAGTATCATAATACAGCTTAGTAAATAGGCCACGAGTTTGTACCTGAAGCAAACTGAGTTACCCAGTTCTTGACTTGGATTTCTGATAACTCCATCCTGATGTATTACGGGATTTACAACACTGATTTCAATGGATAGAATCAGGAATGACAAATATCACACTGCTTTGGGATGTAAGTCAAAAAAGGAGGACTGGCCAAAAGGTCTTCCTCCTGGAACTGGGTAACTTAGCAGCTCTGAAAGTGATGAGACTAGCCCCAGTTCATAAGGAGTCTCAGTGGGATTTTTACCCTGGTATCCCTGGTTCTCAGCCTGTTGCTCCAACCGCTAGGTTGCTTCTTCATTCCATCCCACTCCATCATGTCTTCAATCAAGAAATGTCACACAATATAAAAAGTAATGTGTGATAGTTCAGGCCAGAGGGTTTCAAACTCAAGTCCTTAAGGGCAGCAACCCAGTCAGGGTTTCAGGAAATCTCTAATGAATATGCCATGCAAATCTATGCTATGGATATTCATTAAGGATACCCTGAAAACCTGACTGGTTTGCAGGGCTTGAGAACAGGAGTTTGAGAGGTCTGGTCTGGACTGTCAGACTGAGGGTGCCATTTGCTTCAGCAGGCTGGTAGGTATTTGATTTTCTTTTATGGGTGCATCATAAATAAAGGGTATGACTTATTTTATACGTTGATGCAGTCTATTGAACTTAAATTCAAGACTGATTTATCACCCCTCTGGATCTCATAGCTCTTCACAGGTCCAGTTGCAGCAATCATCCTCACATTAATCCAATTGTGACAAAATAATAGGTTAGCTTGACATCTCTGCAAGGTACACCATTATTTGACGGATGTAGTTAGAGATATTCTTAAAACTTGTGGATTAAAATTCTGCTTTTTCTCTGTTTCTTTGTGATTTTTGAAAACAATGTAACAAAAAAAAACAGGCAGTAAGATATCTTAAAGGCAGCAATATGTGTAGGTCCCTGTCCATATTACTAAGCCATTTAAATTTCTCATTCATTTTTTATGAGGGCCTAAGAAACCATTAGTGGAATTACTGCAGGCAATTCACTATTCCCTTACTAGAGGAGAGTAATGTTTACAGTTCTTCAGCATTCTCTAATTATAAAAAGAGGTATACGTTTCTCTTTTATATCCCCCACAGGTATAAAAGCTACTTGATTAAACTAAGAATGATTAAAATGGTAATTTTCAAAATGATCTAACCGTTGTGCCAGGTGGCAAGATGAGATGGCTTTAACATTTACAACCACTCAATAATACATGGTTGGGTTGGGACGGGAGTTATGGGAGGCCAATACATGTGGAAATTCAAATTTAAAATATCCGTACATATTTTCTAGCATCTAAATCGTGTGCACATTTAGCAGGTGCATGTTCTTATACCCATCTAACTTGTAGCACACTTTCAAAAAAATAAACCACCTAGGGGTATGTTTACTAAACCGTTTTAACATAGCAGCGGCGATGTTATCGTGCGATACTTAACCTTATCGCGCGATAACATCATGTATCACGCGATAACGTCAGCAGCGGCGTTAAGGCACACTAATGCTGTGAAATCCGGGTCTGAAGGGTGGAGTAAGGCCTCCCAGAGGGCGGAGATAGGGGTCAATGGGCGGAGAGTGGGCGGGGAGAGGCTTCAGGCACACTAACGCTGTGAAATCCGGGTCTGAACACTAACACCAGTGAAACCCTCGCGTTAGAGGCACATTTGCAGGAGAGAGAAACCATTTCAGTCTGCAATGTACAGCAAAGGCAGGGAAACCCATAAAAGTGATAGCAGTGATACATGTGCAGGAACCAAAAAGGCAAATAAACATATAAAATGACCAAAACCACATTTGAAATCCCAGTAACCAAGCTGGCCAATAGTGATATTAATGATAAACATAAATCAACACTACTGACAAAGCGTAAAAAGGAAGATATCATGTTTGGAAGGGTCTATGCTCTGTCCCCCTACAAAGTGAATGATCCCACATTGAAATAGCTGTGATCAGGGTTTTTGTCATTTATATTGGGCAGGTTTGTTATGGTGTGCACATGTGCAGCAACAGCAGAATGGGCACATAGGAAAGGGCAACTATACTGATGCTGTAAATGGGATACAGGGGGCAGCAGGCGGCACATGCTATGGTCCAGCTGGGGCACAGTGTGGATTAGGCAGATGCCTAGGTGGCACATAGGAATGCCGAAACTGTAAAGCAGCAAGACAGCAACTGATGAGGGTCCAACATGGGCATGAATGTGTGTCCCATAGTGTCACAGGGGATATTACCGAGCAGGTACCCCCAAGGGCACATAACATTGGCAGACGGTGCCGGGGGGAAGCGCGCATGTTCATGTAGGCACCCCTACTCAAGAACCCACACCATAGGCAGCTGCCTACCAGCACACTGGATGGCCTGGGACTGCGCACCACCAGCACCACCGGCATAAGGGCATGTCAGCATGGTGGCGGAGGGGTGCTGGTGGCGGAGGGGCAGTGGCATCTGCCCACAGAAGACCACGGCCAAGCCCCGT
This sequence comes from Ichthyophis bannanicus, assembly GCA_033557465.1. Lineage (NCBI taxonomy): Eukaryota > Metazoa > Chordata > Amphibia > Gymnophiona > Ichthyophiidae > Ichthyophis > Ichthyophis bannanicus. Next base: position 614,615,400 of record CM066035.1, read on the forward strand.
TTAGGTGGGTGCCGTGCACTGCAACAGACAAGATCAGTCTGACAAACAGACATGGTTTCCCCAGGGAATAATCTACCCCTGTGACAACAGTTTGGTGCAGTACACACAGCCAGTGTGTTCAGGTGCAGAAGGTCACAAGTTCAGGTCCCAGCTGTGGCTACTGCCAACCTTGTCCCCATATTTTACCCATGGTAATAAAGACAGAACCTTTATTGGAGATAAAATAAACATACCTGAAACGCCTACATTTTACCCTACAGAGCACAGACACCATAAGCATGTGCAATCCCTAGAGCAGAGTTTCCCAACTGCAGTCCTGGAGAGCCAAACAACATTCAGGTTTCATGCTGTCCCTAATAAATATGCCTGTACTGCATTTGTATGCATCGCCCCCATTGTATGCAAATCACCCCATTTGTATGCAAATGTATCTCATGCATATTCATTAGGGACAGCATGAAAACCTGAACCGTATTTGGCCCAGAAGGACCGGAGTTGGGAACCTCTGCCCTAGAGCAGCGGCCAACAGAGGCATAAACACCCACACCCACAGGCTCCACTATCCAAAGCCTCATGGAGAGTCAGGCTGTTGGGCCTTGCACGGAGCAGCATCTCCCAATACTGGCACCTGCATACCTTAGCAATGCCGTCCTAAACTTGGGAACACATTCCACATATATCAAAAGGTTGCTATGATTAATGTCAGCTAACAAATCCTACGTTAAACACAATTTGTTGATAGAGATTCATCATAGCAACCTTTCTGATATCTGTGGAGTGTGTTTCAGTTATTGCTTCTGACAGTGTTTACCACCCCGGGGAGTGAGCCCAACAGTATTGCATACCATAGCACTGCCTGCACTGTGCCCAGGACTGGTGTGGCGGCCAGGGCTGCCACAAACCTCCATATTTGCACAATGCTGGCATAGGTGTGGGAGTGTGTGTATGTCTATACAGTGTGTTGTGGCTGCCTACACCTTACTGAGCCCACACTGCTTGCACTGTTTCCAGTGTTAGCCTGCCAATGTGCATAATAAGGAGCAAGGTACTGTGGGTATGGCCTGGACAGTGTGGCCTGGGCAGGATGCATCTGCACAGGGTATAGGGCAATGGCTGGGACATTGTAGTGCCCGACCACTACCTGCACGGACAGAGTAGTCACAGCATGCCATGCTGGGAGGTCACTCTCACCCTGACTGACCAGTGACCATGGCATGGCTCGTTTCCCCCATAGTGCTATTTATGGGTTTTCTTTTCTGGGGCCAATCACTGGCATACCTGCTTGGTGTGTGCGTGCTCACATCCCAATTTTGGGTGCACACAGTTCCTCTAGGACCATGCACTATGTACTAGCTAGCAGACTGTCTGCAGTTAGCATGTGTATGGCTGGAACACTGTGCAGTGGGTGGAGACTGACTGTGTAGCTGGTGAATGTCAGATAGTGGTGGGGTGGGGGGGGGCAGCTGAGCTTCTCCAGCATTCTGCCATTGCCTTATGTGATGCGTACAGATCTGCATCGACTGCCCTGTAGGGTACCTGTTCCCCAGCAGGACTAGGGGTGATGGTCCTCTCTACTGCCACCATTGCAGAGATGTACAATGTGGATCTGTTGGTGTGAGATCCTGTCCCCCACACCCTGAGCCACAGAGGGCGGGTTGGGTGGTGCTACATAATCCGCTTTTGGGTCCAACCACCCCCCTTCACCTATAACATGTGACCATGGCACCCACACAGAATATGCACTATTCTGGGTGCATCATAGTCCACAAGGGCTTAACATGACTGGGAAATACAAATGGACACAGGTGTATCCTAGGTGTGTTTGCAAGGATTACCTATCACACACTAGCACTGATGGGGACCTGCAGTGTAACTTATCTCAGCCAAGCCAGGTGCTGCAGATCTGGTGCTGGGTACCCCACCTCACCCTCAGGGTGAGCACAGGACCCGCACAATGTCATGGTCTGTAGCTACTCTGTGCCAGTAATACACACGGTCAGTACCCCCTACCAGGCCTAGGTGCTGTGGGGGTGCTCACCCCATTATGTGATCAGCTGTAGACTGCTGATCTGCATGTGCAGTGCATTATGGGTACGGGTAGGTTTACCCTATCCTGGTAATCACAGCAGACAGTTTGTGTGGTGACCTGCAGTCGTTCTGTAGCCAGCCTGCAGTGTGGTAGCAGCTATAGAGATGTAGCCTACTGGTTACCTCAGTGACTGTGGAGGCAAAGGTCATGGGTTTGATCCTGCAGTGGTGTTATTCAATAATGCTCTCTGAGGCTCTTCCTTTTAATTTAAATCAGTGCTGCCAGCAAAATGCACCCTCACAGTGCTGTAACTTTAAGGTGACTCATAAGGTGCCCTATAGGGCACATTAGAAGGCGCCTTGGCAGACAGGTCACTTTATAATGTGCCCTATGGAGTGCCTTATAGGGCGCCTTATGCGACACCTTATGTTACGGCACTGTGAGGGTGTTTTTGTTGGCAGCACTGATTTAACTTAAAAAAGGAAATGCCTCACGCAGCACTGATTTAAATGAAATACGGGAACTGCCTCAGACAGGACTGATTTAAATTAGAAAAGGGAAATGCCTCAGACAGCCTTCTTACATAACACCACTGCAGGATCAAACCCATGACCTCTGTCTTCACAGTCATTGCAGTAACCAGTGGGCTACATCTTTATAGCTGCTGTTATTGCGCTGGCATGAACTTAGGGTTAACGTGTGTTAATGTGCCACGGCGCCCACTATCGCGCGATGCAGATTCTTGCTACCTTGATGCCGGAACGCCCACTCCTTATATGGCATTCTTCACATTATCGCTGCAACTAGTGCCGGTAACATTAAGACGGTCTAGTAAACATACCCCCTAGTCTGTCTTTCTAAATTCACTGTGATTTATGCATTTTCAGGGGTACATGTGTATCCTGCCATTATGCAGCTTAAGACATTTGCCCATTAAAGTGCTATTTTTATACAGGTCGCCTATCACACCTACTTTATAAAGTGACACATGCACCTATGTTACTTTATAAAATAGTGATGTGTGTTGTGAAATAAGCACACCAAATCTAGGCCTTACTCCAAGTCTAGAGTTGGTTTATATGTGCGAGGCTTGATTGGTAAGGAATGTGCATAAGTTACAGTATTCTGTAGCTTGGGACAATATATCTGCGTTCTGCCAATGCTCTGCCCTAGTGCATGCCCGCTCTGAAAGTATTTGCCATCAGACTTATGTGCCTGGTTATAGAATAGTGACTGGCTAAGGTGCATGCCTAAGTAACCATCTGCATATGTAAATCATTTAAAATATTTGACTTACATGCATTGATGTTGCATAACTTTATGCTGCTGGCTATAAAATTACTCCAATACAGTATGCGCATGACAAGAACATACGTGTATGCCACTGTGTTGTAGTTTTTATTCGGGGTAGGTTTTGGGTGGACCATGGTCAGAGTCAATATGCATTTGGTTCTTATTACATATATTTTTTCACTTCATAATAGCTGCGATTTCTGCAGATTGTGGGGTAAATAAGAAGATGATACCATAAGAAATGCCATAGTGGGTCAAACCAAGGTCCATCATGCTCAGTATGCTGTTTCAAGCAGTAGCCAATCCAGGTCACAAGTACCTGGCAGCTTTCCAAAAAGGTACACAGGTTTAATAATGCTTGTCCCGGGCTAAGCAGAGGATTTCCAGGTCCTAATGGTCTATGGATCTTTCCTCCAGGAACTTGTCCAAACCTTTTTTAAACCCAGTTACACTAACAGCTTTTACTACATCCTCCATTAACGAATTCCAGAGTTTGATTACGCATTGAGTGAAAAAAAATATTTCTCTTATTACTCTTAAATCGGATACATTGTAGGCTACAGGAGCCTCAGGCGATGCAAGAGATTTGTGCTGCCTGCCTGCCGCTTACCTGCCTTCTTTCACTGGTTTTGTTTGTGCACTTCTGTCTTCCAGCCATTCCAGTTCTGGTTTGCATTTCAAGCTCTCCTCTCATAAGCCAATCAAAGGTAACCCTGGATGCCTATAAGAACACGACCTCTGCAGTGTTTTGCACCACAGTGGCACATGCCCAAGGAGCATGACATACTCCTTGGGCAAGCTCCTTGGGATGGCTCTTGGGGTGGCGCTCTTATCAATATCTTACTCACTGGACAACTACCTGCTCATACCCATCTACATTGCATTGCCTATGCTGGCCATTGGACTTTCACTTTTTCTCTCTGTGGCCTTCTTTCTCTTCTAATGCTGCCCATTCCAGTTCACTGGGGCTGGCATGCTCCAGTTTCTTTTGTACCTGTATACCCTGGCTTTACCCGTGTTATGGAAAACCTCCGTGTCTGTCTTGTCAGTTCCTCTTGCCCCCCCCCTTAAGCCCTCCTCTGCTGCCGCTCAGCTCCGTGTTGCGCTTCTTAACACTTGCTCGCTTTAGTCCAAAACCCTCCTCATTTAGGACCTTTTGGTAGGACACTCCCTTGACCTATTTCTTACCGTAACATGGCAGAGGGAGGGGGAGGAGCCCCTCCTCCACCGGTGCCTCCCCCCTTAGTTACTCAGCTTTTTTCACCCCTAGGCTTGGTCGCTCCAGTGGGGGAGTAGCACTCACCTCCGCTTCTCCCTCCATGTCTCTTGTGCCCCTACCCTCACCTACCTTGAGTCTCTTGTCCTTCATCTCAATGGAAACCTACCTTTCCACTTTCTCCTGATTTATGCCCCTCCTTCTCTCCATTCTGATTTATGGGATGCCCTATCACAAACTCTTTCTGAAGCCTCTCTCCTCTTTCCTCATCTTGTGATCCTAGACCCATTTCAATGCGCACCTCTCTCCACTTTGGCGTTCTCGCAACAGGCTTCAGATGAAATTGTTCTTTGACCTCTTGCTTCAATTAGTCCCTTTCCCGGCTCACACAGCTGGTCACACCCTTGATCTCGTCCTTGCTCCTCCTCCCCTTCACTCTGTCCTCTCCACTTTCTCTTCCTTACCCCTCTCATGGTCTGATCACACCTGCCACTTTCTCCCACTCATAGGCTCCTCTACCCCTAATCGCTCTCCTCTTACCCTTAGCCATAATCTCTCATCCCGCTCTTTGGAAGACTTTCCCTCAGTCTCTTTTTTTTCGTATCTGATTTCACTGCTCTACCTGTTAATACCCAGGCTCAACTATGATCCTCCACTTTGTCTTCTGCTCTTAATGTGGTGGCCCCTCTCCATCCCTGACCCCATTGCCCCAGGCACTCCTATCCCTGATTCCACTATGGCTTTCACCTTCAGCATTGCCATCTGTGCCAGGTGAAGTGTCTATGGTAGAAGCACCCCTCCCCTGCCTCCCGCAAATTGTTCAAGGATCATCATTCCCAGCATTGTTCAATGATCTATGCTGCAAAGAGAGCCTACTATTCTAATCTCATTTCCTCTTCTGCAAGCTCCTCCCAGCAGCTTCACTCAGTATTGGTCATGCTCTCAATGCCGTCCACCCCCCCCTCCCCCCATAGCCACTTCTGCCCCTCCTGCTATATATTTATTGGCTGGCCATTTTTTTCAAAAAGATCAGTGCCCTCTGCTCAGTTTTTCCTAATTCTTCCAATTCCCTCTTCCCTGACTATCCAGTCCCTTGTCCCTTTTCCTTCCCTTCCAATTCCCCTGCCCTCACATTCAAACCACTCTTTATCAAACCTTCCCCTGGTCTTTGTTTTCTACAATATCCTCTATAGAACTTCTCAAGATCATCACATCCTCCTGGAAAACAATTCCATCAGCTTGGCTCCCCACCCCCTTCTCTTGCCCTCTTACCGCTAATCTTATCCGTGTTCAATAATTTATTTATTTTATTTAACAGGTTTTCTATACCACCTTATCCTTCAATCAAAGTGGTTTACATTATGTATTAACTACAAAGAGGTACTAGATATATTCCCTTGTCCCTAAGGAGCTCACAATCTATGTGTACCTGAGGCAACAGATGATTAAGTGGCTTGCCCAAGGCCACAAAGACTGCCTATAGGACTAGAAAGCTCAGTCCTTCCAGCCTGAGATTGCTGTCCCCAGGTGGGAACCAAACCCTCAGCCCTCTAACCTGAAGTACTGTGTCTCTGCCACTAGGCCACTCCCCCCTCCTAACAATTTTTCTTCTGGCACTTTCCCCCTTGCCTGGTGGCATGCTGTTATCTGTCCAATTTTAAAGGGTTCCTCCCTTGATCCCTCAGTTCCTGCAAATTATTGTCCTATCTCTACCCTCCCTTTTCTCTCAAGCTTCTGTAGAAACTTGTCTTCCCATAGCCTTCCTTTTTCTTGGACTCTATTAACGCTCTTCACCCCTGCCAATCTGGCTTCTATTCTGGTCACAGCACTGAATCTGTTCTCCTCTCCCTTCTGAATGATCTGCACCACGCTCACGACCTTGGTGATATCTCAGTGGCAGCTTCCTTCGACCTTTTCTCAGCCTTTGATCTTGTAGAACACATCACTCTACTTTCTCAACTTCATGACCTTGGTCTTCACGGTGCTGCTTTCGTTCTTTCCTAGCACAGTGATTGTTCTGTCTCTGATGGCACTGGCTCCACCTCTTCTCCAAGATCACTCCCCTGCGGTGTTCCCCAAGGTTTGGTCTTGGCCCTCCTTCTATTCAATGTTTTTCTGATTGCCCTGACTCTTCTAGTCCAACAACACGACATCACAGCTCACTATTATGCCGATGATATCTTTCTTGTCCAACACACCAGTTCTTCTTCCCCTGATCTCTCCCCTCTCAATACCTGTCTTTCTGCCGTGGCAACCTGGTTCTCGGACAACTTTCTTCACCTAAACCTAACTGTGCAGCTATTTGGTTTATCTTTGGTTGCTCTTCCCCAACCATAGCTCCTTCTCTTCCTGGTTCCCCCATTCCCTTTGTTGATAATATCTGTTATCTGGGAATCACTCTTGACTCTTCTCTATCATCTTCATACTTACCTTTCTTCTCTTGTTCATTGCTCCTTTTTCACATTGGGACAAATGCATGCTGTTTGCCCCTTCCTGGCCCCTTCTTCTCTTGCCACTCTCTTCCTCACTCTTATCATCTCAAGGTTAGACTACTATGACATTATTTTCCTTGGCCTTCCCCAGTATCACCTATGTCGCCTCGAACTCATACAAAACACTGCCGTTCATATTCTTGCTGATGCCTCCCATCATGATCACATCTCTCCACTGTTAATACAGCACCATTGGCTTCCCATGAAATATTGCCTGCAATACAAGCTCCTTACATTGCTTCATCATGCTATTCACACTGGAAATCCCCGCTATGTTTCTGACCTTCTTCTTCCCCACTGTCTTACTGCTCCTTCCTCAGTCTCCATGCAAACCACCTTCCTACAGTTGCTCAGGCCTGGCTTGAAACCACCTGGTCTGCTGCTTTCTACTTCCTTGCACCTGCCACCTAGAATGCACTCCCTTCTGCCCTCTGTCTAGAACAGTCCTTTCCTAAATTTAAATCCTTGCTGAAGACCTACCTCTTTAATATTGCCCACAATCCTCCATCCATCTAGTTTGCTCTGTTCCCTCCTCTCCTCTTTCTCCTACCCTTGACTCCTCCTCCCCCCCCCCCCTTTTGATGTATGATTGATTTTAGTGTTTCCTTTCTTTCATGTTTTTATTGGCTTTCTTTTCATCCCTGCAATTTAAAAAAAAAACTTGCTTTTAGATATTGTACACAGCTCTGCTGTTTTTTCGAAGAGCGATCTATCAAGACCTAATAAACATAAACATAAAGCAATTGGTGCTATGGCTATCTGGATAGTAGCAGCTTTCCAGATTAATTTAGACTGACCTTTCACCTTGCCTAAGGGACAGTCCCTGCTCAATAGAGTGCATGATCTATACAAGACAGACGAATAAAATAAACAGGATTAGGGTAGAAACTAGGGGAATTAGTTATAACACACATGGGTGTTAAACAGGAGAATAAGAGGAATTAGGATCAAACACAGCCTTGAAGAGGTGGGTTTTTAGCCTGGATTTGAATAGGTGTACTAATGCAGCATAACATACCAACTCAGGTAGTCTGTTGCGGATATACGGTGCAGCAAGATGGAACAAAGTCTGGAAGAGTAAGGCACAAATAGAAGGCATTTGCCTGATGAGTGGAATTTCTGAAGAGTGGTATAGGGAAACATAAGAAAAGAGAATTAATGAGGTGTTCCGCAAAATGAATTCACTTCTAGGTAAGTAGGAAAAGTTTGAGCTAGATGTGAAAACTAATAGGGAGCCAGTGAAGTGACTGAGAAAAGGGGTTACATGAGCATAGCAGCACTGGTGGAAGATTAGCCGAGCGACTGAATTTTGAATGGATTGAAATGGAATGAGATGATTCAGAGGGAGACCAGTGAGGAGAAGGTTGCAATGGGCTAAATGAAAGGTGACTAGAGAATGTTTAATTGGTAGTTGGTTCAGGAAGGAAGGGATGAATTTTGCTGATGACATAGAAAAATGACAGTTTTTAGCTATATATTGGATGTATGCAGAGAGGAAGAAAAGAGTCAAGGTCGCAAGCTGAGGAAACCAGGAGGATGGTAGAGTCACCAGAGAAAGAGAAAAAGAAAGGAGCAAGGTGGGAAGTGGGCTTAGGGGGAAAGATAAGAGTTCCATCTTGGCCATGCCCAATATCAGAGGGCAGCAGGACATCCAGACAGCAACAACAAACAAGCAAGATGAAATATGGACCTGGATTGCTGGAGGGATTTCAGGTGCAGAGAGGTAAATATGAGTCATCAGTATAAAGATGGTACTGAGAATGTGGGAGGAAATCAGGGTACCAAGAGTGTAAAGAGAAAAGAAGAGGTCTCAGGACAGAGCCCTGAGGCACACAACTGAAAGTGGGATAGCAGTGGAGGAAGATCCACCAGAACATACCCACTGTGAACCAGTAGCATAGCCAGACTGAAAATTTTGGAGGGGGGGTCATAGTTAACATGGGGAAGGAGGGCAACAGGAATATAGGCCTCGATGCCACATGCATTTACCTCACATCCCACATCAGGAGCCAGGCCTTCCTTTCTCAATTTGAAGTGGTGACACATATGTTAAAACCTCAGGCGTTGGGAAATGCATACTGTGACTGCAAATTGGGGAAAACCATGGGAGGGGCTGGGCCCCTCAAAGGCCACCCATGGCTACCCCTCCTGGTGTGAGCCTAGTATTGCAAATTCTACAGCTCTCAAATGGATTTTGTAATATCTTAAAACCTAACAAGCAATTAAGTAAAATTCTCCACTTTGGAGTATTTCTCTAAGCACAGACTGGTTTTAACAGGCTGGATTCAATGCCATACCTACCCAATTGGCATTGAATCACCCACTGGGTGTGGACACCTGCCAAATCCTTTCCCCCTTTTGCAGTCCAGGGGATGTGACCTACCCACTTTGCCTGGCAATGGTGCCACTGACACCAGTGAAAACCCTGAAAAACATTTGACTGATGGTATCACCAATTACTCCTTTAAGGAACACAGGCTAGTGGTTCCCAAACTTGTGCTGTGGACCCTCCAGCCAATCAGGATTTCAGGATATCAGTAATGAATATAAATTGTCTCTTTGGCATATGTATAGCATTCACCGCGGGCATCCTGATAATCTGACCGAGATCTCCCAGGACAGATTTTCTAATTGCTGGCATAGGACATTATGACGGCATTTCATTCATAGGCAAGGAAATATCTTTATAACCCCACCTTGCTGACTTCTCACTTGTGAGTTTTATTCTGAAATTCTCTTCATAATTTAACTATTTAACTATTGCAATAGCCTCCTGCAGGGAATACTCAAAAAGACAATGAATATGTTACAAATGGCCCAAAATGTCACAGCCAGAGTCATAATGAAAGCACGACTCGCAGACCACATAACACCTATCCTATATGAGCTCCACTGGCTCCCAATTTCCTCAAGAGTAAGATACCAAATAATAATGACCACATTCAAACTGATACATAACATAGTCCCTTCCCACCTCTCATCCCTCATCCAAATCCAATCGACCAACAGAGCCAGAAGAGCGCCAAACCAAAACTCTCTTATGGTGCCACCTACAATATGCAAAACCACACAATTCACTAGTAAGAGGGCTTTTACTTACATAGCCCCCACACAATGGAGCGCCCTCCCTGAAGCATTAAGAGGAATAAAAGACCTCCAATCATTCCATAAAGAATTAAAAAACCACCTACCCCAGCACTAACAGCACATAAGTATCTCCTCTCCTCCCTTCCCTTGCTGCACAGTCACCCAACAGCCCCATAATGTTACAATACCCAAATCTTTGAACATACATCATAGACCTCAATTGCAGGACATTCAAACAAGAATGCCAACTATGGACTTATATCCAACTGTACATAGCTTGTCGTGAATAGTTAAATGTTTTACTTTCACGTCTACAATACCGTTCTATGTAATTTCCTAGAATTTTAAATCAGTTATACTGTTCTATGTAAAGTTCAAGTTTGTTATAATGTAAACCGCCCCTGATCTCTGGAAGAAGTGGTATAAAAATATGTTCAAATAAATAAATAAATAAACTATGCCCACCCTGTCATATATCCTGTGAAGATGGATTATCATATCTGAATATCTCCAAAGTTCAGTGTATAAACCAGGACTTTTCTCCCCCACAGTGCTAACTAGAACACCCAAAATTGATTATCTAGTTATGAGTGGACTGCATTACTCATTACTTTTCCTCTCTTTTATCCATTTTCTTCCCCCTCTTCTGCCTCATTAGCTTATTTTTACAGCAACGAGAAGACAACATATTTTCCTTCCCACACTCTTCGTAATTATACTGGAGATATGCAACTCCAAGGGGGCTGTAGCACAGAGATGGAACTCTCCCAGCTGCATATCATATATGTTTATGTTTATTTAAATTTGATATACCGCTCAGGCCAAAAAGGCATTAGAGCGGTTTACAATACTATATCATTCAAGGAAATAAGAAAAGAACGCCATTTATTTGATAGGACAGAATAGGGGACAGAGATAGTCAAACAGATAAGAGAGAGAAGAACACAGAACAGCAAGTTACCATGATATATAGACACGACAACCCAGACCATGCCATCAGCGAAACTCCAGAAACAGACGCCACGGACCAACGCCTATTACCCTCTGCCACTCTGACCTCTTCAGAAATGGAATAAGAACCAGTGTTCAAGGATGGCTCTCCGAGTCAGGTCCTTAGGTTTCTCAAACCTCAGAAGGACTGACTTTTTTTTACATTCTCCTTTTTTCTCAGCAGTTTTATTAGAGCCTGCAACCCTTTTTTAAACTCTCTCCTTCCAATCTGTTTTCCTTCCTTTTCATTTCTTGTCATCTAGGAGTTTCACGCCATTTGCAGTCTGCATAGAAGTCTCCCTTTACCCGCAGTGCATCACCCATATCCTCATTTGAAAATTTGTAGCTTTTTGCTTATTTGTGACTAGAGTTTTCATCTCTATTCCAACTGCAGGCTATTCCAGGGCTGCAAACCACTTGGTATAACCTTCTTGATGCTGCTTGCCTGCTCATTTTTAATTTCTACAGAAAGTGGTATTGCTGTTCCTGCTACATAAGAACATCAAAATATAAGAATTGTCATAGTGAGTCAGACCAAAGGTCCATCAAATCTAGTATCCTGCTTCCAACAGTGGTCAACCCAGGTGACAAATTCCTGGCAGCAAGCCCAAATCTAGGCATAAACAACAAAAGCAAATTTTGAAGGTGACAAATACCTGGGCTAACCAGAAGCTTGATTCCACTTGTTTTAGTACCATGTGATCTCTGAGGGAGAAACCTCCCTTCTCGCTACTCTCTGATCCTGCCTACATCTTAAATCTGACTCTGCCTAGCCACATCCCCAAAAGTAGAAAATTGCATCCCAGAGATACACAGTGGTTTTGCCCAAGTCTGCCTTAATAACGGTTTAAGGATTTTTCTTCTAGGAACTTCTCCAACCTTTTTTAAACACAGTTAGACTAGCTTCTTTTACCAAATCCTCAGGCAATGCTTTCCAGAGCTTAATTATGTACTGAGTCACTGTGTCACTTTGTTCCTGACTGCTTTGATCCTGGCTTTGGTCCTGGCTTCAGCCACCAACTAAGTACTCACTTTGGCTTTGACTTTGGGCCATATAAATGTGATTTCATTCCAGGTTTTGCACATTTCTTAGCACATTGACATTGGGCAGCATTACATTTAGAATAAACAGACATGTTTGTTTTAGGAAGTTTTTATTTACCTTACCTAATAAACGTTCCGACAAAAAAACATTTTTCGCTTTTTAGCTTTTGATCTGACCTTTTCCAGTGGTTACTTTGAAAGAAAGGCAGGATGGGAGGGGGGGATATGATGTAATAATGAAAATGCTATAAACCTTTGAAAGCAAACTTTAATTATGTTTGCATACGTCTTATTTGCTATCCTAGGATAACTTGTGCAGCAGATATGTGCATAAGATACACCAGCTCCTTTCATTTGAAAATTATCCTGCAGAAAGCACATGCAACACAGTTAAGGGCATGTTTACTAATCCATGTTAGCTGTTAATGCAGCAGATGGTGCTTGCCAAGCATGCTACATTAACAGCTAATACAGGACAAATGCAGATAGTGTAGAAAATCGCTGCACTATCTGCGGAATGTGTGTTAGCTGCACGGGTGGGCAAGATAAAGATGAAGAGTTGGTGTGTCTGCAGCACGTGGTTACTGCACACAGCAATTGTCCGATTTGCAGACTGTGTGGGTGCAACTAACGCCAGCTCAATGGGTGGCGTTAGTTACATCCAGGCTGCTGTCAGACCATACTCATTGCATTTTCGGTGTGGTATCTGCTTTGGGAATGCTGTGCATGCCCTCAACAGATACAGTTAACATGGTGCTTTTGTACTAACACCATTTAGATAAACTTGTGCATATAGAAGGTGTATACACATAAATGTAAGTGCACATAATCTGAGCAGCTTTAGAAAGCATAGTTACTCATCTGTAATAGGTGATCTCTGGGAACAACAGGAATTTAGTCTTCAGATATGGGTGACATTGGGTACCAACGGATCCTACGCAGGAAGCTCCCCAGCTTCCAATAGAAAAGCCTCCACTACTGCCTTCCCACTCTTCCAACTCCCTCTACTTTTATAACTGAATAGAAGGAGGGAAAAACAAAAAAACAAAAAAAAGCAACCCTACAACTCCAAGGGGAGGAGAGCAGGTTGTGAAGACTTAATTCCTGTTGTTCCACCATCTCCAGGAACAAACAGGAATGTAATCTTAACATATGGGACTCCCAAGCTCCCAGATCTCTGAAGAGTTGAACCGGGTCAGAAAGTCAGACAAAGTCATCTGAACCTAGACTTCCCCACCAAAGATATCTGACAGGAAAAAAGGCGGGGAGGGGGGGGAGGTAGGAGTTATGTCCATGTCCCAAAGAGATGTTGAAGGACTGACTGGCCAAAGGCTGCATCCCGGTGGGAGTCCTTGTCCAAGCAATAATGGGCAACAAAGGTATGGATAGAGGACCATGTTGCAGCTCAGCAAATCTCATCGATGGATACTGAACATAGGTTGGCTACCAATGTTGCCATTGCACAGACATTAAGTGCTGTGACCTGACCCATGAGGGTGAGTCCTGCCTTGTCATATGTGAGAGAAATATAATCCGCTATCCATCTGGAGAGTGTACGTTTAGTTACAGGAAGTCCCAGATAATTAGTATCAAAGGAGACAAACAATTGGGAGAATGTCCTAATGTCTTCAGTCCTTTGAAGACAGAAGGCTAGAGCCCTCTTACAGTCAAGTGTATGCAGAGTTGCCTCTGCACAAGATACATGAGGTCTTGGAAAAAAGACTGGCAGGATGACTGACTTATTGATATGGAAAGGAGTCACCACCTTTGGCAGAAAGTGGGGATGTGTACGAAGGACAACTTTGTTATGATGAAATCTTGTATACGGTGGATGCGCCACTAAGGCCTGCAGCTCAGGCGATGAGGAATACAACTTTCCAAGATAGGTAACACAGTTGTGTAGTTGCTAAGAGCTCGAATTGAGTCTCAAGAAGTTGAGCCAATACCACATTGAGGTCCCATGCTACTGGTGGTGGTCGAAGGAGTGGCTTGGTGAGGAGAAGGCCCCTCATGAAATGTGCCATGAGAGGAACTATGGAGATGGGTCAACCATCCACAGGTTTATGAAAAGCTGAAATAGCACTGAGGTGCACTCGCACTGAATTAATTTTGAGTCCTAGAGAGGACAAATGCAAAAGATATTGAAGAAGTGTGGGCACTGATATTTCAAAGGGATTTTGATTATTTTGAGAGCACTGTGAGGCGTATCTATGCCATTTGAAAGAGTATGTCTTCCTGGTGGAAGGTTTTCTGGAAGAAAGGAGTATATCCTTTACAGCTGTTGATAGTGATAGATGTTGAAAGATCATGCTTTCAGCATCCATTCTGTCAGACAGAGAGACTGCAGATTGGATGTAGAAGTACTCCGTTGTCCTGAGACAGAAGACTCGGCTTGGATCCCAATGGAATCGGAGGAGTCTGCGTCTGACAAAGCAGGAGGGAAAACCAAGGCTGACAGGACCAGCGAGGGGCTATGAGGATCATAGATCCCTTGTCTGCTTGTAGTTTGAGGAGGGTTGTCAGGATGAGAGGAATGGGGGGAAACGCATAAAGTAGACCTGACCTCGGTGGATCATGAAGGTGGATCGGATGCCAGACTGCATTTGGATGGCCTCCTGGAGCAGAACTGTGGAAGCTGAGAGTTCTGTGGAGTGGCAAAGAGATCTATCACTGGAGTTCCCCAGATCTGGAAGAGCTTTGCCACTGTTTTTGGATCTAAGGACTACCCGTGAGGTTGTAAGATCTGACTCAGCTTGTCCACCAAGTGATTGCACTCTCCTGGAATACAAAGTGCATGAAGATACATGTGGTGGAGAATGGCAATGTTCTAGAGGTGCTATGCTTCCTGACAGAGAGGGAGAGATCCTATCCTCCCTTGTTTACTTATGTAAAACATTGCAACTTGATTGTCCGTCCTGACCAGTAGATGACTGTTGGAAAGGTGGTGTTGGAAAACACGCAGGGCATTCGTGACTGCTCAAAGCTTGTGAAGGTTTATCTGTTAGGTTGATTCCTGGGTTGTCCACAGGCCTTGTGCGGAGATGGAATCCAGATGTGCTACCCAACTGAGGTTGGACCCATCCGTAGTCAGGGTATGCTGTGGTTGGGGTTTCCGAAAAGGTGACCCTATGAGAAGATTTGTTGGGGTTCACCACCACATGAGAGATTCGGTCATAGGGCTTATTACATGTATGATATCTCATAGATTCCCTGTAGCCTGGGTCCAGGTGCACGTGGAGTCTCGCATAAGGTACTACATTTACTGTGGAAGCTATGTCTCCCAAGAGGTACAGGAAGTCTTGAGTCGTGGCAGTCTGTTGTTGGAACATGTGGGTGGCTAGATCCACTAGTTTGTTCATGCGGTCTACAGGAAGAAAAGCTCTGGACTGTTGGATGTCCAGTACAGCTCCTATGAATTCCAACCTTTGGGTTGGAGTGAGATGGGATTTCAAGAAATTTATCAGAAATCCCAGATGCTGCAATAGTGCAAGAGTTCTTTGATGAGCTGAGCAGAGTTCTCCAGGAGTCTGCCTTTATTAGCCAGTCATCTAAGTAAGGGAAGACAAAGACTTTGTTGTTTCAAAGATATGCTGCCACCACGGCCATGCATTTTGTGAAGATTCTTGGTGCAGATGCAAGACCGAAGGGCAGGACTCTGTACTGGTAATGAGTGCCCTGACAGGTGAAGCGAAGGTACTGTCTGTTGTCTGGATGAGTCAGAATGTGGATGCAGGCCTATTTGAAGTCTAGGGAACAGAGCCAGTCATGTTCCTGTAAGTAGGGTTCCCAGAGAGATCTTCTTGAATTTTTCTTTTACAAGGAACTTGTTTAGTTCCCTGAGATCAAGAATAAGCCTGTAGCCTCCTGACTTCTTTGGAATGAGGAAGTAAGGGAAATAGAAGCCTTTTAGAAGTTGATTTGAAGGAACTGTACTCCATAGAGCACCCACTGAAGCACAACATGACATGTTCAATGCCTGGCTCAATAGTTAGGTGTCCTGACATATTCCCACATCCTGGACATCGACATTGACACAGTACCCATGCACTGTGATATCTGTGATAATGCCACAAATTCTATTGACCATATCCACCTACATTTCTGCATGTGGCACTCAGTGTACAACCTGCATGGGGTTGGCACACCAATGTTCTGCATCTGCAGCTGACAGTGATCCTGACCCAGCTGTATGCACATGACACAGGGCCCCGAGACCCCATTGTGAGGTAACATGAAGCAGTTCTTGTGGAGATTTGATGTGTGGGCATCTTAGGTCAACCATACTATTACTACTGTTACTGATCATTTATATAGTGCTACTAGGTGTATGCAGCACTGAACAGATATATGTAAGGATGGAACCTGCTCATCAGAACTTACAATCTAGCCAAGACAGACAATACAACAGCTAAGGATAAAGACACAACCAGGGAAAGGAAGGAGACACATAGGAGATTAAGCGGATCAAGATCCTAAAGCAGCCTCAAAGAGGTGAGTCTTCAGCACAGATTTGAAAAGGGCAGGGATGAAGCCTGATGTACAGAATTAGATAATTTGTTCCAGGAATAAGGAGCAGCAAGGTGAAAGGATCAAAGTCTGGAGCTGGCAGTGGAAGAAAAGGGCATAGGCAATAGCAATCCACCAGAACTGCAGAGTTCACGAGAAGGAGTGTAGGGAGAGATGACAGAAGAAAGGTAGTACTTGTTTACACAATAACCCTGCAAGTGAGTCCACCACTAGGGAGACTGTACAGGTCTGTGGCTGATACCTGTAGATGCAGGTGTTGTGGCACTGTAGTGTGTGGCAGTGTCTTTACCACACAATGTGCATGGCAAAGGATAGTGCCTGCCATAGTCAGCAAGGATCCCTGTTTGATTTTGAGGCTGCGCTATAAAGGGAGGGCACACAGTACCCCATGTGACCCAAAACATTCTTTCTCCTTTGACAATGGCAAGAAGAGAACCTGCATATGGCCATGACTGTGCTTCACAGAATGAGGAGCACCTGCCAGGTGAGACATGTCCATTGATACTGTCTAAGGGTCAGCCTTGAACCTATGATCTTGCCTTTAACAGGCACATCCTGGCAGAGCTGCAATGTATATAAGGGTGTGGGGGCTGTTATGTTATGTCAGACAGTGATGCTTGCACAAGGCCCACCTGTCATTTACACCCCACAGCCTACCAATGGCAAGCCCTCACTGTCTAAGGAACAGAGCCAGACCAAAAACAGGTGTATGGAAGTAAGCTGTTTTTAACCCTTTCATGGCTGTTGCTGCCATATGGCAACCTTCAAATTTTCTCTCAAATTTTTCACCAGATTCTATATTTCCAAAAAATCCGCACACTGTGTGTGAAATGTGATGTGTATCTGTGCTCGACATCTGAAAAAAAAATGTTATTTAATCTATCACACCCAGCAGTAAATGAAATTGATGCCAAGACTATTTCTAATTTTCAGCCATTCAGGACCGTAGTTGCCATATGGCAACAATAAATATTGTTTCTTAGAAATAAAACTTTTTCAAAAAACTTTATATTTCTGCATCATTTAGCTCAAATCTTAATAAAAAAAACAGAAAAAAATTTCAGTTACAAAACAATTATGTGGACGCGAAAGGGTTAAAAAAGGTTCATACATAAAGTTTGTCTATCAGGTAGCAAGTAACAGAGGTATATAGAAAATATGGTGCAAAACATATATGTACATCATAACACCCATTCCTCCCCCCCCCCCAAAAAAAAACAATGACCCCCAACAAAACATTCCCACATATCCGCCCATTACATTTCATCTGCTGTTTGGATGTCCAGTCTTCACATTTATCAAGGTCCTCTTGCAATTTTTCACAATCCTCTTGCGTTTTGTGTCATCTGCAAAGTTGATCACCTCACTCGTTATTCCTATTTCCGGGTCACTTATGAGTATGTTAAAAAGCATCAGGCCCAGCATAGATCCCTGGGGTACTCCACTGTTGCTGTCTGCCCTTCCCTCATCTCCACAGCAGCTGCTTCAAACCCTTCATCTATTCATTCCTGTACCTCCTTCATGTCCTCCACATCTCCTCTGTCCTCCACCTCTTCGCCATCTGCCTCTTCTTCCTCTTCATCCCCTTTGTCCTCATCCTCCTCTCCTTCATCCTCCTCCTCCTCTTCTGTGTCTTCCTTCTCCTCCACCATGTTCTTCCTTCTCTTCCTCTTCCCCTTCCCTCACCATCCTCAAAGTTTCTTTGCTGCTCAGGCCCCATGCTAACAGCCGTGGAGGCTGTCGCAGTGGTTGTAGTGCTGATAGAGGTGGTGCTGCCATGCTGCTGCTGCGATGGCATGCTGGTGTCTGCTGTGGCAGAGGTGTCCTGTGGGGGCCGGTCTTGCTGTGCTGCAGGCCCCAGTGCAGCATCCTGCTGCCGTTGTGCGCGTAATCGAAAGTTTCCGATCAGTACATGTTCAGTACATGTGGCATTTCATGGCATCTCGCAGCTAGATATTGTACAGTCACATAGCAAGGCAAGTCCATGCTATCTCGGTTACACTATGACATTGTCTATAGCTGTGGGACTAGGCCTTCCCCTCTCCATTCCCAGACCCTGGGTTCCCTGATCTACTTCCATGACTTTCTATTCCACATTTGCAATGCAGACTGTCTGACTGACCTCTCAGACATGGTATGTACTGCTGAATCAGAGGCCCACATCCCTGCCGGCCTAGCTGACATAGCTATCTGCATGTGGTTCACTGGTGTGGGTTTCTGTGACAAGGGTGACTCCTGGCTCACCTGCTGCCTCCTCTTGGAGGCACTGAATAACGTCTGGAGTATGGCGCCTGCATTTCAGGGCCCCCAGGGTCTGCATCATAAGGTGTTCTTTAGGCTTAACACAGCACCTCAGACCTGTCCCCCTCCTCTCACATGCATGATGTATGAAACAGCCACCACCTCATCTGCCCCTCTCTGTACTTTCTACATTGCTTTCTCCCATCCCTCCACCACAGAGCCTGCAGTACTCTCCCCAGGCATTTATGTCATGTTTTGGTGTTGCAGCGCATATACAGAGCTTATAGGCCAACTGGTCCCCAGCCTCTATGTGCCCCCTTTCTCCTCCTTTAATATACGCATCACTTCCCTGCCTGTACACCGCTACTACACTCACCTTGCCCTCCCACCATCCTTGACCTTCTCCTGTCATCCCCTGTTCACCATTCCCCTCTTGCACTCTCAGGTGATGGCTGCCCTCTCAGTGGAGCTGCTTTTGCCACATACACACACCACTAAACTTCCCACATATTATCCTTGCATGGGGCCATATAGGGACCGGGAACAGACACTACTCCAGCCAACATATTTATCTTTGGGTTGCCACAGCACAGATTAGCATTGCTAAAGAAAATGGCTGATAGTGTGGGCATCCTGCACAATGTATTAGTTCTGTGGTGCTGCGCCATTCTTGAACCTGTGTCCTTTTAGTTTGGCTGCAGTAGGTGGCAGGCTGCTTATTTGCTATAGTGGCAGCCCTGGGTTGTGTGACATTGCAGGACTGGATGTTGTCTCTTCCCAGAGATTTTTCTTCCTTGCGTGATGGATAGCTTTTGGAAGGCAGGCTGAGATTTTGGGTTTGAGGGCCATCCGCTTTTGGCCTGCCAACTGTCATGCCCCTCCCCCACCCACCACCTGGCACCAATGGCTCACTTACCTGTGGAGCCGCAACTGGATGGCCCTCTAGATGCACATGGCCAGCTGTAGTTTGGCCCTGCAGTGGCCCCTAGGAAACAGCACCCGCTCCCACCTCAGCACCATGCATGCTAGGGCCTTTGCCTCTTCCCTTCTGAAATTCTCCTGACATCTCTGACTCACCATTTGGTCAGTGACCTCTGTTGGGGGGGGGGACCTACTTGGGGAGTGTTCTAATGGGGAGTGTTCCTGGAGTGGGCACCTGGGCACCGCGCCGCAAAGTTTTTGTTACCTGTGTTTGTGGTGTGTCTGTGCTATAATAATACGAGTATATTGGATGGCATATTGAATGATACGTAGGACCCCCCACCAACCGCATATATCCATGGTGCACAGTTAGTCTGCTAGGGCCCATATATGCAGGTATTTCATAAGAACATAAGAACATAAGATATGCCATACTGGGTCAGACCAAGGTCCATCAAGCCCAGTATCCTGTTTCCAGCAGTGGCCAATCTAGGTCATACGTACCTTGCAGTTTCCCCAAAAGACACAGATTCCACAATGCTTGTACTGGGTCAAGCATTGATATCCTGGGTCCCTTCTTAATAATGGTTTATGGACCTTTCCTCCAGGAACTTGTCCAAACCTTTTTTAAACCCAGCTACACTAACAGCCTTTACTACATCCTCCAGTAACAAATTCCAGAGTTTGATTACACGTTGAGTGAAAAAATATTTTCTTTTATTAGTCTTAAATAGTTTACCCTGCAGCTTCATTGCATGTCCCCTAGTCTTTCTATATTCTGATAATGTAAACAATCGATCTACGTTTACCCGTTCCACTCCGTTCATTAATTTATAGACTTCTATTGTATCTCGCCTCAGTCGTCTCTTTTCCAGGTTAAAGAGCCCTAACCTTTTTAGCCTTTCTTCATAGGAGTATCCTTCCATCCCCTTTAACATTTTGGTGGCTCTTCTCTGAACCTTTTCTAATAATGCTATATCCTTTTTAAGATACGGCGATCAGAATTGCACACAATATTCAAGGTGTGGTCTCACCATGGAACGATATAGAGGCATTATAATATCTTTTGTTTGATTTTCCATTCCTTTCCTTATGATACCTAGCATTCTATTTGCTCTCTTGGCTGCCGCTGCACACTGGGCCGAGGGTTTTAACATGTTATCCACAATGACACCTAAATCTTTTTCTTGGTTGGTGGTTCCTAATGTGGAACCTTGCATTGTGTAACCATAGTTTGGGTTGTTCTTCCCTAGGTGCATAACTTTGCACTTGTCCACATTAAATTTCATCTGTCATTTTTATGCCCAGTCTTCCAATTTATCAAGATCCTCTTGCAATTTTCCACAATCCTCTTGGGTTTTAACAACTTTAAATAGTTTGGTGTCATCTGCAAATTTGATAACCTCACTCGTTATTCCACTTTCCAGGTCATTTATGAATATCAAAAAGCAGCGGACCCAGCACAGATCCCTGGGGTACACCACTATTCACCTTTCTCCATTGGGAAAATTGGCCATTTAGCCCAACCCTCTGCTTTCTATCTTTTAACCAGTTCCTGATCCACAGTAGTACACTGCCTCCTATCCCATGACTCTTTAGTTTTGCCAAAAGTCTCTGATGAGGGACCTTGTCAAAGGCTTTCTGAAAGTCCAGATACACTATATCAACCGACTCACCTTTGTCCACCTGTTTATTCACTCCTTCAAAAAAACATAACATAACATAACAAACATAACAGATTAGTAAGACCTACGTACATTGCCTGCATTCCTCCAATATGGTATCCATCTTCAAGAAGCATTCTTGGATTTTTGTGCTGCCCACCGCACATTTGCTAAGCCTCATATTCATGGTTTACCTGTGTTTAATAAATCTTTCTCATGATTTGTGTCTTTCTTTGAACGTGTGTTTTCCTGCACATTGTGATACCTTTGCCACCTTACTGAATATCAGGCCCAATGGCTTTTCGTGTTTTGGAGCATGTGCTGGGAGATAATTGGCAGCTGATGGACCAAATGTAGATGGGGCAATAAGATCTGCTGACAGCCCCCCCCCACCTCCCATTTGCTCCCCAGCCACCACCAAATACCTTCTTCACCCTTCATCTTAAGAACATAAGAACATAAGATATGCCATACTGGGTCAGACCAAGGTCCATCAAGCCCAGTATTCTGTTTCCAACAGTAGCCAATCTAGGTCATACGTACCTAGCAGTTTCCCCAAGGGACACAGGTTCCACAATGCTTGTATTGGTTCAAGCATTGATATCCTGGGTCCCTTCTTAATAATGGTTTATGGACCTTTCCTCCAGGAACTTGTCCAAACCTTTTTTAAACCCAGCTACACTAACAGCCTTTACTACATCCTCTGGTAACAAATTCCAGAGTTTGATTACACGTTGAGTGAAAAAATATTTTCTTTTATTAGTCTTAAATAGTTTACCCTGTAGCTTCATTGCATGTCCCCTAGTCTTCCTATATTCTGATAAGGTAAACAATCGATCTACGTTTACCCGTTCCACTCCGTTCATTAATTTATAGACTTCTATCATATCTCCCCACAGCCGTCTCTTTTCCAGGTTAAAGAGCCCCAACCTTTTTAGCCTTTCTTCATAGGAGTAGCCTTCCATCCCCTTTACCATTTTGGTGGCTCTTCTCTGAACCTTTTCTAAAATCGCTATATCCTTTTTAAGATACGGCGACCAGAATTGCACACAATATTCAAGGTGCGGTCTCACCATGGAACGATATAGAGGCATTATAATATCTTTTGTTTTATTTTCCATTCCTTTCCTTATCATACCTAGCATTCTATTTGCTCTCTTGGCCGCCGCTGCACACTGGGCCGAGGGTTTTAACATGGTATCCACAATGACGCCTAAATCTTTTTCCTGGGTTGTGGTTCCTAATGTGGAACCTTGCATCGTGTAACCATAGTTTGGGTTGTTCTTCCCTAGGTGCATAACCTTGCACTTCTCCACATTAAATTTCATCTGCCATTTTTATGCCCAGTCTTCCAATTTATCAAGATCCTCTTGCAATTTTCCACAATCCTCCTGGGTTTTAACAACTTTAAATAGTTTTGTGTCATCTGCAAATTTGATAACCTCACTCGTTATTCCACTTTCCAGGTCATTTATGAATATGTCAAAAAGCAGCGGACCCAGCACAGATCCCTGAGGTACACCACTATTCACCTTTCTCCATTGGGAAAATTTGCCATTTAGCCCTACCCTCTGCTTTCTATCTTTTAACCAGTTCCTGATCCACAATAGTACACTGCCTCCTATCCCATGACTCTTTAGTTTTGCCAAAAGTCTCTCATGAGGGACCTTGTCAAAGACTTTCTGAAAGTCCAGATACACAATATCAACCGACTCACCTTTGTCCACCTGTTTATTCACTCCTTCAAAAAAACATAACAGATTAGTAAGACAAGATCTTCCTTGTCTAAAGCCATGTTGGCTGTCTCCCATTAGGTCGTGACTGTCTACATGCTGAGTAATTTTATTCTTTATGATGGTTTCTACCATTTTTCCCGGTACTGATGTCAGGCTCACCGGTCTGTAGTTTCCCGGATCACCCCTCGAACCCTTTTTAAAAATTGGTGTTACATTGGCGATCCTCCAATCCTCAGGTATTAGAGATGATTTTAATGATAGCTCACAGATTACTGATAGCAGGTCTGCAATCTCAAATTTCAGTTCTTTCAACACCCTTGGATGTATACCATCCGGCCCAGGTGATTTGCTACTCTTCAGTTTATCTAATAGTTGTAAGACATCTTCCCGATGTATCGATATTTCCTTCAATTCTTCCACACCTTTAAATACCACTTCAGTCATGGGTAACATCCCTACATCTTCCTCAGTAAAGACCGAAGCAAAGAATTCATTCAGTCTCTCCGCTATCGCCTTGTCGCCTCTTAGTGCTCCTTTAACCCCTTAATCATCTAATGGACCAACTGACTCTCTCACAGGTTTTTTGCTACGAATGTACTTGAAAAGGTCTTTATTTCGCGTTTTTGCTTCCGCAGCAAGCTTCTTCTCAAATTCTCTCTTTGCCTGCCTTATCAATGCCTTGCATTTGACTTGCCAGTGCTTGTGCTGTTTCCAGGTTTCATCGTTTGGCTCTTTTTTCCATTTCCTGAAAGATGCTTTTTTTTGGCAACAACAGCCTCTCTGACCTCACCTTTAAACCATGCTGGCAGTTTTTTGGACTTCCTTCCACTTTTCTTAAAGCGTGGAATACATCTGGTCTGGGCTTCCAAGATAGTATTTTTCAACAACACCCAAGCTTGATGTACGTCTTTAACCTTTGCAACTGCTCCTTTTAGTTTTTTCTTAACTGTTTTCCTCATTTTATCATAGTCTCCCTTTCGAAAGTTAAAGGGTAGTACTGTGGATTTCCTTACTATTCCTCCTCCACTAATTAAATCAAAGGTGATCATGCTATGATCACTATTGCCAAGTGGCCCCAACACCCTTATCTCTTGCACTACATCTGGTGTTCCACTAAGGACTAGGTCTAATATTGCTTCCCCTCTGGTCGGTTCATGAACCAGCTGCTCCAAGAAGCAGTCATTTATTTCATCTAGGAACTTTATCTCCCTAGCATGTCCTGTTGTGACACTGACCCAGTCAATGCTGGGGTAATTGAAATCACCCATTATTATTACTGCACTGTAACTTTTGCTAGCTTCCTTGATTTCTTTGAGCATTTCATCATCCATTTGTTCATTCTGGCCAGGCGGACGATAGTACACCCCCACTGCCATCGCCTACCCCTTTTTACATGGAATTTCAATCCATAGAGATTCTACAGCAAATTTTGTTTCTTTCAATACTTTAATCCTTTCTGACTCAATGCCCTCTCTAACATAGAGCACAACCCCTCCACCAATTTGATCAGCTCTATCATTACGATATAGTTTGTACCCAGGTATCACAGTGTCCCACTGGTTGTCCTCCTTCCACCATGTCTCTGATATTCCAATCATATCTAACCTCTCGTTTAGTGCTATATATTCTAACTCTCCCATCTTGTTTTGTAGACTTCTAGCATTTGCATACAAGCATTTTAGAGACTGTATTTTATTCATATTAATTTGGCTATTGGTAGAACATGAGTAATTTGGGATCTTTAAGCTCTGTCTGCTCCATACTCGAGGGCATTTGGGCTACTTTACTCTTTTTTGGAACCTCTCTGCTTTTTGTAGTATCCTTCAAGGATACATTCTTCCGAACCATGCGCTCTTGGGCGACTGTCGGCTTTCCCCTATTATCTAGTTTAAAAGCTGCTCTATCTCCTTTTTAAAGGTTAATGCCAGCAGCCTGGTTCCATCCCGGTTAAGGTGAAGCCCATCCCTTCGGAAGAGCCCCTCCTTTCCCCAGAATGTTCCCCAGTTCCTAACAAATCCGAACCCCTCATCTCTGCACCATTGTCTCATCCACGCATTGAGACTCCGGAGCTCTGCCTGCCTTTTGAGTCCTGCGCGTGGAACGGGAAGCATTTCGGAGAACGCTACCCTGGAAGTTCTGGATTTCAACTTCCTACCTAAAAGCCTAAATTTAGCTTCCAGAACCTCCCTACCACATTTTCCTATGTCATTGGTACCGACATGTACCAAGACAGCAGACTCCTCCCCAGCACTATCTAAGACCTTATCTAGGTGGCGTGTGAGGTCTGCTACCTTCGCACCAGGCAGGCATGTTACCAGGCGATCCTCACGTCCACCAGCCACCCAGCTATCTACATGCCTAATGATCGAATCACCAACTATAACTGCTGTCCTAACCCTTCCCTCATGGGCACTTGGCCCTGGAGAAACCTCCTCGGTGCGAGAGGGGTTTACATCACCTGGAGGACAGGTCCTAGTTACAGGATCACTTCCTGCCACACCAGGGTGATGCTCTCCTGTCACGTGACCTCTCTCCTCCATGGCAACAGGGATGCTGCCAGACTGGAGGTGGGACTTCAGGACTATATCCCTGTAGGTCTCGTCTATGTACCTCTCTGTCTGTCTTATGTTTTCCAAGTCTGCTACTCTAGCCTCTAGAGAACGGACTCGTTCCCTGAGAGCAGAGAGCTCCTTGCACCTAGTGCACACGTAAGACCTCTCACCAGCTGGGAGAAAATCATACATGTGACACTCAATGCAAAAGACTGGAAAGCCCACATCCCGCTGCTGGACTGCTGTCTGCATCTTAGTTTTAAGTTTGTGTTTAGATCTTTAAGTTCTTTATGTACTAAAGGGTGCTATGGATATTTATACCACTAAAACTGTACCTAAGAAGTTTAATATACCTTGTTCACCTGAAGCTTAATTAATCTCAGGTCCTTAGTGTATGACTGATTTGGGTAATGAGCTTCACCTGAGAGCACCTCTTGTCTTTTAAGTTGTGTAAGTACCTATAAAGCTGTGATTATCCCAGGGGAGGGTGGGTGTGGGGAGGGAGGGAGGGATATAACACTTATTAAAAAAAGGGCTGCTACACAGTACCCTGTCCTGTGCTGCTGAGGTAAGCTATATTCTGATTTGATTTAAATTATAGCTCTTTGCTGCTGCTAGGCTCTAACCTATTATGAAATTTAAACTACAAGCTCTCTGCTGGATTCTAAATTTAACCAGAAAGCTCTCTTCTGTGTTTTAATTTGAAACTAAAAGTACTTTGCTGATGCTAGGCCCTGAGTGACTATGAAATTTAAACTACAGCTCCCTACTGGGTATGAAAGGTAACCAGAAAGTTCTCTTCTGTGTTTTAAATTGAATCTTAAACTGTTGCTACTAGGCCCTGACTGATTTAACAAAAAATAGTGGGTTCACAGATTAATTAGCTTTAAAAGAAAAAAAATTCCTTTCAGAAAAATTCCCAGACGTATATACTCACAATTTCAGATTTCTCTCCAGAAGTAACAGCCCCCCTTTCTAGTCCTTTACTGCAGAAGTAACATGCAAACTTTCACTTTGGAAAATTTCACAGGAAAAGTTCGTAGCAGGATTCCCTCTGTTTCTTATCTCTTAACCTATCCCGTTCTTTCTATTTATTTTTCTCTTTTCTCATGCTTTTTAAAATTTATTTTCTATTTATTATGATGATTATTATTACTTTGTAAACAACCTTGATTTGTTGGAGAAGGCGGTATATCAAATTACAACAAGCTAAATTATAATAAACATTTACAGCTGTTAACTTGTGTGGATATTTTTGAGGAGGAAAAGAACGCACACTCTCCAAAGCCCACCCCAGTGCCTCCTTCAGGAATGTTTCACCGTAAAACAGGTAAACGTATGTGTGCAATAGTACTTTGCATGCACTTTTACCTGCCCAAAGGTTCTAAACATTTGAAACTGCTTTCAGTGTTGATCCTTCCCACTTCTCCGTTTGTGAATTTAATAAGCAATGTTTCTTGCTGGTGAAGTTCTATCACTCCTAACAAGAATTTTCTAAAGATAAGTTTACACGCTTTCTTAAGTAAATTATTTATGAGAACTACTTATCTAGACATTTTGCACAGTCTGTATTTAACGGACATATTGGATGATTACATGGACTTCTGTATGGCTGCGTACAGCACAATATATATTAACAGGGTCAGTTCAAGGGTATTGGGTACCATAGATGAACATTCAGCCTTATGCATCCCCTCCCCCCAAAGATTTTGATAATTAAACTCAACAATCATGATCATCCCTACACCACCCCCTCTCACAACAATCCTGCAAAAATGCCTAATTGGACAACAAACTTTTAAATTTTGTTTTATATGTTTGTGTGCCCGCTCTCCCTGCAGATAAAAGAATGTGCTGATGGCTCTTTGAGTTTGTCGGACTCTCAGGATATATTCTTTTGCTTAGACTGCTGCTGCTCCTTGCTGACCCTTAGAAGCTGCTGCACTATGCATCCGCCTAGTCTTTCCTACTGGTTGGACCACCCTTGCATGTTAATTTATTTATTTTATTTATTTATTTATAGTCTCTTATATACCGCACTATTCAGCATCAGCGCGGTTTACATGTAACAAAAATGCTCAGTACAGTTGAAAGCGTATGAGTTTTACAGGTAACAGGGCACAAAAACTTGGATAACAGGGGAAAACTATTTACAAAATTTATTACATGGAGTCATAATAATAGTAGTTTCACAGAAATATAACCACCACTAAGGGTTTGAGTATCATACTTGGTGTGTTGTTGAGATACCATACTTTGTATGGAAATGGTATCGCCAGGAGACTTTGGGCTCTAGGGGTTGTCGTTAGGCTCTATAAGGTATTTGTTGAAGAGGTGGCATTTGAGGGCTTTCCTAAACTGTGGTAGGTTCTTAATAGCCCGGATCTCAGGAGGTAATGCATTCCAGAATCTTGGGGCACTGAGACTAAAGGCTCTGTTGGCTGTCGAGTTGGAGCAAACAGTTACTGCCTTCAGGACTTTTAGGGAGTTAATAGCCGTGGATCTTCTTGCTCTATTTGGGGAAGTGATATGGATGAGTGAGGTTAAGGATGCAGGTGAGAGATTGTTAATAGCTTACCAAATTGTTAATATTTACCAAACAATACCTGGTGCAGTCATACACCACTGGTCTCCATCACCATTAACGAGACAACTTATTCCACACCGCTGGTTACCAATGACTCTATGGACATTCCAGACTGTATCTCATATGCTGTGCATCCATTACCACTTGGCATGGGAGAAGAGACACTACATAAACTGCTCAACTTTACAAAACTCCATGCCTATATTGATCACCTTAAAACAACATCCACTGAAGTGAATCACACCATCGCTTATGAGAATGGACACATTCAACAAATTGTTGGACACTTGCTACAAGATGCTCATGTGTCTGTGTGGGAATTGTTATTTGGTTACTCACCTACTGCTGATCATGTCTTTAATGTTTTTATTCACCCTATTATTATTTTAACTGCTGTACAAATATTGCTATGCATTATCATAATTTTCCTGTGTTGTAAAATGAAACAAATGTACATATCCTTGCAGCGCATGTCCTATAGAACAACAACATTTTAAGGTAGTTACACTGAATTTCTCTAGCATCTACCCCTACATCCAGGCTCATTTGGCCTGCCAATCTGGCTAATTTGGCATTTCCTATTACACTGAATACCAGAGTCAGCTGCAGTCTACTATTGCTTCCTGTCCTCACTCACAGCATCCTGGTACCTTTTGGCTTTAACCTCCTCAAAAATTCCTGCAGCCCTTATGCACTGTTCACTCTCTCTAAGACGGGCACGGAGGTAGCATATTGGGTCCCCCCCCCCCCCCAGTAGTGGCTACCTTACCTAAGACACGAGGTTTGGACTCATAAGGAGACTTATTTATCTCTAGAACACTAGAGACAGTATTGTGCAGGACAGGGGACTTGCTGGACATAGCAAGGTATTTAATACAGGAGGTATTAGACAAGCTGCTTACTATCATGTAATGGCAGCTGGGACAGGTACCACAGGTTTGCTTCCATCATTTCCAGGCACAAATAATAAATAAAAATAAAAAGGTGTGGGAGAAGTCAGCATAGATCAGCATGACATCAGCATGACTCTGGTGATATCAGTCTCCAAAGTTAATGAGTAGTTTACCCCCTGTTAATGTCACTCAGGGCCTGTTGAGATGGGTCTACAGCCCCTCCTTGCTAAATCAAGAATAGCAGACCTCAAAGGGAGGTGCTAGAGAAGATTGGTCTGCAGCCCCTCCTTGCTAGAATGTTACGAATACATGGTGATACGAGCAAGTCTTTCACTAAAGTGTGCTGACACATTAGCAAACTGATGCTGTGAATAAAAACAGTCTTCCAAACCTCCATGCTCTCTCAATTCTTACTTTTTATCCTGGGATTACATATTGAAGCAAAGAAGGAGGTTTCTTCTAGGTAGGGCTGGGGAAACTATTAAGCAAGCTAGGCAGTCACCTAGGATGGCAGTTTCTATGGGGAGGTAAAGAGCAGGGTATTCAAAGCTAAACAATAGATTCTGATAACCTTGGGGGGGAGAGTAAGACCTAAGGTTTGCCTACGTGAGTGAACTCTGGAACCATCCCTGCTTCTAGAAGATCCCCATCAAGAGCTGAATTTCTTCCCCATATCACAGACTGAGCAGGTCACCACAAAAACAAGAGCTCTCATGATAGTGCTGGGGAAAGCATATTTTCTCATCATCTCTATAAATTATTTTTCTTGGAGTCACTGCATTGCTGGAACTGCCCAAGGGTCACTACCACAGATAATGGATCTTGATTTTTATTACATACACTTGTCTTTAACTTAGGAGCCTCACCTCCAACCTGTGACCTTGCAGTACATTTCACACCACTGGGCCATTCCTTAAAGATTTCTGGCTGAACTGAGTGAAGAAATGTATACGGAGGAAACTATCTCAAGAATTATTTCCCTAACTCAATAAAGTTCAATATAACCTTTATTGAATAAGCCTGAAGGCTGCCAGCAAATAAAAAAGTTCATTTGTTTTGCTAGGAAAGAAAAGCAAATTCATTCCCTCCTGCTGAGTCATATGAATGTGCTCTCAGATTGCAAATGCTGGGGCTTTTCATGTTTCAGCAAAAGTATTGCTGCAGAATTCCCTTCAGCATCTAGTCTATGAAAGGCCATTAATAGCTTACATTTTCCTTATATATCAATCCTTTGTTTGACTACTCTTAATTTTTTTTATGCTGCAAAGAATAGAGAGGACAGTTTTCAATCAGTTTTACCCAGTCAATAGGGATCAGTTTGGAGGTCGAAAATATTCCTCCCCCAGCCCTGCATTTTCAAAGAGAAACTCTACTTGAAAATGTGCTTGGAGACTCACTGGGACAACGTCCCCACAGGCCCGTGAACCTCGCATAGGGTTTCAAAATTGCCTCCTGAAATATTTAATCACTTGTACTTGAAAAAACATATTCCAGTAAAATAAATTAGAGCTCAACCTAAGCTTACAGTACTGATGGTACATAAGACAAGAGGTTCATTAACTGACAAGGGCAATGATAGAACAAGTGACACAAAAGCCTACCCTTGCTCTATATCCTGACATATACCTAAAGCAGCTCAGCCTGATATTCAGCAATAATTACCCAAACAGTCGCACCTACTATCCGGATAAGTGCCTCTGGTTGTGTCTAGCCAGATATTTCCAGGCAGTACTGCTGAAAATATGAACGACTGTCTCGGCACTATCCTCCGGAACGGAGCATGGGCCAATATTCATTCCACTATCCAGATAACTTAGGACAAGCAGACTGAATATTGGCACTCTCTAGATATTTAGCATCAGCCACTATTCAATATCCAGATATTTTTTAGCCACGGCAGCCAGCGTTTGGTAAAACTGCTGACTGCTGCGGCTGATTATTGACCCCCCTCATTGCTATGATTCAGCCCCGTCTGCTAAGGACAGCACCTATTCCCTTGCTAGGTGCTCCCTGCTGCCCAGCACCAGCCTAATCTCTACATGTTTAAGTTCCTCACGTGGAGGTTGCAGGCATTCATCTGTATGAGGTGCATCCTTGTGCTGCTTCTTATATTAACAGGGGATAATTTTATAAACCTTTCCCAGCATAAAACCCAGTTTTACTCGCATAAAAGGACTTTTATAAAATGAACATACTTGTACGTGACTTATACGTAGGTATGTTTTTGGGCAGAATTTGGGTGGCACATGGACGGAGTCATGAATTAACACGTCCTTTATAAAACGCATGCTGCAGTGCCATTGCAGTTTGCCCTCATGCATATTTAAATCACCTCCTGAGCTGCCTTAAATGTCCAGTCTAGCCACAATTTCTGCTGTTCTATCCCTAGTATTCTATAAAGACAAAGGTACCTATGTGTCTTTACAAAATAGAATAACCCTGTCGACCTGTTATAAAATTATCCCCATAGTGCATCACCAAAGCACCATGCTCTGTCTCCCCCTGCCAATCCAAGGCAGTTCTGAAGCTGTTGATAATCACTTGATATGACCAATTAAGTACAAGTGTTAGGACAGGAGGATGAGACCATATTAAAAGACATATTTTTGAAAGGTCATTTAGGTGCCTCCAGGCAAGGCTGGCACAAGGATTAGAGGCGCCCTAGGCAGGCTCTTCATCCTGCTGCTCCCCACGATCCCCTGGAACCACTGCCGCTCCTATTCAGGGCCTGCAGCAGTGCCAATAGCCCTCAAACTGCAATGCAATGCGTGCTAACACTCCAGCACTGTGTTGCGGTTTACTCCTCTTTATAATGTGCCATTTCCACTCCCTCCAACACCACTTCTGGTTTCTGAGGGGAGGTGGAAACAGAACCACAGTGCCGGAGTGTTAGTAAGTGCTGCATCACAGTTGAGGGCTATTATCATTGCTGTAGACTCCAGAGAGAGGCAGCAGCAGAGGCAGTAGGCACTCTCAGGGGACCAGTGCCCTAAGTGACCACCATAAACTTCTTTAGAACATTTACGGAAACAGTGACATGCAGAATAAAGCCCCAGACATGTGCATGAGACCAACCAATTTCAGAAACGTGGACGTGTAAAGCATTAATGTTTGCGGTCTTGGTAATATACACGTCTGCGACGGTATCTCCAAATGCGCATGAATATATGTTACCGCATACACTCTCGGCCTACCATTCTGCAAAGAACACCATGGCAGTATTCAAGGAGGCCTTTCTTTTCACCTGCTTTCCATGTAGGGTTGCCAACTGGCTGATTTTCAGCAGGCCTGGGCAGTTTTTCCATGGCCAGGCCGGCTACCGGCAGAGATGTAAAACCGGCCCTTGAAAAGGCGGTTTTTTTCTCTGGCCGCAAGATCGGGAGCGGCCAGAGCAAAAAACCGGCTTTTCTCCCGATTCCCGAAGTCCGCGGGGGAGGGAGCCGGGGAAGCCCGCGCGAGGCCCCGGCGGCTCCCTCTGTACAACAACCGCCAGCATGAAGATCTTTTTCCTTCACGCTGGCGGCTGTTTATGTGAAGCCGCAATTGCTGGGAAAGGTTAAAGGCAATGCCCTTTAACCTTTCCCAGCATTCGCAGCTTCACAGAAACAACCACCAGCATGAAGGAAAAGGATCTTCACGCTGGCGGTTGTATAGAGGGAGCCGGGGCCTCGTGCGGGCTTCCCTGGCTCCCTCTGAAGCACCTCAGACAGCCGCGGGGTTGGTCGGGGGGGGGGAGGGAGGCCAAGGACTGGATGGGCTGTGATGGGGGGGAGGCTAGGACTACAAATGGGCTTTGATGGGGGGGGGGAGGGGAGGCCAAGGACTGGATGGGCTGTGATGGGGTGTACCTGGACTGAAAGTGGGCTATGGGGGGGGGGGCGGACATGGACTGGAAATGGGCTATGGGGGGGAGACCTAGACTGGAATTGGGCTATGGGGGGTGTGGAACCTGGACTGGAAATAGGCTATGGGGGGGGACCTGGACTGGAATTGGGCTATGGGGGGGGCCTGGACTGGAATTGGGCTATGGGGGGGTGTACCTGGACTGGAAATAGGCTATGGGGGTGTGGAACCTGGACTGGAAATGGGCTATGGGGGGGGGCACCTGGACTGGAATTGGGCTATGGGGGGTGTACCTGGACTGGAATTGGGCTATTGGGGGGGAGGGGGAACTTGGACTGGAAATAGGCTGTGATTAGGGGGGCTAGGACTGCAAATGGGCTGTGATGGTGGGGGGGGGGGCCTAGGACTGGAAAGAGGCTGTGATGGTGGTGGGGGGCTAGGACTGGAAAGAGGCTGTGATGGGAGGACTTGGACCGGAAATGGGCTGTGATTGGGGGGAGCTAGGACTGGAAATGGCCTGTGATGAGAAGACTAGCACTGGAAATGGGCTGATGGGGGCTGGAATAGGACTAGAGGTGGGCTGACGAGGGGGTTAGGATTGGAAATTGGCTGATGGGAGAGCTTGGAGTGGAAATTGGTTGATGGGGGGCTGGAATGGAACTAGAAAAGAGCATATGTGGGGCTAGGACTGGAAATGGGCTGATGAGGAGCTGGAATAGGACTAGAAATGGGCTGATGGGGGGAGCTTGGACTGAAAATGGGTGATGGGCTAGAATAGGACTGGAAATGGGCTGATGTGGGGGCATGGGAGAATGGGACTAGAAGGGAGTGGATGCTGGGTGGGTCTAGAACTATAAGGGAGCTGATTTTGGGGGAGGACTAGAAGGGGATGGGGATGGGGAATGAGAATGAGAATGGAGAGGGGAAAAGATATTTTGTGTGGAAGAAAAGTCTACGATGGGCCGGGTATTGGGAGAGTAAGAGGGGATTGAGAATGGAAGGGTGAAATTTGAGTGGATGATAAAGGAATAAGGAAAGAAATGGGGGAGAGAGCAAAAGGGAAACGATCAGTATGTTAAAGCAGATATAGAGAGAGAATGGAAAACATCTAAAAGAGAAGAAAGCACAAATGGATAGCTCGCAAAAGACACGAAGAAACCAGAAGGAAGTGACTGGAGCAATTGCAACTGAAAAATAAAATACCCAAACAGAAGGTAGAAAAATACTTTTTATTTTGAATTTATTAACTGGAATATGTCTGGTCTGGGAAGTGTGTATTGCTAACATCTTTGCGTTTTTGTTTAGTGCAAGAGGAAATTACTTTATCGTTTTATTTCTCCAGTGTTCTACATTTCATGTTTGGCTTCTGGGGTTCCCAGTTTAATTATTATCTGACTAAGGGAGTTAGCCTACACTCATCCTCGGTAATTTTTGTGGGTGGGGCTGGGGTGCAGCATGGGTGGGGCTGGGGGCGGAGCGTGGGTGGGACTAGGGGTGGAGAATGGGTGGAGCATGGCGAGCCACAGGTGTCGGGTTTTTCTCGGTGAAAAAGTTGGCAACCCTATTTCCATGGTTGGGGGGGGGGGGGTAGGAGGACATATTGCTGTAAGAACAGGCAATACCCCTGTCATCTCTAATGTTGAAAGTTGGCTGAAATGAGTCCTTTCCAAATTCCTGTTCATGCCAAGAAGCAGGACTTATCTGCTACTGGATTTAAATGTGTGACACCATTGTGAAATTGGACCTACATGTGTATCTGGTCCTGAATGCCCTGGACACACTTTCACCATGCCCCCATGCAACTTGGATATGATTGCACGTAAATGGGTCTTGGAAGGAGGATGTGATTTGCACGTGTGATTGTGCATTTTCAGACATGCAAATCATAAATAGAGCTTCTAAAATGACCCCCTAAATATCTTTTTGCTGCTGATGGCTTGAGTTTCCTCTCTGTTAAGTGCAGCTCGGGTATTGACTGGATGTGTTCTCTCCTGCTTCAGGTTCATCACACAGTCTTACATAATTGGCTTGGCTCATTGATGCGTTTCAGGATGCGCTTATCTTTATCGGTGGGAGCTAACCGAGCAGTGGTGCAATATCGCTGCTACCTAGTTAGCTTTTCTGACATCTGTGGCTGTGCGGCGACCCTTGATAATCAATGCCAAGGCCGCATATGACCCCAGCATTGAATATCCACGATTAATGTTCCTCACTGACGGCTAGCTGCTGAATCACGCTAGCCACCTGTGCTGAATATCAGGCCCTATGGGCCCAATATTCAAAGGATTTATTCTCCTAACACTGAGAGTTATGCTCTTAAATTGGCCTCTTTGGAAATTTACTAGAGCTGAGTTCCTGAATTTTTACTTAAAATGTTACTAATCCCCTAAATTTAGGAATATAAAAAGTGGGTAACAATGGGGATGGACTTAGGGCAGAGGGAAAAGTTAGGAGCTTAGCAGTGATTTGCAACACTAGGTGCCTAAATTAGACTCATAAATCTAAGCAAATGAATAGCAAGCATAAATTTAGGAGCATAGGGGAGTCATGCTGATCCCAAATAGTGAGGATTAGACATCCGACATGGATGTCCAACCCCCTCTATTCCCCTAGACCTGATTCTGAGTGCAAAGCTGCCCGCACATACTGCCGAGATGTGCAGGGAGCTCTATATGAGGGTGGGATGGAGCAGGCTGGAGGAGGAGTGAGGGCGGGCCGAAGATTGACCCTCATCCCAGACAAACAGGACCTATTCCGGTGAAGGCCCTATACGTCCGGGACGGGGGACTTATTCCACCTTTGTGGTGGAATAAGTTCCCCCCCCCCCAAGGGCAGAGACCTGCACTAGCAAACCTCTCAGAGGACAGTGGCTGCAGGGGAGATGCCCCGCCACCCAATCCGGGCTGTAGCAGGCCCCTCCAGGGGTTGGGCGACAGGAAATGCCAGGTATGTTGCTAGCGGCGCATCGGAGCCTCTGCATGGCATCCTGGTGCCATGGTGACGGGACGCCAAGGCACTGGAAGACATGCAGGTGCCTCAGGCGGGTTGTGCGGGGAGGGGCTGGACTCACAGAGGCCCAGAAAAGTGGCACAGCCTGTCCGTCTAGGCCGGTTGCACCTGATTCTGATCCCGCGAACATCTAGCTCTTGCAGGATCAGAATCGGGTGCAAATCCAGCTCGTCCAGATTCTGGACATCTGGACGAGCCAGACGGGTCCCGAATGGAATTGGCCTCATAGGGCCTGATATTTAAAGGGGTTAATGCTGTTAGCAGACTTGCTAACTATGTTAATCTCCTTGGCTGGGATATTCAGTGGCTCTAATATGGTTAGTGCCGCTGAATATCCATGGGTGCCGCCATTGCACACCCTGATGATTGACAAATAGCATCAAGGCATTCCAGGGTGGAGCAGGGATGACATCCAGTAATAACTGGGCAGAAGTGATATTGAGTTGCTGCCCGGTTATCACAACACAGCAAGTTAAGCCCTTCAAAGGCTGGCCTAATTTTAGCCGCAGAAGATAACTGGGCAGCAGCAATCCAGATATTCAGTGCTAGGGCCCAGATACTGAATATCTGGGTCTAAAGTACAGTGGCAGTAGCTAGCTGCTTCAGTACTACTAGTCGCCGCTGCTGAATATCAGGCCCATTAATTTTAAGATAGCAGGATGAATTTTCAGCTGAAAGCACAGGGAGTCTTTTAATATAGGTGCCTATTGTGACACCTTCCACCGCTCTCACCGCACTGCCCCTAGGGGTGGCACGGCAGATTGTCTCTGTTTGATCACTTATAGTGCTATTTAGTATAGACACTTGCCTAATGAGAGACGGTGGATCACCTCCTTAATTGTAGTTGTGGTTTGCTTTTGTTAGCAGTCCGAATAGAAGGAGCACAGGACAATTTATAACATAAATTGCTTTTATTTTTATTTTCTGTAAGGAAATCATTCGTGGCAAAATTCCAGAAAGGGAAAACACATTCAACCAAAGTATAGGATTCTTCTCCAAAATGTGCAAGGTGAATTTCTTCCATAAACTTCTCAACCTTGATAGCAGTATTTTCTAGTATTTACAAACGCAGTAGAAATATCTTTGTGCATTACTCACAAACTTTGGCAATATAAAAACTTTACTTTCCTTGCTGACTTCAAGTTTAAAACATCACTCAGAGTGCTACCTCTTAGCTTTTACCACTAGCTTTCTCAGCTGACGTTACAGCAGCAATAAAACTAGCTAGGCTTTCACATGAGGTTTCTCTTATCCACTTGTCTGCTTTCCAAGCATACAATGACATCTGAACTCCTGACGTCTTCTTACTTGTTTCATACAGCATAAAGGAAAAGCTTTATACATTAGACACACACAAACTGCAATCCATCAATTCAGCAGAGGACATTGATTTATCAGAGAGACAGTCCACGTCCATTTCTGTTGGGGAATTGTACGGCTCTGAACTTGGGGTAATCTCTGGTTTAACCTGTTGTATGTTCTTCAGAAGCTTACAAAGGTTTCTCCACTTTAGCTCACGGTTCCCCTCTGTAACTGGGTTTGAACCTTTTGCTTTTCTCCCCCTTAATAGTTTCTCATCAGGAAATGCAAAAGCTTCTTGACTAGCAGTAACTCTCCTCCTAACAGGCTTTCTATAATATCTGTGTGGAGGTTCAAGACTAGAACTGCTATATTCTGATTCAGAGGTAAAATCCAGGCTTCTCTGCCGGTTCTTTCTATGCCCACACCCTTTGCACTTGCCTTGTAAGTAGTGGTCAGTCCTTCTGGGCTTAGCAGAATTAACAGCTTTTAAATCCTGCTTCCTTCCCTGGTTTACTGGCCTTTTCCTCTGGCTCCTAGCCTGCAACCGGTCCTGCCTTTGAACAGACCTTCTTTGCAGTCTTTCTGGTGTAAAAGCACATACCGTTTGATCAGTACCTGATTCCTCCTCCCACTCAGCTGATTCTTCAAAGAAACTTTGTCCTCGGGGTTTTGCTAGTTTCCCTTTAGCATTGCAATTTCCTTTGCACCGTCCTGCGCCTAGTCCTCGTGTGTGTGAAGCTATGGAATCAACTCTCAACTGATTCTCCAGCTCCTGTTCATCTCTCCCCTCACTTCCTGTGTGACGCAGCTTATATGTTCTGTGAACTGTTTGCTTCTCTGACCCCACCCTCTCTCTGCTTGCAGCTGTCCTAGAGGTTGGGTGTGGCTTCAAGCTAACCCTGCTTCTATGTGCCTTAGTTTCATTCTCTCTGTGGGAAATGTGCTTCTGTGATCCCATCCCCCGCTTGTGGGAACAAATCTCAGAGTTTTTTCTACTTTTAAAGGGCTCTGCAGCCTTCACATCATCACATATCCCCCACCTTAAGCAATTGCCAGCTGGCGCACCCACGCGCGCACAGCTGGAAATCCCAACTAATGCTCTTGGGTTATTGTCTGGTCTTGCAGCTACTTTATCGACCCGCTCCTGCGCCGGACGCAAGCTGTCGATGTGGTATGCGTGGTACTTCCCCTTCCCTGTCTCCAAGGAATAGTGTAGAGGACCTATCTGTTTTAATACTTTATAAGGGCCTTTCGTGGCAGTTCCAAACTTGGAGCTGGCCTTGGTAATTACTAATACCTCATCCCCCCTACGTAAGAAATGCGGTCGGGCTCGTCGGGCATAATAAGCCTTCTGACTGGCATGACCATCTTCCTTGGCTAATCTAGGTACCGATTCGGCCATAACTGGCCTTAGGGGTGCCCTCGGTGGACGACTTGCTGCGCCCCCCTGACAAACCGGGCAAGACGCACAATATCTCGCCGTTTCCGTATATACCCCTGGCCAATAGAACCTAGCCAATACGTGCTCTAGGGTGCCTTGCGCCCCTTTATGCACTCTTCCCGCGTATCCATGTGCTATCCCTAACACCATGCTCCTAAGAGCTTGAGGTATCACTAATTGTTTCCTTGTGCCCCCTAGGCGGATATCTGTACTTTCCCTGTACAAGATATTGTCCTCTAATAGAAATCTTGGTAGGGTCCCCGATCCATTCGTAGCGTACTCATACGCTCGACGGAGAGTAGGATCGGCCCTCTGTTCTGCAAGGAATGAGGAAAATTTTTCCTTTAATTCAGCAGGAACCCAGGGTAGTTCCTGTCCTGTCATTATTTTAACCCTATTTTGTGCCCGGGTCCTCCTCTCCCTTCTCCTTTCAGGTTTTCCTTTCCTAGGAGTGTCTTTGGCCTGAGTAAGCAGGTCTTCCTGGAAGGATGTTCCTGGCACTGGGTCTACTTGTGAACCAATTTCTTCTCCTAAGGGCTTATCCCCGGTACGGGTAGTGATCATACCCATTCTTTCGGCTAGTCTGGGGTCAACTACCTTGCCTACCTTGGGTAAGGTCTTCTCCCTGACTGTGGTATTCATAATAGCCCTATTCTTAACTAGCATGGGGTCAGCTACCTTGCCTACCTTGGGCAGGGTCTTCTCCTCAGCTAAATCAATTTGCGGAAAGGTAGCGGATGGGTAGTTTTCCACCTGCAACTCCTTAGCCAGACCTTTCCGAAATTGTGGCCAATCTCGGCCTAAAACTACTTCGTGTGGAAGCCTTGGTACAATGGCCACTTGCATTTGTTTCTTGAGACCCACTCCCTCTATAACCACCGGGTGTATAGGGTAGGTAGAGGCTGCGCCATGGACGCACCGGATCCGAATATGATCCCCAGAGCTTGGCAGCGAGGGTTTTTCTTTTGCCTCTATCTGTTGCCAGAGCTTCCGGGAGATCATAGACTGATTCGCCCCTGAATCTAAGAGTGCCTCAGTTGGTATTCCTTCTACCTCCACCCTCAGTAGGAATCCCTCCCCTGTATCTCGGTGCTGGGTAGTGATTAAAGCCTTCCTGGCCTTGCAGTCCCTTTTCATGTGCCCCACTTCTCCACACGAAAAACACTTTCTTAACACATTTCTCTTATACAGTTTCACATTACTATCTGCAAATTCATCCAGCTTAGCTTTCCTTTCTAGTAACTCCACTTTGTTTTTAAAGATGCCTTCTTTCTCCAGGCTCAACTTATTGGCCTCCAGAAAGCGGTCTGTTAAAGCAATTGCTTCTTGCGTGTTCTTACAGCTTTGGAGTACTAGAAAGGTATGCATGCTGCTCGGTACTGCTTCCATGAACTGTTCAAGAATTATTGTGTCTAAGATAGACTCTATATCTCTACCTTCAGGCATCAACCATTTATAAACCAAATTCTTTACGCGGTAATATAATGCCTGAGGTGTTTCCTCTGACCTCAATTTACATGACCGTAGCTGCCTACGGTAGACCGCTGGATTTAGACCCAAACGATCCTTTACCGCTTGTTTTACATCTTCATAGCTTGTAACTAAACTAGCAGGCATGGCACGGTAAGCTGCTAAGGCTTCGCCTGTAAGCGAGGCAGCAAATCTTAGCGCCCACTGTTCTTTAGGCCATTTTGCTAGAATAGCTATACGCTCAAAAGACTCAATGTAGTCGTCTACATCGTCATCCTTTGTTAGACGACCTCCTGCAAAAATCCCAGTCCCTGACCAGTCCCAGCCCCGACAATCTGCCCTTGCACCTGGCATAGTCCTGGCAGCATCGTCCTTTTTTCCTTGGGCCTCAAGCCAACTGGACATTGCTTGTATAACTGGTGCTTGTTGTGATTGGAACAGCGCCTTCGCCTGTTCCAGGCTCTTCGTGGACAACTCTTGATGTTGGGCTATCTGACCAGCCGCCCAGTCCAAGATGTCTCGAGACTCCATCTTCTTTCCTGTAAAAAAAAACAGAAACAAAGCACCAAGTGCGGAACCTTCCACTTCACCCTTGTCTTGGTGATTATCCCAGCAGCCACCCTCTTACACCAGTGCTTATCCGGTCCAACCCTCCAGCCTACGGGTTACCTTATACTGGTGCAGAGTCTCACTTCATCAACTCCGTTGCCCTGGACTCGGGTTCCAGTGGTCACTCCGGCTTTCCTTCCGCTCCGCAGACCTTGGAAGTTGATACAGCTGCTCTAGGATTCTCTTTCCTGTGTTTGTAGATGACCTCTCCGTTGTCACGTGACTCCAAACGAAAAATCCTGCCAACTACGCCACCTGTGACGCCTTCCACCGCTCTCACCGCACTGCCCCTAGGGGTGGCACGGCAGATTGTCTCTGTTTGATCACTTATAGTGCTATTTAGTATAGACACTTGCCTAATGAGAGACGGTGGATCACCTCCTTAATTGTAGTTGTGGTTTGCTTTTGTTAGCAGTCCGAATAGAAGGAGCACAGGACAATTTATAACATAAATTGCTTTTATTTTTATTTTCTGTAAGGAAATCATTCGTGGCAAAATTCCAGAAAGGGAAAACACATTCAACCAAAGTATAGGATTCTTCTCCAAAATGTGCAAGGTGAATTTCTTCCATAAACTTCTCAACCTTGATAGCAGTATTTTCTAGTATTTACAAACGCAGTAGAAATATCTTTGTGCATTACTCACAAACTTTGGCAATATAAAAACTTTACTTTCCTTGCTGACTTCAAGTTTAAAACATCACTCAGAGTGCTACCTCTTAGCTTTTACCACTAGCTTTCTCAGCTGACGTTACAGCAGCAATAAAACTA
Organism: Ichthyophis bannanicus; assembly: GCA_033557465.1. Classification (NCBI taxonomy): domain Eukaryota; kingdom Metazoa; phylum Chordata; class Amphibia; order Gymnophiona; family Ichthyophiidae; genus Ichthyophis; species Ichthyophis bannanicus. Next base: position 614,657,117 of record CM066035.1, read on the forward strand.
GCTAGGCTTTCACATGAGGTTTCTCTTATCCACTTGTCTGCTTTCCAAGCATACAATGACATCTGAACTCCTGACGTCTTCTTACTTGTTTCATACAGCATAAAGGAAAAGCTTTATACATTAGACACACACAAACTGCAATCCATCAATTCAGCAGAGGACATTGATTTATCAGAGAGACAGTCCACGTCCATTTCTGTTGGGGAATTGTACGGCTCTGAACTTGGGGTAATCTCTGGTTTAACCTGTTGTATGTTCTTCAGAAGCTTACAAAGGTTTCTCCACTTTAGCTCACGGTTCCCCTCTGTAACTGGGTTTGAACCTTTTGCTTTTCTCCCCCTTAATAGTTTCTCATCAGGAAATGCAAAAGCTTCTTGACTAGCAGTAACTCTCCTCCTAACAGGCTTTCTATAATATCTGTGTGGAGGTTCAAGACTAGAACTGCTATATTCTGATTCAGAGGTAAAATCCAGGCTTCTCTGCCGGTTCTTTCTATGCCCACACCCTTTGCACTTGCCTTGTAAGTAGTGGTCAGTCCTTCTGGGCTTAGCAGAATTAACAGCTTTTAAATCCTGCTTCCTTCCCTGGTTTACTGGCCTTTTCCTCTGGCTCCTAGCCTGCAACCGGTCCTGCCTTTGAACAGACCTTCTTTGCAGTCTTTCTGGTGTAAAAGCACATACCGTTTGATCAGTACCTGATTCCTCCTCCCACTCAGCTGATTCTTCAAAGAAACTTTGTCCTCGGGGTTTTGCTAGTTTCCCTTTAGCATTGCAATTTCCTTTGCACCGTCCTGCGCCTAGTCCTCGTGTGTGTGAAGCTATGGAATCAACTCTCAACTGATTCTCCAGCTCCTGTTCATCTCTCCCCTCACTTCCTGTGTGACGCAGCTTATATGTTCTGTGAACTGTTTGCTTCTCTGACCCCACCCTCTCTCTGCTTGCAGCTGTCCTAGAGGTTGGGTGTGGCTTCAAGCTAACCCTGCTTCTATGTGCCTTAGTTTCATTCTCTCTGTGGGAAATGTGCTTCTGTGATCCCATCCCCCGCTTGTGGGAACAAATCTCAGAGTTTTTTCTACTTTTAAAGGTCTCTGCAGCCTTCACATCATCACACTATACAGATAATTATATAGATAACGTAGGACAGAAAATAGCTGTTCTGATGACTATCCAGATAGCCTATCCGTATAACAGTGCTGAACATCACTGCTACACAGATAGTGTCAGTGCTGGCTGCATTAACTTTATATTCAGTGCCAACCACAATATTGGATAGAGCAAAATGCACATGGAGCAGGTGTAAATTTGGGTGAGAACATTTGTGTACGGAGCATAAATCTGGGAGCCTATTTTGTGAATATTCATAGGCGCCTAAGCTAGCTTTATAAAATAGGCTGAAGATAAGTGCTTTTTTGAACCATCTTAGATGTCCTAGCATGAAATTAATTATTTATTTATTTAAAGGATTTGGCATACCACTGCTTGAATTTTACAATACAGCAGTTTACAACAATTTAAGATATAAAAGGCGGTCATTACAGAAACATCAAAACACATTGTAAGAGGGAAGGAAACTGTATATAGCACACTATTATCGTCCTTCAGAACACACATGTAACTGAGACAGGAGGAGTAAACTCGAACGGTTAATGCCTAAAGGTTAGTAGAACCCTATTAAGGAGGCACCCCAAAATATTGCTGTTTAAGAGATTAGCCAACGGAGATATTTTACTAAAGGACGCTATCTTGCAGCGCGTTTTCTGGCACGCGCTGAAGGCAAGCTGGGATATTTTATATATTTATTTATTTATTTATTTACAATTTCTTATATACCGCACTATTTGGCATCAGCGCAGTTTACATGGAACAGAAAAATCAGACAGGATGCATATGCCTGAGTTTACAAATAACAGGACAGCAAAACTTGGATAACCAAGGGTAACTATTTACACACTAGAGTCACAGAATAAATGTAACATGTGATTCAATGGTCAAGGACACCTTGATAAGTGTGTTCTCCTGGCTGACTAGGTGTGTTGGTGTAGCTCCAAATATTTGAGTGGGGATGTGATTCAGTGTTCTCTGAGAAGTATTTGAGGAAAAGGTAGTGTTTGAGGGCCTTTCTAAACTGGGTTAGGTTAGTGATTGCTCTGATGTTTGTTGGTAAGGCGTTCCAGAGTCTTGGGGCACAGAGTCTGAAGGCCCTATTTGCTGTTGTCGCGGTGCATCTTGTTAATTCTCTTGGAATCGTTAGCGTATTTATTGCTGTGGATCTTCTTGATCTATTAGGTTCTATGGTTTGGATGAGTTTGGTTAGTGAGGAGGAGAAGAGACTTTTGACCATTTTGAATGTCAGTAACACTGTCTTGAAGACGATCCTAGCCTGTATAGGAAGCCAGTGTAACTGTTTCAGAAGGGGCGTTACATGGTCTCTCCTAGATGCACCCTGAAGAACCCTCACTGAACTATTCATTGCGAGCTGTAGAGGGTTCAAGGTGGATTGGGGGAGTCCTTGTAATATGGCATTGGCGTAATCAAAATGAGGTATGATCAGAGCCTGGTAAATTGTATGGAAAGCCCCTGGTTCAAGCAAGGGGCGTAGATGTCTGAGTGAATGGATCTTGTAATAGACAGCTCTTACAGTGTTAGCTATGTGTGCCTTTGTGTCAAGGTTTTGATCCAGTGTAACACCCAGGTACCATATTGTGGGTTTTGCTTGTAGATCGGCTTCTTTCACCTTCAAGTATTGTGGTGGACTGAAATTCGGGTTCCTCGTAATGAAGAGAACCTCGGTCTTCTTATGCTGAATTCGGAGGTTTTGTGACGGGCTGGTTCCTTGGATAGAGTCTTGACTAAGTTAAACAGATCATGAGGTTTGTTTAACGAGCGCTTCAGGGTGTCTGTGTGGTACTGTTTCATCTTCTCTGTGATAGCTTTGCGGTGGACGGTTAGTTGATAGATGTATGTTGTCTGGTCTCCAATGGAGTGTGACCAACGCCAGCATTTCTCAAGCTTCCGTAGTCGGGTGAGTGATGATATCAGCTCCGCTGTGTACCATGGGGCTGTAGCTCTTTTCCTTGGTGTCCTGTTAGGTGGTGGTCGTAGAGCTATCGCACTGAGACTACTGTTCCAGCAAGTGATCAGTTCTTCAAGATTTAGGGTGGTCTCGTTAAGGAGCGAGCGCATTTCAGTAAGGATAAGATCTCTATTGAATGAACGGAAACTTCTAGCAGGTAGTCTGGATATGAGTTGCCAGCTAGCTCAGGGCTATGACAATTAGCATGGGACAATTCCCTTGCTAATTGTGGAAGCTACATTAAGGACATGAGTGGGCGGGTTAGGGGCAGAGAGTAAGAGTGATGTTTTCAGCGCAATTAGTGTCAGGTTCACAACACATACTAACTGCATGAGCACGGGTTAATCTAATGATGGAGTTAAGTGCACTCCCGCTATTGCAATGTGCTTTAGAGGAAAGGGCTCCTCATTAACTGCTGGAGAAATGCTTTCCACATCCCTGACAGTTAACCCAGTGGTGTTGTGCCTAAAGCACAATGGTTTGGGCACTTTGGGAGCATCAGGTGCAACACCATAGCACTCTTTAGTAAAAGACCCGCAAAGGCTTTATTAAAAAGTCATGTTATTACTCCCTTTCTGAATTTTCGGTTTGAACTTTCCAGACGTAGCTCTAGAGGAACTGAATTCGAGAGGTGGAGAGCCTGCTAACTAAAAGCAATATATTGGAGGAAGGTTAGTCTAAGCCTAGTTCTTTGCAGGGATTACCAAATAATTAGCTCGAGAAGATCTTAGTGTTCATTGTGGGCAATAAGGAATTGGGAAATGACCTTCTTTATGTGCAGAAATAGGCTTCGCCCAAACTATACCTCTGAGAATGCCAGTGTGGTGCAGGATGTGTCTGGGTAAAACTATTTCCTAGCAACCACTTTGCTCCTAGTTTTATTCAGAGCAAGGGTAATTTTATAAAGGCTTTATGCACAGAAAAGGCCTTTTGTAAAATATTTTGGCTGTTTACACACATATATGTATACATGCCAACAAAACGGCATGCCTTTATGCACACACCACATTGGCATTCTCAGAGGTATAGTTTGGGCAAAGCAGAGTGGAACTGTTGTGCAGAGTTTTGGCATACATTTACACTGATTTCCGAGCAGGTATAAAGCTGTGCATTGGCACTGTATACTATTGAAGCTAGTTCTGGGTGCCAAATCTATAAAGGCATATAGATGCCTGTGTTGGCTTTTAAAATATAGGCTTAAAATTGGCTCCATTTTGGGCTCCTCATGTAGGCACTCTTACAAAATCAGACCAATATACATTGGTATTCCCAGGGACAGAGTTTGGACAGGTTTGTGACTTATGCATGCATGTTCTAAAATTCTTGCAGATGCACATAAAATTGGCTGGAACAATTACAGGAGTCTCAGATCAGGTGTAAATCTGTCCTGCTACTTCCTGGGATGGGGTGAGAGGGGAGATTTTATAGTGGCCAGCCCCAGTCTCTGAAACATTCCACAGAATATTTCAGCTATTCAAACAGCTGGAAGAAAGCCTCAGGTAAATCATATTTAGTCTTGATAGTTCCAAAAGGACAATTTTCACTCATAGCCCACACTTGCCCCACCAAGTGAACTAACTTCCATTCTTGAGGCAGCCAAATGGACTGTGGATACAATACAACTTGACATATGGTTCCAAAACCCCTGGCAACCAAAACCAAATAGGAATTTTTTTGTGTTTGGGTTGTTTCATAAAGTCTTTTCAGTACACAAAATATTTAAGAAAATAATAAGCATCCACGTAATGTCAGCTGACAATTGCTTCACTTCTTTTTTGATGAGATTGGATTTTTTTTTCCAAGCTGGGCTAAATGCTTTGAAATAAGCATCACAGAGCTGGCTCCATTTGCTTTGTTTTTGAAGTCATCTCTTTTTTTTCAAGGATGAAAGATAATCCTTCAGGTGTCTCTTTTATCACCGCTGAGAGACAGCATATCATTATTCTACCCAGTCATCTCTGCTCATTAAATTTTCCATCATTCCCCCATTCAACAAATGATAGAAAATGTTGCAGTTATTCAACAAATGATCAAATTAGTGATAGAAAAAAAACATTTTGACTGCTTGCCAACACAGGTGCACATAATAGAATTTCCTTTTCATCTTCTTTTTTTTTTTCAGAAGAAGCATAAGAATAGTTTGAAATACAGGGCCCAATTCATTGAAATATACTAATAGTCACTGTGCACATTAAAGGCTAAAGACACTACCATGTGCTACTGCGTTAGCACATGCTAAAGCCAATAATGCAGACTATTTTTGCACAGGTTCTATTTTATGAAATGGAACCTAGTCCCTAATAAAACACATTAGCGGTATTAAAGCATGGAGTACGATAGCACATGTTAGTAATTCTAGCGGTGAGATGGTAGTTTACAAGTGATTTGAGAGTGCCACTGAAGGTCTATCTCACTGTGGAGTTGCCAAGATGCAGTTATGGCAGACAAGCTCTACAGTTAGCACCAACATTCATCCGCTATAGCTAAGTGGTTTTATTTAGACCTTTGAAAACGTGGTCCTAAATTAAACAGCGCAGCTATATGTATAGCAGCTGAATATCGTTGCTGCGATATCATAACTACTAGAGCTACCTTAGTTGTTTCCCTTTTGAATAATGGTGATAAAACTTTAATAATGAGAAGTTATTTTCGACATAAAAATGATCCTTTCTGTGGTGGGAAACTTCAGATTTTCCCGGATGTCTCCAGAGCTACCCAAGTCAGAAGGAAAGCTTTTTTGCTTCTTAGGTCCCGGGTATTGGGTCTTTCTGGGACCTTTTACTTAAGATTTCCCTGTAAGTGTCTTGTTACACTGTTAGGGGTGAAATATGTTTTCCTTGATCCTTCTCACTTGGAGAAACTTCTGGTTGGTAAGGAAAAGATTGCCCCTGTGGCTGAGGAAGGGTGAGGGGCTTTAGAGACCATGTTCTTACATGGTCTCTTGTGGGGGTATAATTTTGCAGCTTTGTGAGTCCATCATCTCTTGTTTTCTTCTATAGAATGTTTCTCTTAGTTATTGCTCCCTTGATGTGGGCTAATATCCATTTTCTTTTTGTTATTATTCTAGGAATAATTTATTTTGTATTTATGGAGATTTTTCCTTTTCCTATGTGTTTTGTTGTATGATCTCAAAACATCAATAAATATATAAATTTGAATATCGTTTCTATGAAGGTCATTTTATAAGGAGGTGCCTGCTTTATGCCTGAAAGTACTTTTTGCCTACTTTTCTTTATAAAATACTAGCATAAGTGGTCAAAAACATGTGGAAATTTAAGCTTCGATCACTTACACCAGCCTTTAAATGCCCTGCCTAGATTTCTAAAGAACACATATAAATTATAATATTTTATCATCTACACGCATAACTTTGTACCCCAACTATCAGGAGCAGTGCAGAAGCAGTTGGAGCAGAGGTTCGAGGCTGTTTACTAAAATTTTATAAAAGCTGTTAAAAAAGAGTTTTACATAATATTATATATCTTTCTTGTCAACACAAAGTTTATCCTGACTAATCCAACAAACATATTATCCATACTCATCCCCAGCTCCAGAAACTTCACTGTTCTTTCCTTGGTATTCACTTTTAGACTTGGGTAAAATGCATCATCAAGATGTAACGTTCTTCCAAAGTAGGGTTCTGAGCCAAAAATTTCATCTGATGTTGCTTTGATCAGTTCATTGTGCAGATAGCCAAGTTCCTAAAGATAAGATGGTTCACTTCCAATGTTAATATTTTAGGAAGTTTATTCTGAACCTGAGGATACATGCCTTTCAACATCTGATTTCTTGCAACTGCCAACTTGCATTCTCTTGCTGATGGAATTTTCATCAGCAGATCTTGCTCTGATCTCAATGAATGCTGTGATTCATAACCTATTATAGGCTTATTCATGAAAGCCGGACTACTCCCCCAGATTATCTTGTGTGTCCTAGGAGTGTAACAGTATGGGTAATCAATGCAGATATCTTAATAATGGAGACTCTTTCCCACCTATTAGCTCTTTTTATGAATTTTACAGCTGTGTTTTGGATCATAATAAAGTCACCAATGGTCCCATTGTGATCTCACAACCACTCATAATACCATTCTCACATCAGATTGCTCCAGGAACTTTATCTAAATCCTTTTTAAATCCAGCTACCTAACTTGCCCACATTCTCTGACAACAAATTCCACAGCTTTTATTCTATTTCTGATTCATTTTAATTGTCACCTACTGGTTTTATTAGTACCCTTTGAAAGGGTAAACAACTCTACTCATAATTTTATAGACCTCAATTATTTTCTTTTCAGCTCATTGCTCTTCTCTGTGCCTTCTATCTTGTTCCTTTCTATTATTCTTTTGAGACGCAGTGACCAAAACTACACACAATACTCAAAATAAAGCTGCCCCATCGATTGATGCAGTGGCATTATATTTTCTGCTTTATTCACCATTCCTTTTCTAGTAATTCTTAATTTATTTGCTTTTTTTTTTACCACTGCGGCACACTGAACTGAGGATTTCAATGTATTGTCCACATTGACTCCAAGATATTTTTCTGCATTGATTGCCAAAATGGAACCTCGTGTACCTATAGTTAGGATTGTTTTTCCCTGTCTGCATCACTGTGTACTAGTTCACTTTAAATTGCTTCTGCCGTTTAGAGGCCCACTCCTTCAGTCTTAAAAGGTCCTGTATAAGAGAGAACTAGGGCAAAACTGGGAGCTGTGGGTTGGAGAAGGCAAAAGCAAAGTCTGGAGTATCCTGCCTAGAATGTCACAATCACAGCGGGGGCTAGTTACTAAAGTGCACTAATACACTTTTATTTTTTTTCAGTGCCATCAAGTCAGTGCTGACTCCTGGCAACCCAGTTGCTTCTGGGTTTTCTTGACAATGTATCACTAGAGGTACACTGCCGGGCCTTTTCTTCCAAGGCAATGGAGAGTAAAGTGACTTGACCAAGGTTACAAGGTCTGCCAGTGGGAAATGAACCTTTGATTGTCTTGGTACTAGGCAGTTGTTCTAACCATTAGGCTACTCTTCCACTCCACTAATGCTAGTGCACATTAATTCACCCTTAATGTGTTATTTTAGTGCAGGTCCCATGTTATTCAACGGCACCTATTTACTAATAACATGCATTAACAATGAATTAACAGACATTAACGTTAGTGCACCTAAGTAGCCCCCTGTAATTTTAAGGCAAGATACTTACCACCATCTTTTCAGTATGTTCAGCACAGTAAATTCTCCAGTTTTGGAAAAAGTCTCATGTTTCTCTGTTTAAGTGGTTAAGTGAAAAAGCAATTGTATTCTAAGACAATAGCATGCAATCAGAACAGCACGAGTGAGTGGTAAAATTCATTGAATCTCAATACTGAATTAGACTAGTCAAAAATCTGTAGCCTCCAGGCTGGAAACATTTTGGAATTGAACAGTTGCGATGTGAGGAGTTGGAATTGAAACAAATATTTAGATGTCAAATAGTGGGGGGATGATCATGGAGGTTGGGAGTGCAAATTGGATAGAAGCTCCAGTACTTGCAAATTGTTTAGGGGAAATATTCACTTTTATATCCATATTGGAAGTAACAGGAATAGTTAAAAAATATGCTCAGTTATTGTGTAATGGATGGTTATCCAGGGAGTCTCTTTAAAGATGCTCCAGAGATTTTACATTGGCTAACTAAGTTTGTGAACCAAGTATTGCAGAATGGTTGTTTTCCAGAATCGTTGGAGTATTTTGGCCTTACTCCACTGCTATAAGGAAGATATTTCAATTCATCTTCATGTGCAAACTACCGACCCATAACCAATATTTCTGTATTGACAAAGATTGCAGAAGCAGCCATAGCTTCCTGTTTGCAGCATCTGGAGGACTATGATCTATTAGATATTACATAGTCAGAGAACTATGTTTCACAACTGACATAGCAGAGAGGCACTGTTGCTTACTTTATGTAATTACCTACAAACTAGTTTTAATAAGGGTGATTCAGCAGACTTATCTTCTGCATTCGATATCATTAATCGTGATCTTAATTGGTCTTGCCAGAAAAGTTCTGGAATGGTTTTCTGGTTTCTTAAAGAAAAGACTAACCAGTGTCTGTTCAAATTGGGAAGTTTAAAAGTCGTGGTCAATGACAAGTGGGGTTCCACAAGGCTCCCCACTCTTGCTACTCTTGTTCAATGTGTTTCTGAGCTTATTGAGGGGGGGGGGGTTCTTATTGAGGAAACAAGACCCCTCTACTGCCTCATTTTCATATGCAGATATTGTTATAATAATACTGGCTAACAGTTCAGTACAACTTTCATATAAATGTTTAGCTCACTATTTTGATCTGATTTACTATCGGATTCCTTTTCATAAATTAAAAATCAGTCTCAAAAAAACAAAGCTCTTATTGGTGAGTACCAAGGAAAATGAAACCCCCAGTAAGAGACTGATAATAGCAGGTTCCAAGATCTGCTGCTCTGACTGCTAGGAATAGCCTAGTGGTTAAAGCAGCATTATACTGACTAAAGAGACCAGTATTGAAATCCTCTAGCACTCCTTGAATGAGTCACTTAACCTTCTATTGCCTTAGTTACAAACTTAGGCTGTAAGCTCTCTGAGGACAAGGATGGCCTGATATTCATTTGCAATGGCTATGCACCTCTAAGGCGCATAGCCATCGCCGCTGAACTTTAACCTTCAATATTCAATCCAGGGCCATATTCAACCACCAGCATTGGATATCTAGGGTTGCCATGCAGAAGCTAATTGTACAGCGGCGATATTTAGCCGCTGCCCAGTTAGCTCTGGCAGTGAAAGTTAGGACAGCTTTTGCTGCGCCTAACTTTCGACACTGAGGGATAACCGGGCAGTGGCTGAATAGTGCAGTTGCACGGTTATCCCTGGGTACCATCCCCGGAACATCCCCGACATGCCCCAATGCTAAGTGGTTAGCATCAAGGCATATAGTGGCATTACTCAGAGATATTCAGCAGCACTAACCATGTTAGTACTGCAGAATATCCCGCTTAAGGGCATTTACACGGTTTACAGCTCTGTAAACCATGTAAATGCCTTTATATATTGGGCCTGGAGATACGTGAATATAACTCACCTTGAAGTACTGCTGGAAAGGTGTAAGCTAAATACTGCTATTTTACAAAGCTTAAGATATTGGGTGTTTCCATTGATCCCAAGCTTATCATATAATATCAAGTTTCAGCCATGGCTAGGATATTGTTTCCTATATTAACGATGTTGTACCAATTAAGGAACTATTTTTCACTTAGCAGTGGTTATTCCTAACCTGGATTATTGTAATACCATCCTTCTGGGTCTCCCTATGCGCCAGATTGCTAGATTACAACTCCTGCAAAGCACTGCAGAAAGGTTGATTTTTAGGGGCTCAAGATGGGATAATGTCACTGTATATTTGGAAAAATTGCATGGGTTACCTGTGCTGGCTAGAATTTATTTTAAATAAAGGTTCTTTACATTTACGATTTTTCAAGGATAAGGACCTGATTACCTGTCAAATGGAGGCGCATATTTACTAAAGGCTGCGCCATTAGCATGTGTTTGAGCTGCAAAACTAGCACAGAGCCTTAAACCTTTGGGGAGAGTATGACCATATCCTGCCATTAGTACGTTGGTAAAGTCCTGCACTGGGCTAACTCGCATGCGGAGTAGAGGAGTAGCCTAATGCTTAGGACCACAGCCTGGAACCAGAAAGAACAGTCGTTCATATCCCACTGACACTGTTTGTGGCCTTAGGCAAGTCACTTAACCCTCCATTGCCTCAGGTACAACCTTAGATTGTAACCCCTCCAGGGACAGGGAAATACCTCCAGTACCTGACTGAAACTCACCTTGTACTACCACTGGAAAGGTGTGAACAGAGTACAAATAATAAATACTTACTGCCACCCCTTGAGATGGCATTATGTGCCCCCATGCTAATGGCAGCATTCATGGTTAGTGCATGCCCACACACCATCAACACCCATGTTGTTCCCAATCAAGCACGAATTGGTTAGCCCCCGCACTAATAAGCAGCACAGTGTGTTTAGCAGCGAAACCATGCTTCAAGGGAGTAAAGGAGCAGTCTTTTCCATGCGGTAGCAGCAGCGATAAAAGGTTACCATGTGCTAAGTGTTCTTGGCATGTCAGAGGTGTTCCGGCGTTAAGAGGTGCTAGTGGACAATTAGCGGGCAGTAACAAGACATTAAGGGGTGGTAGAGGACACTTAGTGGTTGGTAAAAGGACATGTTGTGTTAAGGTGTCTTGCATGCACCCTAATGCATGAAAGCCTCTAAAATGTTGAAAGGGGGGCAGGGAAGCCACTGGAGAAGGTATGGATGCAAGCACAATTGGTAGCTGAGAGAATTGATTCACCAGATGCCTGGCTATGTGGAAGTATGTGTGATGAGCATGTTTGACCATGCAGCAGGCCTGTGCTGTTGACTAGATGAGATAGGCAGCAGCCTAGTGATGCTGGTAGTGGGTATTGGCAGTGTCATGGGTGGGTGGTTGTGGCAGCAGAGTCAGCGGAGGTGATGCAGCAGCGAGGGGTGTTGTGACAGGCATGCAGTCCTAGATGCTGCTGAAAGCATACACCGTGCTGTAAGTTATATTATAGTGTCTGTGAGGTGTGGACATGTATCCAGATGTACTGTCAGTGTGTGGCATGCTATAGGCCAGGACAGTGTTTGGGTGAGGCAGCATGTTCCTGATGTGGGCAGCAAAGGGAGCATTGTCCATGAGTGCTCATGTGGAGCAGTCACAGGAGAGGTGTGCATGACATGGCTAACTGCTGCAAATGACCCCTGATGGCCATGGTGGGGCAGCTTACTGCCCTACCATGAATCTCCCTGATGGTCAGATGGCAGGTGCAGGGCTGTGCCATGGATCTTCCAAGCAAAGAGTTTGCAATTTGTGTGGTGAGTAGATGTATGAGATCATAAAGGCTAAAAGTATTTGGTGTGTGTGAACCAAAAGTAGCAATGCCATGGGGTACATGAAACACCATTTGTGTGGGTGGGACTAGTGCCTCAGCCTGTGCAACTGCAAGACAATACACCCGACAGAGTGGCATGATAGAAAGGGACAAGTTGAACCCATTTGCCCCATGTGGGGCAAGTAATGATGGGAGAACAGTGCAGGGGATGGCTATGCAATGAGTGTTAGGTGCCTGAATGTGTGAGATGTATCCTCTTTACATAAAGCTGGGAGGTCACAATGATGGCAAAACAGAAACGCATCCATACCAGTTGACCCAGACATCTGCTACGTATACATCACTAACCCACTGCAATGCGCTGTGGCAGAGCCACTAAAGCCATGCTCACAGATGCTCTTTTACCACCATTTAGTAAACATGCCCCTAAGAGACATTAATGAGGGCTGCCCCAAGTCTTTGGGACAGGCTACCATTATATTTATGGTCAGTGAGCTTGCATGTGCGCTTCAGGAGGCCACTAAAGAGCCCTTTTACTAAAGCCCCTTAAGTAGATAGCGTGCATTTTATTGGCTAATAATTGCTCCTTGTGACAGGTAATGTGTAACCAGGACAGCTACCTGCTGCTAAAATGAGTGTTAACTGCCCATTAGGTAAAGAGGCAGAGAATGAGTGGAGTGGAGTGTGGGCATGGAGCACACATTGCAGTTGGTGCAGGGATTACATATCACACACTCTTAATGTAGCAATTAGTGCAGATGCGCTTAAGATATCTCTCTGGTGGCATTAGGTGCACCAGCATTAATTGCACTGTGCGTTAGGGTAAGTATGCCTGCAGTAACTAGCAGAAACATATTGGCCACACCTCCAACTGCTACCACAGAAGCTTTCCACTTAACGCACATTAGATTTTGTGCTAAAACTGCATTGAGGGAAAATACCTAAAGGGCTTTAGTAAAAAGGCCCCTGAGTTTTTCAGTTGAGTTTTTATTTTAATATTAAATGGTATCTGTGTTTGTTACATTGTATGTAGCAGATGCTATGGGATCTTATATTTTGTAGTCTACCCTGAGCTCAATTATTTTGGGTAGGCTTGGAATATAAGAATTGAATCAAATTAAATTTAAAATTAAATTTTCCAAGTTTTCTGCTTTATAGTTGAAAGAACCATCAGGCCTTATTCAAAACAGATTTTTTTCCATTTCAGTTCTCTGGAAACAATGTTTATTGAATATAGTCTATTATCGCTCATTAGTAAACTGCATTGTATAGCTTGAAGACTTAACATTTGACCCTCAAGATCTTTCAACCATTCTGAGATTTTTCCCAGGAGATCTTTCATTTGGCTGTACTTCTCTAACTGAAAATAGAAAGTTTCTACCATGTGCTTTTGTTTTCACATAGAAGCTTCCTTGAGACTGTTTCTGTAAAACACTGGCCATGTTTTCTGATTTTGGAGTTTCAAGAATAAAGAATTACTGTAGCTACTACGGACATGGAAAAATGGGCATAAGATAAGTCATTTGTCATCACTAACCTCAATTCCCTAATGAATATGCAGGAGAAAAAGATTTACAGTATATATAGTGGAGGTAGTAGGCATTCAATCTATGGCCCTTTAGGACTCAACTGCTGCAAGTTTGGCTTTCATGTGTTCACTAAAAGTACAGACTTCATACCAGTGACTGTTAACTTGACCCAAAACTCAATCATTCCCACCTAGGATTCATTCCTATGATATCTCAGAAAATAAATGGTTTTCAACCCAGCCCTGTAGGGGAGTTTATGTTTATGTGGTATATGGCCGTGAAGAAGGGAAGTATTGTTTTAGAGCTTAAGAGATATTTAGGACCATATGATTTTATTTGCCAGAAAAAAGGAAAGTGCTTTTGTAATGGTAAACTTGCATGTGTAGTCCACTACTTGTAGAGGATTATTCACTGATGATCTGCTGTGAGCAAAAGTAAGCAAAGCAGCTCATTAATGATCAATGTTGCAAAAATGAGCATGGAAAAGAAGGCTTCACAGGCCCATTTTTGCCAAAAAGAGTGTACCTCTATAACGTGTAGGTATCTTTGCATGAAGGCCTGTGGAGCAGGAAATTCCAGGCTGTGATGCCATGTTAACAGTACCTTTGACCCTGTTTCAGAGGCACTCCTAGGGCAGTCTCAAATCCCTAGTAGGCCAGTAACCTGCAAACAACCCCTCAAAGCAGTCTGCTGAAGGTTAAAAAAAATCTAGGGCCTTGCTAAACCCTGATCCATATGGGACTCTTAACAAGTACAGCTTCTAGGACACCCCAGTCTCCCCTCCTCACTTCCAACTTCTGGGCTTACTCCCAAGTGTCCTATGCATTCAGAGGCAGAATAATCACATCTCGTTTCTGCCTTGGCAGTGCCATCTTGAAAATTGGCCTTCTGTGACCCCTAGAGATACATTAGAATGCACAAAGTTCCCAGCTGTGAGAACATAAGTAAAATATTTTGCATGTTTAGCTACGAGATTCAGATGAGTCAGAAACTGATCTGAATCCTGCACTAAATACAGTACTATAAAACTGAAACATGACTGCAAACCTGCAAATTTTTTTTGCGGGTTAATACATCAGTCTTGTGGAGGGTAATTTTATAAGAGGGGGTCACACTTTTCTGAAGTCACATGACCAAAAACTCAATCATTCCCACCTAGGATTCATTTTCTGTGATAGCTCAGAAAATATATGGTTCTCAACCCAGTCCTTTGAGACTCTTCCTGGAGGAGAATTAACATGTGTATGCTGTAAGAGTATTTTCAGGTGCCTAATTAGGTGGTATTTTATAAATAAAAGAAAGTGCCTATTTTTCTCTAGAAAATAGAAATATAGAAACATAATGGCAGAAAAAGACCACATAGCCTATCTAGTCTGCCCTTCCATATCAACTACAATAGTGCCCTTTTTACCTTTAGAGAGCCTCTGTGTTTGTCCCATGCTTTTTTAAATTCAGGTGCTGTCCTCGTCTTCACTACCTCCAGTCGGAGACTATTCCATGCATCTACCACTCTTTCCGTAAAGAAATATTTTTGCATATTACTCCTGAATCTACCCCCTTTCACTCTCATCCCATCATAGCAGAGCTTGCCTTCAATTGAAAGAGACCCTACTGTGCATTTATGCCACAGAAGTATTTAAAAGTCTCAATCATATCACCTCTGCCCTGCCTTTCCTCTAAAGTATAGATATTAAGATCTTTAAGTCTGTCCTCATATACTTCATAACCATTTTTTCTCAAATCTGTTTATTAGTATCGTACCATACAACAACCAAACAAGTCAGGCAAACAATTGTCATTTTTTGTATAAAATCCCCTCCAGGGCGGGAGCTGTGTCTGGTCACCCCCCAGGATGGTAACAGCAAACAGAAACATCGTACAATACAATTTCAAACCATATAACCCAAGCTTCCCCCCTTCCTCCTCCCCAACCCCCCCTCCCCCCTGGATCCAGAAACAGCACAGTATTATAATACCAAAGGGAGCCATACGCACTTAACAATCATTGTCCAACCCTTAGCACCTCACTGCGAGTTCGAGGCCCCAGGCTCTGAATATAAGGCATCCAGACCAGCGAAAAGGTAGCCCACCTCCGGGGGTGCCGTTGCGCACTGCGCCGCTCCATAAGCATAAGCTGGTGCCAGCAGTTACACCACTCACAAAAGGTGGGACCGACCGCCTCCCGCCACCGGTGGAGAATGGGGCCTTTACCCACCAGACAAGCCTTCCGCACCAGAATTCTCTCCCATCTTCCCTTCGGATGGAGCGGTCCCGTCTGATCCAATATTACCAGCAGCCCAGACTTCATAACCATTTTAGTTGTCGCCCTCTGCACCGACTCCAACCTTTTTATATCCTTTGGATGGTGTGGTCTCCAGAATTCAACACAATACTTCAAATGAAGTCGCATAAGAGACTTATACAGAGGCACTATCACCTCCTTTTTTTCTGCTGGCCATTCCTCTCCCTATACACCCAAGCATCTAGCTTTTGCAGTCGCCTTTTCTACCTGTTTAGCTACTTTAAGATCATCAAACACAATTACGCCAAGGTCCCGCTCTTCTTTTGTGGACAGAAGTACCTCACCTCCTACACTGTACTTCTCCTTTGGATTTTTGCAGCCTATGTTTATGTTTATTAAAACTTCATATACCGCCCATAAACGGTTATCCTAAATGGATGACCCTGCATTTTTTAGCATTAAATTTCAGTTGCCAAATTCTAGACCATTCTTCAAATTTAGCTAGATCCCTCCTATGCATTGTAGGTGCATTTCCTACCACTTAGTATAAGTGGCAGAAAATGCACCTACAATGTAGGCATGATCACTTATACCTACTCTCAAGCAGGTGTGAATGCTTGTGCATATTTTACTCGCATATGAATATAGATCAAGATGTTTTAGAATCTGCACATGTACTTGTGCACTCCACCCCCAAACCCTGCCTCTGGACATGCCTACCAGAAAAATGTGCATCATCATGCCAAACATTGTACTTTTACTCCGGTTGATAGTTTATAAGACACTATTTACAACTGCATGTAGCCACATATGTACACAAACGACTAAAATACAGAAGGTAATTTTATAAACATTTTCATGCCTGAAATGCATAAAAGGGCTTTTAGAAAATTAGGTCGCCCCTAGAAGTGCATGCGATGCATGCCAGTGCGTACTGTAAACGGGGGCACTGGGTGAGAATGTCCACAGTCTTGACAAAGGCAAATATTAATATGACTTGCAAAGGATTGTGGGAAATGTAGTCCATTCATATCAGACTCAGCCGTTCACAATAAATTAGTTGTGCTTGCTCGAATGTAAAGCAAAGAATATATTTTATTTATGGGGTTATTTCTCCCAACACAGATATACTTGGTAGCACATAAAAAAGGATACTTGCTTTCAGTATTATACTTAGAAAACAAATTAGGAAAACAACAGCTGAACTTGTTAAGCAATCAAATCAAAGAATAAAGACCTTGATGGGAACAGAAAGGTCTTTTCTGTAAGCTCCTGCTAATTCTCCTTAGCAGTGCTTCAAAGAACAAACAAAACCCACAAAGTAGGAAAAAAACTGTCCTTTTTCAGGGATATCTTCCTGTATCTTCACACACACTCAGAAGTGTCCCTCCAGAGCTCACAGGCAATTAGGCAAGGCTCAATTGCTAACCATTACCAGCTGAAACCCTCTTGGCTGGTTTACTTTCTATTATGGTCTTGTGGTCTTGTGGTCTTGGGCAAGCCACTTAACCCTCCATAGCCCATGTTCCCTGTAAAATAGTTATCTCCAAGTTATAATGCCCTGTTCAATGTAATTTCAGTTTGTTCAATGTAAACCGCTCTGATGCAGAATAGCGCGGTATATAAGAGAATATAAATAAAATAAATAAATAAATAAATTATGTGGCTCAAATCCTACTCAGAAGCTTTTCTGAGTAGATTAAAGAACAAGTTTATATTTCTTTGTGATGGTTGTTGTATTTTGTGACAGCATATTACCACAGAAGTTTAGACAGAGAGCAATCCATGTATTCAAAGTCCCCATTTATAACATCTTCCCCTTCTTCAACTATCATGGGTTCAATATCATGGATTGGCACAGAGGAATTTCTCAATGGAACACTCTCAGGACAATACTTGTTTCCCTGCTGTCTTCCCAGTGAAGAGCTAGGGCATAGATCAGTGTTCATACCTGAGCTTCCATTGCTGTTAGAGTTCCTCTCTAAATATCCTGGCCAGTATGTAGTCCAGTTCTTATGTCCAGCCTTCCAATCAAGATCCCTGGACAGTGGATCTCTCTTCACATACCTTCTTGCACTGGTCTTAGGGTCCCTTCCAAGTGCAGCCGTCTCCCTCACAGGTGCCGTCCGGGGATTCCTAGCTCTGCAACCCCACTCCTCTGGCTTTCCCCAGTCCAATGGTGTATGCTTGCCTTTGGAATGCCTCCCAGTATACGTACTGCTATGGACTCCTTTAGACCTCCCAAATGCTTTTCTCTTCTTTCTTCCAAAGTGTTTCTTTCTCTCTCTGTCCGTCAGCTCTGGCTTCTGCTGATGACGATGTTCAGGATGATCAAGGTGCTTCTGATCAAGATGCTTCTGATGATCAAGAAGATGATTCTCTGTAGAATAAGCTTTTCTTTTATCCTGCTTAGATGAATGCTCCACCCTAGCACAGCGCAGCTGTGCTGAATCAAGCCCTGCCCTTGGAGATGAGTGCTTGGGGATTACATCATAGCCCTCCTGATTGAACACACGTTTCCCCACTTCAGCTCTTCTAATGGCTGTTGGAAACCTGGTGCATTCTGGGACTGGTAGTCTTTTATGGAAACATTCTGTTTTATTATTTCTACCAGAACAGACAGGTTGCTTGTTCAGAGTCACTTCACCTCTATTATAGCTCCTTCCTGAACTATGATAAGCTTCCTTATCACATACCCCCCTGCTTAAGTTATTACGGACTGGTGTAACTGGTGAAACTTCTTCTCTACAGTCCGTAATACGGGAAAGGGCATCCGCATTTTTGTGTAACTTCCCAGCACGATGTTCCACTTGAAAATCAAATGCCTGCAAGGCCATGTACCAGCGTGTCAACCTGGCATTGTGGTTCTTCATTTGCTGCAACCACTTAAGTGGGGCATGGTCTGTGACCAATTGGAACTTCCTCCCTGTAAGGTAAAACCTTAATGCCTCCACTGACCACTTTATAGCTAAACATTCTTTTTCTATAGTGGAATACTTTTGTTCAGCCGGTGACAACTTCCTGCTCAGGTACATCACAGGATGCTCCTCCCCTTCATGACATTGGGATAGAACCGCTCCTAGCCCTACATCCGATGCATCTGTTTGAACCAGAAAGGGTTTCTTAAAATCCACCCCTTTCAGTACTGGTCCTGTACACAATTTCCCTTTTAGGACTGAAAATGCTTTTTCACCTTCAGGAGTCCATTTTAACTGGTTTGGGCAATTCTTCCGCAGCATATCTGTGAAAATTGCACTTTTCTCTGCAAATTGTGGTATAAATCTGCGGTAGTATCCAATAAGTCCCAAGAAACTTCTTAGTTGTTTCTTTGTTGTTGGAGGGGGAAAATTCCTGATGCTATCCACCTTGCTCATTAGAGGTTTAATTTTTCCTCTTCCCACTAGGTGGCCCAGGTATTTTACCTCCCTATTAGCAAAGGCACACTTCTTCGGGTTTAAAGTGATTCCCGCTTGCTTCATGGAGCATAAGACTGCCCTGATCCTCTTTAGATGTTCCGCCCAGGTGTTACTATGGATTATGACATCATCCATATATGCAAAGGCATAATTTTGGTGGGGTCGAAGTACCTGATCCACTAACCTTTGGCAGGTAGCTGCCGCTCCATGCAGTCCAAAAGGCATCCTCTTGAACTGGAAAAGGCCAACGGGGGTGCTGAACGCAGTCTTCGACTTCGACTCCCTGGTTAGAGGGATTTGCCAATATCCTTTTGTCATATCAAGGGTGGTTAAATATTGAGCTTGTCCAAGCTGGTCCAACAGCTCTTCAATTCTTGGCATTGGATATGCATCAAAAACTGAGATTGCGTTTACCTGCCGGAAGTCAATACAAAATCTTAAAGAGCCATCAGGCTTTGGCACCAGGACTATGGGGCTATTCCAGGGACTTTTCGACTCCTCTATTACTCCCATGTCCAACATTTCCTGGACTTGTGCCACTACTTCCTGTCTCTTTGCTTCAGGAAAGCGGTATGGCCTTTGACGAATTAATTTCCCAGGTGGAGTTATTATCTCATGGGCAACCAAATGTGTCTCCCCAGGTATCGGCGTCAACACATCTGGGAATTCTTTAAGCAATTTCCTAATTTCTTCCTGTTGCACCACTGTCAGGTCCTCACCTATTTGGGGCTCTGATTTTTCTTTACAATCAGATACCTGGGGTCCCAAATCTTCCTCTTCATTCACCTCCCTTTCTCGGGCACAGGTGGCAGCTAGGCTTTTAACCCCTTTGTCTTCAGTAGAACCAAAGCCTTTGGTTCCACGCTCAGAATTTTCCAGGGATGTGACCTCCTCCACAGGTGGGAAACCCAGTCTCTCACATATCAATTGGGCAATTCTGTCTCCTGTCTTCACATGATAATCATTCTGTCCAAAATTAAATAACAGAACTTTAAGATTGCCCCTGTAATCGGGATCAATTACTCCCGCTCCCACATTGATGAAATATTTAAGGGCTAATCTGGACCTTGGGGCTACTCTCCCATAGCATCCAATAGGTATTTCAACTTGGAGACCAGTGTCCACCAGGGCTCTCCCTTGGCTAGGTACAGTCACATTTTCTATACTGCACAGGTCAAACCCAGCAGCTTGAGGGGTTGCCCGCTTAGGAGCTTGGGCCTTCTCTGTGACCCTATGGTACTTTAAGACAAATGTCTGCTTCGGGATAGTTTGGTCTTCTGGACGCTTAACCATCTTTTTAGCTGGGGTCTGAGGACTTCCAAACAAAGGCCCGGGAGCTATTACCATCATTCCTTCTCCCTCCTTCTTTCCTAGTCCTTCCACTAGACCCTGCTTAAAACTTGGCCCGTCTCTTCCTAGAACCAAATCAAATGGTAGCCTAGGCACCACTGCTAACAGAACTTCCTCTTGTTCCCCCAGGCACTTAACCATTAGCCTATAGGTGGGATATGATGTTGCAGCACCATGAATGCATCTGATGTGAACTTGGCTTTCAGGGGTTCTGAGCACAAATCCTTCTTGGGCCTCTATCCTCTTCCAAAGCCTCTTTGACAACATACTCTGGTCTGCCCCAGAGTCTAACAGAGCATTTGTGGTAATTCCCTGCACATCAACCATCAAAAGAAATCCTTCTTTGGGCTGTTTTAAATCAACACCCATCAAGCTAGTGTGTGTCTGGCATCCCCTTTCTAAATGTCCCCCTTTTCCACATTTCAAACATTTCTTTTTACTCCACTGTGTCATCTGGTTTGGTACAGTACATTTATTTTCAGAAACATTTTTAACCATTTTCTTTTCTGATACAGCACAGCTTGCCTCAGCACCAATCTTCAGAGGGCCACCCATTCTATGGCAAGCCTGCGTGGCTTCCAAGAATCTCTCTGCCAGCATGGTTGCCTCTCCAAGATTTTGGCAATTTTGCTGTATAAGGAAAGTGTGCAAATCTTTAGGCACAGCAGACATAAATTGTTCAAGCATAATAATGTCTAATAACATTTCTACAGTTTTTCCCTCAGGCTCCAACCATTTTACAGCTAATCCTCTGATTCTCTGACTCAGAGCCCTGGGTGTTTCACCCACTCTTAATGCAGTAGCTCTAAACATTCGCCTATACTCTGAAATAGACAACCCTAGGCGATCTCTAATAGCAGCCTTTACATCTTTATAATTCAAAGCCTGGGCTGCTGGCATTGCTCTATAAGCTGCAAGCGCCTCTCCAGTTAATGAGGCTGCCAGCCTTACTGCCCACTGGGTCTCTGGCCATGCTAATGCTTGTGCCACTCTCTCAAAAGACTCTAGAAAATCATCAACAATATCATCTGGAGTTAGCTTCCCAAAACTAAATGCCCCAATTCCCTGATTGAGTCCCACACTGTCCACATGTGGTATACTAGTATTTACTGCTGGTCTTGCATCCGGTCCACTTTGGTTCTGCAGATTAACTAAGGCTTTCACCAGATCAAGCACTGGCCTCTGCTGGTCCATTAAGGCTTTCATAGCAGTGTCCTGAGCCTGCTGCACTAGCTCCTGTTGCCTGCTAAACTGGGCTGCCATCCACTTAGGTAGTTCCTTTGGATCCATCTTGATCCCTGCAAGAAAACAAAGAAGAAAAAAAAAACACAGTGCACCACCTTCCAAACAGGTGTTTTTCTCTAATTTCTTTTTCAATTACCCCTGTGCCTTACTCCCATCCACCACTAGACATGCCCAGGTACTTATTACCTTATGCCAGTGATGAATCTAGCTCTACACAGGGTCTTTTCCTCCTGGAACAGCTACCTGGATCAGCCACCTCTTCCTCCAAAGTGTAGTTAAGGGAAATCTTTTTTTTCCAGCTTTTAAACTTGAACTTTCTTTTTTTCTTCAGACTTTAGTTGTAATCCATAGCATGTAAATCCTTTGCGCAAAAGCAATCCGAAAAACTACGCCATCTGTAAACGGGGGCGCTGGGTGAGAATGTCTACAGTCTTGGCAAAGGCAAATATTAATATGACTTGCAAAGGATTGTGGGAAATGTAGTCCATTCATATCAGACTCAGCCGTTCACAATAAATTAGTTGTGCTTGCTCGAATGTAAAGCAAAGAAGATATTTTATTTATGGGGTTATTTCTCCCAACACAGATATACTTGGTAGCACATAAAAAAGGATACTTGCTTTCAGTATTATACTTAGAAAAACAAATTAGGAAAACAACAGCTGAACTTGTTAAGCAATCAAATCAAAGAATAAAGACCTTGATGGGAACAGAAAGGTCTTTTCTGTAAGCTCCTGCTAATTCTCCTTAGCAGTGCTTCAAAGAACAAACAAAACCCACAAAGTAGGAAAAAAAACTGTCCTTTTTCAGGGATATCTTCCTGTATCTTCACACACACTCAGAAGTGTCCCTCCAGAGCTCACAGGCAATTAGGCAAGGCTCAATTGCTAACCATTACCAGCTGAAACCCTCTTGGCTGGTTTACTTTCTATTACGTGGCTCAAATCCTACTCAGAAGCTTTTCTGAGTAGATTAAAGAACAAGTTTATATTTCTTTGTGATGGTTGTTGTATTTTGTGACAGCATATTACCACAGAAGTTTAGACAGAGAGCAATCCATGTATTCAAAGTCCCCATTTATAACATCTTCCCCTTCTTCAACTATCATGGGTTCAATATCATGGATTGGCACAGAGGAATTTCTCAATGGAACACTCTCAGGACAATACTTGTTTCCCTGCTGTCTTCCCAGTGAAGAGCTAGGGCATAGATCAGTGTTCATACCTGAGCTTCCATTGCTGTTAGAGTTCCTCTCTAAATATCCTGGCCAGTATGTAGTCCAGTTCTTATGTCCAGCCTTCCAATCAAGATCCCTGGACACTGGATCTCTCTTCACATACCTTCTTGCACTGGTCTTAGGGTCCCTTCCAAATGCAGCCGTCTCCCTCACAGGTGCCGTCCGGGGATTCCTGGCTCTGCAACCCCACTCCTCTGGCTTTCCCCAGTCCAATGGTGTATGCTTGCCTCTGGAATGCCTCTCAGTATACGTACTGCTATGGACTCCTTTAGACCTCCCAAATGCTTTTCTCTTCTTTCTTCCAAAGTGTTTCTTTCTGTCCGTCAGCTCTGGCTTCTGCTGATGATGATGGTCAGGATGATCAAGGTGCTTCTTATCAAGATGCTTCTGATGATCAAGAAGATGATTCTCTGTAGAATAAGCTTTTCTTTTATCCTGCTTAGATGAATGCTCCACCCTAGCACAGCGCAGCTGTGCTGAATCAAGCCCTGCCCTTGGAGATGAGTGCTTGGGGATTACATCATAGCCCTCCTGATTGAACACACGTTTCCCCACTTCAGCTCTTCTAATGGCTGTTGGAAACCTGGTGCATTCTGGGACTGGTAGTCTTTTATGGAAACATTCTGTTTTATTATTTCTACCAGAACAGACAGGTTGCTTGTTCAGAGTCACTTCACCTCTATTATAGCTCCTTCCTGAACTATGATAAGCTTCCTTATCACAGTACTTGTAGAGTAGGTATGCTCAGGAGAGGAGTTTGGGTAGAACGTAGGTGGCATCATGATTTATGAGCCTATTTTATAAAATGCGTGCGCCTATGCATATAATGCATGCTAACATTTGCAGCCGCACAGCAACAAGCAAAATGTCCGTGCTTTCAAACTAGGCCAGGGATTCTCAACCCAGTCCTTGGGACACACCTAGCCAGTCAGGGTTTCAGCATAGCCACAAAGAATATGCAAGATGGACACAGTGCGTGCAAATCTCTCTCATGCATATTCTTTGTGGTTATCCTGAAAAACTTGGGCTCTACTTATGGAGCATTTTTGCTAGAGTTTTATAAAAACAGCTACATGTCTTTAAAAAATAAGCTAAAACGAGAGCTTCCCTGCCCTATTAACCTGGGTGCCCTAACTGTCCAAGGTACATGGTGTATATGAAGGTCCCACTTTACATCACCATATAAGTTAATGTATTGAATGAGAATGAAAACCATTTTGAAAAGGAGTATTTTTTTTCTTTCAGTGTTTTCTCCATATGATAATGATTGGCTGAAAGGAAGATAGAATGATGGTTCATTAAAACAATTTAAATATGTAAATGAAGATGTAGATCTAACAGACATCAAAGTGATAGGAGATCAATGAGAAATACTGAATTATTTTAGCTAAGAGAAATATAACCACTGAACACAACATGAGGGTTATTTTTAGAAGCATTATTCACAATTTCCACATCTAAAATCAGGCATTTTCATGTGGCAATGGCATTCACATGGAAATGGTGATTATTTTAGAAAGGAATGAACTTAAATTCGGATGTCCTTACTACATAGGAATTGCAAAAGGGTGTGTTGGCAGTGTGGTTAGGGAGCGGCCAGAATGAGTCAAAATCTGCACATGTATTCCCCATTTCATTTAGGTGTAACCCCCTTGACCTGGCTAGCAGGACCAGGGTCACATAAAATTAATTTATGGGTCACGCTGTATTTTTCTGGGGCGGGACAGGGACTACTCCCAGGAGATATATCACACTCACTTTCAGGAAACAGACTCACTCTCTGCTCAGACAGCCACAGACCAGTCTTTGCTACCAAGTATGCTTCTGAACCCCTTGCAGCTTTACTTCTTTGTTCCAACACACAGTTTCAGTAACTTGTTTCTTTTACAACCCTTAAATGGAACACTTTTTGCCTTTGTCTAAGCCTGAGGATTCTAGAGTACCTGATGGCCCATCAGGGTCCTTATTCCGATTTCTCCTTCCATAAGGGGCCTTCTGTACACACTTCAGGACAGTCTCTGAGCTTGTATGTCCCTTTATCAATTTAGCTCACTCTTTCATGCCTCCTCAGTTTCTTCTGAGTTGGTTAAGATCGTATTTAACTTTAGCTGCTCTTTACTCCAACTGGTAGATTCCTCAGGCTGTTTCACACTGACAAGTTATTATGAACAGTTGAATGTATTTAGACATCTGCTCTCTCTTATCATGCTGTTTCCTATCCCAGCATGCTTCTCCTCACTCCACACACACTTCTTACTTTTCAGGAATTCTTGTGTAAACCAGCCTCTCCTTGGCTCTTTTCCCTTTGGAGACTGATTCTGGCCAATCCCCATCCTTGATAGCTCCCATCCAAGTTGGGGTGGCTGCCTTTATGGTGGCTGGGCCCTTATGAGCCTATCTCCCCCTTCTCACTGCTCACTCCAACTGGAGTGCTCTGTCTTTCCAGTCGTAGACCAAAAAAACCCTATTAGCATATCTCCTGGAGTCTTATCTAGCTATGACTAGCTATCAGCACCTCCGTTCCACTGTCCCTGCCCCATCACGCACTACCATGTTAGTGTGAGATTTTGGGTAAGAGGGCTTATGCCACTTTTTAGCATTGTGCTCATACCATGCACTAAACCTCCCTCTACTGGGTGGTGCGCTTTAGTAAATATGCCCCTAAGGAGCTTCTTTTTTTCCCACATCTGTAGCAGAGTACTCTTTTGAGATCTTCCCTGCTGAGGGTCTCCCTAAATTCATATCTGTGAACAATTGTTCTAATCCTCCAAGCAGGAATCTGATTCTTCCACTGCCAGGAATGTGCAATGCTCCTTTGAATATCAGGAGGTTTCCTTCTCCAAGAATCTTCTTTAGGTCCAACTAAATCAGCTTCCAAGACTGCTCTCTTGTAGAGGAACTCCAGAAGTATTTTTCTACATATGGCAATCTTCCTCCACTCTAGACTAAAAATCTATCTCTTGAGACACAATCAAGTGATCTCCAGTATAGACAAGGAGTTTCTTACTTCTGACTCACCAAGATTATCTCTGCTTTTCTCCTACTTAGGATTCTTCTGAACCATAAAACTTACTCCTTTTCTTTGATGGCCTGGAGACTCCACCCTTGAGCCCAGCCACCTTCCCTGGGAGAAAGCCAAAGACAAAAGACACAGAGCTATTTGTGCAAGACACCACTTATCACTGATTTGTAAGCGGCTCAGATGCAACCCTAGTGGGTGTGATGGGTGGTATATTAAATGTTTATAAATAAGTAAATCAGGAAGCATCTGAAAAAACACTACTCCCTCATGATTACATCACTGGTAAGCATTGGGGGAAAATTTGGTAATTATTAAGGGTCAAAAGACTTTTGAGGAACCCCTTCCAAAGGTAGCTCCCTTCTTTCATGTCTTCTACCTGTTAGGCTCTCACCATCTCTTTAGCATTGTGTCTGTCCTAAGCATTTTAAAATTTTGTTCTGGGTTTTGTTGCCAGCAGTAGACTATTTCATGCAGCAACCAGCCTCTCAGCTAATCAACTATTATTTAGTTTAACCTGTACACTTATGGGTTTAAGGTTTTATTGAAAACTTATTTTGGCGGGGGGGCGGAGCCTGATGTCCAGCGGGATGGTCGCATAATGCTGAGGCTCCCGAGAGGCCTACTCAGAATCCTGAATTAACACCGGACATTCTTGAATTTATGCTCTGATCTTACCGGGGCACATTGGTGAGATGGCGGGGACCAAACCTACGCGCCTGGAATTTGGATCTCCAGCGGCTTCTCACGGCAAACGCTCTAAAACTGAACCCCCGTCCCCGCAGAAGGGGCTGGCTCTACGCGAGGGCCCCGAAATGCAGCAGGAGATCCTCGCAGAGATTAGAGGGGTTAAAGACCTCGTGCAGTCCAACGGGGAAGCACTCCGAGCGCTGCGGGAAGACCTTGGTGTGTTGCAGGGCAGGCTGGAGGGGCTCTCCTCGCGTCAGGACAAAATGGAGAGCATATTGGACTCCCATGTGGTCCGGCTGTCCAAACTCGACAAAGTGGAACGTCAGGTGCGGGCCTTGCAGAAAGAAGTGGAAGATGGCAATAATAGAGCGCGCCGTAACAACCTACGACTAGTGGGCATACCGGAGGGAGCGGAATCGGGAGACATGAAGGAGTTTCTATATAAAATCCTCCCTTCTCTGCTCCAAATCACCTTTACCAAAGAATTGGAGATCGATCGCGCTCATCGTGTACCCACGAACATAACGCTCAACAGGAAGACCCCGCGGCCTATTATCTTTCGACTTTTGAGATATCAACATGTGGAGCAAATTCTCAGCGCCTCTCGGGCGAAGGGCCCTATGGAGTTTGAGAGCCATAAAATCTCCTTCTATCCTGACTTGGCTAAACCCACGGTTGACCGCCGAAAGCGCTTTCTGGAATTCCGGCCGAGGCTTCAACAATTACAAGCACGCTATGGCCTGATGTACCCGGCCAAGCTCCGAGTCACGCTGCACAATCAGACAAGAACATTTGAGGACCCTGATCTACTAGCGGAGTTTTTGGATGCTAAAGAAGCCGACTTGATGCGCTGACTTCCAGAGTGTTCCTACTAGTGTTCTCATGTCCGCTGTACCCGCCATTTTGGATTTGCCACGGCTCAGCAAAGAGGCTGTCGAGGGCGGTTTGTTGCCTTATTTTGATGATATTTGTGACCCGACTCCATCTACCCAGAGTAGCCTCGATGAATATCAGAGACAGTGTTAATTATGGACTCTGGTGTTTCTTTTCTTTTCATGTCTTTATCCTCCTCTCTGGGGCCTCCTCCCGCAGACATATGGTCGCCATATTCATTGGGGGTTTTGCTTCTTCTCTAAGTTACTTTGGTACATGTTTTTCAATATGGGGTGTATTGGCCAGCATACTCGGTGATTATGTCATTGCTGTACAGATTCTGCTTATGTTGTATATTTTCAAGCGCCCTTATCTAAAATGTCTATTATCGATTGATGGCACCATGTAAGATTTTATCATTGAACGTAAAAGGCATCAATAACCCGATAAAACGGAAGAAAATCCTGAGCTATCTAAGTCATGAAGCTGCTGATCTGATTTTCCTCCAAGAAACGCATTTAAATTCGAAGGAAACTCTTAAACTCAGTGTTAAACCTTACATGGTGGCCGCCTATTCTCCAGCTGTTTCTAAGAAATGTGGGGTTGCCATACTGGTTAGGAAATCTCTGCATGCCACTATTATTGCGACTAGCTCAGATACAGCAGGCAGATGGTCCAGGGTTCATCTCAAGATAGGTAACCTTGAAGTTACATGTATATGCCTTTATGCTCCTAATGTAGATGACCCTGCCTTTTTTGCTACCATTGCTCAGGTTGCGCAGGCCTCTGCTAATACTTCATTGATAATTTGGGGGGATTTCAATTTAGTTCTCGATCCCCTGATTGACAAACAGCCACCTAGGACGAGTGGTCCCCCCAAGAGTCACACCACGCTTACCTCTATGATCAAAGATCTTGCCTTAGTCGATCTGTGGAGGTTACTACATCCCAATGAGCTTGACTTTACCTTCTTCTCTTCCCCTCATAAATCCCAGTCTCGCATAGACTTCTTTCTAATATCAAAACTGTTAGTTCCTCAGGTAGACAATGCAAAGATTCACTCCCAACATATCTCGGATCACACTGCTATTTCTTTTCAATTATATACCACTGCGCCCCAAGGGAATTCGGGGGCCTGGTTTTTTGATAGAGCCCTATTAACTCAACCAGAGTTCCAGTTAGAAATTCGAGCAGCCATACAGGACTACTTTCACTTTAATCTACCCTAGGACACTGCAAACTGGGCTTGGTGGGAGGGTTTTAAAGCGGCCATTCGTGCAACGATCACTAGTTATCAAATTCGCCTGCGGAAACAACGCAAGCAGCAGCTCCTCATACTAGACCAACAAATCAAAGCAGGCGAACGAGTTCTAACTTCACGTACTGATCCATGCGTCTTAGTTCGCTTACAGCGTCTCCGTTTTCAATATAATGCAATCCTCTCAACTGCAGCTTCTCAGAGTATTGCACTTCAGCAAGGGACATACTACCGTGAAAGCAACCGAGCTGGTCGACTTTTAGCTAATGCCTTGAAAGGTCAAAAAGAAGCCAAACGCATTGCGGCCCTTCGCGCCCCACAGGGAGGGGGCATACTGACCACAGACTCCGATATCGTAGAACTTTTTCGGGATTTTTATACCCGTCTATATCAATCTGAATGTGAGTTCTCATCTGAGACCTTTGAGCGCTTGTTTTCTGGTATTCAGCGGCCGACCCTTTCTGAAGCTGATAGGGATGCCCTGGATGAACCCTTCTCTACTTCAGAGATCCATTCTGCCCTAAAACGAACAGCCTCGGGTCGAGCCGCTGGGCCTGATGGTCTCCCGACAGAATTCTACAGAACGTTCAGTGCAGATTTAGTTCCCTACTTAAAACTTTACTTTACTGCCCTTGCGGTAGATACATCCTCTTTGGGATCCTTTTCTGCAGCTAATGTGGTAGTTTTTGAGAAAGAAGGCAGAGACCCGCTGCTAACCGCCAACTACCGTCCAATCTCCCTACTTAATGCCGATTATAAGATCTTCGCAACGATCTTGGCTACCCGGCTATCTGACAGGATGGCCACCTTAGTCCATCCCGACCAATGTGGTTTTATACCCGGCCGCCGCTCCACCGCTGACCATGCTCGGACTTTGTGCCATGTGCTATCCCGTGCTGCCAATTTGGACCACCCATGGGTGGGTCTTTCCCTAGATGCTGAAAAAGCCTTTGATCGCCTAGAATGGCCCTTCTTATTTGCAGTTCTCCGATGGTATGGCTTTGGGGAGGGCTTCCTCCGATACCTCCAAGTCATGTATTCTCAACCCGTTGCCAGTATTTGTGTAAATGCCATAAAGTCTCGGCCTTTTAATCTTCAAAGAGGCACGCGTCAAGGTTGCCCCCTATCACCAATGCTCTTTGATCTAGCTCTTGAACCCCTCGCCCTCCTTATTAGACAGTCCGCACGTATCCGAGGTATCCCCTTCAGTCACAGAGAGATTAAACTCTCTGCATATGCAGATGACCTTATGCTCTTTGTATCCCTTGATTCGGTCCCGGCTGTCTTGGACCTGATTGATGGATACTCGCAATTATCGGGCTATAAAATAAACTGGACCAAATCCGTAGCATTCCCACTGAACCGCTGGGTACATGAGGCTGACATGCGGGCCTTTCCTTTCCTTTGGCAATCCCGCATGGTGAAATATCTTGGCGTCCACTACTGTTCTCCTTTAGAAGACACTATTAGCTTTAATGCCAAGGAGGTAGTCTCCAAAGTCCGTGAGCTCACAAATCGGTGGTCTCCCCTATCCCTTACATGGTGGGGCCGCCTAGAAACCGTCAAAATGATGATAGTCCCTAAAGTGAACTATATTTTAGAAATGCTGCCCTGCTTCCTCCCGCTACACACCTACAAAGACATAGAGGGCCTTCTCGTCCGTTATCTCTGGCAGGGGAAACCACCAAGAGTAGCTAAACACAAACTACAGTCTGCGAAGGAACTAGGGGGTACCCGCTTTCCTGATTTTCTTAGGTATCATCAAGCCTTCCTACTTAAACAAGGTGCCCGATGGCTAGCTGCCTCAACAGACAACAGACCAGTTTGGCTTGACATTGAAGAGGAGCTAAGTAGCCCAATTCCATTGATCCATCTCCCCGGCATGTCCCATCAAGTAGACCTACGCCATCCCCCAATAATTGTTGATACTCTGGCGGCCTTTAACACTCTCATTCTATCAGTGGGTTCAAACGTATGTCCTCAGGACAGACTCCCGCTGTGGAATAACCCCAGAATTCAAGTCCTAAATAAAACGATTGCATGGAAACCCTGGTACTCTAGGGGGATCTGGACACCCCAACAACTCTTCTCTGCAGCTCGTTGGAAGACCTTTTCCGACTTACAAAAGGAATTTGCGTTACCAGCGAAACATTACTTTCAATTGATGCAGCTTCAACACTGCCTCAAAAGTGCTTAAATCCTGCTGCCCTCTGCCCCTACTGAGAACGGGCTATTAGAACTAATTCACTCTATTAGTAGTACACATGGGGTAGCCTCTAACTTTTATAAATTATTATGTCAGGGTACCGACGCTGCTACTTGTAGAGCTCAACAAGCCTGGGAACGCGAACTGCAAATCACTTTAACCCCTGTGCAATGGAGCGTTTTCTGGAGCAAAGTGGTGCGGGTTTCCAGATCTGCCTCTGTCACCCAAACTCTCTTCTTTTTTGCACATAGATGCTTTTATACTCCAGAAAGAATAGCCAAATGGAACACCACTGCTAGGGACCAGTGTTGGTCTTGCCATACTGCTGTGGGAACCCTCGCTCATGTTCTTTATGAATGTCCTCAACTGCAGGTTTACTGGGGGCGGGTCTGGGGTCGTATTCAATCTATCTTACACCTCCACGAGCCTCTTTCTTGGAAGATTGTGGGACTCCGCTCAGTGGCGGAGGTCCCCTCTCTTCCTAAGAAGGGTCGCTTTCTCCTTGATTTCATGCTGGGTATAGCCATATGTTTAATCACGAGGAATTGGAAGGATAGCTCTCGAATTACTGCCAATGAATGGTGGAACCTCGTCTGCTTATATAGTAAATATGAGCAGATATCTCGGAGAGCTATTCCTCATATCCAAACTCACTTTCGCTTGTCTAAATGGCAGATGCTCAATGATTATGTACACTCTGCCCATTGCTCCGACATGTCTGTTTAATGCATACTTATCATGTTTTAGCTCACCGTTAGGTTTTGTACCACAATAATGTCAGTACACGCCCGTTTTCGGGAATGATTAGTTTCTAGAGAAGAAGCAGGGGGGAGGGGGGTGGTAGGGGTTTACTTTGGTGTATGTATCACATTCTATGTATGTATTTGTCTTTTAGCTGTATGTCTTCCTTTCCTTTGTTGTTATAAAACGAAAATAAAGCATTTAAAAAAAAAAGAAAACTTATTTTGGCAATAGAACTTAGCCATATGGAAACAGGTGATAGCAAAATAAACCTACTAAAAATCTGTATATCAAACCAAAGTATAGGATTTATAAAAACACAATATAGCAAAATCATTTAAATGAGCAGTTCTAAGAATAAAACGTCAATAGACTAATCTTGCTGTGCACAAAAAGTTAACATGTAATGGAAAAAAAACTGAAATCCTTTTTTAGTAAAGTGCATTTACTGAAATTGACAGAAAGTAGTAGAAGACTAAAGGATCTAATTTCTAAGCTGTGGTAAGGCAATAGCTCACATTATTTACCAATTAATACATGTTAATTGCCAGTAACGTGTGTCAATTGGTGGTAATGCAGCTTATCAATAATGAAGAGCATGCAAATGCTTGGAAAGCAGCTCATTATTATGCAAAATAAAGAACACAACCTGCATTAAACCTTGCAAGCTGCATTATTCATGAGGTGATAGCACTTCAAAAGGTGCTGTTCTCTTTCCTCCTCAAGAGCATCGGGCTGCTAAAGTAGGGACAGATGCTCCCATGGAACAATTTAAAGTGGCCATTGCTTACTAGGAATGCGCATTCACTTCATGTTTTCCATCTGAAAATGGAAATGAAAAACATGACATTTTTTTGTTTCCCATCTGTTGTAATTAGCGGGTGCACTCCTCATGTATACACGTACTGTTTCACAATAGTGCACATTATTGATGCACACTGTGCACTGTTCTCTCATAGCACTCACTATTGAGCGATAGCACACACTATTTGCCAACATTTTCTCCAGAAATGAAAATGAACACAATGTAAAAACCCACAAATGGCACAGAAAACCAAACTAAACAAAAATGCTTGACTATTGCTTGTTAAAAAAATGCCAAACCTTTAATACCCCCCCCCCCCCCTTAATCCACAGTCAAAATACTACCCTGCCAGAATCCGGTCTCCATTATTTCTCAGCCTGACCCTCTAAAAGTAATATTGATACACTATTGCTAGGGAGCTAAGGCCATCATTTTCATTCAGGCAGCCTCTAGGGCACAAGACCCCTCATTACCCACCAGGGACATCCCTGATAGTGTTGGGGGTTGTGGAAGATATTTCAAAAGAGGATCAGGGAATATTATAAAAGGCAATTGAAAAGGTTACATGATGTGGTGAGCAGAGGAAGTGGGGTGTCCTTAGAACTCCTGGGCCTATCTTTGTCATTTAGCATCTAACCCCATTTATTCTTATCTTTGGTGACCCTGCCAGTTTGTAATTTCTTCCCAAAGGAGGAGACACTGGTGAGCACTATATTTATCAGATGGAGGCAAAAACTCTGAAGAAAGATCAGGATAAAACTAAGGTGGGAGACTCCAAGATGGCAAAATTGCAGCCCGGGAGTCCATAGAGTGGAGCGGTGGAGAAGGTGTTAGCTGCAGTAGTGAAAGCTCTGGAGAGCTGCTTTGTTGAGTTATCAGAGAAGTTTGATGGTGTAGCTCACTCCTTGGTGACTTTCCAGGAGAGACTAGTAGAGATAGAGCAGCATACTTCAGATTTAGAGAACGAGCATACTCGCGTGTTGGGGGAGATAGCATGCCTGAAAGGTCTTGTAATAAGGCAGACCCAAAAATTGGGTGATTTAGAAAACCAAGGTCACCATAAAATCTTGTGGCTTGTTGGTAATCGTATGTCTATCCAAGATGTAGAACTACGTTGTTTTCTCGAGACTCGGTTACCATTCACTCTGCAGTTGAAGACTCAAGATGGAACATTGTAGATTGACCGGGTCCAGGTCCGTGCTGTGAAAAGGATCCTTGTCTAAGAGTGGACATCTCAGTTTTTGAATTTTCTTCAAAAAGAGGCAGTTTCTTTGGGCAGACCATGGGAAGAAAAGCGTGGAACATAATAGGAAGCACATTCTTATATTTCAAGACTATTATATTAGTGTACCACAAAAGTGCAGAGCATTTAGCCAATTATGTGGCTTACTAACTGTCAAAGTGTGTTTCACTTTGCAGTATCCTGCATGCTTGAGATTGCATCATAATGCTCGCTCACATTTCTTTAATACCCTTGGAGAGGCATCGGACTTCAACGATCAACATTTGTGAAATTGGCCCGGTATGGATGGAATAGGTTTTGGGGGCCAAGATGCTTCAGGGCAGTAATGAATGCCACTGGCTCCATTTTATTTCTTTCAAGACTGTTTTTTGTCTGGAGTGGGAGTCCCTCATTTCCTTCTGTTTTGGAGGGCTTTGGAATTTCTGCATGAGACATGACCCACACTGAGCCATTACTAAAGATTCTCATTAAGGTATTGCCTACAAGATACATTACATTAGCATACCAGATATTGCCTGCCTACTTGCTAGGCCCTGGAGAGCGGCTTTGGGTTTTCAGAAAGCAATCCTCAGGCTTGTCTGTTATGGTTGAGAACACATCTGTTTTGAAGCACTCCTTCTTAGGGAAAACCAGGGACTCAATATGGATGCCGGACAATATATTTTGCTGTCATTAAGCATTTAAACTGGAGTGCTTGTATGGTATTTGTGGATGAATGGGTAGTTTGGAAGGGAGGATGACAGTGTGCTTGGGGCTGAGGGTATGTTTTGGAGGGCTGACCTGTAGCAAACTACAGTGGTTTGATATCGTGGATACTGTGTGTGAGCTAGCTCTTGAGGCGTGGCATTTGGGCTTAAGGAGTAATCCTTGGACTTAGATGCTGCAGTAGATAATGCACCTATTTAGTAACACTCCCTTTTTAGGGGCAGCCTGGGATTCAATATGGAACTGGGCAGCAGCTATTGATGTTACTAAGAATATAACCTATGGGTTCATTGTATGGTATTATGTGTGGGCGCAGTGTGTGTGTGTGTTTCTATGTGTGCTTTGAAGGAAAGGATTTTCTGAGGCTCTTGCACTTGTGAGCTGGATATATGATATATGGTGTATAGACCTATCTCAGCAGAGGGGGAAGAGTGATGATACTAGCAAGGAGTCATTTCAAGTTCCAAACTATGTCAGTTATCAACACAGAAGAAAGCAGCAGCATTATCATCACCAACAAATACCTCACTTTATGTCTCACATACAGAGCTCCATACTCCAAATCAGATGAGCTAGCCACACTATTAGAGTCAATATGCACATTCACCTCTCTGCACAAGCCCCTTATTGCCCTTAAAGACCTCATCCTCACATCTAAACCCACTAAAGAAGCCAACGCCTTCCTGACAGCCATGGAATTGCTTCAATATGCACAGATAATAAACAAACCAACACACTGACAAGGAACGATCCTTGACCTCATCTTTGTCCCCACTCAACTCCTAGAACAGGACACCATATACCCCCTCAATCCACTCCAATACTATGGTCAGATCACCACATGTTAACATTCAAAATAAATATCAGACCGTCTGACCCCATGCAAGAGCAACAGGCATGCAGAAGGTTCATACAATTTAGCAAACAATGCTTCATACAATTCGTCCTACTGAAAATAAACCAAAACACAGTAGACCTTGATAATGTAATTGAAAACTGAAATGAAAGCTGCAGCAGCACCAAACAATAAGAAGATAACTCAAAGAATCCACTCCAAAGAATCAAAGAAGATACTAAGGAAGATTCAAAGAAAATGAAGCAAGAAGACCAAGGACACCCTTCAATAATACAGAAACAAACAAAACAAATACAACCACTTAATTACCCGATGCAAAAAAGAATTCCACATGAACCTCATTGTGAAATCTACAAACAGACCCAAAGAGCTATTCAACATAGTCCAGGCACTCATAGGACAGGGATTGACTTACAGCCACAAAGCAAATTTCCTAATAGAAAAACACAAGAACATACGAGTTGTTCCAACACCCAACCACAGGCACAAACACATGTGATACACCTTAAATCTAGCAGTACATGGGAAGAATTTCAGATATCAACCATAGAACAAATAGAACAAATCATCTCCCGCATAAACACCACCACACCACCATCAGACTCATGCCCTGTTTCATGGATCAAAGCAGTCAAGGAAGAATTTGTGTGTGGATAGGGCATAGTTGGATGGACCAAAAATATAGATGTGTATTCCCCATGTAAAAGTGGGAATACACAAGTGTATACCAAAATATTTCCATGTTGACTTTTACATGTGCCCCAAGGAGCAGGTGCAAATGTTCTCCACCCTCCCCCAATATATCAAAACCTTCCCTGATCTCACAGTTCCCGCAACATTTCAGAACTTCCCCTGATCTGACCCCCACCAGGCAAGAACCCACTGATCCACTGATCATACCCCCTACGAAGAACTCCACCTCCTAATCCTACCAGGAAAGAATCCTCTCCACCCCCCTCCCCCAGAAGAAGACTCCCAAACTCCCCCTGTAGGCCCTACCTCCCATCCCCCAATCTCACAGCCCTGCTAGACAAGAACTCACCTTTATCCTTATCTCACCCCCTGCCAGGCAAGAACCCTACCCCTCAATCCCACCTGGTATGATACCCCATCCCACCCCCAGCAGGCAAGATCTCCCCCAGAAGATGAATCTCCCCCTCAAAAAGCCCCACTTGCCCTATACCCCCAAGCCTGCCTACACAATCCCTGGTGTGTAGTGGTATGGGGCAGAAATGATTTCCACTGTCTCCTGCTCCATCAGCTAGTGGTAGTAATGCGAGACTACTGCTAGGAGTTCAGCAGTGCCATTTTGAACTCAGCATCCAGTGAGCAGGGGCGATTGGGGGTCATGTCCATCCCTTACCACTAGACAAACAGACATGCACTATTGCACAACCTTCTAGGTGTTTTACAAAAGGCTCTGCATTTGGCAGATCCTTTGATAAAATACTGGGAGAATTGTGCATGTCCCAACCTGGATATCTCAATTCCCTTATCAATGTGCTATATAAAATGAGACTTCATATTTCCCTTCTTCGTGAAGGATATATTTAGAGTGAACTTGTCATGCTTAGTTTGCTTATTTAGCTCCTAATTACACAGGTACACTACCAAAAAACTGCCTCCAGTTTTGCAACTGATTCCTATAGATTTTGGGGTGCTGAATCCAGGAAAAATAGCCAAAATGTTCCATCACGTCACGTTTTCTTGCAAAATTAGATTTCTTACCCATATAAGGAATGTTCACATAATTTCTTTTTAGCCGACTGCAGTTTATTTTCTTGGCCCAAAATAGAGGTTGTAATGGTTAACTAACTAGAAACACTCCCTCATGATATTTTAGAGTGTTTTGTATTCATTTTATACATTAACAGGACAATTGGGAGGCGGGGGGCTAAATCCAGTATTCGCGCTGGCGCATGTTCTTTCCTGTTCGCCTCGCCTCGTTCGCTCGCTCGCTCAAACACGGTGGTTGCGACATGAACGTTCCTGTCAAATTTCAGTTTCTTGCAAGTTCATTATTACCTTTTTGTTTGCTCAGTCGTAATCCAGCTTTATTCCGAAGTGGTTCACTACAGTTGTAGTTTGCAGTGCTGTATATTTGTGATGGCTCACAGAGCCAGAGGTTGCGTCAACTCTCCGGACAGTTTTTGTTTTATTTGTGGGGAATATACCGTGAAAAAGCGGCAGAGGAACATTTCTGCATTTATTAAAAAAGTATATTTCGCCTATTTCGGTTTGAAGTTAGGCGATCAAGACAAACCGTGGGCTCCTCACAAAGTGTGCAAGACATGTGAGGAAGATCTACGCTTATGGATGAAAGGTAAAAAACAAGCATTTCGTTTCGGAATACCTATGATGTGGCGTGAACAAAGAGACCACAGCAGTGACTGCTATTTTTGCTCTTGCATTGTGAAGGGATACAACTTAAAAAATAAGAACGTAATAAGTTACCCCAACCTTCCCTCAGCAATTAGGCCTATGCCTCATAGCAACGAAGTACCTGTGCCTGAACCACCAAAATCTTTGGATCATATTTGTGTGGACGGTTCTGATCATGATGAGACTCATCAGATGGCTTTTCCCGATGAGTCCAGTACTTCCGAGTTTGAAACTGAACCAGATCCGAAACCTGAACTTTTCTCTCAAACTGAATTGAATGATTTAGTCTGGGATTTAGGACTCCCAAAAGATGCTGCCCAACTGCTAGGTTCTCGGCTTAAACAGAAAAATCTATTGTCACCAGGAACAACTTTTTATTGGTACCGCAACCGCGAGACACAATTTTTGAAGTATTTCAGCAAAGAGGAAGATTTGGTATTTTGCAACGATATATACGGAGTGAGTGATGGAAAAGTTTAAACTCAAGTATGATCCTGCTGAATGGCGGCTGTTCATTGATTCGTCAAAAGACAGCATAAAAGGTGTTCTTCTTCATAATGGCAACACATTCGCTTCAGTTCCTATTGCTCACTCTGTTATTCTCCAAGAAAAATACGAGAATTTGGCCCTGATTCTTCAGAAGATTCGTTATGATGAGCATAAGTGGATGATTTGTGGAGACTTTAAAATTCTATCCATGCTATTAGGGCAGCAATCCGGTTTCACCAAATATCCCTGCTTCCTTTGCTTGTGGGATAGCCGGGCCCGCGACCTACACTGGGGGAAAAAAGACTGGCCAATTCGGGAGTATTTGAGACCCGGTGAGAAAAATGTTCTTCATGAGAGCTTGGTATCTCGTGATAAAATTCTATTACCACCTCTCCACATTAAGTTGGGTCTCATTAAGCAATTCATCAAGTCCCTTCCAAAAGATGGTGAGTGCTTTCGGTACCTTTGCTCAAAGTTCCCCCGACTTTCTGAAGCAAAGCTAAAGGAAGGAGTGTTTGTTGGCCCTGATATAAGGAAACTCATTTCAGA
This sequence comes from Ichthyophis bannanicus, assembly GCA_033557465.1. NCBI lineage: Eukaryota > Metazoa > Chordata > Amphibia > Gymnophiona > Ichthyophiidae > Ichthyophis > Ichthyophis bannanicus. The sequence continues at coordinate 614,695,961 of CM066035.1, forward strand.
TGGAGCATTCGCTGAAACGATGTCTGAGAAGGAAAAAGAGGCCTGGGATTCCTTCAAGGATGTTGTTCTCAAATTCTTGGGGAACAGGCGGGATGAGAACTATAAGGATATTGTTGCCAGGATGCTCAATGCCTTCAAAGAACAAGGCTGTAACATGAGCCTGAAAGTCCATTTCTTGCACTCCCATGTGAACTACTTTCCCGAAAACTTGGGGGCGTACAGTGAAGAACAAGGTGAAAGGTTTCACCAGGACATCAAGGACGCAGAGAGAAGGTACCAAGGAAGATGGAACACCACTATGATGGCTGATTTCTGCTGGTTGCTGCTGCGGGAAACCCCAGATGAAAAATACGCCAAGCAGCGCACCAAGAGAAGCATTCGGGGGAAGAAGAAACGGGCCCACCAGGAGATTGATTGACCCAAGAATGACTTTAAAATTTAAACTGTGTTGACAAATATTGTGTTTTTACTAAACTTTGAAATAAAAATTTGCTAGTTATTACCACAGTGTCGGATCTCATTTATTAGAATTTTATTTTCACACCATCGGGTGTTTGTCTTCATGTATTGCAATGGTGCGGTTTGCGTTTTCTATTCTTACATACATACCTGTACAACATTTTTTGCACATTTCTTTGCTTTGCTTTGTGTCTAACCTCGCTCTTATATGCTCAATGTTTGTGCACATGTATGTGGCTGTTTTAAGTGCAGACAATTTTGCTACCATCACAGTGTGTTTTGTTGACATTACTCTATTCTTATGTGCTGCCTTGTTACAATTTTCTTTATTCTTATTTGAATAACTACTAAACAATTAGTATAAAGAATTCATCCAAGAAACGTTTATCTCAATCGCACTCAATCTTAAACGTCCACCTCAAACTGCTAACCCAATGTAGCAAAACATCTGTACATGATGGAGCAAATTGGTTACCAGATTTGGATTCAGCGCACCAAAAAGCGTAAAAATCAATCGAAACATTAGAGGCAGTTTAAAAAAAAATTTTTTTAGTGTTCTGTGGTGAACAGCGCCCTCCTGAGCCTATGGAGATAGTAGAAAATCCTGAGGGTCAGCAGGATTTATACCAAAATGACAGGGCAAGGAAAAAAGAGAGACTCTATTCCTCAGAGCTGAGTAGGGAGAACAGCCCAGGGGAGGAGCCCTGCAGTTCTGATTGGGCACACCCAGCCCTAGGAAGGGGCGTGTCCAAAAGAGAATGTACATTTAAACCAGAGCATGGCTCTGAAGAGGAAGGACGGATAAGAGACCCGAGTGGAGGACGGATAAGAGACCCGAGTGGAGGACGGATAAGAGATCCGAGTGGAGGACGGATAAGAGATCCGAGTGAAGGACGGATAAGAGATCCGAGTGAAGGACGGATAAGAGATCCGAGTGAAGGACGGATAAGAGATCCGAGTGGAGGACGGATAAGAGATCCGAGTGGAGGACGGATAAGAGACCCGAGTGGAGGACGGATAAGAGATCCGAGTGGAGGAAGCACGAGTGGAGGTGGTACAAGGAGTACAAGAAGTACAAGGAATACAGGAGGTAAAGGAAGGAAGGAATATTGGAAGAAGAAACAAGGAGATGGTTGGAAAGCCAGTGGAGTGATTAATGATACTTTGGAACCTGGCATAAGAAGAAAACCTGCACAATCCTATTCCAGGGAAATAAGCAGAAGTCCCACGCAGAGAGGATTTAACCTTGGAGTGGATAGCCCTTGGAAGGCATCGCCTTGGGGGAGAAAGACTTCAGGACAAGCACAGGTGAAAGAGCAATCATTCCCTGAAACGTCGTTTGTGCCGGAGAGCAACAAACAGATCAGCTGGAGAGCCTGGGAGCCATCTGCAGGCAGAAGTGCTGCACAAACAGTGAGTAATTGGCCACCCGGCTGCCAAGCTGAATATAGAGATAATTCTTCCTCCTATGAGTCAATTGCTAAAGAAACTAGCAATTATCCTAATACCTTTATCTTAAAGGAAGAGAAGACAAACAGCCTTGAACAGAAGGGAAAAGCTATAGCAGATAGTAGTGCCCTCTCTCATAAGGAACAGGCTGAATGGCTTCTTCAGAGCTTCCAAGAGTTTTTTGACTTACAGGCTAGTAAACAGCTAGTATCACAAGAGGCAAATAATTCAGCACAGCTTGAAGGAGTAACCCAGGGAAATACAAGCATACCTGAGTGTGAACAAATGGACTGTACATTTTGTAGTATAGGAAAGCCAAGCTGAAGGGAACTGCCTTTATCGTGTGTGAGCTGAGTTCTGTAAAGCTGTTGTATTGCCGTGAAAATGGAAGTTCTAATTACCTCCACCTGATTCTCAGCATAGTGAAAGTAACTGTGGCTGTAAGAGGTGCAGTGAAGCCAACTGGCCTCTGGAGGCAAAAGAGAGCAATTTGCTGGAAAGTGAAAAAGCAGCATTTGTATTTTGAGTTGCATTTAACCTGAAGTTTCTGTTTGCCTTTGGAAGCACCCTTGTTTGCATGTGATGGAACATTTACCTTTTACTTTAATAAAATACTTATTATAAAGAAACCACAACTACAAGTTTCTTTAATTCGGAGTGAGAAGAGCTGGAACTACAGCTCCCAGCATTCCTGGGGGCAAAGGTTTCCTCCTTCCCTCACGAAGTACAGCGGCTGCTCATGTCCTTAACCCCTTGAGCCGGGCAGGGTCGCCGCAAGTTGGCTACGTTGGCAGGATATCTTCCACGCATGCGCAAGGTGCCGCGCAGAGAAAGAAACTTCAAAGGAGCAACTATAAGAAGGAACCGATTGCAGACCATCCTGAGAGGAAGGAGACAGTCCAGCATCGGTGTGCCAGCTGCAACGAAGGCTGTGAAAGCGTGACTCAACACCTGAGCCAGGTAATAGGTATCCACCTGGGAAAGGGAAAGGATACAGGGCTGAGGGTGTTGGCCAGCTAGTGAAAAAAAAAAAAAAAAAAGGAAAAGTGTTTTTTTTTTTTTTGGTGTGTGTGAGGAATCGCACTTGGTTTTTTTTCTCTCTGTTTGCATTCACAGATAGCAAAGATGTCGCTGGAAGCAGCAGAGATATTCAAGTGGATGGCAACCCAACTTGAAAAACAGCGAGACCTGAGTCTAGAGTTTCAAGAGCAGACTGCCGCTGCCATACAGGCTCAGCAGCAACCCCTCCTGGACATGCTGAAAAACTGGGTAGCTGAGCAGAAGATGCCAAAGGAGAAACCGACCGTACCTCCAGGTTTAGCTCCTATAGTTGCGCATGGTTTAGGCGCAGAGACTATGTTTAACTTTGGTCAGTTAAAGGACAATGATGACATTGACAACTTTATTGAAAGTTTTGAAAGGGTAGCACAGTTGAGTGCATGGCCAGAGGAATATTGGGCCATCAGGTTCGCAGCTTCCCTCACAGGAGAAGCAATGGCGGCCTACAGGAGCATGCCACCTGACCTTGCCGGAAATTATGGGGAGGTGAAGAAAGCGGTCCGGGAAAGGCTAGGCCTTACGCCGCTAGCCTACCATAATCTCTTGCGAGCGGTGAGGTTAAAACAGGGTGAGTCACCAAAAGCCCTAGTGTATAGGATAAGCACATTGTTGAATAAATGGCTTAATCCGGAGCATAGGACTAAAGAGTCCATACTAGAAAGCTTAGTGCTAGAGCAATATATGAACGCTATACCAGATGAAATAAAGACCTTCCTGATTCTGCAAAGCTGCAAAACCCCACATGAGGCAGTGGACCTCACGGAACACTTCTTGCAGGCCAAAGCAATGCCTCTTGAAAGCAATAGTGAGTTAAAGGGGGCAGCAATCACGGAATCAGAAAGGAAGGCGAAATTTCAATATGGTGCAAGCAGAATGTGTATGCCGACTGTAAAGGCTAGGTTTCAGCCTGGCAAATGTTTTAAATGTGGCCGAGAAGGGCATATACAGAGAAATTGTTTTAAGACTGCCTTAGTAGCAGAGAGTGCGCATAAAGCTCGTGAAGGGTTTCTTATAGAGGTCGAGGTGCAGGGGATTGCCACCACTGCGATACTTGATTCTGGCGCAGAGCAAACAATGCTCTCCAAGGCGCTGTGGCGGCAAATCCAGGCAACAGGGATAGCGATTCAGCCTGTTCGAAATGTGAAGATACGCTGTGTACATGGTGGTACGTCGCTATACCCTGTATACAGTCTGCAGGTGAAAGCACTAGGTGTGCTGAAGAAAATCCCCATTGCAGTAGTCCCCAAGCTACCTCATAACCTAGTTTTGGGTAAAGACTGGCCACACTTCCATAAAGGAGTGGAACAAGGCTTAATTTTGAAAGAGCAAGAAGCTACCAGAGAATCCCCGGTAGAAGCTCCAACCCAAGCCACTAGGAAAAGCATAGTGCCTAGTCCTTTGTTTGCTCACCTAAAAAGGCAAAAAGGGAAAATACCGCCTCCAAGGGAAGAAATGGTGAAGAAACCGGTATTTGTGCTGAGATTCTGCAAACTAAACCCTAATGCGCAACCCCCTAAGAGAGCTTCAAGTAACTCAGCAGGTTATGACCTCTGTAGTGCTGAGGAGGTCATAGTGCCTAAGCAAGGGAAGGCATTGATAGATACTGCTCTACAAATGGAAATGCCACTAGGATGCTACGGCCGAATAGCCCCACGATCGGGACTCGCCATGAAACATTTTCTGGACATAGGAGCCGGAGTGATAGACCCGGATTATAGGGGGTCTATTAAAATTCTTATGTTCAACTTCGGCAAGGAGGACTTTAAAATCCAGGTTGGAGACCGAGTAGCTCAACTAATCTGCGAGCGTGTAGGTCTGCCTCCGCTGGAAGAAGTATCCAGCTTATCTACAATGGCTCGAGGAGCAGGTGGATTCGGGTCAACGGGGGGTACCAGCTTCCAAGCTCTAGCTGCGGTGGTAGAAGAAAAGGAAGAGGAAGACCTAGGGCCGCAAATCGCAGTCTGTAAAAGCCACCCTGAGCCTAGAATGGATGAAGGCTTGTCGTGGGCCCAGAAACAAGAGTTGGTCCAGCTACTGACAAGGTACCAGGATGTCCTCACACCCATGCCAGGCAAGACAGACCTGATCACCCATGGGATTATAACGCCGCCGGGCGAGATAGTACGCCAACGTCCATATAGGCTGCCAGAAGCCAAGAAGGCGGAAGTCAACTTAAGACATAATCAGCGACGACAGAAAGACTACTATGACCAAGGCACACGGCCACGCCAGTTAGCCGTGGGAGACAGGGTTATTGTGATGGTGTCGGGCCCTGATCCGAAATTCGAGAGCCGGTGGAGAGGCCCATGTACCGTGGTCCGACCAGTCGGTCCAGTGTCCTATCTCGTGAAGAATCAGACAGGACGCACACAAGTGTATCATATTAACCTTCTGAAGCCTTGGCACGATAGAACAGCCCTAGCTCAAGTAGCTACCGTAGTGCAAGACGGGAAAAGGATGAAGAACGCACAGGTCAACGCCAGACCCCGGAGTAGAATCACGTGCTGTGCCTCTGGTCAGAAGCCAGCCCGTGATATCTTAAGGGGGGGGATCTGTGGTGAACAGCGCCCTCCTGAGCCTATGGAGATAGTAGAAAATCCTGAGGGTCAGCAGGATTTATACCAAAATGACAGGGCAAGGAAAAAAGAGAGACTCTATTCCTCAGAGCTGAGTAGGGAGACCAGCCCAGGGGAGGAGCCCTGCAGTTCTGATTGGGCACACCCAGCCCTAGGAAGGGGCGTGTCCAAAAGAGAATGTACATTTAAACCAGAGCATGGCTCTGAAGAGGAAGGACGGATAAGAGACCCGAGTGGAGGACGGATAAGAGATCCGAGTGGAGGACGGATAAGAGATCCGAGTGAAGGACGGATAAGAGATCCGAGTGAAGGACGGATAAGAGATCCGAGTGGAGGACGGATAAGAGATCCGAGTGGAGGACGGATAAGAGACCCGAGTGGAGGACGGATAAGAGATCCGAGTGGAGGAAGCACGAGTGGAGGTGGTACAAGGAGTACAAGAAGTACAAGGAATACAGGAGGTAAAGGAAGGAAGGAATATTGGAAGAAGAAACAAGGAGATGGTTGGAAAGCCAGTGGAGTGATTAATGATACTTTGGAACCTGGCATAAGAAGAAAACCTGCACAATCCTATTCCAGGGAAATAAGCAGAAGTCCCACGCAGAGAGGATTTAACCTTGGAGTGCATAGCCCTTGGAAGGCATCGCCTTGGGGGAGAAAGACTTCAGGACAAGCACAGGTGAAAGAGCAATCATTCCCTGAAACGTCGTTTGTGCCGGAGAGCAACAAACAGATCAGCTGGAGAGCCTGGGAGCCATCTGCAGGCAGAAGTGCTGCACAAACAGTGAGTAATTGGCCACCCGGCTGCCAAGCTGAATATAGAGATAATTCTTCCTCCTATGAGTCAATTGCTAAAGAAACTAGCAATTATCCTAATACCTTTATCTTAAAGGAAGAGAAGACAAACAGCCTTGAACAGAAGGGAAAAGCTATAGCAGATAGTAGTGCCCTCTCTCATAAGGAACAGGCTGAATTGCTACTTCAGAGCTTCCAACAGTTTTTAGACTTACAGGCTAGAAAACAGCTAGTATCACAAGAGGCAAATAATTCAGCACAGCTTGAAGGAGTAACCCAGGGAAATACAAGCATACCTGAGTGTGAACAAATGGACTGTACATTTTGTAGTATAGGAAAGCCAAGCTGAAGGGAACTGCCTTTATCGTGTGTGAGCTGAGTTCTGTAAAGCTGTTGTATTGCCGTGAAAATGGAAGTTCTAATTACCTCCACCTGATTCTCAGCATAGTGAAAGTAACTGTGGCTGTAAGAGGTGCAGTGAAGCCAACTGGCCTCTGGAGGCAAAAGAGAGCAATTTGCTGGAAAGTGAAAAAGCAGCATTTGTATTTTGAGTTGCATTTAACCTGAAGTTTCTGTTTGCCTTTGGAAGCACCCTTGTTTGCATGTGATGGAACATTTACCTTTTACTTTAATAAAATACTTATTATAAAGAAACCACAACTACAAGTTTCTTTAATTCGGAGTGAGAAGAGCTGGAACTACAGCTCCCAGCATTCCTGGGGGCAAAGGTTTCCTCCTTCCCTCACGAAGTACAGCGGCTGCTCATGTCCTTAACCCCTTGAGCCGGGCAGGGTCGCCGCAGTACCTGTGTTATTGGACTGCCTCACCTGCTTATCCAAGATTGGAATCTTCTATTGAGAAGTTCAGGAAGGGGATCACAATTTTTTTTTCAACCAAGCCTCTGGGGGTTAATATGGTATTGCATTAGCTTGGGATGGGTTGTGAGTACCAGTCCTTTTTTTTCTTTACCTTTATGGTTTGGTTTGTACTTATTTTTAAAAAAATGAGCCCAAATTTTGGGCATTTTTTCATGTTCATTTCCACTATTCATTTTTTTAAGTGGCCACTGTGTACACACAAGAACTTAAGAACATGCAAATTGCCATACAGAGTCAGAAAAAAGGTCTATGAAGCCTAGTATCCAGTTTCCAATTATCTCAGGAGGCCTTGAGTATTGATAGTACTTAGAATGCTGACCTGTCTACTAAACTCCAATGACCAACTCTTTAGGGATAATCCCTCCACACTGAACATCAATGCCCAGATATTTTGTCTTCTTTCATGCCAATATTGATGTTACTTCAACTCTCCCCTGGTGCCTTGGTATCTTCCTGTGGGTGCCACTACCTCTGCTTCTCCTGGTACTTGGGGTCTACATGCCTATGTTGATGCTACTTTCCTTCTCCATATATGTTTTAGAGTCTTTCTGCCAATATTAGTGCATCTTGCCACTCTCCCTATACCTTGGGGTATCCATGCCAGTGTTGATGCTACTTTACTCCTCTTCAGGAGCCTGGAGATCTTTGTGCCAATATTTATTTCTTTACTGATGTATTGATTGATCAATCAATGAGTTCTTTTTGAGTTTAGGGGATATTTATAAGTTATGGGTGATTGTGAACTGGCCAAGTGTGATAAGTGTGAGGTGCTGAGAGAAGAGAAAGCACATTGTGCTGAAATATGTAATTCTGATTAATTATGATTTCATTATTTGTCTGGGCAACTTTGGGAGTTATCTGGATCAATCCTGGCTTTTGAAAATCCCCCACAATTAGCAGAGTCATACCCGTTGGGAAAAGGTTTGTACTTACAAGCATACTTTTGCATTTTCAAAATTATGTATAAGTTTCCTGGAAGACAAATTAGTGCACAAATGATCAGGTGTAACTATGGGGTATGTTTACTAAATGGCGGTAATGGAGCTGTCTTTTCCGTGCGCTAACGGCAGTGATAAGGGGTTACCATGTGGTAAGTGTGCTGGGCATGTCAGAGGCATTCCGGCATTAAGGGGTGGTAGTGGACACTTACCGTGCGGTAATAGCACATGCTGCGGGAAGGTGTCTGGCATGCACCTTAATGAAGAAAAGCCACTGAAATGCTGAAAGGGGGGCAGGGAAGACACTGTAGAAGGTATGGATGCAAACACAATGGGTAGCTGATGGAGTTGACTCACCGGATGCCTGGCAATGTGGCAGTATGTATGATGAGCATGTTTGACCGTACAGCAGGCCTATGCTGTTGACTAGGCGAGATAGGAGACTGCCTAGTGATGATGGTCAGTGTGGGTGTTGGCTGTGTCATGGGTGGGTGGTGGCGGCAGTGGAGTCAGCGGAGGGGATGCAGCAGCAGGGGTGCTGTGACAGGCATGCAATCCTAGATGCACCTGAAAGCATACATCGTATCATAAGCTACATTATCTGTGAGGTGTGGACATGTATCCAGATGTAATGTCAGTGTGTGGCATGCCATAGGCCAGGATAGTGTCTGGCTGGAGGCAACATGTGCCTGATGTGGGCAACAAAGGGAGGATTTCCCATGAGTGCTCATGTGGAGCAGTCACAAGACAGATGTGCATGACATGGCTAATTTCTGCAAATGACCCCTGAGGGCCAGGGCAGGGCAGCTTTCTGCCAATAAGCTGCCGCACCATGAATCTCCCTGATGGTCAAATGGTGGGTGCAGGGCTGTGCCATGGATCATCCAAGCATGGAATTTGCATTGTGTGTGGTGGGTGGATGTATGGGATTATACAGGCCAAAAGCATTTAGTGTGTGTGAACCAAAAGTAGCAGTGTCATGGGCTACATGAAATACCATTTGTGCGGATGAGACTGGTGCCTCAGCCTGTGCAACTGCAAGACAATACACCCGACAGAGTGGCATAATAGAAAGAGACAAGTTGAGTCCATTTGTCCCAAGTGGGACAAGTAATGATGGCAGAACAGTGCAGGGGATGGCTATGCAATGAATGTTAGGTGGCTGAATGTACGAGATATATCCTCTTTACGTAAAGCTGGGAGGTCACAATGATGGCAAAACAGAAACGCAGTAAGAGACGTGGATTGCAACAGAAAGACGTGAGATAAAAAACTTTAATTTCTTTATTCAACTCCAGCCACCGGCCCGACACTGGCCGTGTTTCGTAAGAAACTTCCTCAGGGGCAATTGATGGCTAAAACACATAAAATATACATATATATATATAAGAAAGCAAACAATTAAAATAAAAACAAATATAATGATATTAATGATAATAAGCAATGAGTTGTTCCATTGAGGACGTGAATGAGCAATACTCATCTCATTAAAAAACGCCAGTATAACATAAAACATAAAAGAACACAAAGGGTATGACAACCCTCCAGTACAGCCAATAAATAAAACTAAAAAACACACAAAAACAAAATAACCTTAAATAGAAACGGTCAACAGGCTTATAAATATCAATAGCATACAAGCTTGATTTATAACATTATTTATTCTTTATTTATTGTTTTAATTGATTTTATGGTTATTCATATTAAGCAATCTATTTATATCATTTATGTATTTATTGATATTTATAAGCCTGTTGACCGTTTCTATTTAAGGTTATTTTGTTTTTGTGTGTTTTTTAGTTTTATTTATTGGCTGTACTGGAGGGTTGTCATACCCTTTGTGTTCTTTTATGTTTTTATGTTATACTGGCGTTTTTTAATGAGATGAGTATTGCTCATTCACGTCCTCAATGGAACACCATTCTGTGCATCACATTGCTGACGTAAAATAGGCTCTCTTTCCTCAAAAATCACGCTTTCTGCCAGATTTTGAATTTTGCTAGGGTTCCTGTCATTAAGGTGCCTGCATTAAGGGAGCAAGCCTTGCTCCCGCCCACTCCCCGTCCATTGACACCCACTCTCCACCCCGTGCACGCTTTCTCTCCACCCACAGGTACCGTTAGTGTGTGCTAAAGTAGTTAGTACCGTTAGTGCACGCTAAAGTGGCTTTTTGCACGCGCTAAGTGTGCACATGCACAGTTAGCACACGCTAACGGCACACTTGCTCCTTTACCGTCGTTTAGTAAACATACCCCTATGTGTAGATAGATTTGGTGGGATAATTTTCAAGGTGATGTTATGTATTAACTCCACTTGGAAAATTGGTGAAAAATGTCTACATAATTGAATTAAAATTTATGCTGCCGATTACACATTTATCCTCACAATCTCCAGCTCTCAAACTTCAATAAATATGCTTTTCTTTTTCCCACATTTTAATGCATACAGTTGTTTTCAGTACAGACTCATTTGCTTCAACAGTTTCAATTCATTCTCAGATTTAACATAAATATCACATACGGCATATCATTCCGAATTTTTAGACTTGGATTTTAGCATTTTCTTGAATATGTTGTACTTTGAAATGGAGCAGCTACAGGATGGCAATGTGCCACACATTATGAAACACCTTGGAGGGCTGCAATTGTCTTGTTTATATTAATTAATGAAAAGATAAGTGTTCTATTCCAAAGAGATTTACCCTTGAGAAAGATATGTTTACATGTCAAAATGCTATCAGTGTTGATCTGTTTGAAACATGTTTTTCTTTTTAGGCAAAATTGTTGTTGGATTTTGAACGAAGGAATTCATGTGGTTTTATTACCCATGCTAATAGTTTAAGAAGCAAATTAGTTTATCCCCATTTTTCTGTTTTCTCAGTTTAGATGGATGGATTATTGATGACAGGTTAGATGAGAAGAAGTATGGTAATGACCATGCAAATGAAGAATAATGAACTCTTTAGATATGTCAGTGGTATTAATAAAGCGGGATGGGTGGTGAGGTATTTATTGTGTGATTATTATGTTGAATAAACCTTGTCATCTGGAACGTGGTGATAAGTGCCAAGTGCGTAAGGTAGACAGGCCAGCACCTGTCAGGATGATTTGTTTCACTAGTGTGGAGTATTTTATGGTGCTCTGGTTGCAGCAGCAAAAACGAAAGGAGGAAAAAGAGAAAGAGGAAGGGGAGAGAAAGAGGGGTAAGAAACTTGGAGAATGAAAGGAGAGTAGGTCTCAGGATGTACCACTGCAAAAAGAAAAAGTAAAGCAGGCAGAGTACAGCCAGAATTATTTGGTCCCGTATAAGTAGGAGCATGCAGTAAGAAACTTGTGGGGTAATATTTAAACCACGGGCAGTCAGTGGTTTGTAAAACACTGGCTGCCGTGGTTAACGAGAATCTAGATATTCATCACTGGTATCAGAATACCGGCCAGCACTGAAATTAGAATTCAGCAGCTAGGACAGTCACTATCTGGTTAGCAGCAATTTTCAGCAACTATCCAGATAGCCAATCTGCATTCACTTAGGACAGACGTTTTTGCTGTCCTAGGTTATGCAGATTGCTAGATGAATAGCAGCACTGAAAATCTCCGCTAACCAGAAAACAATGAATTTTGACCACTCTGCCCACAGACTGGCCTGGTACTCTCTGGATAGTGCAGAGGTAATTAGAGGTAATATTCAGCAGCACTATTTCGATAGAGCCATTGAATATTGCTCTCACTGGCACTTACTTGGTTAGCAGATAATTGCCTTTGAATATCGGCCCCTTTGTTTCTGGCCATTTTTCTATTTTCATTTTTCTTTCTTTTCTTTCTTTCTTATTTAGTGTGTTTCAATGAACTTTCGTCTTTTGAAGAACTTTTAAAAATTTGGAATAAACTGATGTTTAGTGGTTCTGCTAGAATGGTGCTGTTCTGGCAGGATTAATTAAGAAGGCAAAACAGAAATTTCCCCTGCTCCTTGGAATTAATTTTAGTGCTCCTTGGAGAATATGATTCCACAAGCACTGAAGAATGTTCTACTTTTCCTGATTGCAAAGAATTAATCATAGTCAGTTTGATGTATTAAATTTTAGATCAATTTTAGATCAATGCTTTCATTTGTGGGCCCGTTGATTGAGAGGGTATGGCAAGCCAATTGGCAGAATTTTTAAATGATTGTAAAGTACCGGCTTCAGGACAGACAAGTTTAAGAGCAGGATCAGGCAAGGAGACAGCTCCAGTAACTTTAGTAGATAATATAGGTAGTAGCTTGGATAAAAGAGAGGACGATATGATTATATCCCTGGATCACAAAGCTTCTTTTGATACCACGGATCATAACATTCTTTTGCAACAGATGCAAGGCCTCGAGATTAGGGGCACACTAAGTGGACTTTTAGAAGGGATGTCCAAGTGCAAACATATTTCAGTGTCCTTGTAAGAAATTATATGTAGGAAAAACCACTCGTAGCATCAGGACTAGAATTGTTGAGCACAAGAGTTGCATTAAGAGATGTTTCACTGAGAAACCTCTCGTACTTCATTGGCAGGAGGAAAACCACAAGATTATGGATTTAAAATTCTTTGTCATCGAGAAAATTAAAACTAACTGGAGGGGTGGAGATATTAATAAGACCATCATGAGGCTCGAACAGAGATACATTTTTTATTAGACACTATGGCACCTAATGGGTTCAACTTAGATAAAGATTTATCTGTTTTTCTATAAATCCTAGTTTTTCTCTAAGTCCTAGTTTAAATATGTTTTCTAGTTTTACTACACATATATATACATATATGTATATGTTTTGGTACCCCCCCCTCACAGTACACGCTTATGGTATATATATATATATATATATATATATATATATATCTTTTTTGAGAAATTTTGATCTCCGTGTCAAGGTTTTGATGTCATTCTGCTTTTGGTTCTGTTTTTGGCTTTTGGTTTATTTTTTCCTTCCCCCAACACTGCTAGTCCATTTAGTCCGATTACATTTTGACACTATTTATGCATTATTTAAGGATGATCAGTTGACTCCCCTTGTATGGTGGTATTTTACCTATGGGGGTTTTACACCATGCTTGATTCACAGTAGCCATCATTTCTATGTGATACTTGTTCCCCCGCGTTTTTCAGGTAACTCCGCCCCCTTTTTTCCATTCTTTTTCAATGCGCAAGTGTGGGCATTTTTTAGCAATTGTGTTTTCACAGTCTACAGTGAGGCAAGCGTCTGCTGCCGTTGAGAAGGTAATCTGCCGGTTTAAGAAGTTTTTAGCCTCATTTTTACATTCAGTTTACTGATTACATTTTATATTTTATACTCTTTGATCGAATCGATCCTTCAGTGTTTTTACTAGAGCAAGTCTGTATTTCTATTGGTTTTATTGTTGACATCTCATATTTTGAGTGTTTGCTCTGCTCCTTGTTTCCTGTTTTCGCACCAGGGATTATCGGGCTTGTGGGCATAAGGCAATCTGCGGTTTTATTAAGATGTCATTCATTTTTTAGTATTTGTTTCACCGATAACATTTTATAATTTAAGTTTTTTTGATCGAGTTGGTTTTTTAGTGATGTCTACATGAGAAAGTTTATCTTTTGAGCGTTAAGACACTGCGATGTGAACGCATGTATAAACATTCCCCTCTTTTTAACTTGGTTGATCATTTTATAATTTTTAGGATGTGTTTTTCTTCATTATTATAACATCATATTTCATTCAGATGACAGCCTTTAAGTAAACAATTCGCCCCTAGGGGTAAGCTCCGTACATTGGCACACCGTTTTCCCCCTTTTTTATGTCTAATATACCGCATTTGTTTTGTCAAGATTAGTCCACTGGTGAGTGATATTGGCCTTGAGGAAACATGTAAGTTGTCACTATGCCCCTTTTGTTCTGTTTAATTCATTATTGTGAAAAGACTCATTTGTGATCCTTTGCATACGATTGTTTATAATGTAAGCTCTGACGAGCAGGGACTGTCTCTTACATGTCTGTACAGCACTGCGTACGACTGTTAGCGCTAAATAAATGTTCAATAGTAGTAGTAGTAGTAGTAATATACATGAGCCTTTTTTCCCCCCTTTTTTGATTCTCTTTTTTTGATATTTCCTTTCTCGCTGACTCACTCCTGCTCTTCCCTTCCCTTATTATAGGGAAGATTATGCTTAATGTTCACGTTTCCTAACTCCTACGCTCTCCATGCTCCACTGTTATACTTCATGTATTTATTGTTTATTAATGTTTTTAACCTATTTATTTACATTCTTTTTAGAGTGTACAGATTACCAGTAGTTTAGAACAGTATGGCACAAGACCTTCTGTTTTAATGGTCTTCAACAGAGGTATTTATGTTCTATATGTTATTTTCTTTTAATCTTTTTACGCTCCTGGATACACATTTGGTACATTTGTTTGGTTTTTGTTTTTTAACCTCTTTTAATTGATGTTTTAATTGGTGGTTATTATAATTCAATTTTATGTTTTTATCATTTTATTTTATTGATTGATTGATTGTGTTTTTGAATGATCTGTTTCTTTATGTTTTAAGTATTTGTATATTTATGTTTTTAGTATATGCCGGACAAACCCCTGACGAAGGGTAGCAAAACACGGCCTGTGTCAGGTTGTCAATGGTTCAATAAAGGCTCTGTCTTTCCACAATATCACGTTTCAGACTGGTTTCTGCATACCACGTGATATCTGCTTCTGTTGTGTTGCACCCAAGTGCAATCTGGGACAGCTAAGCCAGAACATCTGAAAAAAATGCAGGTCTGTTCAGATGCAGACGTGATTTCACAAATGTGGCCGTGCCTGATATGGACGTCTGTGGAGGCATCTACATAGACATTGTCAGAACTGCATTTCAGCACCCAGACATCTCGGATAGCCTAATAATAAGAGTGGTGGGTAAGGAACAGGAAAGTAGGGGTTGAAATCCCACTGCTGCTATCATTGAAAATGCACTGAGTACTGGGGATTATCGAGTGCCTTCTTCTCTACACTCTAGATGTTTTTCAGCCAAAACAATCAGGCAGTGACCTCCAGGCTTTTGGGAATGTCCCATCCATGCTGCCACCATGCCCCCATTCAGACATGGATGTCCACAGACCCAGCTTCTAAAATGGCTCTGGAGCGATCTCTATGCCTGTTTTCAGATGTCCAAAGCACAAATAGGGCTTCTAAAATTCCACCCTATACGTCTTTGTTTCTAAGAGGCCGATTTCAGCTGTTTAATATTTATTTTCAGCTTTTGGCCTATACAATCCAGGATTCTGGCTTTCTTTACCATATATATGTGAATGATGTGCACATTTGTTGTGAATTGGTGGATGATTGTCGAAACACTATTGCTAGATTCAGTGGATGCTAGGTGAAAGTTAGGCAGTGGCTGAGGAGAAATATCTTGAAACTGAATCATTCAAAAACTGAAGTGCTGTGGCTCCCATGACCATAAGTGTAAACCATAAGTTCTAAGACTGAAATTATGAACCTATTAGTGGAGCCAATAAATGAGATCAAGATTGCGGGTGTGATTTTGAACTCACTTCCGGAGAGCAGCATTAAGGCCAAATGCCCTGAACCCCCATGTCACATGGGGCCCCCAAGCCTGCCTGAAGCTGAAAAGGTCTTCTTGCAGGCAATGTTTCAGAGTTGGAAATAAAGACACACTTGGAGCAAGGAACAATTATGTATTACATAAGAGGGTCAATGGTAACAACAAGAATTAGGAAAATGGTGAGATATAACAATAAGCCAAGTATTATCGTAGTTCAGGCCATTGAGTTGATGTCGACTCATGTCGACCCTGTGTATATTTGTCCTAAACTGTTTTGATCTTTAGTCAGGCAACACATTGTTGATGGAGTGGCTTCCATAGCGATTATTGCTGTATCGATCTATCGCACTGTTGGCGTTCCTTTTTGAGTTGACTTTTAACCTTGCCAAGCATCATGTCCATCTCCAATGATCTTTCATTTTGCATGATGTGACCAAAATATTAAAGTCAAAGTCTTGTTGTTTGAGCTTCTAAGAAAAGCTTAGGTTTGATTTTTTTTTAGTCCCAATTGATTTGTTCTTCAAACGGTCCATTGAATACTTCTTCACCAGCACCATAATTCAAAGAGAATGATTTTCTTCCTGTCTTTCTTCTTCACTGTCCAATTTTCACATGCATTTGACATTATTGAAAATACCATAGCTTGAACAAGTCAAATCTTTGTATGCAGAGATAAATCTCTGCACTTGAAAATTTTGTTTAGGTCCTTCACAGCTAGTCTACTGCTCGTCATCTCATTATTGATTAGCAGATTAAAGTTGTCTACTATTTTTATTTCTTCTCCATCAAGAATGAAATTATTGCTTTTTGCCAGTTGTCAAGGATTTTTGTCTTCTTCGTATTAAGGTACATTTTACGACCATGGGTCTGATATTCAGCCGCCGCGGCTAGCAAAGTACAGCGTCTAGCCATTGCTGTTTGAAGAGTTAACCCGGATATTCAATGCCAGAACCATATATGGCCACTGGCATTGAATATCAGGGTTTGCCGCACAGCCGTGCACACTGCAGAAGTTAACAGGGCAATGGCTATATTCAGTCCCTGCCTGGTTAGCTTCGGCGGCAAAAGCTAGGACAGTTTTTGCTGCACCTAACTTTCGCCGCTGAGGGATAACTGGGCAGTGGCTGAATATCGCCACTGACCGGTTATCCCTGTGTACTGCCCCTGGAACACCCCCGACATGCCCCGATGCTAAGTGATTAGCATCAGGGTGTATAGTGATGTTACTCAGTGATATGCAGCAGCACTAACCGCGTTAGTGCTGCCGAATATCCCACTTAGAGGCATTTACATGGTTTACAACTCTGTAAACCATGTAATTGTCTTGCAATATTGGGCCCTATCTGCAATAGAGTAGACACCCGGGAAAGTGTAGATAACATGAGGAGGGAGCTAAACTTGAAGAATGGTTGAGAATTTGGCAGCTGAGATTTAATGCTAAAAAATGCAGGGTCGTGTATTTGGGCTGCAACAATCCAAGGGATCAGTGCAGTGAAGGAGTGAAGTACTTCTGTCCACAAAAGAAGAGCGGGACCTGGGCATGATTGTGTCTGATGATCATAAAGTAGCTAAGCAGGTAGAAAAGGTGATGGTAAAAGCTAGAAGGATGCTTGGGTGCATAGGGAGAGGAATGGCCAGCATATGAAAGGAGATGATTCTGCCTCTGTATAAGTCTTTGGTGCAATCTCATTTGGAGTATTGTGTGAAATTCTAGAGACCAAATCTTAAAAGGATATAAACAGAATGGAGTTGGTGCAGAGAGTGGCTACTAAAATGGTTAATGGTCTTCGTTATAAAGCATATGAGGACAGAATTAAGGATCTTAATATGTATACTTTAGAGGAAAGGTAAGATAGAGGAGATATGATAGAGATGTTTAAATACCTCCGTGGCATAAATGCACAGGAGGAGAGCCTCTTTCAAGTGAAAGCAAGCTCTGGTATCAGGGGACATAGGATGAGGGTGAAAGGGGATAGACTCGGGAATAATATGCAGAAATATTTCTTTATGAAAAGAGTGGTAGCTGCGTGAAATAGTCTCCCAGTGGAAGTGGTAGAGATGAGGACAGTATCTGAATTCAAAAAAAGCATGGGACAAACACAGAGGAGCTCTAAAGGAAAATAGGGGACTGTTGTAGTAGTTGATAAGAACATAAGAACATAAGATATGCCATACTGGGTCAGACCAAGGTCCATCAAGCCCAGTATCCTGTTTCCAACAGTGGCCAATCTAGATCATAAGTACCTAGCAATGTCCCCAAAAGACACAGGTTCCATAATGCTTGTATTGAGTCAAGCAGTGATATCCTGGTTCCCTTTTGATAATGGTTTATGGACCTTTCCTCCAGGAACTTGTCCAAACCTTTTTTAAACCCAGCTACACTAACAGCTTTTACTACATTCTCCGGTAACAAATTCCAGAGTTTGATTACACGTTGAGTGAAAAAATATTTTCTCTTATTAGTCTTAAAAAGGTTACCTTGTAGCTTCATTGCATGTCCCCTAGTCTTTCTATATTTTGATTACATAAACAATTGATCTACATTTACCCATTCCACTCCATTCATTAATTTATAGATCTCTATCATATCTCCCCTCAGCCGTCTCTTTTCCAGGTTGAAGAGCCCTAACCGTTTTAGCCTCTCTTCATAGGGGTATCCTTCCATCCCCTTAACCATTTTGGTAGCTCTTCTCGGTACCTTTTCTAATAACGCTATATCCTTTTTAAGATACGGCGACCAGAATTGCACACAATATTCAAGGTGCGGTCGCACCATGGAACAATACAGAGGCATTATAATATCCTTTGTTTTATTTTCCATTCCTTTCCTTATGATAAATAGCATTCTATTTGCTCTCTTGGCCGCCGCTGTACACAGGGTGGAGGGTTTTAACATGTTATCCACAATGATGCCTAAATCTTTTTCCTGGGTGGTGGTTCCTAATGTGATACCTTGCATTATGTAATCATAGTTTTGGTTGTTCTTTCCTAGGTGCATAACTTTGCACTTGTCCACATTAAATTTCATCTGCCATTTGGATGCCCAGTCTTCCAATTTATCCTTGTTCTGTCTAAATTGCTGCTTCTGGATAAATGTGAAGGCTGTGCATGAGAACTATCAGGTGTTCTGGTATACCCATGCTTCTTAATGTAGCCCAGACGTTTTCATAATTTAGTCAATCAAAGGCCTGTGGTCAATGCAACACATGTAGATATTCCTTTTGCTTTCTTTTGTCTTTTCAAGGCTCCATCTCACATCCACGATGATATCTCTTGTTCCTTGGTGTCTCCTGAATCCTGCTTGCATTGGACAGTTCTCATTCCAGGTATGGTTGTAGTGCCCAGTGAATGATCTTGAGTTAAATATTGCAGGCATGTGAAATCCGATGAATCATGCGATTAAGTTCAACAGTCATCTGGGCCACCTTTGTAGAGTATTGGTTTGAACACAGATCTTTTCTAGTCAGTCAGCCATGATGTTGTCTTCCAAATTCCTGGCAGTCTTCTAAGTACTATAACAGCTGCAAGTGATTTCTATAATGCTTTAATGAGAATGCCATCAATGTTTGTGTTTTCATCTTTGATAATGCTTTCCATGCTGCTTCATCTTCTTCTTTTATGGCCAATGGTTCCTTATCATAAGGTATAGGTTGAAACTGCTGTTGATACACTTGATCTTTATAATATGACTCGGTGCAGTCTTTTCACCTTTTCTTGATTCTCTTAGCATCCTTCAACATAGATATCCTTTATCAGATATCCCTGCATTGTATTTAGTTTCCCCTATTTCGCCAAGTTATACTTCCTGTTAAATGTAACGACCAGACACGTGTAAACTGTCGGATGTTTTCTGTTCAATGTAAACCGCGCTGATGTCTAATAGTGCGGTATATAAGAATTGTTAATAAATAAATAAAATAAATAAATAGATGCTCGAGCATCATTTAGCATTCCAATTCAAGACTGGAATTTTCTCTTTAACACTTGTAGCTTTAGGAAAGCCGGACTTGTTCTTCCCCTAATAGTATCTGATTTGGTTTCCTTGCATACATCATTATAGTACTTCTCTTTGTCTAGTCTTGCTGCAAGTTGGAAATTTCCGTTAAAGAGAGGTAATCACAGAACTTATTTTCTGGCTTTAGCTTTTCTGTGTTCCGGAGCAATTTTTCAGAGTTTCTTCAGTTATCCATTTTGGTTGATTTGCTTTTTCAACTTTTGCAGAGACTTTTCATATTCTTCAAGTACAACTTTCTTGATGTCATCCCATAACTATTCTTATACTCTGTCATTTGTATCCAAGGTGGCAGATTGATTTTGCAGTCAGTCTTTACATTCTGGTGGTATATTTTCATGATTGTATTGCTCTTTCAGCTTTTGATTATGTTGGCATACTAGTAGATGATGTCTGTACCACAGTCAGTTCCAGATTTGGTCTTTGTTGATGTTGTTATTGGGCTTTTCCATCATTTACTTCCAGAGGTGTAGTTAATTTGACTTCTGTACAATCCATTGGGTGAAGTCAATGTGTTCAGTCACTGCTTATGATGCAAGAAGGTATTTGAGATTATTGGTCTTGCAGAATTCTATTAATCTTTCTCCAACTTTGTTTCTGTTGCCAAACTCATCCAATTACTTTGCCTCCTTCTTTGTTCCCAGCTTTTACGGTCCAGTCGTCCATGATTATCATTATATCTTGTTTGCATGTTCTTTCAATTTCAGCTTGTACTTGTCCATACAACTGATCATATACCTGAATAATAGTTTTGTTGATAGGCATTCCTTGTAGATGAATAGAAATTAGTGTTCACTGATTGCACTGTATTCCATTACACTTGTTGAAAATTTTCTCTTAATTATAAGTGCAACACCATTTCTTCTTTCTTTAATTTCTGGTATAGTATACCATCAGATTCAAAGTGCCTGATGACAGTCCATAACAATTCGCTGACCGCCAACTTCAATGGGTGGTGTTAGTTGCCTCTGTGGTGCATTCACCAAATTAAAGCACGGCTTTCCTGTGCTAATTGCAAGCTTCCAAGATGGTCCTTTTAAACAACATTATGTCCAATAAACTCTTCGGAGTATGTTTACTACAGCACACTAGGGTTTTGCAGGTCACATGTTTAGGGTAGATATCACTGTGTAGTATATGCAAAAGTTATGTGTTATCTTTTGCCGACATTTACAGCATAGCCTCAGCAGATACCGCAATAATTCAGACTTTAATGCATGCTGGTGGCAATGCAGATGCGCTTCATGCCACTCATTGAGGTGGTGTTAAGTGTACATACACTATCTGCAGCATTCACAGCAAACCTGTGCTGTCAACGCCCTCACTAACTGATGTGTAGACATGCCCATGGTCTGCCTCAACCCTGCTCATTTCCCTCCCTGTCACAGATAGTGCAAAATTCACCCCATGCTGTATATTCAGCATACGTGCTAACTGTAATCGCAGGCCATTCGCATGCGCTGAAACCCATGTTAACATCTAGCACAACTTATGAAATACGTCCCTTTATCTTTGCAGCTGCCCTTTAAGGTTTTCATTTTAAAGTAGTTTCCTCAGTTAATATTAATCTTTTTTTCAAAAGTTGAATGTTAGCTCAGTAGATTTCCTTAGTGACCTTGCTGCAGTTATTAAGTCAAATTTCATTATGTTATAATCACAATTACCAAGTGGCCCCGATACTTTTACCTCTTGCATCAAATCCTGTGTTCCAGTAAGGACTAGGTCTAAAATACCCTTCTTATCAAATCCTGAAACAGTTCCACAAGTCACTCATTCAGGAATTTTACTTCCCTAGCACGTCCTGACATGACATTTATCCAGCCAATATTTGGTCATTAAAATCACCCATAATTGTGTTGAGAAATTTGTAGGCTCCCATAATTTCTGTTAACATTTTATCATCTTGTTCATTCTAGCCTACCAGATAGTAGTGTATGCCAATCATTAATTTCTTCAACTTCATACATGCAATTTCTATCCATAAAGATTCCTGATACATTTTTGTTTCCGGAAGATCTTTTATTGTTTGACTCAATGCACTTTTTAACATATAGTGCCACTCCTCCATCAGTTTGATCTATGCTATTATTGCAATGTAATTTATATCCTGGTTTTATAGTATCCCATTGGATATCCTCCTTCCATCAAGTATCTGAGATGCATATTATATCTACCTCTTTATTCAGTGCTATATATTCTAACTGTCCCATTATATTTTTTAGGCTTCTACTATTTGTATACAAATATTCCAAAGTGTTTTTATGGGGGGGGGGGGGTTACTTCATTAGTAGATACTGTATTAAGAATGATTTGCAATCTTTCAGCTCTATCTGTTCATGACTTAAAGGCACCTGGGCTACTTTTGCTTTTATTTCAACTTCTCTATCTTCCCTGTTTTGATCACATCCTTCAAAGATACCTTATTTTGAACTATGTACTCCTGAGTGACTGTAGGCTTTGCCTCAGGTTCTAGCTTAAAGGCTGTTCCTTTATAAAAATTAGCACCAGCAGTCTGATTCTACTTTAGTGAAAGTGAACCGTTATCTTTTTGGAATAGGCTACCCCTTCCCCAGAATGTTGCCCAGTTCCTAACATATATCAGATCTTCCCTCCTTGCATCACTGTCTCTTCCATGCATGGAGAATCTAGCAACAATGGCAGAAAAGAGTCCAGATATTCACCACCAGTATCTGGATAGTGGCCGGCGCTGAATATGCTGATTCAGCACTGACAAAGGTGCCATCCAGAAAGTATCGATATTCGGCCGCTATTTTATAGCGAACCAGATATATTTATTAACTTTTTTTTTATAGTCAAGGAGGTTTACAGTGTAACATAGAATAGGAGATTATATTGAACAAGGAACATTGAACTTGAAATTTAACTTAACATCCAT